>JALGBA010004255.1:0-690028 GCA_023970755.1 Azemiops feae | reverse complement strand
TTTCTTCCTTTAAATTCGAAGTCCTGCTCAAGCTCAGTCTTACAGTTTGTGATATTCAGTTCTATTTCTTCATGAGTAAGTATAAATCTGAAGGTAGTGTTGTGGAATTCAGTTAAATTGGTAATCTTACGCATGCTGCAGTTTGCAGAGTTTACTATTATTATTATTATTTTTGGAACCCTCAATCCAATTTTGAATCTTGAGATCAAAAGAGTAAAATGTTTTATGTTACTTGCTCAGAATTTTATTTCCTTGTATATCCTGTAGTCTCCATCTCCTGATCCATCTTCACCTCAAGGTGCTGAATCATCAAGTATACAACACCATCAAGATGTCTGTGGTACAGCAGAAACCCCTACCAATAAGGAGGTAGAGTGCAATATTTTTAAAAGCAGTGCATTTACTAGAAATGTTTTCCAAGATTAATTTTATGTTTGCATTACACAAACTGGAAATATGGCTATTTTGGATATGTATTTCTCTTCTTTAAAGATTTCAAGATTTCATCGCTACCTGCAGTGCTAATAAATTTCATGTTTGTCAGTAAGCAGGCAGGTTTATAAAAATAGGTTACTAAAAGGCTACCTTATTTGTTCTTTTTTAAAATATTTTCCATAAAAAAGAAGTAGAAATTGTATTTTCATGTCACTTTTTACTTCCTACTTTTTCCATAAAGCAATGTTTTTGTCGCTTCGTTATATACTGGCAAAGTTATATACTTTGTAGTATATTGGCAAAACATAGCCATTGCTTCCCCCCCCCCTCAGGTTTATATATATATATATAAACTAACAATGGCTTTCTTTGTAATGTTTATAATATTTATTATGATAGGAGAGTTTAGACATTTGCTCCAAACAACAAATAAAAATAAGTCCCCTTTTTTGTTCTTTAAAGGCAGCAGAGATTTTGATTCTTTGGAATTCAGAACTATTCAGCTATAAGAAAGCACAAAATTAGCAGCTGAAACCAGATCCATTAAGTCATTTCTGCTTCACCTGCTTAGATGTTGAATACTACTACAAAATATGTACCCTAGAAGCAGAAAAGATTTCTAACTGACCAAAAAGATGCAATTCCAAATATCCCTATATAATCAAACACAATAATTGAGCCTTTAAAACAATGATGCTAAAATATTAATAATAGATGTTTGCATATATACTGTACACATTTCTCATTATGTTTGTTTCATATTTTCAGGACTATTAAATTATTTTCTGCAAAAGTAATAATTGTAAGTTGTGAATACGGCACTAAAGACTAAGTGTTAAGTTTTCTAAAGTATAGGAGACTTGCTTTTCTAAATTCTTCTATGTTTGAAAAAAAATAGCTTTTTTATCCAGTATCAAAAGAATGAATCCAGTAACTACATCTGAAAATCATTCATACTTCTATAATTACTTATGGAATTCCTCAGGGTTGGTTAGTATATTAACATTTACTGTGACATTAATGAAAATTCCAATATGAATCTATTCTCGGATGCCTCCAGTCAAGTTTTTCTTCAATACCATATTTTCCCCCCTTCGTTTCTCCCCCACCCCCGTGGTATTTGCTGTGAAAGGGAGAAAAACAGAACAGCTACTCCAGAACTTAAACTGGTAGCTGTTGGAGCAATCTTTTAGGAAATACCTAAATAATCTGCTGTGTTACGGCCAAAGTGGGGAACCTTCCTGTTTGTAGTTGCATTCCTTCAAGGTAATCTGCCAGGGGCCACATTGGAGGCAAGCTAAAGCAAGTGAGTGAGATCAGAGCCCAAAGTTAGTTGTGACATGTTTTATCTCTGACAATTTCCCCCTTTTCTGTTTTTGTCTTCATTCCCTTTTGTAAGAGAACCTAACACAACCAACACCAATGGTTCAAGGTAGTGGAGAGTGGAATAGCATTATATAATTATTTTTGTATAAAACCAAATACTTAAATCAAGGCAAGATTAATCAGAATATTGCACCCAGTGCTCTTTGTTACAAAGACTATAAATTTCATCCTTTCTTTCACCATACATATTCTATTTCAGAAAGAGTCTAGATTTATAGTAATAACCGTAGCCAGAATAATTATCAGTTAGATTAAGTTTGTGCACATCATAGTAAACTGTTCTCAGAAACTTTACATCTAATTAGGCTGCTTTATTATCATGCCTATTGAGTGCAGTAGACAATGTACTATGACCTGTTCATTGCAATTGTATAAATTATTTAAAGGGCTTATTAGTACAAAAGGATCAAAAATAATTGCAGGCATGTAATGGATCCGTGGTGATCCCAGTGACAATTTCTTCTCTAGAAACAGATGTCAAACAGAATTTTACCTAATGCTTAATTTTCAGAAACTGCCTTGTTATCAGACTCTTTTCTATTATTTGGTAATAATTTTTTTCTCACTTGGATCTGTTGTTTTCTTAATCCAAGCTATTGCAGCATTGACAAACCTATTTACTTTCAAATGAATCTTTATCACATCAAAAATCATATATGCAATTATAACAAAATAATAAACCACATAATTTGATTGACTTGCTCACAAGATCCTTGTGATGAAGAAGTCAGTAATATAGATACTCTTCATTTTAAGTTAAAATAGTTTACTCCAGCAAATATTTTCTGCCAATTCTGTAGTACAAAATTAAGAATTAACTATTGCTTCAACTTTAGAAGTAAAACTACTGGTAAAAGTTAATATCAAATTGCTCTTGATCGTTTTCCAAATTACAAGTAGAAACCCATTGAAAAGTAGTTTCAGTTGTAAATTGTTAGTGGTAAATATATACTTTAATATCTCTAAAAATTGGTGCTATTTGGCTTTGTCTTGAAGAAATAATTTTGAAATATAAGATTGATCTGGGTTTTTTTAAAGCTGCTCAGATGCATATGTCTTACTGCTTTCTGTCACTAATAAATTCTGAGATTAACTGCACATACATATGGTTGAATCTTTTATATGTTTCTCAGAATTACATTCCAGTCTGCATGATTTAGTAATAGCAATAGCACTTAGACTTATACACCGCTTCATAGTGCTTTACAGCCCTCTTGAAGCAGTTTACAGAGTCAGCATATTGCCCCCAACCATCTGGGTCCTCATTTTACCGACCTTGGAAGGATGGAAGACTGCGTCAAACTTGAGCCGATGAGACTCAAACTGCTGAACTGCTAGCAGTCAGCAGAATCAGCCTGCAATACTGCATTCTAACCACTGTGCCACCACAGCTCTATGGCTAATAACACTAAACCATAATTTATTTGGTATATTTAGCATAAAGTTCAAACTCATACACTGTGATTGATATCAATCATGATTTCTTAATTTGGATGGGTTCCCATATTGTGCTAAACCAAGCAAATTCTAAATTATGTTATATTTTAGAATTCAGTGTTCATATGTTTAGTAGTCTCAATTGACTAAAGGACAGTTTAAAACTTTTATCACAATTCTTGATATATAAATCCTTTTTAAATAGTAATTTTATTAAACACTAGACAACCCGTGACCCATTGGGTCATAATTCAGAGATATTTCATTACCAAATTCCACAGTGCCTTCAACAATGGCAGAGCTTTTAACCTACTGGAAAAGTTAATAAAAATTCAGGGATATATTCAGAAATGTATCTGCCTTGAAACTTTATAGCACATCAACATCAGTACAAGAAATGTCTTATGACATTTTGTTTTATATCATAAACCATTTTATGATAATGTTTATGTCATAAAATATTTTATAACATTTGCCAACTTTCCACAGAAGCCATGGGTGCTGGATTTTAAATGCAGTCTGTAAGTTAGCTCATTCGAAATACCTTGGTTTAAAAATTGTTACTCTATGATGTCGTTTCGCCCAGTTAAAGGTTACAGGAACTACAATTTTAATAATATGTAGATTATAGTTAAATAGGTAAAAACTAGGACAAACTAAAAAATGAAAGAATAAAACTAAAAACTAGAAAATGCAGAAAAGGAAAGAAACTAGAAAGAAAAATGGAAAAAAAGAAATATGTAAAGAAATAATTTAATCACAGCAAATCTAAACAATTTTAGTAATATATCATCATCTCTTAAAATGCAGCAAATGATGTTTTCTACCCATATCTCATCTCTTAGTTATAAACAAATCCTTAAAGCCTAATTGTTCAATCCTAGTCAGCAAAAGTCCATTAAGGATTACCAGAGATAACAACATATCTATTTTAACTTTGATGTACATTTCCCAGAACAGCTATAGAAATCAAACAAATAAAAATTAATTTTATATTCTTTCCTTTTATTTTAACAATCTTGATCTTTAATCCTTTCAAATAATGTCCTAGAGCTTGATTTCTTTTCATGTTTTCTTTGACCCTTCTCTCAAAACTCTTCAAAATTTTAACAAGTTTGTTATGTAATGTAGGAAATCCAATATAGGAAAGTTATCCAGGTCACTCTTTTGGTTTGTTATTTGTATATCCCTTTTAATTATTAAAACATCAGTCAGTTTCATCTGTATATCCAGTGTAGCATCTTTTTACATATCATTATTGTAGCCTGTCATTTTTAAATCCACTATTAGATCAGTCTCAGTCTTGTCTGGTAAATTAAAAAGAAATGTCTGTCTATAAAATTAACTTCTGGGTCTGTTGTTCACAAATTTCCTTCAATAGGCCCTTGTTAAAGTATTTTGCTCCATTCTGTATTAGTAAGTCAAATTTAAGTGTTTTCCTTTAATTGTAATCTTTAGTTCCTTCTGGTTCCCTCTAGTGTCCATCTTTCAAAGTTCCATCCTAACATTTTTTTAAAAGAATTTAAAACAATAGAATTTTCCCACAGGAAGGATTCTTATAATTAATTTCAAAATCTTACTTCAAATGCATCTAGCCCCATCTGTAAGTTTCCAGAATCCAAGTTCTAATAACCCTTTTGCTGTTTATTCCGAAAATGAATTTTTAAAGTCCCCAAATTTATATTTAAAACTTTTTTCACTAAGGATTAAAGGAAATTCAACTGCTGCTGTAAAACATATTGATACAAAAGTTCCTAATGGGTGAAAAGCAGCTAATAAACAGTTTCAAAAGTGATTAGAAATAGAAGTATGCAAATACAGTATCCATAAAGCCACCATCCTTAATTTGAACAAAGATGCCTATCCAGAGCTGAACACCCACTGGAGATTGCTGTCTTGTGAGGAGCAACTTGTGTGTGATCTCAAATCCTCTCCAGAGACGAATTACAAAGAGGTGGTCTGTTCGGTGGCTTTTCATTCTGCCACTTTGTTAGCCCTGCTTTTGGCAGAGGCATCTTCTGTTCATTGTTTTTTTCCCTGGAAGTCCTCAATATTGAAATCCTTGAATTCTTTGCATTATTTTTATTAACAACATCTTGTGTGTTAGAAATATTAACATTTATATACTTATATAGATCTGGAAAGTCTTAATTAATGCTAAGGGGTATACATTCCAGAATAACTTATTAATAAAGAACTAATACTTTGAAACATGTTTTAAGTATTTCTTAATAGGCTGTCTACAGAGATTGGGTAATAACTGTCATTGTGTGATGAATAACTTTGCCAGGTCTGCATGAAAGGCTTTTTAATGCAAACCTCAGCATGCTTAGCTTGGTTTGATATCCTGTTTGTCTTAATTACAGTCAAGGAAGAGCTTGGCTTCTTTCCCAACCTATGTTGAAGGTAAGCTGTCAACCTGTCTTTTGTTTAAATTTAAATTGGTCTATACAGATATATAAAGTGGGATGAATTATTAAACTTAAAAGTTTTCAGATTCATTTGAATGTTTTCTGAGATCTCTATTTATGCATAAAGAATAGAAGAACATCTGAGAAAGAAGTGAGCTTTATCACTTGAGATTGCCAAGAAAGAAATGTCATCCCAGAATATTCACCTGTTTAAAAAAATATCAACTTTCAAGATTTTTGGATTTTTAGAAATAGAAATTAGCTAAAAGAAATAACACTGGAAAGAAAACAATGCACCTGATTAGAACAGTAGCTTCTTTCAACTGTTTTGTCTGTCAGCAGTTGAATTAGAGTTTTAGTCATTTAAGTTTATTAAAGGTTTTAAAAAGAAAGAGAAAAATTATCAAGAACTAATGTTTTTTAAAAAGAAAAAAATAAGGAAGAAAAAGGCAAAGCCAAAAGTGCAGGAAAAAAAGAAACAAAATATAAAAAAGCAGCTTCTTTTTTTACAGCAGTTATAGGTATAGATGCAAATTAACCTCTTGTTCTATTTTAATGATAACATGTGCATCCTTTGTACACAGTTCTAGTTCAAACTCAGTCTTAACAATACTTAAAACCAATACCTAAATCTTTCTAGTAATTTTACATGAGAAAACCATTGACAAGTGTAGCCTTCTGCTTCCAGATATTCTCTTGATTTTATTTTGGATTCTTAACAAAAATTGCAATATCTCTCCATAAGTTAGTCATTTGTGTTTAGTTATCATTTTTCTTCAATGAAATTCATCTGGTGCCGACAGCTACAAAGATATTTTTAGGTACAACCTGGGTTCATGCCTGTTCCATATTTTCAATATTGCACATCTAACAAAATTATTTTTTAAATCTACATTAACCTTAGCTTTATTATACCATAAATATCCATGCCCTCCAAATCTCAGATCGTGTTCTTCTAGTTCCAAAAGCCCCCTGTTTCTAAGCAACACCCACTCTTTCATCCAAACTATAAACAGCAACCTGTAAAATATAATTTCAACTCAGGTAATCTCCTCACTTTTTTGGATCTGGTAACACCTTATATCTAACTCATGATTTTTTTCCCGTCGCACAAATTTAGATATATCTTTCCACCATTGCATAATTGATATACAATGTCCAAATAGATACGGTCCTGAACAAAAAATAACACTTATTCAGGTTAATCGTAGAATTTCTCCTCCTTTGTGTTTTCACCCATCTTAACATATTTTTATTTCATTCCATGTCTTAGCATGATTATTTTGAGATAAGATACAATTCATATTTGTCATGTTATACCCAAGTATTTTACCTACTTCTCAATCTTAAAACCCATTTTATTCATTATTATTTTTTATCTTATATCTTTTTAGTTTTTGTTAACATCTTTGTCTTCTGTTTGTTAACCTTAAAACCCGTCAATGCATCAGTTCTTTTAGAGGCACAGTGGCTTAATGGTGCTGGAGATGGTCTCTGTTCTGAACCTTCCCTGTTTACAAGATAGCTCTGGGGAAGGGAGGGGGCCTAGGATGACACTGCAAGAGAGTCGCTTGTCTTTCTGGTATGAACCCTCCTGTGGCGCATTTCAGGAAGCGCTCAAGCACATCTACAACAAGGCTGGTAAATTGGAGGCCAAAATAATTCTCTGCAATAGCATTGTGGTCTCCTTGCTAATGTAACAACAACAGCAACGACTTCTTTTAGCCTTCCATTAATATTTCAGTTCCCTTTAAAGAATCTTCCAAAACTAGCATCAAAACCAGCATCTGCAAAATATCTTCACTTACAAGTCTCTTTTAAAAAAAATTCCCTCCCATAGTCCTCTCATCCTACCTAATGTCTCTATTCAAAATTTTGAGAACCAAACTCAGCAGGAGAGGGGACAGTGGACAGCCCTGCCTTGTTCCTTTTGGTATTGCCTGTGCTTTTGTTAGATCTTCTTTAACAATAATTTGTGTTTTCAACAAAGTATAAATCTACTTTACTCACTTTATAAAATTATCTCTAAAATTCCATTCCAAAACTTTAAATAATAGAATCCAGTTCAAATTGTCAAAACCTTTCTCTGCATGTAAAAAAAATAAATAATGCTGCTTGTTTCTCATTATGTTGTTCCAGATATTCCACAATAATGTCTAATATTATCTTTTAACTATCTTATAGATAAAAGCTTATATTGAGCTTCATGAATAAAATATTTACAATCTATCAGCTATGTTTATTGTGAACAACGTATAATAATTCAATAATAATATTAGTCTATAATTTCTTGTTGAAGTCAAATCTTGTCCCACTTTAGGTATAGTGCTATATTACTGCAAGTCTCTAGCCTTTTTCCCTTGTAAAATTGAATTCATTGCATCTTGCAAAGAGTGCTCCATTTATAGTCCATGTTAGACCATTGTAGTCCATAACTAAGCCAAAAATTTAGGAAAATCAGTGCCTGTAGCTCTAATTCAAAATTATCTCTTCTGTTGTGATTTTTGTATTGTCTCCTCTACAACCTTTCAGTTCTTTAAAGTTTTCTAAAAATTATGTTGTCTTTTGAATAGAATTCAGTCAAAATGTCTCCCATCTAAAAGTAAAAAAATCACACCTAATTTATCCCATTGAAATGGAATCTTTTTTTCCCCCATTAATCTTTCATTCAAGGAGGAGTATTTTTTCCTCTACATAGAGGTTTATAGGGATTTCTTTTAGGACAATTATATCTGCATTATCAATCTTCAGTTTCATATTAAAATGTTGCAGGACTTGATCCCTTGTCTTCTTTCTCGCAGAATGGACCAAAATATCCCTTGGAACATTTCTCATTCTTGCAAATCTTGAATTTATTCTATAAACCATTTATCTTCACCTCTGTGTCTTCATCTAGTTTTTTTCCAAAGCTGTGAATTTAGAATCAGTGACTCAGCCAGTTTTTTGCCAAGTTGATCAAACACTTGTGAAGTAAATCTAATGTAATTGCTTTCTCTGACGGCTGTTTGCAAAACTCTTTTCTCCCATTCAATCACGAGTCATCATTGTTATAATCCAATAGTGAAAGGTTCAAACTAAGCAAAAGGGAAAAACAAACTTTTCCTTCTGTCCCTTTTATGCTATAATTTCATGTACACATCACATCTGTATTTGCATGGTTACAATCAGGAACCCAATCATGTTACTTTTATCTTTTGTTTTGTAAATTCCATCAATTGTCCAAATTCTTCAGTAGCAAGCAAAAATCATTCCCATGGAAGAGCAGAGTCAATTGCCTTATTCAATTATAGTGTCTCTAGTACAGGTTTGTAAAACAATCTTTTAAAAATAGAAACCCCTCATCTGTTTTAAGCTTCTTGAAATCACTTCTTGTTAAGCTTTTTGCAAATGTTCTTTTTACTTTAGATCTTCAAATTTTCTTTTAATTTTGTAATCCTGAAAGAAATGAAACTCACCAAGAGGAGTTATTATCTGCTGTAAAAGAAAGTCTCAGGTCTGTAGGATAATTCCAAATGTAGCTAAGAAATTAGGGTCAGCTGTCTTATTGTTAGTCAAGGCTATATCACAACTGTAAATTTGGATGGAATACTGCACCTCTCAGCTGCTCAATTTGTGAGTGAACCTCAAAAAAAATTGTTTCTGCAGTTTACTTACAGGGAGCAAGTGGGTTATTTCATGATTGCTCTTTTGTCCTGAGAGATTTTGGCATCCAGCATTGGCTTTCTGGACACCAATTTCCACTATGATGCCATTTTTGTTCCATCAAAAATGACTAGATTGCCATTAATCATTTATAGGAAACTCTCAATGAGGGTTTTATTCAACAAAATCCTAAGGAAGAAGAATTTCAAGGAATATGGTCACAGTTTGGGAATTGTTGTTTATAATTTCAGTTCCATTTTTTTACTCTCCTTTATGATAATGATGGTGACTTAACTTTTTTAAGTTTCTAGTTTTATTGACACCATTTATTAATATTTTTATATAAATTAGTGTTTTGTTTATTGATTTTACATTATAGAATTATTGTGAAGCAGTTTACTGGAGGTTTTCCTAAAACCTTTTTCCATACTGGGGAGGAGATTCTAGCCCAGGCCACTTTTTTTTTTTTGCAGTTATCTGAGTCTTCTAATTTGTTTCCCCAGTGACATGTCTCCCACGTAAAAGTTCCTCCTAGGGCAGGGTACTTCAAACTTGGCCCTTTTATGACATGTGGACTTTAACTCCCAGAATTCCTCAGCCAGCATTCCTGGCTGAGGAATTAATAATAATAAAGTTGGAAGGGACCTTGGAGGTCATCGAGTCCAACCCCCTGCTCAGGCAGGAAGCCCTACACCATTTCAGACAAATGGCTGTCCAGTCTCTTCTTAAAAACTTCCAGTGTTGGAGCGTTTACCGCTTCTGGAGGCAGGTTGTTCCATTGGTTAATTGTTCTAACTGTTAGGAAGTTTCTCCTTAGTTCTAGGTTGCTTCTCTCTCTGATTAGTTTCCATGACTGATGTGTAATACCTGATTCGCACTTCTCCCTGTCGAAAACAAGTTCTTCATCTCGGTCCACGATCCCCTGCTTATTTGAGTTATCATTACAAATACCTTTACCTGTCTCCTTAATTTCCCTATTAACGTCAGCAAGGGCACTGTATCTGTTGTGCAGGGACACAGCGAAAGCTTTGTGTTTATGCTTCACAGCTCTCACCCTGCCAGATCCCACGGTTGTCCACACTGCCCTTCTCCTGCAGGATCTTTGTGGTAGAGGGGGCTGATAGCGTGGAGGCTCAGAAGTTTCTCCTTAGTTTTAGGTTGCTTCTCTCCTTGATTAGTTTCCATCCATTGCTTCTTGTCCTGCCTTCAGGCGCTTTGGAGAATAGCTTGACTCCCTCTTCTTTGTGGCAGCCCCTGAGATATTGGAACACGGCTATCATGTCCCCCCTCATCCTTCTCTTCATTAAACTAGACATACCCAATTCCAGCAACCGTTCCTTATATGTTTTAGCCTCCAGTCCCCTAATCATCTTTGTTGCTCTTCTCTGTACTCTTTCTAAGTTTGAAGACCTTGTCCTAGGGTCAACAGAGCTTTTGTCCTAATGCAGGCAGAGCCACTTTTAAGGGATCCTATTTGGGACTGAATTAGTGGTAAAACTAGCAACAATTCCTTCACCAATTTCCTCTTGCTATTTGACAGAGGAAAAAGGAAGCACAAATTTCACACCACCTCTGTTTTGGCATATGCCACTTACCTTATTGTATCTTATATAGGATTGAACATAATGATTTTCCTAGACAGATTCAAGAAAAAAAACTCCATATATTTACATTTGCATATTTTTCTCTTTTGCATATCTGTACAATCAAGGGTCTGTGGTGTTAATACTAAGTGGCTAGTGAGAAATCATTGTGTTGGCTTTAAATTGACAGGCTAGCTAGTGTCTTTATCAAACTATAGTAACTGTAGGATTGGTATCTAGCCCTTTTATATTAACTCACACAATCATTTCAATATAAAAGGCATATAGATTTTAGATTCAAATCATGTTTATCTATAATTCACGTCATATCTGAAAATGCTACTTTTTTTAAAAAAAAAAAGTGGTTATATGATACTTGTGCTTTTCAGTCAGCTATTAGCCCACATATATGTATCACTAATTCTGCACGGCTAAATTGCCTCTACAATAGATCAGAAGTAGACTGAACTAAGCACACCTTAAAGTGGGGGTTTTTGGTGCTGATGTTTAGCATTGAAAGCAATAGTAAGGAGTAATAATTTTGCATGCCTCTGGCTGTACACTAAATTATGTCCCAAAATATTATGTAGAGATGTTTTATGTTTTTTTAAAAAAGATTATTTTTTTTTAAGAAACCCAGACCTAAAAATTGAATAAATAGCAACTGAAATAGCTAGTGGCTTAAACTTTTATTGCTTATTTTTCCTTTGGAAGTTGCTTGTTTTTCCTTTGGTTTATGCATTCATAGACTTTGATGGGTGGCTTGATTATGTTTTATTTTACTCCTTACGCCCTAATAACCCTCCTTCGGTGCATGTCTATGGGGGATTAAGTAACAAAATATGTATTGTGACATTGCAACACAAATTTCACCCCTTTTGTGCAAAGCTCTGGATTCAGCAGATGACTGTGCTTTCCCTATTTTTTTAACGTCACAAACCCCAGAGATAATTGTATCTGAGGGACAATGACACAGTGCAAGGATAAGTAAGGGTGCATCTTGCAGTCCTACTTTGAAACATTTGCTACCACAGCACACTAGTTCTTGTACTGAACATTTTTCAGAATATTCTAGATCTGTAAATAAAATCTAATTAAGTTGTATTGCAATCACAGCCTTACAGGTCAACAATAAATTAGGCTGTTTACAATCAAAATGAATTACATCTAGCATGTTAAGATTTGCTTCTTCAAATACTTCCGTAACAGTTTCTTCCAGTTATTGGCACCTATATTTTAATTACACAGACACAAGTGTAATTATGCTAACATTTATAGTTTGATTCCAACAGTTGCAATTTTGGTTGAATACTAATTTTATATTACATTTTCATATTTAATTTTGGTCCATGTGATTTTTGTTTGAACCAAAAAAGATTCAGTTCCATGATTTAATTACTATATGCTTGGCCTTTTAATTTGCTAGAGTAAATTTGCTTTAATCATCTAAAAAATTTAATATAATTAGAATGATAATTTACATTTCTTAATGATGCTAGCAACAACTAATTAAAAATATGAAGATATATTTAGATGTTTTAATTTAAATCTATCTTTATATGACTTTTACCCCAACATTTTTCTATCGTAAACTTTATTAGCAATCAACACTTATCTTTTTTATAAGTTTAAAAAAGATACCATAATTGAATTGAACAATGTGAATTGCTCAACTTCATTGGACGTGTGTTTGTAGAAAGCGTTATTTTATTAAGCAAGGTGAACGCATGTGGAAGAGTTATATGAATTGCTAGAGTTTGTTTTCCCTGTCACAAATTCTACTGCTGAAGAAGCAAATAACTTTTTCAACAGAAGAGCAAGAGCACTTAGACTATGCTTTACATAGTTTATAAGCAGTTTATAGAGTCAGCATATTGCTCCGAACAGTCTGGGTCCTCATTTTATTGACCTCAGAAGGATAGAAGGCTGAGTCAATCTTGAGCCGATCACAATCGAATTCCTGGTAGTGAACAGTGATTTAGCCTGCAATACTGCATTCTAACCACTGCGCCACCATGGCCTCAGAAAATGAGACAATTAATAAATTCAGAATTCCAATACTTCATAGTATTCTTCTATGCATAAGTAGACGTTCTTTGTAACCCGGTTGCATTTGAGAATATTACCTTTTCATCGGTGAATTTTCCTTCCACTGAGGACAATAGAAATGTCAAATTATTTCTCAAATCAAGCGATACACTATTATCAGTCAGAGAGGGTTATTTTTTTTACTATCTTTTCTCATATCAGTAGGACCAAAAGAAAAGTGCATTATATTTTCTTATATTACGAAACCAGTTAATTCACTTATTAATAAAATTAATTACCTATCTGTGATTAAAATATTTTAGAACACTACCATCATTTTATGTCATTGAGACTGAAACATGTTTTAGAAAGTAGTGCTTTATAAATGTATGAGTTCTATACAACAGTCAAGGTAAGTTCCCCCCCCCCCCCAGGATTGCATCTAAGTATATGTGTAAATTTCATGGTTTAGAAGCAGAAGCGAATCATTGGGAAAGCCAGTTTGATCTAATGATTAAAGCACTGGGCTTGAAACTAGGCGAGGTGAGTAGTACAGGTAATCCCCTAGTTACGAGCATTCACTTAGCACTCGTTCGAAATTACGCAATAAGTGCCCTCTAGTGTTTATGAGCAAGTCCCGAAATTACGAATATTGCAGCACCAAGCAGTTGTTCGCCTTTATGAATGACTACAGAGGCTCTGCAACATTCACCTTAGTTCCCCCCCCACTCCCCACAACTGCTTCCTCCCCCTCCTGGTCCCCACAACTGCTTCCCCCTCCCATTTTGCCATACCGGATTCATTTACCTTGCAAAAATCCTCTCTGCCACTGTTTCTCCTCTCTGCCATTTTGAGGGAGAGTCAGTGGAAACTCCTGGGTGCTGTAATATCACGTGAGTTCAGGCACCAATCCTCTTTTGCAGAGAATGGGTGCCTGAACTCTCGCGAGATCACGGACCCCAGAAACCTTTATTTTCGGGGTAAAAAGTGTTTGGAATGCTTGTCTTCTGCTCCCCCCCAACTCGTTTCCACCATCGCCGGAACATTTTTTAGCCGGACGGAGATCTTGGGGAGGCTGGAAGCTCTGTCTGGCTGCAAATGGGGCGCTTTGAAACGCTCTGTTTCAAAAGGCCCCATTTGCAGCCAGACGGAGCTTCCAGCCTCCCTAAGGTCTCTGTCTGGCTAAAAGTGTTTGAAAGCCTATGGAGCACTTTGAAAGGCTCTGTTTCGCTCCTTTTCAAAGTGCTCCATAGGTGCTCAAACACTTTTTAGCTGGACGGAGACCTTGGGGAGACTGGAAGCTCCGTTTGGCTGCAAATGGGGTGCTTTGAAATGCTCCATTTCAAAACGCCCCATTAGCAGCCAGATGGAGCTTCCAGCCTCCCCAAGGTCTCCGTCCAGCTAAAAAGTGTTCTGGTGGTGGCAAAAAAGAGTTGGGGGGGGGAGCAGGAGACAGACATCCCAAACACATTTTCCCCGAAAATCAAAGTTTCTGGAGTCCGTGATCTCGCGAGAGTTCAGGCACCCATTCTCTGCACAAGAGGATGGGTGCCTGAACTCACGTGATATTACGGTACCCAGGAGTTTCCATCGACTCTCCCTCAAAACGGCAGAGAGGAGAAACAGCGGCAGAGCGGATTTTTGCAAGGTAAGGTGAGTCCGGTGCAGCAGGGAAGGAGGGGGAAGCATGAGGTATCTTAGTGGGTCGGGGAGGCCTTGGGGGCCTATTCCATCACTAGGCCCTCCCATGGCCTTCTCCACCCTGAGATACCTCATGTGCACTTAATGAACTGCGCATTCACGCACACATTCGATTAGCGATTGTGTGGGCGAAAGCAGGGAGTGATCTCGTTCAAGGTAGGAGATTCACTCCCACGAATTCTTGAGTTACGAATGGAATGAGCAGGCTCCATTATATTCATAACTCGAGGACTACCTGTAGTTATTGCCTTGTCACAAAGCCAGCTGGGTAACCTTGGGACAGTCACTGTGTCTCAGCCCTAGGTAGGAAACAATGGCAAATCATTTGTCCAGGCAATCACCAGGAGTCAAGAATTGAGATGAAGACAATGCACACACATGCACATAACAAAATAAATTGTTAGAATTTTGAAAATCCAAAATCTTGCCTTTTTTGTGGCGAATAAAGTTTGAAAAACTGGGCAGTCTGGAGAAAGGATACATTATACTCATTGAAAGCTAGGAGGGGCTTTTCTTGGTCAGGGCATAAGGTTTCAGTAATGGTCCAGCTAATCCTGTTGCGTAAACATTTCTAACTAAAACAAGAAAAACTAGAGTTTTCATCTTCCCCTCTGCCCTTTTCAAGTTACGGCACACATTTCCAAAGATGCATTTGTATTATTATATCAGATACATAATTAAGATAGATGTTTGTGTCAGAGCCACTTTGCGGTGACACATTGTTATTTTTTATTTATTCATACGTTCCCCTCTCACAATCTCATGGAAGTGATTCTGCATGATGTACAAAATTAAAACAGTTAAAACAATAATCTCAATTTATAGAAAACAATTTTAATCAACAGAGTTCACCTCTGGCCCAAACGCTTGAGGAAAACAGCCAGGTCTTCAGTGCCTAGAAAACTTCCATCAATGTCTACTTCTATAAAATCCTCCATGGGTTGTTGCTATTGTTTGAGGTGAATATTGGCCACGTCATGAAGCTAATACGTGGCCATGTATTTAATTTCCTTTTTTGCCCACAACTTTGGTAATATCAGTTGGTATTGTTTTCCTTTCACGCTAATGATGGATGATCAAGGCTAAAGAATAATGGGCATTGCTAGGGCAGAGGCATGAATGAGCTCTGTGCCTTTCTGAGATGGGAAGAGAGTAAAGAAATCCATTCAGGTTGTTTTGCTTAAGGGGCACTTCTGTCTCAACAGAACAAACAAATGTCAAAATAAATTAGTTTATCAAGTGTTTTCTCTGTGATAGAGAAAGATAGCCCTTCTGTTCTTTTCTGATTATATCAAATCTTTTTTGGGGAATGATGAATTTCAGCCACACCAGAATTCCATTTGTAGCCTGCATGTGCTAGTACTGATAATAATATATTCTATTATTTTCCTGTTAGTAATAATAATTTTGCCCAATAATTCAATTTTTATATACTGTAGTTCCAGGACCTTGTGATCCTGAAGATTTAATCGATGGAATCATATTTGCTGCCAATTATCTTGGCTCTACTCAACTCCTTTCGGACAAAACTCCGTCCAAGAATGTGAGAATGATGCAGGCTCAGGAAGCAGTGAGCCGAATTAAGGTGAAAATCAGCCTCTTTCTTGATGTCCGAGTTGCAGCTGTGACTAATCCATACTTTGTCTCTGTATTGAAAGACACTCCGGAAGTGGTTCTATGATTGAAGTGACATGTTTGTTATTTTTATGCCCAGTCTGCTTTCATAATTTGTAGATTAATATTTTGTTATAATTGAGTCCAGTGGGCAGCTGATACATTCAGATAAATTTATTTGCCCTTTATCCAGAGACAAAGAGTGCTCATCGGAAAGGGGAATATTATTTCTACAGTTGTTTTTTTGCTAAGAGCAGCTGGGCCCAGAAGAGTACTTTTAGCAACAAAATTGCTAAAAATGATTGACAACTTCTCAGAAACAATAGGATTACATTAAGCCAAGACATCACTGATGTGGCATAAAAGGGGACTGAGGCATCGGATAAAGAACAACTTTTCCCCCCATATAACTTGCTGGAGTAAAGTGGGATCTGCCAAATCTCAAATTTCAGAATATTCCAACCTAAATTACTATACAAATGCAGAATTCATATATGTGAATCAGGAATTACAAGGGAAAGAAGAAATACAATTCAGACGGTGTTTCATAAAATTGGATTAATTTACATTCAATAGAACTTTTTACATAATACATCTGGGTCTTTAGGTAACTATTTAGATTATGGCACTGAGAATCTTAATATGGTAATTAAAATATTATACAACAAAAGTACTGTAGCAAATCAGCAGAGTACTTACTCTCTTACTGCAGATTTAAAAATGGTATAAAATATATGCAAATAATGGCAACATTTGGTTTCTGTAAAAGTGATTTAACTTTGACATGAAATTTGAGCTCTTCAGGTCATCCATTAGTGACTATAAAATGCACGATGAATTAATAAGAACATGCAAAATTCCATTTTATCTTATATTGAGTTCTGCTTTGCTGGTGACATATTCAAAGCTCATTAGCAATCAAACCATTAGTGGTTTAACTTTAGCAAGATTAAGGATTTTGAATCTTAAAGGTATAACAGTAGTTTTGGAGATTAACCTGTCTTTTTAAAAAACTAATGTTAAAAATGTTGGAAATACTGCTCAATCCAGCAAGATTTCCTTAAACCTCATTAATTTTGTGAAGCTTAAAACAAATATAGATGGTTAAAATGCTTAACTTTGGCTGGAATTTGGGCAATACAACAAATTCTGAAATATGTTACAAGTTAAAAGCAGTACATATTTATAAATTGAATTGTTTTGCATTGTCAAAAATTGCACAAAACTAAAATTTCATAAAAAGTACTTCAGATAGTTACTAACACAGAAATAAGTCATACTTTTATTTTGTATAATTTTGTATGACAACTGACTGTCACATGGTTCTGTTAGGCTTGTATGCTCTCTAGGAAAAAAAGATGAAATGCTGCTAAATATTTGAGGTTCTTTTGAAATCCAAATCAGCTTTGTTCATATTGTTTTGCTGTAAGTTCTTCATCAACCACCATACAACAGATGAGACATTATAAATAATACATGGACTTCAAACTGGAGCTAAATTGCAAGATGACTTGTTTCTTAATTTTTGGTGCATTATCAGTCTATTAAGTTATAAAAAATATAATCTAATATTCTCATTCTCTTGGAATTAAGAAAGCAGCTCCATTAACAAATATATTTTCATGTGATCTGTTCCTTCTTGTTTTATGTGAAAAGGGGAAGCACAAACTCCTGTATACAATGGGAGCAGATGGGGAGGGCAGTGTATCATAAATTAAAACTTACCCTCTAAAAACGCTTCCTTTTGCATCTACCTCTTTGTGTGTCTTCCTCAGCAAACTCCACACAGTCTAATCAACTTAAGATATGCATTGTTTTTACATTATGCAGCCTTACTTAATAGTTAAACTCCTTTCACTAGTAAAAAAAAAACTCTTCTGGTAATCTGTTGCTCAGAAATCAGAATCTGGAATTTCACTGCATGATGAGCAACAATGTTGGATGATACTTTTGGCTTGCATTCATAGAAACACATTTGTCACCTATAACAGCATGTATAGGTGACAAATGTATGTCACCTATGTATACATGTATGTAGTGTGCATAGTGATGTATGTATGTAGTGATGTTAGATAAGGAGCAAGGAGACTCAGATTCTAACAGCAGGAGCTTTGGGTCAGTCATTCTCTCTCAGCCAATCCTTCTCCAGATTGTTAATTGTGAAGGGAAAAGAGGAGGAAGGAGCTCTCCGTGTGCTTCTTCGAGCTTGCCAGGCTGTATATAAATCAAGTAAACAGGACTGAATAAATTATTTTATTAAAACTCAGGAAATAATTCAGTCCCCGTGTCTAGAATGTTATCAAAATAAACTTTATTTTGTTTTTCAGTATGTAATTTGCTATTCAAAATAATTGTTTGATTTCACACTGTGACATGAAGACATATCTAAAGCAGACCAAAAGTGTTTTATTTGTTTTTGTTTGGTTTGGAATTGGTTTGTACCAATGTCCTCATTTTGAAAATAATCTCAGGGATGACATTTATTGAATTCTGCTCTATAAAGAGGCCACAGTGCTTAAGAAGTAAGTTTAAACTAATAAGATTCTCCTTGCAGTGAGAAAGGGATCAACATAGTAAACCATCCAACTAAGTTTATTTCAGGTAGCCTCTGGAGAAATAATATCCAGTGATTGTTGCTAGTATTATTTCATAGTGTTGGTGTTGAAGGTGAAGAATGTTGAAGGTGAAGTCTACACATCTTAAAGTTCCAATATTGAAAAACAATGATATTGATGTATTGTACTGCAAATACAGTAGTTCCTAGTCAACTAGTTCCTAGTCAACACCAAGAGCCATGCTGGTTGAAATGTATAAAAGTTGTAATAGAACATAACTGGCAGAGTGTAGGCTGGAAAGGCTGTTCTAATGTACTGTATATACACTTCAATTAAGTGACAAACAGGTGTACTGTTATAGATCCCTGGTTGACATAGAGTCTCTACAAGATGTTAGCTAACTATTCTCCTTTCTTTATTTATTTCATGCTAAGCAGATGGCCCAGAAATTAGCCAAAAGCAGAAAGAAGGTGCAGTACAATTTCATCAGCTTGATGTGTTGTCTAGGTTTTGTTATTTCATTTTACTTTTTTTGCATCTCTTGTTTGTCACATTTTTTAAAAAAAAATCTGTATCCAGCAAGTGTTTTTCATTAAATGTTTGAATCACTATGTAAATTGACTCATCAGATAACATCTTTTGCTTATTAGCCATTTCATGACCATAATAAGATAAGTATTAATCAAATGAAAACATGCTATTGCTAAAAGTACATCCCAAATATAGGGCTGATGAATATTTGTTTAATTTTATAAATTAAATCTTTCTTTCCAAAAAAGACTAGTTATATTTTATTTTATATTTAAATTTCATTTCATTTAATTAATGAAACAAAATTGCTGGATGCAACCAAATGACTTACTTTTCTTATGTAAAATTTAAATTCTATAATTATATGCAGTATATATAAACACATATCAGTCTGGAATAGTAGAGAAAACCTATTCATGCAAACACAGTTTAGCAGTGGGCAGCAAAATACAATAACATGATATTCTAGAGCAGAGGTCCCCAACCTTTTGGGCATCAGGGACCGGTTCCGTGGAGAGAGGTTTTTCCACAGACCGGAGAGTGCGTGGTTTTGTGTGCTGCCTGCATCTTGCGGATGGGGCTTTGCTTGTTCATGCAGATCAGTTGCTGGTATGCCATGGACTGGTACTGGTCCACGGACCAGGGGTTGGGGACCCCTGTTCTAGAGCATTGTATAGGGCCAACATTTTCAGCATTTACAATTTTTTCCCCCAACAAATAAATACGTTATGCCAGTCGAGGTTTTAATGAACTTATTTCTCGCTCCTTCAGTTGTAAAAAATAATATCAATATTATTTGGTGACTGGCTGGTGAATTTTTTTTACCACAATAATTGGAGGGGCTGGAAGAATGTGATATGTAGCATGCATTGTACATATGTTACGAATAGCCCATGTTACATTAACAATACTTCTATTTGTATGGCTGTAGCAAGTTCTACATTAGAACTATATTAATTTTTCATCACTCCCAACAACCAATTTTATTGTAGTGGGAGTTGGAAGTGGGATTATTTTACTATTTTTGCAGTTCTTATGACTAATCGTTCATAAGCTGGTCATGCTCCAACATAAAACAAAATGTCATGAATATGAATACACATGAAAACCTGTTTTTATGACCGTGCTTTTACTTTGGCGAAAGAGGAGAATGAATACTGAGCATATGTGGGGCAATGGCTCATTTTTCTTCCCTCTTCTTTTTGGGTAGCCAAAACAGCATAATGCCACATCTTCATCTCTACCTAACTGTGCCTTGAGCTCATTAGCCACAATTAATGAAACATTGGCTGGTAAAACAGATTTAAAAGAATCCAGGGAAAGCCCTATGCCAGAAAGAGAATGTGTTTTCATGTCAGGAAAAAATATTACATGGACAAGAGTTGGGAGGAAATTAATAATTTTTTCCATCACTCATATTTCATACTATTTCTGTTTATCATTAGCTTCACAGTTGAATAGTATATTTTGTAAGATTTGTTTTATTTATATCTAATCCAATCTTTAAAAAAGTACACGTTTCCTAACTAAAAATGTCTTTGACTGCAGGTTCCTGAAGGTGAATCTCAGCCCATGACTGAAGTTGATCTTTTCATTTCAACACAGAGAATAAAAGTGCTAAATGCAGACACTCAGGTACAGCAAACTCTAAACTATTTTACAGGGATTGGAAATACATCATGGAGCCATTTCTTGTTTATTTCCGTTTACTTCTTGCCTTACTATGAAAAAAACATAGTTTGAAATTTTTGTAAGAGGATGAAATAGTTAACTGCTTTCCAAATTGCGGAGAGGGCCTTGACCTCTCCCCTGCCCCACCAGGAAGAACAGTCGAGATAATGATGGAATTTGCTGGCAGTTTCATCAGATGGGAAGAGGAGGGTTTTCCCCCACTCTGGACAAGAGATTTCTTGGGACGCTGGAGGAATGGACTTTTAACATGGTGAAAACACTAGAAAACACCATCACTCTGAAAAGCTCAGAACATTGGCATTCACTAGCTGGAGGGGAAAATGCCTTCCAGAACAATAGCATTTTCTAAAGCTTTTGTCAAATTTAAGGTCTGTTCCTCTGGCACAAAGAAGGATTTCTTCTCCCTGCACAGAGCGGAGGGGAAATACTTTGGATAGCAGTGGGAACAGACACCAAATCCAATGTCCCTTTCCATTTGCAATCTTCCCTGCCAGCTTCCCCAGTGACTTTCTGGGGAAGCCAGCAGAGAAAATTGCAAATAGTAATCTTGTGATTCCCAGGCACTTGGCAACTGGTCATAAATATCAACAGGTTGCCAAATGCCTAAAATGCGGTCATGTGATGTGGGCAGCACAACTTTTAAGATGGCTGGAAGTGTTTTATGGGCCATAAAGCATCCATTCTGAGGCTGCCATGACAGCAAATGGTCATCAGACAACTGGTTGTAAGTCAAGGATTACCTATACATGTTATGGCCCCGATAAATACTTTACAAAAGACTCTTGTGATCTGGCAGGTGGGAACTCTTATTCTTCCTTGATTTGTATAGGTGATGAAGATTTCCTTTAATTTGGAAAACAATGGAATGCCAGTGTTCTTAAATGGTTGTGTTAGTGATAAAGAACACTAAAACAAGGGTCTTTTTTTTTATTTAGGAAACGATGATGGATCATCCTTTGAGGACCATTTCCTACATTGCTGATATCGGAAATATAGTTGTATTGATGGCTCGAAGGCGAATGCCAAGATCAAATTCTCAAGATAATGTGGAGGCATCTCATCCTTCTCAGGATGGGAAGAGGCAGTACAAAATGATCTGCCATGTTTTTGAATCTGAAGATGTAAGGAACTTTGTCATTTCTCTGTTAGAAATTAATATAGAATCCTCCTCTTTCTGAAATGCAGCCATCAGGCTGTTTGTTGCAATCAGTAGTAGTAGGCCATGAAAGCATGCATGTGCTGATCCTGATAGAAAGGAACCTATCGGTAAGAGAAAGGTTGTCAGTTGTCTAATCCAGGGCTTTTCAACCGGTGGTACGCTTACCACCTGTGGTACTTTGCCACATGGTAGGTGGTACGCGACTGCTAGCCAAGTGTAGCAGGGGAGGGAAATGAGCCGAAACGACCCAAGCCTGAGGGAGAGGCAGCTGCAGGACTGTCTGAGCTTGGCAGAAGCCCAGGAGCCGGCAGAGCTCCAGCTAATTGGCTCCAGCTGATTGGCGCTTCCGGAAGCAGCCTGGAGCTGGAGATGAACTGAAGAAAAAGGGGGGGGAGGAGAGGAGAGGCTATAAAAGGAGGTGGTTTGGGCGGGAAAGGGAAAAAAAAGACAACAGGGAAAGAGAAGGAGAGCTCAACAGGCAGGGAGGAAACAGAGACAGGGAAGAAGCAGCAGCTGTTGCTGGAAGAAAAGGTCCCCTGGTTCGTTTTCTTCAGCTAGGAGAATGCAATCAGCGCTGATGAAATGAAAAGCCGGCATGTCGGAAAGGAGGTGGGTTTATTTAGTTCTGGATCAGCTGGCAACTTGATTGGGTTACCATAAGGAGTTTTGTACAGTTTTTACAGCGTTTTGTAATTCAGAGGCTCCTTTGTGTGCTTTGGTTATTGGAATATTTTAGTCTGTATTTTAGGCTAGCAATGAGTCCAAAGTGTTGACTTCGATAGGTTTAATCCCTTTAAACAAATGTAATTAGTTTTACCCCCTTATCTTGAGTCTGTCTATAGCTTTTAGAAAGTTTTCTTTGAAGGTGAACAGGCTTAATTTTAAAGCTAAAGCTTTTCACAATTGCTGGAGCCTTTCAGTCTCGGATTGCAACATTGTGACACGTGACACACCTGAGGCAGTTTAAAGAAAAAAAACAAACCCCAGAGTTTATGTGTTTATTTTGTGAGCCTTTCTTGCTTTGCACTTGATTCCTGTGTCTTTAAGGGTACAGGGAAGGGATTGGGGGGGGGTGCATTCTTACTACACTATGGAAGGAGAGCTAAGAAGGACCGACCAGCTAGTTCAGGGGTCTACAAACTTAGCAACTTTAAGACCTGTGGACTTCAACTCCCAGAATTCCTCATCCAGCCATGATGGCTGAGGAATTCTGGGAGTTGAAGTCCACAAGTCTTAAAAGTGCCAAGTTTGAAACCCCTGAGCTAGCTGGTAGTGGTGCATATTAATAAACACGGATAAATTCATCATACATTTGTCAGTGCAAAGGGAAAGTGATTCAGCAAAGGAACAGCCACCAAAGAAAACTGGTACTTTTTTCCTTTTTTTGTACAGTTTGTAATATTTTATTAGATTATAAAATAAAATACAAAAGCAAATAGTAGGACACAGTGGGGAGGAAAAAGGGGGGGGAAGTGAGGGGGAGAAGGGAAAAAGAACAGACTTCCTCTGTTGCAGTAGAAGGAAGCATTAACATTGAACCTCAACTTTTTACTTTTCCATAATATTATAAACTAGCCATTTCTATAACAACAAATGAATGTAATCAGTAAAATCCAAAATCCCCCCCGCTTTTTTTTTAATCATCAAGTTTTTGACACCTTGCTAAGCACTGGTGATACTCAAATATTGTCATGTCCTAAAAGTGGTACAATCTCTGAAAAGGTTGGAAAGCCCTGGTCTAGTCTGCTAGTCATTGTTTGTCCTGGACCATGGAAATCAGAGAGACATGGGTAAGACGTCTTTTTTAAAACAGTTTTCGAATAGAACTGTAATAGCAAGAGGGTTGAACAAACAAGAAGGCTGCTAAGGAGTTGAGGAACACAATGGTGAGGTAAAGGAGGGAGTTGTCCCCTTATATGTGGGTGGTTAGATCCGAGTTAGTTTCTTTGATGGGGCAGGCTTTCTGGCCAAAAGTCTTGCCGAGTGCCTTTGTGGGCACTTGCATTGGAGGGGAAGCATTAGCTCCCCCTCTTTGATTTTTCTGGCCAGCAACAGCAGCCAGTAATAGCTGCCTCTCTTAGTTTTTAAGTGGCTCTTTCAGCTGATGATCCCCTCCAACTTCTGCATCTGAGCTGGCCCTGACAATCATTATGACAAATGGACTTTAAAACCAACTAATATTAATCCTAGGACAGATAGTATTTGGTGAAGGGAAACGGGTACAAGAAAAATGGGAATCTGCTTCCTTAATTCTGGGTGCTACCCTGAGACTTGCTGAGAGAGGAATAATGATTTTAAACAATATCAGGAGAAAATGATGCAAAACTACACTATCATGCACTTTCTTTAATCCACTAAGCCATGAATGATGGCTACAAGATCAATATGGCCTGGCCATGAATAGACCAAACCAAGAACATACATAGAAGGGGGAAACCACTCTGTAAATACAGTTTTGTCTGTCTATTTTAGGGGTGAACCAGTGTCTGTAAAGCTTCATCTTATTAGAGGGGAAATCTCAGAGGGTGCAAAAACTGTTTATTGCTTGAGCCTAGTACACCTTCTGAACAATAAAATCACTCCCTCATGCTTGCTGTTCCATACAGTGCTACATCCATGGAATTGTTGAGATCAATAGTTTGAAGCAGCTTTTCAAATTGAGGACCCAAATAACATTTTAGGGTTCTGTCTACTTTCCTCAGGCTATTTGTGAGCCCTGAGTCTCACTCTCATCATGCATTGTTTGATATACTGCAGTTGCCATACATTTCACCACTCAGCTTATGGTGGGTTTGAAAACCCATTTTGAAATCTTCTCTGCTCCTATTGGATATCCTTAACTATTTTACTATGGGTTTTTTTCTTTCTTTCATAACTGTTATAGGCACAATTAATTGCACAGTCCATTGGCCAGGCATTCAGCGTGGCATACCAGGAATTCTTGAGGGCAAATGGAATAAATCCTGAAGACCTGAGTCAGAAGGAATACAGTGACCTCCTCAATACCCAAGATATGTACAATGATGATCTGATCCACTTCTCAAAGTCTGAAAACTGCAAAGATGTATGCACCTCTTTATTTGTAATGCTGTTGAGCTAAGAATCTTCCTCTCACCCAATTTTTGCAGCTACTTATAGAGCTTCGAATAGAATAGAATAGAATAGAATAGAATAGAATAGAATAGAATAGAATAGAATAGAATAGAATAGAATAGAATAGAATAGAATAGAATAGAATAGAATAGAGCTGGAAGGGACCTTGGAGATCTTCTAGTCCAGCCCCCTGCTCAAGCAGAAGAACCTATACCATTTCAGACAATTAATTGAGTGAATTCCTTCACATACCATACATAATTCTAATTACTTTTAGACATGGCATAACAGTTATTTTCTCCCTTCCCTTTTCTCCTTTTTTCATCTTTAAAAATATTCACACCGTGGACGAATATGCTTTGCACTCTTTTGAAGAAACAACTTTCTAATATTTGGCATGTTGGACCATCACTGTGATGTGTCAGTAGGGAAAAAAGCTAGTTTAATGCATCAGCAATTTCTCTCCTGTTGATGTATAACATTTGTAAGAAAAGTTATTTAAAAGTGTTTCTATTTCCACTCACTGGTTACACACATAATTGCTTTATATATTTTTTACTAAAGTAAAATTTTAAAATGTTTACAGTATATTGTAGTTGTATGGGTAAGGCAAAAGAGTTGCTGATTGGGGCTATTTTGCAGGATTACTACATTTCATAAGGGAGAATTGTTTCTAACTTTTGTTCTCTCCATTCAGGTTTTCATTGAAAAGCAGAAGGGTGAAATTCTGGGCGTGGTGATTGTAGAATCTGGGTGGGGATCCATCTTGCCTACAGTTATCATAGCCAATATGATGCATGGGGGACCAGCAGAGAAATCTGGAAAGCTGAATATTGGAGACCAGATCATGTCTATCAATGGGACTAGTTTAGTTGGCCTACCACTCTCTACATGCCAGAGCATCATAAAGGTACAGAATATGATCTTTGTTTATTTAAAGCAGGATCCTGACTCTACTTAATCTACAGGAGCTTTCTCTGTTTAGCAAGTTCATACTGGAATATGGTAACTGAATATGTAAGAATTGGGGATAATAAAAGTTATTGATAGAAATATTACTAAATATTCCCTTTACAAGTTAAAGCAATAACCCACAAAGAAAAAAAATCCATAAGTGACTGCTACTATAAGATGAAATCAAAATGATGACATATATATTGAAGGTTTATCAAGAAGCGCCATCTTTTCCTACGTACACTGTGACATTGTACACATGTAAAAGGCAGCATTTGTATCATAAGACTGCAACACACATTTCGTTACTTGCTCTCCTTGGACCCCTATAAATCTATCATACAATTTGGGTCACAAAGGTAAGGGGAAGAGGCCCTGCAAAGTGTGAAGAATATATAATGGTGGTTTAGTGTATTTCCAAATGCTTCTGAATGACAAAGGATTTCTGCATTTGTTGATAAATAAAAGGGGGATATAACAATTTTTTTAGTCCTTTTTAGCAGCAACCTGCAGGAAAATTAATTAAGCTGAGATACGCTTGTCATTATTATTATCATTATCAGGGTTATCAGAGAGATCACCTCCCATGTTATCTGTCTATCCAATCAGATCAAATAGGTTAATCTTCCATGTCCTCCTACCTTATGAGATTTTTATCTGACGGCTCTTGGTCA
This sequence comes from Azemiops feae, assembly GCA_023970755.1. Classification (NCBI taxonomy): domain Eukaryota; kingdom Metazoa; phylum Chordata; class Lepidosauria; order Squamata; family Viperidae; genus Azemiops; species Azemiops feae. The sequence continues at coordinate 663,133 of JALGBA010004255.1, read as the reverse complement.
CAGAGAACTGATCGGATCTATTCTTTCTTCTTTCAACTGAGATCCTTTAAAACCATCTAGCAAACCAGGAAGGCAGGTTGTGCGTCTGGAGTACACATAACTATATATATATACTATTTTATTATGTTGATTTTGTTTTGTTTATTTTAGGGGTTTATTAATTTTGAAGGAGTTGCTTCCTATTTTGTGCTGATGTTGATTTTTATTTGTACCGAGTCTTCCAAGAATAGGTGGCAGGAAAATAAAGGAAAAGAATAAAATAAATTGTCAGAAATGGACAACCGCAACCTCCACAGACTATTCCACCATTGTACAGATCTTACCGTCAGGGTGGAAGTTTTTCCTTAAACAGAATCTAGTTGTAGTTTAGCCTCCTTACTTCTGATCCTAGTTTCTTGTTAATGGAAAATAATTCCTGAACATCGTAGCATCCTGGTCTGTACTGAACACTGATATCATGTCTCCCTAGTCTTTTCTCCACACCGATCCCAGATTTCTTCACCCTGTCCTCACAGAGCAGTGGCCTCAAGTCCCTGTAATGCCTTTGTTGCTGTCCTCTTGAATATGTTATAATCTGTCACAATCCTACTGAAAATGTGTTGCCCAGAATCATACACAGTATTCCAGATGTGGTTTTGTAAATGTAGAGTAGAGGTGATTAAAGCTATCACATGTCTTTGATACAGAACTTCTGATGCAGCCCAGAACTGTGTTAACTTTCCTAGAGCTGCTTCCCACTGCTCTTATGGTTAGCTTATGACCACAGTCAAATCCTTTTCCGATGTAGTGGTTTCCAAGCCACAAAGTTCCTTGTCTTGCTGAAGAGCAGTGGTTCTTAACCTTTTTGAACGAATCGCCCCCTTGAGCCAATGAGGAAGTTGTCATCGCCCCCCTCCCCCAACATAACCTCTCAATCACAACATAGGAAATAATTCTTCAATTTATGCAAACACTTTTTTTGTTTTCTTTAAAATTGTCATCAGGACATATCGATGCAAATAATTTATTTCCAGTCTTTTTCCCATATCTCAACTGTGTGAAAAATTTTGGTGCCACCCATCACTTTATTCCCAAACTTCGTGATACATGTATTTCATTATTATCTTATTTATTCAAGACACTTAAATGTAATGACCACTGAAAACAAAATTCAGTTGCAAGAAAGTGAAATGCCCGAAAAGAAAAAACTAAGAATTTCAAGACGAAAACTCTGAAACTAAATTAAGATTCGAGGAAAGTATATATAGTCACGCACACTGTAAAAAGGATTAAAAAGACACAAAGAAAATATAATGTCACAGGGGACAGCCACTCAGCATGCGATGTTTCGAAAGAAGCGCTCTCCCCTCCATCACTGCCCATTCTGGCCAATGGCGCGCCACTGTATGGGTAGAGGCTGCTGCGCAATGCGCATGAAGATAAGCGATGCGTATTCACATATGTACGGCGTTCTGTACTGAAGCTAGCTGGAGGAACATTTGAAAACACAATTCAATCCACTAATAGCGAGCGATCTGATGTTTTTGTATAACAGATATACAGCGATTCACTGTACGAAAAAGTCTCAAAAGTGTCCCCAAAACCTCTCGCTCCATCGCCCCCATATCACCCCCTTTTCGTTCCTTCGCCCCCGCATCGCCCCTTTTCGTTCCATCGCCCCCCTGAAAAATGAAATCGCCCCCTGGGGGGCGATATCGCCCAGGTTAAGAACCACTGCTGAAGAGCATCTTTGTCCTCCCAGCTCAGTCTTCCAATCTGTCCAGATTAGACTGCAATTTCATTCTGCATCCTGAATGTTAGCCAGACCTCCAAATTTTATGTCATCTGAAAATGTGATATCCACCCATCAGTCCAGGTCACCAATAAAAACATTGAATGGTATTGGCCACAAAAGTGGTCCCAGTGGCACCCAATGGTTTCTACTGTCCCACTCAATGTAAGGGCATCAATTCATAAGTATTGAGACTAGGTTCAATGGCCAATAAGTTTTAGGATCATCTTTTTTTTTCTTGGTTTTTCTATTACTTCTCCAATTTGACAATGTTGGTTTGCAAAGGTCCCAACATCCCTACAGATAGTTCCTTCAATATTCTGTTATCATTACACAAACCAGGGGCTGCATATTAGCTAGAAGAGCTTCTACCATATTCCGATTAATCTGCAGTCATCCTTGTGTTCATTTCAAAGCACAGGGTTTAACTCATACCTGGGCATTTTATGGCCTGCAGACCACAGGCAGTCCCAGTTCAGCCCATGGTGCTGGCAGCATTGGGGGTAGGGCATCAGGGGATGGGGTAGTTTCGGCAGAGGGGGTGGGGCAGCATGAGCAGGGCGGAGCTTCGGGGTGGCAACAGGGCCAGGGTGGCAGCAGTCTTCCATAATAGTCCCAGTTTCTTGGGGAAATTAATTGCCCACCCCTGGTTTAACTGATGCAGATCTTATAATTATTTATTTTTGTATACCTTGCTTTTATCTTAAGAATAAATTAAATGTAATGCTACCCAAATACTCTTTTAAAGTATACTTGTCATATTAAGGTCCATTGCAGATTTCAAAAGAATAATGTAAAATTCTGCTATATTGTATTCCAGGGTTTAAAAACACAAGCCAGAGTGAAACTGAACATAGTGAGATGTCCTCCAGTAACTACTGTACTCATTAGAAGACCAGACCTCAGATACCAACTAGGCTTCAGTGTACAGAATGGCATTGTAAGTAATAGTCAATATCCTTCCTTATTCATAATCCTATTTATTGCAAATATTTCTTTTAAATGCTTCCAGTTAAAACATTCTCGTGTAATGAGAATACTGAGCATGATACCTTATTATTATTATATTTTTCTCCATTCATTCAGCTCAAGGAATCAAACATACCTAATATTCCTGTCTCCTATTTTCCCCACACCACAATCCTGTGAGGTGGGTTGGGCTGACAGGAAGAGACCAGTCCAAAAACACCCAGTCTCCTGATTTCTAGGCTGGCACCTTAATCACCGCATCAAAGTGGCAATCATGCAAGTGCAGATTAATGCTCGGCCTTATTGAAGCACCTGCTATTGTACCTTTTCAATGTTGTTCGTTTCTTATATCTTTCCAGATCTGTAGTCTTATGAGAGGAGGGATTGCAGAACGAGGAGGAGTCCGAGTGGGTCACCGAATTATTGAAATAAATGGACAAAGTGTCGTAGCAACACCTCACGAAAAGATTGTTCATGTTCTCTCAAATGCTGTTGGTGAGGTAAGAGCCTGGCACCCATCAGTGCCCCATGAAAGCTTGGCTTAACTGCATTATTGCTGCCACAAATTAAAATGCTGGTAGGACACTCTTTAATACAGATAGTAATGTTATAAATTTTCCTGAGCCTCTTGTATTCCTTACACTGTGTATTTGCTGGGTTCAGGATTATACCCCTTTCTTCCAAGCTGTTTAGATCATATAAGCACCTCAGGATCATAAAATATTGTATTTACTCATAAACAAACTTAGAATTTTAGCTTTCCAGAAACAAAATGAGTGGGGTCACTAGCTAGAAGTCAGAAGTCACAATCATAAAAGAGTAACAGCTCCCATTATATACAAGGAAATACGATCTCCCCCTCCCCTATATATTGGTCAGCTGCGATTAGTTATTTTGTCATTTAACTTTACATCCGATGATTTACTAGACTGATCTCTGAAACAGACAACGTATAACAATGTTTTGTATTAAAATTTGAGTTGCCGTTTCATATCCCATTTTAAAATATATTCATACATTTAGCATTGATCTAAATATTGAATAGAACTTTTATTTATATGCTTATACTAATAGGTTAGCTAAAAGATGATATTGTGCATTGAATGTGTACATCATCCTGTTTCAGATGTTTTTTGAAAGGAGAGTACTGAAGCTATTTTACTTTTGACCCAGTGCAAACGCCCCGATCCTTTTGATTATTCTAGATCAGGGGTAGGCAACCTTGGCTCTTTTATGACGCGTGGACTTCAACTCCCAGAATTCCTGAGCCAGCCATGCTGGCTCAGGAATTCTGGGTGTTGAAGTCCACGTGTCATAAAAGAGCCAAGGTTGCCTACCCCTTGTTCTAGATGGAGGATCAACTGAGTAGTCCTTTCTTTCTTCCAGATTCATATGAAGACTATGCCAGCTGCCATGTACAGACTCTTGACTGCACAGGAACAACCCGTTTACATCTAAAGCTGACTCTTCCAGTGTGCATGGAGGAGGCTCCTTCTCATTAGTGGTGGTGTTTTCTTGGGCTGCGTTTTGATGTCTGCAGCAGCATCTCTCTTGTTCTTTTCTTACCTTTGATCATTCCGTTGGGTATCAGATGGCATTTTTGGTTGCGCCTTTTTACAACTAGTTTTATGTAACTAAGAATCTCTTAATATACACGTGCATGCACTTCTTCAAGCTATGTCATTTATGTTTTGTGGCTCTTATGATAGAAAACACAAGTATCTTAAATAAAAATAAAAGTTAGAAAGCTCTTTTCACCGACAGACGGCAGGGTAAAGTTCTCAGTTTATGACAATAGATAGGATATTGATCTGCTTCTCTTATAAAGTTGCTGTGCCAAAGGTAGGAAAGCAACATTATTAATTTTACCCTAAACAAATAATTAAATATGGTTTGAAGGAAACACTGATTTCCTTGTGTAATTAAAAATCTATATAATGGAAATCTATTACTAAAAGATGGTGTTTAGCTTTTGCTGATAAACCTCCAGACTTTTAAAGGCGTATTGTCTATGGGAGATATTCTTTTACAATTTTCCCCCTTGAGTTCAAAAACTTTCCTCATATTTCCAAAAAGTCGTGTATTTCTTGAATATAATACGATTTTTTAAAAGTGGCTTTTCTAATTCCTACTTTCTTTGCAAGCTGAATGATAAATTCTAAATATCCAGTAAAACCAGAATGGGGGTATGAGGAAAACGTTTTGCTAGACTTTCTATTTTTTTTTCCATTGTGGGCATACATGGGTTAATAAGTTTTCACATTTTAAGTGTATGCTTGTTACAAGAATTTTAACAAGTCTGCATACAGTACTACTTTTGTTTGTTCTGAGCCAGTTTTAATTTTAACATATCTTGGTATAAAAATCTTGAATTTATTTATTTTTATGACTTTTCTTTAATTCTGGACCATAATTATGTAAGAAAAAACTTAATTTATTTTGTTATATACATATATATATCTATATATACACACATACATATATAAAATAGACGAAAAGTTATTCCTACCCCATGTGATGCTAAGAAGATTGTGTTCAGTTAATTATTGTAGACACTTGTGAAATGAAAGAATATTGCAAAAAGTTTGGTTATGATAGTTAAAATCAAGGCCAGTAGACTGTAATGTTTGTAGTAAACTATAGAGTGAGAACACAAAAGTTTAGGTCCTGTGGCAGCTTACACAATTATAAATTTAGCACAGTATTTTTGAATAGCGCACATAAATGTTTATTCACAATACATACCTTGATCTTTAAAAATTGTTTGCTTTGATATGACAGACAGACATGTTTTATCTTTCTGAAAAGTGTTTGGTATTTGTGTGGGATATAAGAAAGAAAATAGAAAATAGAGTAATAAAGGGGAAAGGTGGCAGCCCAGTTTTACATCCAGAGCAACACATGTGTGCCAAGGGAAGGAGTTGGGTGTTTGCATGTTGCATGGATGTGCACTCTGCACACATGTTGCAAAGATATGTAATGATCAGGTCTTTGGGATTGAGTGCCCTGCATGGGTGTTAGATGTAAATGCATGGCGGTCCCACCCTTTTCCAGAAATGTAAAAGCCCTGGGAAGCTGAGAATTTGATAGTACAATAGAACAGTGAGTGATTTAACAGAAAACTATTGCCTTCAGGGCATGGTGTTATTAAGGTTATCTATGCCCAAATCATACACATTGGCAGAGGCATAGCAACAAGACTGGAGTGTTAATTCCCTTTCTTCAAAAGAATTGTACACCATCACATTATATTGCCTATAGAGTATTACTGGAACAATATACAATAATAAATAAAACTTCATTTCCACCAGTCCAAGTTTGCCATCCAGTCCTATCTATTGTAGTACATTTCAACTTGCTAAAATCAGTGACCAACTCTGCATAAGGCTGAGATGCAAATTTGCGGTCAGTGAGCTACTTAATACTGTTGCTTTACTGAAATGAAATGGCTATAGCTCAGGTCAACAAACTAGATGTGGGATCACTAAGTGCTGCATAAAAAGTACAAGATATATGCATAAAGCTGTAATTTTTCAAAGCAAAATAAAATATATTACATTCAGCTCTTGGACTTTGGACATTTAACTAAATTCACCTATTGTATTTATTTAGTTGTGAAAAGAAAATGCATATTTCTGCATTTGTATATATGTGAATATATACACATACACATGCACACATATACGTACTGTATATTCAGTTGGCCTAAAATTGGATTTTTTTCCCTACGTTTTGCTTTTTTCTACTTGTAGGGCAGGGTGAATTTTTCATTTTTGAAATACAGGAATGTAGCTGGAGAAACGCAAAGTTATGTGAATTAGGAGTAAAATGGCATACACTAAATAAAGTGCAAATAAAAATGTATTCAATGCGATAATTCTGTGAAAATACCTTGCTATGGAACAGACATTTCTAGCTGTGGAATCATCAGCTTTCCAATATATATTACAGGTTTGGAATATATATTACAAACATATAATACATATTATAAATATATAATACATATATATTTATATGTAAATTATCTTTGTGTGAGACATCCTCCATTCAGAAACAAGCAAGTGGAACTTTATTGATGGTGAGCTGCTTTACAAAATATTGCAATTGTTTGTAAAGGCTCTAAGCATGCATTATTGTGATCAGCACATGAACAGTAACATACTACTCACCATAACCACCTACAACTTGAAAGTCACAAAGAACTTATTTTTCCCATTAAAGAAAGACCATAATTAATTTTCTTCCTGATCCCTACAATCAAGAAAAATGGCCTCCATCCTAAGTTAAAAAGACCCACAGCTTTTCTTCAACATTGGCTCTTAGAATGGGTTTGTTGTATTTCAGGTATACCCAATAGCCTTCCTGATAAGACATATTAAGAAAGTAAGATATGAGTAGGATTGATGCGTTTTAAAGAAATGAAACAAATACTTGTGTAAGCTTCAACATGTCCTTGAATTCCAGTATGTTTTTCTAGGAGATAGTCCAGTTCAAAAAGTCCAGTATTAGGACTTTCTCTTTTCTTTCATTTTGTAATCAACTCCAGAACCTCCAAAGAATATTGTAAGAATGATACGGATTGGAAGTTAAGAATTCACTGAATACGGATGTTTTTAATAGTTGATATGAGAAGATTCTCTGTGTGATCAAAGGAACTATTTATTTTATAAACATTTCCAGTCTGCAAAAAATGCAGGAAAATATAGTGGCAAACTTTAATTTCAACAGGTTTACAATAAAGTTTAGGTTGCCTCAAATTTACCATTTTTTCCTACATGCATTTGAATAATTTAATTTTAAGGTAAACAGTTATTTTTATTTTAGGAATAAAAGAAATGTGTTCAAACGGGAAATATGCATGTGTGTATGTGTGTAATTTCTGGACTGCCTGTGAGGGTTAGAATTGGCTTACCATTTTACAATAGTTCTGTCCTGAATGGGTGAGTTAAGTTGGTGATGGTAGAAGTTCTTCTCCTGACCTACTCTATTTAATTAAATGAACCTATTGGGAAATAGCTCTCATTTTGAGGTACGATATACATATGCTCATATAAGTAAACAGACAAGAAAGACTTCTGTAGGCCTTGGATGTGGATACTGTACCATTGATTGGAAGTTTTTGGATTTTTTTGTCACAGGTCTTTTGTGCCCCTTTATTTATTTAATTTACTTAATTTATATGCTGTCCATCTCGCCAAGAGGCAACTCTAAGCAGCTTACAAGTAAAACTAGATAAAACATTAAACTTTACTTAAAATTAACAAAGATGGCAAGGAATGGAGCAAGATACACATGGGATGGAGGTGGGTCTTAGTCCATTAGCCACCTGCTGTATAACACGCCTCCCCTCCCTCAGGGCCCCAGGTTGACTGGCAGAACCAGGTTTTCAAGCCCTTTCTGAAAGCCAAAAGGATGGGTGCAGTGTGGGAGCCACTACAGAAAAGGCACTTCTGGACCCTGCCAGTTGGAAATCCTTGACCAATGGAGTCTTCAGTTTGCCCCTTCTGCCAATGCAGGTGACCAATCCCAAACTATGTCTCATGCCATAAAAAAACTTTAAAGGTGCTAATCCAGGATTCCCAACCGGGGGTGAGAGACGATATTCCAGGGGGTGCAAAAACGGGTTTTCAAAATTATAGTGTATATGCATAATTTGTTGCCATTATTTCAAACTTTTGTAAGGGGTGCGAGAATATATCAGAAGCATTCTAGGGGTGAGGGTTATAGAAAAGGTTGGGAGCCACTGTGCTAATCAATGCCTTAAATTGAACTGGGAAGCAAACTAGCAACCAGTATTACAGCAATGTAACATGGGCCAGCTGTAGTTTCCAAATACTCTTCAAGGGTAGCCCTATGTAGCACATTGCAGTAGTCCAGATGTGAGGTGACACAGCCTGAGTGACTGAGCACAGGGACTCAATCCAGGAAAGGGCACAACTGGACACAACTCAAAGTTGCCACACAGAGTTGTCTCCTAGCCACAACTGCCACCTGCTCTTTGAGCAGGAGTCGAAAGTTCAGGAGAACCCCCAAGTTGTACAGCGGGTCTGTGTTGAATCCTGTGGTGCTCCACAAAGGAGTGGCCATGGACTGGAGCCTATCAACAGGAAATGGGGGTTGGCCTTGGAGAAAGGAGCCAAACCAATGCAAGACTGGGTCACCCAGCCCCAGATCCTGCATCTGCCCCAAAAGGATACTATAGTCGATGATATTGAAGGCTGCTGAAAAGTCAAGAAGAGCAAGGTTGGATGCGCTACCCTCATCATGCTTTTGCCAGAGATCATCAATGCTGTTTCTGTCCCATAACCGGACCCAAAACCTGACTGGAAGGGGTTCAGATAGGTGGTTGTGTGGCAGCTTCAGGACCCTCTGAAGCTGCCACACAACCACCTTATTTGCCGCCTTCCCTAAAAAAGGAAGGTGACAGACTGGATGGCAACTATCCAGGTACGTGGGATCAAGAGATGGGATTTTCTTTTTTTAAGAAGACGATGGACCAGGGGTTCTTTGAAAAGTCCCAGAATGGCCCCTCCTGCAGTGAAGAATTCATCACTGCCTGAACCCATCTGGCAGTCACTATACTAAAATCTTTCACCAGCCAAGAGGGCAGAGATCTAACTGGCAGGTGGTTGCATTGACGGCATCAAGGACCCTGCCTCCTTTGTCAGATCCATCAGTATCAAACTGTTCCCAAATAGTTGAATAAGAGCTTTCCCTAGGCATCTCTAATGGACCTGCACCACACATGGATTCCAACTGGGAATGGATCTGAGTGACTGTCAGTTGTTCCACAAATTCCTCTGCACCACCCTGAAAATAATCACCCAGGCCCTCCTATCCTAGGAGGGGCTGGGATTCCTGAACAGGGCCACAGGGGTGACTCACTGTGGACGCAATAAGAACAGAAATTTGAGGCAGGGAGAGAGTTAACCCCACCTTGTGCATAATGTGTCTGGTTTGCATTAGCTCACTCACATGATAAAGCAAGAACTGGAAAAGACAGGGAAGTACATTCCATACACTTCTTTCACAGGTCTAAAATCACATTCAGGAATAGGCAATATTCCTTCCAAACAGCTTGCTATAACAATACTGTATGTTTCTCCAGCTATTAGTAAAGTAAGGTAAAGGAGTCCCTGTGGATTTTGTTCCACTAGTCAACTATAGGGCGTGGTGCTCATCTCCTTTTCAAGACCATTGAGCCAGCACTGTCTGAAGACATTTCCACAGCCATGTGGCCAACATGACATCACAGAGTGCTGTTACCTTCTCACTGTAGTGTACCTATTTATCTACTTGTATTTGCATGCTCTCAAACTGCTAGGCTGGCAGGAGCTGGGGTTAGGATGGGAGCTCACCCCGTCACTTGGTGCTTGGGTCTTGAACCTGGGCTGCTAGCTTTCCAGCTGACAAGCCCAGTGTCTAAATCACTGAGCCACCATGCCACCCTCCAGCTATTGGAGAGATTTGCAATTTAGCACTGGTGTTATCAGAAAAATCTATAAATGTTATCATATTCTATCTTAAGACATCAAAAATGGGGAATACCACCCAACAATTCCCTGTACCAATTTCTGTGAAATCTAGCATGCTTCATCCTTTAAAATATTTTCAATTAATGCTGCTCAAAAATAAGAGTTGAGTGAAAAGGGACGTCTCCAATATTTTAAGCTGGCAGTTCTGATGCACTAGAAGCTCTGTCATGTTCTTTAGCATCCATTCTTTCACTTTATTTGACCGGAAGTTACTTGACAAAGGATTGTGTTGCTATTGTGTGTGAGCTGGAACCCTGCTACAAATATACTTCAAGTAGTGAGAATGAACGTGAGGAATTTCTTCACAGCTTCATGATAGCCAGTGAAACACAGACCTAGAAACCAAGCATCAGGCCACAGAATATCATAAGCTTTTACCATCCCCATCCCCAAATTAAAACCTATGTTTTGGCAGGAAAATTTCATGATCCTAATTTTTGGGGAATGCAGAGGAGATATTCATAAGGATTTTTTGAAATCCACATCGCTATCAACTTTACTTCACAACTCTCCAAATTTTGAAACAATTATGTAAAGTTTAGAAGTGTTAAGAACGTTTGCTACATGTTCTTAAAAAGTCTCTTCTGACCTTCAGGGACCCTGCTCCCCAAATTTCTGGTTGTGAGATCGTGTTTCTGAAGCTGAGCTCACAGGATCAGTTGGGATTTTTGCTAGTATTAGACTCTCTGCTGTGTGGGAACCTCCCTGCCTGAGATGCAAGAGGCCACCTGAGGTCTTATCTGCATCCACAAGTCCACATCACTGCTATAGCCCATCAGTGACACTTAGGAAACAAATTGGAACAGTTAATGTATGAAGTCAAGAAAAAGAAAACCGAAACACACTTTATTTCATTTATATTAATCAAAATTAAATACAACTTATTAATTTTCTGAATTAAGACAAATAATTTGAGGAAAAGAAGAGTTGGGTTACCAGCATTTCAGGAAGCTGAAAATAAAAACCTGAAAATTGGTAGCAATGGTTCCTACCACCAGTTTCATCCATTACAGACAAGTGTTTTGAAATGTACAGAATGTATTTTAAGTCAGCAAAGATTTAGGGAGAGAGAAAAACCTCTCTTTTCTCATCTGGATTCCTACTAATGATTTAAGCCAAATTATGAAAAAAAATAACTAGAAATACATTTATAATCTATGTTTTAAACAGAAATAAAATCATTCCCATAAAACATGTAGAGGGCAATGCACACTTTGAAAATGATTAAGAAGTGCTTCAATCTTTCCAAAGCCCAGCATTTCTGGATATTCATTAATGCAATTTAATTTTTTTCATGATCCCCAAAAAGGATGCCACCTCTTTAATGGATTATGAGTTAACTTTTAAAAGCAATGGCATTTTATTTTCAGGCTGCATAAATAAATAGCATCTTACTGTTTTCTCACTTTCTTCCAGTCTGAAGCTCTTTTGAATCATTTTTAAATCATGTACAGCCTTCTGCCTTGTATAAGATTGCTTATTCTCCCATCATCATTTTTGTAATAAAGCTGCCCTGGAAAAAATGTATCATTGCTCTGAATTTTATTATTCCATTTTTTCAAGATTGTTGAGTAGTTTATGGGCTGGGAACAGGAGCAGAAACCTGAATGACCTGCTACTTTTAAGCACTTTTGCATTTGAAGTGATACAAAATGAGAGCTGAAGGTTCATGCAACACAGAAATACTGTAAAGGGATAGCTCTGTGCCTCCCACAGATTCAAAGTCATTTCAAAAGCTTCTTTATAAAAAATTATCGTGATAAATAATGTGTAGTGCATTGAAAAGGAAAGGATGAATGAGAAAACATACTTCAGTTCCACATACTGTAGATATATCTCTACCTTATATTCCCTTTCAGATATAAAACATTAAAATGAAACCCACACATACCAGACACAACATTCAAAGTTTATGCAGAAACAATGATTTGTTTTTATGAAGAAGACTCCTCCTTTCTTACCAGTATCTCAAGATACAGAGTTGATCCTCATATATCCTAACTACACCTGAATATCCTTTTTTTCAGATTCAGAGCTATATTTATAATGCACCGTTGTTTTCTTTGAAGTAATTTATTCCAATTTTTTCCTCAAATGCTCTTTCAAAAGCAGCAGTACGGTAAGTAAGAAATATAGATTAAGGATCCCGCCATCCAACTGCTTTCCTGCTCCAGTTTTTGCACTCCACGTGGGACCAAAATGCAACTGAGCTCAGAGTACGGTTTCTCGGACGACTCCAATGAGACTGTGAGGCCGCTCTGGCTCCATCCGCTGCGTCCTCCTGTTCGGCCCCCGGGTTCCGACTGCAGTAAAAGTACTCACATCTCCACAGCTCTCCAAGTGCAAAAGTCCCGGGTGCCTCCTGAAAGGCAGCGTGTGTGCTCTTGTTATGGATGGGTGAGCAGGAGTCATGACCTTTGGAAAGGAAGAACGTTACACTGTCAACTGCCATACCTATTTTTAGCTGAGAAATGTGAGGATAAAGAAAATGTTAGCCGCCTTAAAAATATAAAAAGCAGATTGGGCATGCTGCAGATCCCATCAGCCAAAGAGTGTCAACTTCTGGAGATCAGAAAAGGGGTTTTTTTTCCCCTGCAGTGGCCACTGCTCTATGGAACGTCCTCCCGTTGGAGATTAGAATGGCCCCAACCCTACTTGCCCTTTGCAAGGCTTTAAAAACGTGATGTGTACTTGGGCCTGGAGCTCCACATGTGTTAAGGGCTCCGTTTATTGACTTTACTGTTAGTTGATTAACTATTTCAGCTGCTGTATGTATTTATTTTTAGATGCTTTTATTGTTTTTAATTGTTTTAGAACTGTAAGACACCCAGAGTCACTTGGCTGAGGTGGGTGGCTATAGAAATTGAATAAATAAAGTAAATTAAAAAAACTGACCTCATATACAGTAATACCTGGCTATTTCATTAAACACCCAGGTCCTTTAGCCATCAGGACATGTTTTTAATATCCTTTGGCCAGTTTTTCCTTTTGATTGGGAATTAAGCCATGAGACAAAGGGGGTTTTGGAGTCTTCATGCTTGTGCTTTACTATCAGCAGTAATTTTCATCACTTTACTTTCTTTCCATAAATATTTTTATTTAAAAAAAAAATCGATTTCCAGAATTGTCAGTCTACGAGAGATGATCTAATTCTGCAAGAACAAACTCCCTATTTTATCTACTTTACCAGCTGGAGACTTCTATCCTATTCATCTTCTACAGACAAGCATATCCAGCCTAACAAAGGGCTGACCTGACCTTTCACATGACCAGTTAAACTTGGAGAGAGCTTCAGCCTTTCCCTTTAACTGACTAAGTAAACAAAATCCTATTTCACCTTTAAGAACTGCAACATAACTGGATAGTGCAAATATAGGATAAGATCACATTTATTCCTTAAATAGGTACTATATTCTTCTACTAATTTGGAGAGAAGGAAAATAAAATTTAAAAAATCAATACGAAAGTGATAAGTGATTAAATAAGGACAAAAGGTCCAACATCTCCTGCCCTTCTTCACTAACCTGGATCACAGAAATTGAATCATTAACTATAATCAAAGAACAAACCTGTAACTAACAGAATGTTTGCTAGGATGAAAAATTACCTTGTCTTCTCCCAGGGAAAAAAAGCTAACATCAGACAGCAACATAGGCTGAGTCTCATTTTGAACTGGCCTTTCCTTCCCCAAGCAGAGCTGCAACCTGTTGTATCTTACCTGCTCGAGGAAACTGGCACTGGTGATGGCTTCCTCCATGTGTTCTTCATCTGATTTTAAGACAGATTTGATGTCTTCTACTAGTTCATGTATGTCAGGCGTCATGTTGCAGGATGACTGCTCCAAGAATTTGGCTACCAGAAGCTTAGTATCTATATATGATTTGTAGTCTATTAAAGACTGAGGCCTTGAGCGCACAGCCTTTGCTCTCAGAGTTTTTCGCAAAATGACAGTAGCCAGCTGTGGTTTTCGGTCTGTTTGAGTGGCAGCTTCACAACTTAGCACTGGACCTGGAGACAAAATAAAAACCTCAATGGATGCGCCCTAATAGTTTATACACACAGAGTTGGTCATATACTCAGAGTCAGGACAGCACACTACAAACCACAATGCAAACTCTGCCCATTTTTACCATTACATTGTAAGCCCCCAGATTTACTTGGATAGTGAAATGGGCAGCATACAAATTTAATAAATAAATAAAATAACAAAATGTTCTATTTGCATCACAATGTTACATATATGTTAGGGGAAGAGCTTGCATCATGAAGCTGCAGTGCTTATGTTGACATTCTGATGGAACTGTTGGATTCTTAGGCTCCCTCTATAATTGGCAGAATTCCATAATTAAACTTAATCACTGAACCCCATAAAAATATGCCTGAATGAAATGTGCCTGAATGTAGCAAAACACAGAAGCCAAATCAAACGGAAAAACACCTAGTTTTGATTGCTAGTGCACTGCACTTCAGATATTTATTATAAATTGTTAACTAATATTACAAACAGAACACAAATTTCATAATTACAAGAATTATAAGAGTCAGGTCACCTCTGAATGGAAAACCCTGAAGAACAGGATCGCTTTTTGATCGTTTTCTGAATAGCTTAGAAGTCCCCACAGGTACCAAGCTGACATCTGGAGACAAGGTGGTCTCTCTACTCAAAGAATTAAAAGAACTTTCATCTCCTGCAATGAAGAAAGACAGGAACAAGAAATTCAGTTAGCATGAACTCGTGTGCTCTGTCTCTCTCTCTCCACACACATCCACACCCACACACCCACACAGAAAGCAGGGAGAGAAAAAAAACCAGGAAACATAATTCTTTTAAACAGATCTCTACAACCATTTAGAGTTAAACAATGGTTACCAAGCAATACTTATAAAGCTTTCCATTACAATAAAGGTTTCTGTTAAGCATGGTAATTAATTACGTGCACTCATTATTGAAATTTGCCAATGTGCCAATGACAAGTGTCTAACAGAGTTCTTGTATCACATTTGGCAAACTATGTTTCCATAAGCAAAGAAAACAAATTGTAAATCTTAAAAAGCTGGACTTGTTATTTTAACCTCATGGTCACAAGCATATGTAAACTTGGGTATGCAGTATTATAGAAACATGGACATAAAAAGACATGCTTTGCTTTAAACACCTGGGAATTATCAGTATTATCATAAATAGCTTGCAGAAATGAAAAACGTTTGCTCCTATTGTCCTCCGAATATATAAAAACTAGTATTTCCAAGCTTCATGACAAACCACTTCTATGTTGTTGCCAAGATAAAAACAAGGACATGGATCTGGGGCAGGCCACATGAGATTTAAAATAATTAATTCAGAACTTTTTTTTAAATGGGGGAACGGTGCCAAAGCTCTTTTCAGAAGTATCTCGTTTCAAAGTAAAGGGAACACAAATTCATAATTTTCAGCTGAGTGATAGATACTTGGACACTGAAAGAGGGCTCATTGCCTATTTGTGGTCTCTCAAATTCTGATCCAAATGAAATAATCATAATTTGTGTTTTAATACAACTTTCAAGGGAATCTCATGGTAAAACTGGTTATAAAGAAGGTTTATGCTAGAGAACTAACAAACCTAGATAAAGGAAGAATAAAGAAGGTGAATAAATCAATAAAGAATATTAAGAGTTAGTAGTACAATGACTCAAAACATCATGTTGAGCTCAAAACAAATCACTAAATTCAGAATCAGGTGATTCTGATTCACAGGTGATTCACAGGGGATAGAGCATATCTACAGTATCTTGTGTTAGCTTTACAGATCTAAACAAAGCTGTTGGAAAATTACTGTTGGCAATTTCTTCCGAGTACCTTCCTAGTTGTTCCCTTTATCCAAATAAGAGCAGTGCACATGACATTCAGTTCAATAATAAAAAAACATAGCTTGATATTTGTGGATTCCAGGATCTCTCACTAGGAGAATCTAATAAGAACTGTATGTGTTCTGTCTGGTGTGACCTAACCGGGTCCAAAGATTATTTTATTCTGGAGGTTTTTTCATTGATTTTAACAATAAATCTCATGTTAAAAATACCTGTTGCATTTATTATTATTTATTCTGTACTTTTTAAAATTATAAACTGTGAGAACTTGCTCTAGAAGACAAGAGCATAAATAAAATTATTGTTCATGGTCTACTCTAGACATGTGTATTTTCAAAACTAATTCAATAGCTTGACAGCAGCATCAATAAAAGATCATAAAAAGGTTGTAGCTGTGTGTTATTTTTCTTCAGGTTAGTTTTTAAATCCAAGATCTGTATATTTTGCCTATTCACATTTCTAAAGCAGCAGGAACTATGAACAAATAATTAAAATATTTTTAAATTAACATTAACAACACCATTTCTATTTATCTGGCAAACATGAAATAGAAAGTATTGTGGACAAAAGGAAAATGTGAAATTTATTCCTCAAATAATGATACTACCATAAAATAGGCTTTAGAACAAATAACGTTTTAGTTCTGTTCAGTTGCTTCCAAAATCCAACAGTAAGACTTACTCATTTCATTAGCAATGGTGGAGATCAAGTCCTGTTATCCCAAAAGAGTCACTTCAAGGACTTTACAATGTCCTAGAAGGCTGAAGTGCTCCAATGCTATTTTTCCTTGTTTTATTTCCTGGTGTCAAATTTGTGTCTATTAATTCTTCTGTGCAAAGTCTGTCCTATTTGTCCTATGTAGAATCCAGTGGAGCATTGCCAGCTCTACTCCACTGAGTGAAAGGATGCTGAACTCACCTACGCCAAAGGTGCAGGCAATCTCAGGACAGAACAAATACAATGATGGGTTTTTAACACATTCCAATGAAATACTGACAATCCATCTTATCTGCATCTACTTAACTGACCTCTGTTCCTCCTCTTCCCACTAACCCTAGTTTAAATCCTGTATCAGTCTAGCTACTCTTTGAATCTGATGAAATGAGTTGCAGGTTTGGGTTTTTTAAAATATAGTTTTGTTAGTCAAAAATCAAATTCATCCTGATCTTTTGCTACCATAGACTAACATGGTTCTCCTCCTACACTGTTTAAGTCAGGGGTCTTCAAACTTGGCCCTTTTATGACTTGTGGACTTCAACTCCCAGAATTCCTCAGCCAGGCATGCTGGCTGAGGAATTCTGGGAGTTGAAGTCCACAAGTCATAAAAGGGCCAAGTTTGAAGACCCCTGGTTTAAGTGAAAGAAAGAAAAAGGCTGTTCCAGAGTGATCAATTTTAAGAGCAAATAGTTGTTATAGAGATACAGTAAATTAGTTTAAATAAGAAAACAATCATTATTGTATTTCTCTGTAATTCATTGCTAATTCGTAGCATAATACTTCAAAAAACACTTTTTACCTTGTGGCACTTGTGTATCATTTTGTCCAGGTGGGTCATTTACAGCTTCTGCAACAGCTGAATTGGATGCATCCTCCTAAATATAAAATTAAGAGAGTAATCTTCTAAATAAATTAATGGGAAATTGAAATACATTCCTGACTTTAGAGAATTTAAATTTAATTTTAAAGTTGAATAGAATTACAAAGAAACACCACTAAATCACAAATGTTCTCCAGGAATAATTATCTCCATTCTTTATTAAACATTCTGGTCATTCTGATTTATTTTATGTGTAGTGATTATCATATCAATCTGATTTTATTTTTTGACATCTAAGTACTATTCTATAATTTGTACGCTACAGTTTCTTTTCTAATCTTAGATAATTTTAGACCTTTTCTTAGACCTTTTTTCTTTTTACTTCAATTGTGATTTTCTTGTTTTATTCACTAGTCTATGACTGAATAAAAAATGATTGACTAATTAAATCTATTGAAATTTCCAGATTGTTTTTAAAAAGACACCCACGTACAACACACTGTAGTAATCCAACTGTAAGATCACTAAAGAATATGTAACTGATGCCAGGCTGCCTCTGATGCATCTGGTATGTCAGCCTCAAGATGGTTCTGGTTGCTGAAGCTACTTTATCTTTCAAGCAAAGGGCAGCCCTTCTCAGAAAACGTTGAACGCCATTGAGCATATGTGAAGAAGAGCTGAAGCTGGGGGGTTATTGACAATAACTCAGCTCACCCCCACTGGTTTTGTGGAGGTGTTACTTAATGTGGGAAGATAAAACTGAGATGCCAAGAATGCCATGACACAAAATTCTGATGCAGAGCAATAGTACTCCAGTATCAATGTTTAGAAACAGGAAGACAGAGAGGAACAGATCCACTGTTTAACACATTCCAGTTCTCACAGCTGAGAATAGCATGGTTAAATACCACTAAAGAGTTCTGAGAGGTTCAAGAGAACTGAAGAAATTATTTCCACTTCTGGTTCTACCTTAAAATCTGATTTGCAAAGTCAGCCACAAATTCCATATCCTAAGGACAAATATACAGCTGGATAGAAAAGAATCTGAAAATAGGAGAGATATTGCCCTGTCGGTCAAACTATTCCCCTTTATTACATGTAAAAAGTCAGGCATAAAATATATTTTTAACTTGTCCAGGAAATCTGTCTGCATTCTCAGGTAAAAGAAGCTCATCTATAGTAATTGTACAAGACAATATGATGGACATCTGTTAAACAGCCCACCCTCCTGACTTTTCCTAAGAGTCTTAAGACCAGGCTCTGCCAGATGGCTTGGGAACATAATGGGGGAGCCTTACACTGGAGGTGGTTGATTAATTTAAACCTAATCCCACCCCCCTCCCCTGATCAGGCTCCCTCCTCCTCCATCATCATTAATTATTTTAATTTATCTGCTTTGCTATCTTATAATTGATGATTTTAATGTTTTTATGCTGCAAGCCACCCAGAGTCATCCAGGAGATGGGCAGCAAATAAATTTCTAGATAGACAGATAAAATGGATAGGATAGGATAGGATAGGACAGGACAGACAGACTAGCCACAGAATCCAAGTCATAACATAGCTTTTATCTTCAAACAGCCTTGCAAATGTGTCATAGCAAACTGTTGAAAAAACAGCTAATTTCCTTAAAGATCAAAGTTGAATCACTGGACATTAGTGAGGAGATCCACAGAGGTGAAAAAGAACTCTGACTTTGTCATTTCCATAGAACAATTCCAAAAGTCACTCATATAAATCAGATTTAGCCTGAAACTTCCCCTATTTACTTTCCATTACCTTCAGCTGTGACATATACCAAGCTCATGTGACAGGAGGGGTGGGAGAGTTAAACACAACTATACAATGGCCTTGGTCACTTTTTTATTCCACAGGGTGACTGGGGCTTATATGGGATTACAAGACATGCCAACTAGGGGAAAAAAACCCAGAGACCTATGAAAACATTTAGCCATCATTAATTTCTGAATTCCCAAATTCTTATAGAAGGGCCATAAATGAGTAAGATGGAAAGTTAAGTGCATTCTGGTTTGAAAGTTTGTTTTCCTCCCATTCTTTACAAAGATTTAAAACTCTAGCTACCATGTTTATGAAGGTTTAAAAGCAGAAATGATCTGAGATTTAAGAAAACTATATTTGATGTTACAATTACTTGTTAAAACTGAGAATTTTTAAGATATAAATACATGCACTGAGCAGAACAATATAGCCTACAGCTTTAGAGCTTCAGATAACCATCAAATAAGTTTAAAACAGAATAATCTTTTAGGACTTATTTTTAAACACTCAAGATTTTGAAATACAGAGTTGGTTAATACATTAATTAGAACAAAAATGCAAAAACAGTACAGGTAGTCCTCGACTTACAACAGTTCATTTAGCGATCACTCGAAGTTACAAACACCACTGGGGGAAAAAAAAGCATTTTTTACAGTTATGACCATTACAGCATCCCTATGCTCATGTGATCAAAACTCAGATGCTGGCAACTGACTTATATTTATGACAGTTGCAGTGTCCCGAGGTTATGTGATCACCTTTTGCGACCTTCTGATAAGCAAAGTCAATGGGAAAGCCAGATAAACTTAACAACCGTATTACTAATTTAACAAGTGTAGTGATTCACTCAACAACCGTGGCAAGGTAGGTCGTAAAATGGGGCAAAACTCACTTAACAAATGTTTTGCTTAACAACAGAAATTTTGGGCTCAACTGTGATTGTAAATCGAGGACTACCTGTGTGTATACTTTAAGTTCTTCAGAATTGATATTTAACATTATATGACACAAAAAGCAGGAAGTGGGAAAGCAACAAAGTCCCAAGCTTAGATCAAGTATAAAGTATTTCTTTCAACAGCTTCCACTTCCATCGTATTACTTAGTGGCCTTCCACATTACTCAGTGGCAGAAAAGTGCACATTCAACCATCTGAAGGATGTGACAGTGTACCATGGACTCCTGTGAAATCACGTTAAGTTGGAAGAATACCATGGACAATACCTGCTCATGTCTCATCTGGCTCATCACGGCTTCGTAAGGAGGTGGGGGATCAAGAGGGCAGAAAACTTCGACACCTTTAATTCGGGCTCCATAAATGTGTGGTAATGGAATGACATCAGAACCCAGCATCCTAGAAGAAAGAGTTTGCATCAACTAAAAGACATTTGGATGGCACACGCTCCAAAAGACAGCAGAATGGAATTCAATCTTTGGTAGAAAACCAGCAATATAGATAATAATTTTTTTAAAGGGTATTCAGAAGGATTTAAACAGGGATTATTTTCTGTGGGGAAAAAGAAGGTCCTAAAACTTTTTAAGTATGAAATCCAATTAAAGTATTAAACATCCAAATGTCAAATACTTCTCAGATGCAAAAAAAATAGGTCCTCATGTGAAGGTACAATTTAACTGATTTATTGCTAAAAGTCTACGCACAGGAATCTTCTCAACTAATGATCAGTCCTTGCTTAGAATTAAGTAAAAGTCAATGGCAGTCAAGGGGATGGGGGAGTTGGACTTAGTTCATTTATGGCTACATAGTGATTCTAGACTGATCCCTCTTTTTATCCCTCCCCCTGGCTCTGCCAGTCCTTCTCCTACAATCCACTTTGCAGACCCGATTGTAATCATATAATCTGCAGAAGAACTGACAGCTGGCCTTGGTGAGTGTCTGAGTATTGAAGTTCCTTGCCCAGAGATCAGGACTGTGAGTACTGTTCCATAGAAAGGGTCCTTCTGAATCTACAGTGTCCATCAATACAAGTAGAGGCAAAGAGAGAAATCAAGATATGCAAGGAGCATTTATGCACAGAATGAGAATGGCCATCTTTTTTTCTGAAACAACTATAATTAAAGATTGGCTGACAGTAATGAACAATTAGCTTTTTTCCCCCAGCAGAGAGATGAAGATAATTGTAGCTATTGCCCTCCTGCACATCATACATCTTCTGAAGGGGGAAGAAAAAGGGCAAATCCTTTAAAGCAGGGGGTCCACAGCATGCCAGAAACTGGCAAACAAGTGAAGCCCCATCCATAGGATGCAGGCAGCACACAAAACCACACACCCCTCCAGTCTATGGAAAAACCTCTTCCACGGAACTGGTCTCTGGTGACGAAAAGGTTGAGGGCCACTGCTTTAAAGGATTGTAAGCTCTATTTCTGCATGGTTAGCCAGTTCTCACTACCTGAGAGAAGTACAGGTACAAGGTATCTGTTATACAA
Organism: Azemiops feae; assembly: GCA_023970755.1. NCBI lineage: Eukaryota > Metazoa > Chordata > Lepidosauria > Squamata > Viperidae > Azemiops > Azemiops feae. Next base: position 641,253 of record JALGBA010004255.1, on the reverse strand, counting down.
ATGTTAAATGTATGATTGTCCAGAGACATCACAGATAGCAATGATCTTCCCTTTATCTTTCCTGCACATTCACTGAATGCATGAGGGGATTCATCTAAATGTTCCTTATCTAGCTATTCCATGTGTTCAGCTAATTTGAAGATAATACGTTTTTAGCTGTCTCTGCCATTGTCACAATCATTAGCACACCAGAATAAAAAGCCTAGCACTGCAGTAATCTATGCTTTATTTTCAAACAGGCATTTGAAGGTCAACCTCTCAACCATTTTGCTCAACTCTCCTCTATATTCCTCATGATTTACACCCTTCTGCTACTGACTCCTCTGATATGTAATGGACTCCTGCTATCTGTGCTAAACAAATTACATGGCCTTGGATTTATAAGGCAAATCACATATGCCAAGCGGAACACCCCCATGCTCCATTTAACCAGCACTTGAAGGAAAGCAAGGGTGAGCAGTTGTTAAATGAAGTAATCTCACTTAACAACTGTCACTACTTGTGATCTTAAAGGGTAAGCTCCGTTATGGTCGTAAATTGAGGACTACCCATATGAAGGTTTGGTTAAATCCGTTGACAAGTCTCAGAATATCAAGAGCAAGTCACTTCACCTGCGATTGCCTCGTGGTGTGGAAGAATAGAAGGTATCAAAATAGGACGGAGGTGGGGCTGGTGGCACAAAATCCTCAGGATCAGAAGCAGGACCATCTTCTTCGACTTCCTCTGTATAAACTTGCTGCTCTTCCTAACAAGATACAATTCTGTAAAACACACTTATAGCAGGAACGGAAGAGTAACTTCTTTCTATATCTATTTTTTTTAAAAAATGAAATTTGGTGTCCTGCACTCACTTACTCTGCAGGATCTTCTTGTTGCAAATATCTGCAGGTAACGTAGGGCAGCAGCTACCAAACAAACAGTGGTTGTCAAGGCATTCAGAGCACAGAGAGCAAAGAGAACTTTCTGAAGCACAAAAAAAAAATGAAAAGAATTGCTGCAATTGTGATTCACCACATATATTTAAAAGTATGCACATTAATTCTTTTGATTTCCAAGGACAAAATTCGGTTAACTTTTAAGCAGATGCCTTTTTTCCACCGAAAAACTATGCTAATCTGACAATCGTGCCATAGAAAGTCGCTGTATATCACACTAGCAACCTTGTAATTTGTTCGTACACCCTAGGATTCTATTCGTGTAACCCACATTTGCATAACCAGCATATTTTCTCTCTTCTTCTCCCTCCAGTTTAAATCTAAATTTAAGTCTAGCCACTCTATTTATCTGATGAAGTAAGCTACAGCTCACGAAAGCTCATGTCTTTTAATAACACTTGCTAGTGCTACCAGACTCCTGATTTTCTGCCACCGTAGGCTAACATGGCTCTCTTCCTACAATCGCCTTCTCTGATACCTTTCCTCCATGCAGTTTATACATTTTTTAAAAATTCAATTTACCAATAACTTAATCCACAAAGAGATTAGAAATATTAGCAAATACATTATTTATTATTAAAAATATGTTTTTAATGCTTATTAGAGATTATGATTACTTCTACAGATTTGCGAGCATGTTTTAATATCTCTGGTGGATCTTCAGATAATAAGTTGTTTTGTAAATCTTATCCAATAACTTCTGTCTGCTTCTGAGAGAACCAAAGCAATAAGTTAACCCTTTTTTAGAGCCATGCTACAAGTTATATTTTTCACACTGTATGGCCTGGAATGCAAGATGTTTCTTTTCACACAGACAGCCAGGCTGGAAGCCCATCTAGATGGAGATTTAGCACTAAGGTAAAGGGATTTTAAATCTTAGCCCATCACTGCAGTGTAGATATAGAATTGGAACTCTACACCATCTATTTGTGTGGAATTAAGCTTCTGGCTAGCTCAAGGCCCATGACATAAAGGATCCTGATTCACTATACAAATATACCGAGTATGGGGAATAACAGGAAGAACTAGAAATCTTAATAGGAGAATATAATTTAATAAGCATTATGGAAAGTGAATAGGACAAGCCTGAATGGAATACAAAGACTGAAGAATGTCACAATTTTTAAAGCAATAGGCCAGATCCAAAGGTATCTGTTACAAACCAAGATGACAAAAAATAATTGACTATGCATTATGATGTTATGTACTTCCTGCAGATACCAATGGTCAAATAAAAGTGGGGGAACTGCCCTGTACGTGAAGGAACTGCACACATATATTGAGAGCCAGAAATCTGAGCAGACATCCAATGAAGATCATATGGATAAAAATTCAAGAAAAAAGAAATCAAGATGTTATTGGGGGTTTTTGGCTGGGGGTGGTGGGAAAACAGGGAACTGACAATCACCAAGTCGGAAAGAAGATCTGAATAATGTCTTCATAGACCAGATCAATTTTCTCTATTTGACCCTAACAAAAAGGCTGGTTAGAAAAAGGTCAAAGCAGAGAGTACTTTGAAAGTGACCAGGCCGTCTTGGGGCTCCAAAAAAATTGGGGCATCGCTGACCATGCACATAAAATTCAGGAGAACACATTTCAATAGAGAAATATTAGGTAGAATCCTATGGACAGAAATATTTAATCAAAGGAAGCATAGGAAGGTTGGGGATTTCTCAAAAATTATATACTTAAAGTACAAGGGGTCACCATGTAATCCAATCTTCTACAAATCTATTACATTTAACAGAGTGGCCAGTTTAGTTGGCTAAAGGAATGCAACTGAAATTATGTACCTCAACTAAAGGAAAAAAAATCCAATGATTTGCATGAAATTCTAGTGTGTAAGTATACCACCAATGGCTCCATGACAAGCTGGAGGGAAGTGTTGAGAGACCTATTCTAGGCCAGGGGTAGGCAACCTTGGCTCTTTTATGACTCGTGGACTTCAACTCCCAGAATTCCTAAGCCAGCATGGCTGGCTCAGGAATTCTGGGAGTTGAAGTCCACGAGTCATAAAAGAGCCAAGGTTGCCTACCCCTGTTCTAGGCACTGTGCCATTCAATGTATTTATAATTTATTTCAATGGATGGTTAAAAAGCATGATTATCCAATTTTCATAAGACAGAAAAAGGACATCATCAGGATCTCTAATAATCCTGAGAGACTGGAAAAGTGGGCAGAAACTAGCATTTCAGCAGCGACAAATGCAACATCTTATATTTAGACAGAAAAAACCATCAAAGCATGAATCTGGATATACAGTGCAAAAAAGATCCAGATGTCTTGGTAGTCTTTCTTCTAGTTAACAGTAGAAACAATAAATGCAATCCTCAAAAAAAGTGTAGTTATCAAGATCAAAATAAGATAAGATAACCTTTATTGTCACTGTTTCTCTCTATTCTGCATTAATCTGTCTATACATAGGAAATTGTGTACAGTTGTAGGCAATGCATTTTAGGAACAGCAGTAAGAAACTGGGATACACCCAAAGAAGAGTAAACAAGATGACAAGGGATCTGGAAGGTAAACTTACAAGGAATGTCTAGAGATACTGGGCATGATCATCTTGGAGAAGAGAAGACTGTGGGGAGATATGACAGTTGCTCTCAAGTAGTCCAATGGTTGGCATCTAGAAGATGGGGCAGAACTATTTGGAAATGTTGCGGAAATCAGCCTAAGAAAGAACAGGTTTAAATTACAAGAAAATGAAAAGTGGATGAACATCAGGAAAAAAATCTTAAAGGTAAGAACTGTTCAACAATGGAACAGATTGCCTTGGGAAGTGGTAAGCTCTTGCTGAAGGTATTGAAAGAAAGGCTGGATAACCGTTATGTCGGGCAGGTTACAATAGTGACTCCCTATCATCCACACCAAAGTTGTGATCCAGATCCACATTTCTAATTGCTATTTGAGGAAAATAAATATTACACTCAAGTGAAAACAGGAACATCATTATAACATGAACATCAGTCCCAAGAGACAAAGTTATGCAATCCAACTTTACCATACACCGTCATATTTCCAGATGCAGGTATATGATTGAGTTTACAGTCACATTTTGTAAAGTGTGAAAGGATGGAGGAGCAGAGATTAATTCCAGAGCAAAAAAGAATGTTTTTTTAAAAAAAACATACGATTTCTATAAAGAACACTCTTACTTTATGTATACAACTCTAACTTTCCCTTCTTCATGCAGAATGTACATTCTGATAAAGTCAACAAGCTCTACATATAGTCCCTGACATGACAAAACATGGTCAAATAAGGTTATATGTTGTCTTTTTTCCTTAGTATCTTCCTCCAACAGGTCCTGAATAAAAAGGCAATAAAAAGTTTGGAAGATCTGCATTGGAAAGAAATCAATATTATTCTTAATCATGTTTCTATTTATAGTAGTTTATTTACAACCACTACAGTCAGTATTAGTAACCTTACTTTGAGTAGAAGGTGAACTGAACTGCATGACTGGATTGCATACAACTGCAATGCATTTTCTTTCTCGGTGCATTTTGCTGGCATAAATTCTTCACAGCAGAAACAAATTTTATTTTCAGCAACATCTACCTTTAAAATTGAGAAAAGTAAGCATTTGAATTAGTAATTTGAAAGCAATGTTTTATATAGAGCAGGCATGTCAAACTTGCAACGTCATGTGACGTCACACGACGTATCGCGACTTTTTCCCCATTGCCGGCAATGGGATGGGTGCGATTTCGGCGTGACGCATCCGGCCCGCGGGCCAGCAGTTTGACATGCCTGATATAGAGCAACACCAAAATGTTATCAAAATTAAACCAAAAGGTTAACAATCCATAATGCAAAATACAATTTACTGTGAAAAGACACATATAATGTTGTTAAGGAATTGCTATGTGGAACAATAAAATGTATTATTGCTTTATCTATTATCTGTTGATTAATGTAGATTAAAGAACTTTCATAGATTTCTATTTAAACCTTAGATTCTCAAAAACTTATATAAGAATGTAGTATTTGATTTGAAGAAAAGAAAATCACAGATTCATACATTTGGTATTAGGATTACAGATATTATTTCATTATGCCACACTGTGTTCTAATGCAGAATAGTAATAATTAGTTTATTAAGTATGGGACATTGCAATTATTGTTATTTGTTATACTCTGAATATATACTTTAAACATAAATATCTCCTCACCAGATCACACCTAGGGACACTGGACACAAATTGAGCACCTTGGCATCCAAGGATAAAGCCCGCCAGGTTCAAGAGAACACAAATAACAGAAAGCAAAACAAACAAGTTAACCTAGAAGAAATAAAAATTACACAGTGAATGACAACATTCAAACATGTTAGCTTCTTTAATATTCAATATATATCCTATCATGAGGAAAATTTTCATACATACAGCCAATGCACGTGGATCTGTATATGCATAGGTTTATTTCCCACAATTAGCTGGGTAATAGGCTATATTGGGCTCAAATGTACAAGAGAAAATGAACATAAATTCCATTTGCAATACATTTATAACAACTTATGAAGGACCCTAATCTCAATTCCAAGTATTAGCCAATACAACAATATTGTTTAGCTTCCAAATTCAGACAAGGCCAGCAATCTGCTGAGATAGCTGGGAAAGAGAATTAAATTTAAGATCTATGGATCTTTTTTCTTGCCATGGAATCCAATCATAGGTGTTCTAAATTATTTTTGAAGTGAGGTGTTATTCCAACTTTGAAATGATACAGACCATTTCCTTTTAATACAGAGAATATGAAAATAACTGTTTAAGAATTGCAAACAAAAAAAACTCAGATTAAAAATAAGAAGTAGTGGATGTAAAGGATGTAAGATGTTAAGTCCTATACTTTTATTACTCCCAAGACTCCTATGAGACCATTTTAAAAAATGGTAGAGATAATTTATCATTGTATATTTTGAATTTTCAAATCCTTTATTTATTGCCTATATTTATTCATCCTGTATTTTTAAAAAAGTTTTATACATATTATGGTTAAAAATATTTTCAAAGCAATAAATACATATGTATAAAGGTTAAAAAGGTTTCTTAAGTATTTCAGCCCTTCAAGAAATATTGCATTACTATAATATTGATTACTGGTATACTTCCTTAAGTTATTCTTTTACTATAATGCATAAATATATATCATACACAAGAAAGTACTGCATTATAGTAAAAGAATAACTTAAGGAAATATACCAGTAATCAATATTATAGTAATGCAATATTTCTTGAAGGGCTGAAATACTTAAGAAACCTTTTTAACTATGGTTATGGTTATGGAAATTATAAAACTGAACATTACAGCAGTAGAACCTGACAGGTTTCCAATGGAGAAAGCTTTTTTATATTTAGCAATAATAATATATCAATAGCAAAATTACTTATTTATTGATAATTATTGTGAATTATTGTAATTATGCTTATTGTCTACCTCTTTAAGGCAAGTTAGTATCTCAGACAGGATTTGAATAATTTATTATTTATTTGTTGTTGTTTTTAAAATTGTATGATACTCTTCAAATTCAGATATTCCTACTGAGATATATTCACTTTATGGCACTACACCAACTAGATTTTACTGCTTTACAACCTGATCCTTCTTCTGATAAATATTTCAAGTATTAGCTAGGTTTTGCATGCCAAAAAAGTGGGATAACAAACATAATTTCTTTATCCCAAGTGCCTTTTGGAGACAACTAGATATATTCTAAAAACATCATAGTATCTTCTACAGCCTAACCGTATGCCTGCAGCCCTAAATTCCATTTTAACATTATAGCTAAGTATGGATCCCATAGCTTGAATATAAGTATGGATCCCATAGCTTGAATATAGTTTCTGTTTTATTTACTATTTTATCTTAAAAATAAAAGGAAAGATTCTTGCACTCTTTCCCCCTGACCCTGGGGGAAAATAAGTATATCATTTCATTGCTTGTCATTCTGTGCAACAAGTCAAATATTAAAATGTGGTATCCCAGAGGATATTGTAAGAATATGCTATTTTGATAAATCGATCATTTTGCTATAAAACATCTAACACTGCCAATTTGCTAAAATGAGTAGCACTATATACAGGCTTCTGGTTTTGCACAATAGCATAGCAGCTGAGGGATTGCGGGGCTCCGAACCCTACGGCCAATTTCTGTCTGCTAGGGGACCCTAGATGGGCCTAAAGTTGCCCCGTAGAGGCAACAAAGAAGGAAGTCCCGCTGATTGCGGAGAGATGGCGGTCGATCCGATCGGTTTGGGAAAAGCTTTCCAGAAACCAGCAAGAGAAAGGCTAGCTTAACTACAGAGTCTAGCCGAAGCTACAAGCAGCCGAAGCCTAAAAGCACTACTCTAAGCTGACTGTAAACAACGTGTTTGGAACTGGGTAAGGATAGTGATTTTACTGGAAAAAAAAAAAGAAAGACCCCAAGAAGCAAAAAGCCTCCGAAAGTGAGAAGGAGGGGGATCTGCCCCACCCTCCTGCAGACGGAAGCGGCGAATTAAACTTTTCAAGGGGAACAGAAATATACTGAAATGAAATGAATATAAGACCTAATTTGGATAAGTTTGAAATTGGTGGAAACTGTTAAGATTTTCCTTTGAAACCATGAAAATAGAAGTAAATAGAAGTAAACAATTGTCTATTACTGAAAAATGAACTGGTGCTGACTCCTAATGGTACATGAAAATATACAACAGCAGTTGCTCTATTACAGGAGCTAGTAAAGCCCAGGAAAAGATAACTTGCTTTTGGTGACCTTTAATGTCTTAATAACACAGAACAACTGCAACAAGAAAAAACAAAGAGAACATTTTGGGCTATTTATAAAGTGAGAATTATAAACTTTAGAAAAAAAATTGATCTTTCTGGATTACAAATACCAACTCAACTGTGACTCTAAAGCTATCTGCAGAGAAAGGAAAACCCTGATTTTTGGCTATCATGGAAAACCAGAGATCTGCAGAAAGAATATATCAATAAAAAACAAATACTTTCCAGAAGGAGATCTATGCTATGTAGCAACAAATCCAAACAACAATGACCTCAAACCACAAATAAATTAAAAATAACTTTGAAAATATAAATGAACACATCTCCAATATAACTTTACAATACAAAAATTCTCAGAAAATAAAAATAGAGAGTGAGCAGAAAAAACAGACAACTGAATACGAGACAGAGGAGAGATTTTAAGATGGATTTTAACAATAAAAAGAAGTATGACTTAACCCAGACGGAAAAAAACTTACAGGAAGTACTGGACATGGAAAAGATAACCTATAATCTAAGATCACAAAATAAGTTTGAGGACAAGAAAAAAGATTTGACATAATGGATTCTGCCAGGAGAATTACGAGAACTTGAGAGACAAAAAATGATAAATAAAATCAAGAAAGGAAGGAAGGAAAAGATTCTCAATGAATTTGAAGGGGCGAAACCTTCCTATAAAAACATCTTACCTGTTTTGTCTTTTGTACCTGCAACAATACTTACAAGATTATGGGAAGATTCTTTGATTCAGCAAAGCATATTGATCAGGAAAGATGTTTGGCAAAAAAAAAAAAAGGCTAAAGTGAGAATTAAGAAATTAGATGATGGGATTTACCAGAGGGAATATTTAAAAATTAAACATCTGTTTGAATATGGTTAAAGAAATAGAAAGATTTTGGATATAAATGAAGATTAGTTTTTGAGGGATGAACCCCTCAAGTAATACAGTATTTTTTCTTTCTTTTTTCTTCTGTGTTTTGTTTTTTGACATGAGAAATATAAAAATGTTGGGATGGTTTATATAAAAGAAATGTTTTCTTTTTTTCCTTTTTTTTAAAGTTATGAGAAATGTAAAAGTGTTGGGATTGCTTGTATGAGAAAAAAGACTTAAATACTTAAGTGTAACTAATTTTGAGAAAATCTTAAACCAGTAAGAATGCTTTGAATATTGTGGGAAAAACAAATTTAAATAAGAATTTTGTAAACAGGATCTATGATGAGGCAATCAAGATGATCAATCAGAAAAGAAGATTTAAATTGATGTGGTTATTATTTGCAGAAACATGAGAAAAATGTCTATATTTAATTGTCATTTATTCAAATAATAAGAAATGTATTAATTTAAGGTTGGCAAAAGAGAATATTATTGGAAGAAGAGAAAATCAAGTAAAGCCATTACATGGACTATAGAATTATAGAAATTAATTGTTAATTGTTTTTTAAATACGCTGTTTACCAAATATTAAGTTGATTAGGTTAAAAATCAATAAAACATATTTTTTTAAAAATAAAATGAGTAGTACTATACAAGTATAACAATAATGCATACATCCAAAAGGAAAATACTTTCTGGAATAAAGACAGAAATTATCTGATACCATCACATCTCTCCTGGAGTGCTGTTGGAGGAAAACTAGAACTAGTCTGACTAAAATAGGTAAAAGCCCACATTAGGGATTGCCTCCTGGTGATACAGACAGCAAAACATTAATATTTCTCCATCCTCATTGCATCCACTGATAGTAACCCAGCAGCTCTGTTTAGAGTAACCCAATTATATTTTGACTCTGGGCCAGCCGAGTGAGGCTAATTAAGGTTCCGCTCCAGTGCATGAAAGCTGGATACTTCAACTGAATCCTACCAACACAAAGTGACAGAGGCTATTTGGATTTGGGGAATATCTGGGGATATTCAATCTTTGACTTTGATTGAGGTAGTAGCACTTCCCCCTTCTAAACTGTATGCAATCTGGGGGGTGAGGGTGAGTCTTCTTGGACTTACAGTTCCTGCTTGAAGAAGTGTCACCAGGGGTAGGAAGGCAAGTTACACCTTTTCCTAGATTGGGAGGCCCTTCAAACAGTATTCCATGTCCTGGTAACCTTGTGGCTTGATTTCTGCAAAGCTCTCTGGATGTGCCTGTCCTTGATAACTACCCCTTTAACTAGTCAGCAGTACCAGCTCTGCTTTGTGAGCTGCACTTGTTGCCAGTTTGCTTCAGAGTGCAATTCAAGATGCTGGTTGTTATTTATAAAGCCCTACAAAGTATAAGGCCTGATTACTTGAAGGACTGCCCGTCTCCCATAGCATCTGCTTGGATAATTTGGTCCTAAGGGTTGGCACATTCTGGCTTCTTTTGATTAGATAATGTCAGCTTTCAGGATCCTGACAGCATGCCTGCTCTGTAGCAACGCCTACCATCTGGAACAAGGTTTGAGATCTGGATGGCCCTCACTCTGTTGTTTAGAAAACCTGGCTCTTCACCCAAGCTGTCAGTAAGGGAGAGTGAGACCCCTCACATCTTTGTGCTTGCCATCTTTTATCTTTATTTCTAATTTTCACTTGATTTTATTGTAATTTGTTTGATTGTAAGCCATCGAGAGTTGTTGAGAGAAGGGCAGTATACAAATTTAATAAATCATCATCACTACCTTACAGAATCCAAATAACAAGTACATTAAGAAACTCTTCATAATTATGTGGCTGCAATATTAGATGCATTGGAAATTGTGTAGGTAAGAAATATCAAGGACTTAATAATGAATTAACTGTTTCACTGTAGCAAAAAGAAAGTTTAGAAAGCAGCTGTTGTCTTCAAAGCTTAAATACAAGATATACTAACTTAGAAATTTAGATTTATTGAGACTTTTATTGAGAAATTTAAATTTATTGAGAACTGTCTCAGAATCAGTTCTTCAAATCTGGAGTAAAGTATGTATGTGTGAAAATATAATTATTATCAGTTACACAGAACTATAACGTGTAGTTGAAATATAATTTCATTAAGAATGAGAAAATGTTGCCTTAAGAGACATCTATTTACATGAGGAAAGCAAGATTCCTTTTTAACAGTCATGCTATTCCATTAAAAAGTGTGATATTCTCTGCTTATAACAGTTAAATCAGAATCATCATATTAACCAACACATACCAAAATTATCATAGGTCTCTTCCATATTGTTAATCCTATAATCCCTGATAAAATGACCTGCAACAATAAAACAAAGAAGGATTGAGTGAATATTACTCATGACTTTACATGATAAAGATAATTCAGCAAAATTTCATTCTTCCAGCAAGTGTTAAATACTTCTCTTAATGTAGACTTAAAATGAAACACAGGCTTAAAAATTTTAATATATTGGAAAAATATCTATTCAACTGTGGTATCCAAGTTTTGAGGTAGTACAAGAGGTCTTAATTGAATAATAAAATAACCTTTGGAAGGTTATTAGGGCTTTTGAAAGTAACTCTTTTCCTCACATAAAGTGCTTAAAATCCACTGGAATGAGACTGGTAAGAAATAACTAAATCCATGTGTTTTAAAAAGATAACTGTACTAAGGAAATACTGTATAAGATGCAATGTTAAACCTATTACTTTCCCCTTTAGAATATCACTAAAGAGGAAAAAAGGAACTTGAAATGAGGATTGGGAAAAAAAACCTTAGCTTGCAGTTAGCTTTAATAGGAAATTAATAATCATATCTATTTGTCTAGATGTCCTATGTTTATCTGTGAGAAACACACAGCCAAGGGACCTTTCAATCATGGCATGAAGATTTATTGCAGATCCCTTCTTTGCTTTCCATAGGGGAAGGGATGACCATCATAGCTTCGAGTCCAAGATTATAAGTAGTGCCGTGATAGGTCTGTGTAACTTTCGTCGCTAAGTAACCAGTCATAAGTCAAGGACTTCCTGTAAAGGGTTTTCTGGTGCAAATCAAAGGCTTCCAGTAGTTCAGGACCTATGGACTACATATCCTGGGAGATGCTGGAGTTACTGCAAGGAATCTATGATATGAACAGCTTTTCCCCAAGAACAGATGCTGAATGAAAGTCTTTCACTACCTGAGATGAGATGGAGAAAAATACTAGGTTGGCTTAGAAGGGAAATTAGAAAGAATAGCACCAGCTAATTTGGGTTGGTTCCTGTATCTTTTCACTTGGTCAGTACTGATATTTCTTTCTCTCCCAGTACTGGCAACTAGAAATCCTTTTTCATTACTGCCCTATTCCCTGCTGACATCTCACAGCCTCAACCTACAGGGTCACACCAACAGCTTCTACCCAGAGGCAGGACTGAGGACAAGAAAAAAATGTCAGTGGTTCAGCAGATCAGTGTTTTTAATGCAACCCTTAAAGCAGCAGCATCTTTTTTCAGATTCACCAGGAAACCTGGAAGAAAATCACACTGTGTTTCTACAAAGTCTCCTCTGAATCATTTTAAAACAATGCTAAGCCAACTACGTGATCCTACATCCCTCTACCTGTTATGAAGCTTGTTTTACCAGACAGGTAGTTCTCAACTTATGACCACAACTGAGTCCAAAATTTCCACTGCTAAGCAATACAGTTGTTAAGACAGTTATCCCATTTTACAACCTTTCTTACCATAGTTGTAAAGTGAATCACTGCAATTGTTAAGTTAGCAACAGAGTTAAGTGAATCTGGCTTCCCCATTGACTTTGCTTGTCAGAAAGTTACAAAAGGTGATCACATGACCCTGGGACACTGCAGCCATTGTAAATACATGCCAGTTGCCAAGTGTCTAATTTTTGACACTTATTGATCATGGGGATGCTGCAATGGTCATAAGTGTGAAAAACGGTCATAAGTCAGTTTTTTCAGTGCCACTATAACTTTGAACAGTCATTAAACAAAAGTTTGCAAGTTGACCTGTATGACATTATTCCTTCTATATCAGACATGTCAAACCCGCGACATCACGTGACGTTGCGCAACGTATCGGAGCTTTTTTCCCATTGCCAGCAATGGGGTGGGCGCAGTTTCCTGGTGACGCCTGCGGACTGGCAGTTTGACACCCCTGTTCTATATGCTGGTCTGTTATTTTTCTTAAAATTTTAAGCAAGATTTAAAATTTGATTGGGTTATTTGCATATTCTTTTGCACCTTTTTTTAACTAGAAAATTAATGGGTTTATATCTGGAATTGCCTACAATTACCTTTAAGCTGTTGTGAACAAAGTAATGCAAGTTATGGAAAATATTAAAAAGTTTAATTTTTACATTACTTTCAAATGTAAGTATTTAAATAGACAGATGCTAATATAAATATGGTGCTACAATTATTTCCCTTGCTAATTAATCAAGAAAAGGCGTTTAAAATTTAAAAATGTCATTTTCCACACATACAAAGACTGCATCATGTGGGCAATTCACAAGCAGCTATCAAGATAGTTTAAAGGATGTGAACAACTATGATTAATCTATTAAGGATGACAGATCTCAGTTGGCAGTTAGCATCACAAAGGAGACAGAACAGCATTTACACAGGGTTTGACTTGCCAGTACAGATGCAGCAAAATGGTCAAAAATATATGCAAAGTAAGAAAGGTGAGAAAAAATAAGAATCTAGAAAGCAAATTACAAGATTCTGATTACTCTCCTCTTTCCACTTATGTCTACAGAAACAGATTCCTATATTTACTGCAACACAATAAAAATATATAAAGTTTTTGCTTGTTAATATACACTAAACTGGAATTTGAAATTATGCTTTGCAATATTGTTCATCATATATTTAGAAAGAATTCTGGCCTATAATCATATCAATACTGCCTAATCATTGTGTACTTTCAAGACACAATGATTTTATTGTCCACAAATATTAAATAATTTACTAACTCCGAATTCTTTGAGATACACTCATCTTTAAATTAAAATCAGGAGAACTTGATTTCTCCAATGTCTATGTAGTCTGCCAAGACATTTATGATTGGACGTCTTTTCACAAGAAAAATATATTACCAATTATATCAGGGAAAAGGGACATCTACCTAGGAATCTCATAAAGCTACAAATGTTAGTATTATATTAATGTAGATACATAATTTTGAAAATTTAGGAGATATAGTTACTTCTGCACATATTTTTCTAAATGTCATTTAACAGGTTTTGCTTCCTCTCTCAGTGGTTGGGACAATATCCCCTATTCAGAAAGTCTGTAACCCTTCTGAAAATGAGAGATTGAGTTTTAGATGCAGAATGAGGCAAAAGATTAATCCATGAATGAAAGCAAAATCCATAGCAAGTGACACTTGCTTTTATGAATGCATTTAGCTGACTTTGCAAAGACATATAAGCAGGAAGCCTTTTATTAAATAAGACGATACCTCACCACATTATAGGGGAGACTTAGAATGAAAATAGTTACAACACATCTATATTAAGCAATTATCCTTAACAGCAATTTCACAAGGCATGATGAATAATAAACGAGCATTATTATCTGGAACCTTGTTCACTATTATAGTTGGCTCTATTCTTTCACATCAACCACGCTTTTCAAAGTGCGGGGACAGCACCGGAACACAGCCTAAGAATACTAAATGTCTTTTATTTGCATTATTAATATAAAACATTCAGAAGTAAAGAAAGGAAACATTACAATTCCTACATTTTTTTTCATTTTAAAGTTATTTTATTAATATACTAAGTAAACCACTGGGAGCTTCCTAAATATAATGCCATCAAATAAACGCCACAGGTTGAAGTCAACCTTAATTGGGGCTAAAGGATTTGGGCTATCAAAATCCGAAACACAACACATGCTGGATGCCAGCAAAGGGATTCCAAATTTGTGTAGCCCATATATGGCAGTCCTAACCTCAACGGTTAACAACGCCGTTCCAGCTTCCCATCCCCCAATCCAAGTTTTAGCCAATCCATTTAAAATCACGATCCCTGTTCGCAACTGGTCCCGGGAAAACTGGAACGTTCATTCTGTACCGTCCAACCTTGCAGGGTTGTTGTGAGCGTCAATACACAGGGGACGCTGCCAAGCCTAACGTCTGTTTTTTAAAAGGAGGACGGAAACTAAGAGGAGCCAGCAGGTAGGTGGCCCAAGATACGGTAGCTGCTATGCTAGAAAACACAACCGCAGACGCGAGAAAAGGGCCCGGCCAGGGGCCACTTACCGAGGAGCCGGCCCAGAAGGGACAGGAGTTCTTCACCTGCGAAGAGTTGGTGAGGGAGAGCGCCCCAAAGCTTAGGGCCACCATGCTGCATCCCAAAATCAACTGCAGCAGCCCCAGGGACAGCAGCGGTCTGGCCGGCAGCGGGCCCGGGCCGGCAGCGGACGAGGCCCCGCTTCGACGGGAAGCCACGGGGGACAGGGAGGCTGGCCGAGGCCGGGGCTGCCGGAAGCCGGAGCTGGACCAGTGGAGCCGGCGAGGCGGCGGCGGCGGAGGGTTCGGGGCGACGGTGGCGGCAGCAGCAGCAACAGCTCCCGCTGAGCAAGGTCTGCCCACCTCAGAGACCGCCGAGAGCCGCGCCATGGGACAGCAGGAGCCTGGCAGCACCACAGGCAGAGACATGGGGCGGGGAGGAGGAGGAGGGGAGTCAGCCAACTCCGAGCGCTCCCCCGCGCGAGAGGAAGCCCCCGGGTGGCCTCCTCCGGCTGAGGCGGCTGGCCAAGCCCCGGTCCCGTCCACCAGAGCCCGCCGGCCGTTCCCTCCCTGCTTCGCTCACGCGCGCGGAAGGCAGGCGATCGTGGGGCGCCCGCCTTTCGGCTCGCGCTCCCTAGGCCTCTGCTGGCGGTTGTAGGTGGCGGTCCCCCTGCCTCGCGCGGGACCCCTCCGACCTCCCGCTGCTGGACCCCGCGGTCTGGCTCGTGCGCGAGGAGGAAACCAGCTCCCTCTCAGCCCGACCCTCCCTTTCCGCCCAGAGGCTCCGAGCCGCCGAAGCCTCAGGACTGACTGGCAGCCTATTCCCTGGGGGAGACGGCTGCTCCCCCGTCCACCACCACCCCAGGCCTGCCGCCGCTCTAAGTCCGCTCCTCTGGCAAATTAACCGCTTCTCAACCCCCTCCTCCCGCAACTACTCCCAATTCGCTGCCAAACTTTTGAACTCATCCTGGCTGGTTAACTCCTGCCGCGCAAGGCTCCCGCCGGGCTCACCCCACCCACTGAAACGCTCGACCCACAAACTTCTCCCGGGCTCCACCGAAAAGTCAAACCTCCGGATCGTTCACTTCCGCCCTTGATAAGAACTCCTCTTGCGTTGCAGTGGAGGTCCCAGGGGCCTGCCCGGCTTCTTTAGCCAGGCGAGGCCAGCGGTTGTCAGAGCGATCCCCGCTGTATAATCCGGCGGAGCGCCTTACCGCCCCTTACTTAATTGAAAGCCAGGCAGCCCCAATTCGCCTTACGTACTGCTCCCTACTTCATTGAAAGGTAGGCCGCCCCAATTCTTCGTCCTCCCTCCCTCCCATTTATAGTTTTTCTATCAAATGGACTTTCCTGCCAAAATTAATCTTAAAATCAATCTTTATCAAACCAGACTCGCTTTCGCCCACCGCCACTCCTCTTGGCAAATGCAACTTTTGTAAACGTTGCGTTTACATAAGAGAGAGGGGGAAAAACCCGTAACAATCACAATGAGTCATCCCAGCTGCAGTTCGAATGAACCTGTTTGCAACAAGTGTATGGCCTTCTCTCCTGTTTTAAGCTGTATAAGTCTCACTTATGCACCTCTCTCATGCACCTCTCTTAAATTATCCCTCTGAAACTTTAAAATGTCTCTAAGAGTCTAAACATGTCTCTTTTGGGCTTCCAGTGATGGAGGATCTGCCTGATATTCTTTTGTTTGTTGTATATTTTCTAAAAACAGATTCATTCAGATCCCACCACTCAGGTTCTCAAAAAATATGGGTCCCACCATGCCAAACAAAACCAAGTTTTTTTCTCAAGACAGGAGCTCTTATTTACCAAGTTTTCTGTTTTCTATCATTTACATTTCAACGACTTGCTACTCCATAAGCCATTCAGATGTCTTCTGAGTTCAACCTGTGGTACATGTCCCACTACTTTTTTTAGGTGCTCTTCTTGACCATTAGGCTCTTAAAACTATGTATTGTTAAAGTATTCCAAGACAAAAGCAAGACAAGTAATATCTCTGCAGCATTTAGCATTTGGTTTTAGCTTTACTGTAAAAAGCCTTAAATAGCCATAGGAATTTACACACCAAAAAATAGTAGGGATTTATTTAAAATCAATGACTTACAAGTTAGAAAAGTTGGAAAGATTATGGAAAAAACTAAATTTATCTTGGCTAGGTAGTATTGTAGCCTTTATATTGAACATTTTACCAAGAGTTAATTTTCTTTTTCAAATGGTTCCAATACATATTGTAAAGACATAAAATGATTGGCATAAACAAGTAATGGACTCCACATAGTTTAATAAAAAGATCAAACTTTAAATTCAAGATTCTACAGGACTTAAAAAGAGAATGGTGGATTAGTAGTCGGAAGTTTTAATTGTATTATGCTAGTTCTTTAATATGGAATACACAGTTGGCTCCATAGTTCAAAAAACATTACATTCAAGAATTAGGGAAGTGACATTCAGGCTTGAAACTCTATAGGAAACACTGGGTGCATGAACAAGGATAGGACTGGTGTGCCACAAGAATGTCTACTGTAACGGTCCAGCATCTTCTATTTCCATTGTGTGTGGAATTATTATTCCCCCCACTATTCTGCATCTTTGAATAAATAATAGTCCTGCAAAGTACTGCTCAATATGCCACAACCTAAGTGAATGAAATTACTTGCCTCCGGACATGATTTTAAAAAGGTATAAAGACAAAATGGAATCATAATTAATTGCCTGTAGAATATAATCTTTTTTATTTTACGAGTGATGGAAAGTTTTCAAACCCAAAGACTCATTTATTTTCTATATAATTTCCTTAATCTTGGCACTCTCTAGCCTTATGGCAGTCAGCCTAGAAAACAGTTTCATATATACAGTCATTGCTTTTGAAAATAGTATACAGTTCTATTTAAAGTAGAAAAATAACATCCAAGGGGAAAATGGGAGTTATGAAACATATAAAAGTTAAAAGCAGTAGAAATTTCATGGCTTTGCACAAGTATCAGATGTTAAGGGAACAACTGAAGACACTTTGTTTGAAAGGCACTTTTTTCCCCCTTGCAGTAAAGCATTGTGGTTTTCATCAAGCTTCCATTAGGCCCAACAGTTAAGAGAATATTAAAAAGGCAATTTCAGTGAGGAAAAGAATTCCAAGTTAAAAACTTATAGATGCCAGAAATTAATACCAACTTTATAAATATATTTGGTCCTTTTGTAAAATAGGCAACCATGATCCAGTCGCTTCAATACTTAAATGACACTGCGCCATTCTAGTGAGCACATACTTGTCAAGTTCACTAATAACCCCAAATATACATATACTTGTTTAAAAGAACCAGAGCTTTTGATGTGCAAGTGTGTCCCAGAACAATGGCTTGACTGCTAATAATTTTATAATTCTGTATCTCTGTATCGAGATGGCTGCGCATAGTATCCACGCTTGGACTGATCAGATAGCTGCCTCCGATAATCTTCCTCTTCTGCATCACTGCCATAAATTCCTGGATTATCTAGGTAAGATCTAGCAGCCGGCTTCTGAGGCTCAGGAGATCTGGAACTAAAATCAACATATATAAAGTTATTTTGAGTGCGCTAACACAGAGACTATTCCAAGCAGCAATAGTCTGTTACCAGTTTAAGTTAAAGTAAAAAAAGTTTGCTTTTATTAATAATGTCAGACCATCAACAATACATCTGAAACCAAGTTCCTGCCAAATCACTGCCATTTCAAAATTTCCTTACTTGAAAGGAGTTGTTTTGTCTTCCTTAGGCTGGCCGGAAATTAGGCTGCTAGCATAGGATAATAGATCCTGTGAGAACGTGGGCAACTAAACTACAAAATGCTTCTAATTTTAATTTTTTTGATTGGGATATATTTTAGGGGCAGCAAAGTTTTATGCACTCTATCCATTTAGCTCTCTGACAATATTCTTTCACAGCTCATTTTGCAAACGTTTGTTAAAACAAAACCATAATAAGATGGGAAAGAGAAAAGCTATTTTTAATAATGTTCTGCAGCTTTCTTCTACTGTACGAGACTGCCATAACAATAATGAACTAAGCCAGAATTCTTCTGGACGTGATATTCCTTAAAAATCAGAGAAAAATTATATTTTTTTAACCCAAAGTACTTAATATTACTGTTAATCTTCCAGAGTTACTTCTCAAATAGCTCAATAATTTGACATATTTAATGAGAGGTCCAATTACAAGGTAACCGAGAAAAGCTCTCTGACGAAAGTGGGAAAGGAGGTGTATACTTAATTAGGTCAGTGTTTTAGTAGAGGACAAGCAAAAGAGAACAGGGTGGTTATGAATAAAACTCTTACAGAAGAAAATTCGGCTGCAAATGGTCAGGAGTGTATTTCCACATATAAAACGTGAAAAGGAACAAGCTCCTTTGTTGGCAACAGATTTGGAAAAGATAATTATAAACATGGGTATGCATCTATATGTATTAACTACACACGTTTCTGTAGCAGTCTGTTTACCAGAAGAATCCTGGGTAGCAAACAAGGATAAAAATATCATTTCCAATCAATTTGAAGAAAGAAAAAAAAAAAGCTCCAAAACTCACACCTATAAATCACACACAACCACACCAGAGGTCCAATAATTTCTTGGTCCCAGTGCATCTGGAAAAGCCAGGTCTTCATTACCTTCTTGAAGATCAGTAGGGTGGGGGCCATCCATATTTCAGGGGGAGGCCATGACAGAGAAGGCCAGCCAAAAGGACTTGGAGCATGCCCCATGCCAGATCTGATGATAGACTGAAACCGCTAGAAGTAGGCGGTCCTGCAAATCACCTGGGCCCATGCCATGTAAATTTGAAAGTGACAAATAGAAGTCTGAAAGTCTTATGTGAGCAGTGCTGTTCTATGAGTATATCATGGTGCACCGAACACTACCTGTGCCATTGCATTTTGGACTAGTTGACATTTCTGAATGCTCTTCAAAAGCAATCCTATGTAGAACACATTACAACAGTCCAATTGAGAGGTGACCAAGGCATGAGTGACCATGAGCAGTGCTTCCCAATCTAGGCACAGACAGAACTGGTACACAAGATAAATTCATACAAAGGCTCTCTTGGCCAAAGCTGCCATTTGTTCTCAAGCAGAAGCTGTGAGTCCAGAAGGAACTCCAGAATATGCACCAAATGTGCCTGGGGAGCGTATTCCCAGCCAGCATTAAAGATGGCAAACCACTAGATATGGGAGGCCTTAAAACCCACAGACACGTAGCCCAGTGAAGAGTTAGCCAAACCTGTTTCTTCCCCATCCAAATATTTACAGCCTCCAGGTGGTGGAAATTCTCAACCTACTTGATAACCGACTATAGTCAACATAGTAATATTTCATCCTGAGCCAGTGGATCACCTTGCCCAGCAATTTCTTGTAGATGTTAAATAAGGAGCGAATTGAGCACTGCTGCACCCTGCAAAGCAGAGCTCTAGAACTAGACCTCTGTCCACCCCTTCACAGCATCATCTGAAACCAGCCTCAAGGGAAGGAGGAAAACCACTGAAGGACCATGTCACTAACTCCTGCTCAGCTGCCTCAGAAAACCAATGATCGATGGCACTGAACTGAGAGATCAAGGATATACTACCCTCATGCTGAACCTACTAGAGATCATCCACAAGTGCTATCAATGACATTTCACTATTATATCCCAATCTGATCACGATGGGTACAGATAATCAGCTTCCTCCGGAATCCTTTGGAACTGTAGACCTACCACCTTGTCAACAATCTTCCCCAGAAAGGAAAGGTTAGAGAGTTGAAAACAAATACTGTTTGGTACTGCTGAGTTTGGTGCTGGCCTCTTGAAGAGGCTATAAGAAAAAACAGAGTTGAAAGGGACCAGGAGACAAGGTTTTTAGTCAGGTTTCACATGAAGTTCAAGAGGCTCACGTTGCCTGCAGACTGAATGGAAGGCACAGTGAAGTAAAAAAATGTGAAAAAAGACAATTAACCACACCACACTATCTGGAGAGCTATCACCTTCCAGCTTACTTGTGGACCTCTGTTCTAAAAATATTCTGATGCTGAATAAGCATGTTACACATATTCAAAGCCACAGAAGTATTAAAAAAGCATGGGCAAATTAATTCAGTTTTACCTGGCAGTCTGGGGACGGTTGTGTTCTGGCTTCTGTGTTTTCACTGGGACTGCGTAAATGTCAGGGTGTTTTTGTGCTATTTCCACCTTTAAAAAAAAGGCAAAATATTTTCATATTTTACTCAAATTATAAATTACTCTTTGATAGCAATTTTCCCTCCAACAGCAAGACGATCCATTTACTTTACAGACTTGTCAGATTATTTACAAAATATGTAAAAATATCTAGACCTAGTGCTTTGAATATAAAATGGATCTCTGCATGACATAAAAATTAATGGAGACTATTGTGCTAGAAAGGATACTATTTTTCTACAATTTTTCTTCATTGGCAGTTCTAGGTCTCCATTCCAAACTGTTCTGAAAAAGCTTTCAAAAATCCTATCTGCTGTATCTCTGTTGTTTGAATTATATTTTTTTATTAATTTGATTCTGTATCACTAGTTTTCTTACTATTGCAAAGAAAACATTTGCAGAAGAGCAACAGCATCATTATTTTATACCCTGGCATTCTGTGCTTCTTGCATTTCTTGCATTCTTTGTAGTCTGGCCTTGTGATCCATTTTCTCAAAAATTTTAACTTTCCCCAGCACAGATTTAGGCGTGTTCTCTTCTACTACAACTTCTCCCACTCTTTCTTCCATTTCAGAAGGTTGAATGACTAGTTGAGAAGACTTCAATACAGGCCGGCCAAAGGTTGGTTTCGTGGCAATAGGGGGAGGAGCTACTTTAGCTGGTACTCCCAAATTTTCCATACTAGCTGCATTAGGGCTGTTTGTTCTGGGTTCGTAATTCTTTGGAACATCATACGGATCTTCTTTGTTTTGCAACTTAGCCTGTAAACATAAAGACAAATGCAAGTGTGGATTTTTTACATAAAAATCACAGATTCAGTCTAGAAATGATCAGTTTCAATAAGCTGATAAACCTATAAAGCTGATATTTTTAGTTAACAAAACACAAGTGTAGAGCTACTTTTCCCCTTTAATTTTCACATCAAGATTTGAAGCTAGAAACTAAACAGCAGATGTTGAAAAGTAACTAAAACACTCTTAATAAATGAATCAATGATCCATGGATGGCTATGTTTAGCAGACCAACTAGATGCCACAAAAATTTGCAAGCTTTTAAATCCTCCAGGCCATTCAATAGCATGAATTTGGGACATTTTCTCTGACATTATTCTACAAAAAGTATTGCCCAGCTCAGGATTTAGAACAGGGGTGTCCAACCTTGGCAACTTTAAAACCAGTGGACTTCAACTTCCAGAATTCTGGAAATTCTGGAAGTTGAAGTCCACAATAGTTCAAGATCGGAAGATGTGGAGAGACCTGGCCCGTAGAATCACCAAGAGTCAGATACACTGAATGGATAACATCATCATCATCAAGTCCACAAGTCTTAAAGTTGCCAAAGTTGAACACACCTGGTTTAGACTATTCCCATTTCTTTTTTTCTGTACTTTTTATAGTCCTGTGTTTTGGTAATTAATGAAGAAACATCAACGATTCTCACAAGCTGTAGAGATTTTTCATGTTACCTTTGGAGGTTCAGGCTTGAAGGCTGGGGGTGGACTGGGGTCCCTTAAAACTTCCCTGCTCCCAGCTTTTCTCATCTGAGCTTTCGGTTCAGGGCTAAATTTCCTTAGGCTCTACAAGCAAGTAATAATAACTATGATGCATATATTCACATAGTTCTGGCTTCATGTGAAGAGAAATTACAGTTTTGCAACTGACAGTAAAAAGACGCACGAGTTCTTGCATCCCAGACATTAATGCAAACAACATTCATTAGTATCTGGAAATGAAACTAGTTATTTTCCAGACTTCTCTTTCATTACATGCGATCCATCAGTATTTACAATGCAAAGTTCTGAAAGAAGAAGAAAAGAAACCTCTTACCTCCTCCTGTTGCACAGGTTCAGAGGACCGACTGATAGAAGAAATTCTTGGCTCATAGTATGGCTCATCAAGTTCATTATCTGTGTAAGCCCCACCTTCCCCATCCGTGTCTTCCATGTCGCTGATTAGTCGACTATCACAGCTCAGATAGTCAGCACCCATGGCAGTTAAATATGACATACGATCATCAATGTCATCATCCATTCCTTCCAACTGCAAAAAAGAGGGTTTTGTAAAAGAGTTTTTTGAGGCTCAGAACGCAGGCAGTCCTCGACTTGCAACTGATTGCTTAATGACTATTCAAAGTTAAAATGGATTCAAAAAAGGTTATGATTGCTGCACCACTTGCAGTCATGTGATTGCAGTTCAGGTGCTTAGCAACTGGCTTGCATTTACAAATGCGTGCAGCCTCCCAACGCCCATTGGATAAACTGGATTCAGACTTAGAACTATGTGATTCGTTTACCAACCTAATGACCATTTTAAAAATGGTTGTAAAATGGAGTCTTAATCATATGGCGACTTGACTTACTACCACAATGACCTATGATCAAAATTCTGGGCTCAATTGTGGTCATAAGACAAGGACTTCTATTAGGCAACTGTTATGCTTAACACAGTAGGAAATGGAATAAAAAATATTTAAGTAAAGTCACATGCTAGAAAGAATAGCCATACACCGTTTATTAGTGATATACTCCAGAATCTGACAACCTTTTCAAGCATCAACACAACCTGATGCAATAGCATGTTACCTAAAACTCAAAAGGTAAAAAATGGCTAAAATCCAATGATACTGCTGCATCACACAAGATTTCAGCATTTTCAATCTGAACAATGAAAGTCAGTGAAATTTAGCAATCCTGTACTGAGAAAGACCCATGAATATGTTTCCATGAATGCCTTAGTGCCCATTAGTATCAGAATGCTACATTTTTAATTACGAAACCTTAGCCAGATTGTTTTTAATATGTCAACAATTAGGCACAATGACTATTGCATTAAATTCAACAACCTTTACTTTGAACAAGGAGACTTCTGTACACATATAAAGAAGAAATTCCTCTACACATCAAAAGCCTTTCCTCTCATAGACTCTTGGTCCATGTTCCAGGTGAACACGCATGCACAAACCAAAAGGACGTGAGCACATACCTTTCCTTCTGAAACCCACACTGCTTCATTTTGTTGTTGCTGAATAGTATCTTTAAGACTGCCATACCAACCGTCATTGGCTGAATTTAGATCAATGGTAGCTGCAGAAATAGAATTGTTGGATTAGCAAACCATTACTGCCAAACATTTCATTATCTTACTTTAATGATTTTTCAATAGAACAAGATCACTGCTTTTCTCCACCTGTTAATTACCTCGCTAGTTACTTTTAAGTCTGTGAGGAGATGCTTAATATTTAAAAGCAGAGTAAAACAATAGCACAGCATTCAATCAATGTAAAAGTAAAAATGAGAACGTTAGTGATCAAGAATGGATAATATACTTAATTATACCATCCTTCCTGTATACTTTGGTCCTACTTAAGAAACATGGTATATCATATTTGAAATAAATCATTTTTTCTACTTTGCTACTGATTTCTTCTTCTCACACTCCTCGTAGTTTATAACAATAACAGACACTTTACTCAGGACCTCCCCTACTGAACTCTTAAGTATAGCTTAGAAGAACAAACAATATGTTGTGTGCATATAATCAGAATACTTCTATTAATACATTTAATACTGTAACCCATTTAAGCTGTTTGTACCAAGCTTTCTGGGAAAGGCTAGGAACTCTGATTAGCTTATTCCACTGCTTAAACCTTCCTATAATTAGAATATTTTTGCTTTCCTATAATTGGAATATTTTTCCAAAACTATTAAAGTTACCTTACTTATGTATAAACATATTGCTTTTGTCTTAATTCCAACAGAAAAGTTATCTACCCAAAACTTGTGTATTCCATAAAATTTGGAGTTTGATTGTTGAATACACTATGACATTTTCTGTATGGCAATCACATAACATTTACTCTATACACCAACAGATGCTTTCACAGCAAACAAGTGATGGTTTTATGCACCTGTAAAAAGATGGAAACATGTCTTCTTCAACTTATTTGCTTGATCGTAAAGCTTCCGTGCACTCTTGTTGGATGTGGGAATTAGCCTTTGCCTCATAACTTTCACACCTTGTTTGCTGTCTGGGTTGAGAAACACTACAATTGGGAACCACTGAGTGTAGTTTAACAGATCCACAGCTTTGGGAGTCACATCCAACAAAGCATGCTTGTCCTGTACAAGAAAAGGGCAATATTGAGTTTATGCTTGTAGGAAAGGGAAGAAAAAACATACCAATATTTTTAATATGGTCTACTACTATTATTCTAATGGAAAGGATACAAAAAGAAAAATATACCTGTTCAATAATCTGTCTCACAGTGTTCAAACGTACTACACCGGTGGATTTCTCTGAACCTGCGTCTTTTGGTTCCGTTTCTGAAAGAGTAATATGCTAGTTTTATCATATATTTAAGGTTTGTTTTAGGAGGTAACGTTAACAGTTTTCAACTTGGCTGCCTGAATAGAAAAATCTAAAAGTAATACATATTTTTGTTCAAAGTTCCAATATCAATCTTAAAAGCTCTTAATCGTTTTAATTAATGTCTTAATTAGTATCACTTTACCGATAAAATTTGTGCCAGAGGTGTTGCTCATGTGCCCAAAATTAAATTCCTTAGTTTGACAGGTTTATGAATTACTTTTCTCATATATGACTACTGCAATCCAGTTTAGTTTAATGGTTAAGACACCAGACTAGAAACCAGGAGACTGTGAGTTCTAGTCATGCCTTAAGAATGAAAGCTGGTTAAGTAACTTGTGGGAAAACTCCAGGAAGAACATAAAAAGTTGGGTCTCTTCTGTAATGGCTTTCTATCCAAAGATCATTCACTAGGACTAGGGCTTTTACAATGCTAAGGTAAATGAGCCATTAAAAATAAAAACCTCCTTAACTTTTGTTCAAGTTCAGCTGTTGACATTACTCTTGGACAGACTCATGTAGTTTCTTGACATCAGTCTGTCAAGAATGGCCAAGAAGTAGTTGACATTCCCTTCTTCAGATTTTTTTTTAACTTCCCAGTCTATTTCTTACCAATCTCATAGCCGAGTTCCAAGAAATTCTTTGAAACTGTAAATTCTTAAAGTATTTGGGGGAGAGATATTCTAAGACATTTTTTTTCTTATCTATTTCATTGCCATTACTTTATAATTATCTAATGTATTGTTTTTGTTCAATTAATAACAAGCACGAAGTCACTCACTGGCAGGCTGATATAGCTCTGGCAACTCATTACACAACTTCTCCATCGCGATGTCTGCAATAGGACCAAATATCACCACTGGCCTCCTAAAACCAGCTGCAAAGAAAACATGTAGTTCATTACCATGATTAAAAGATGAAAGTGAAAAACTAATCATTTAAGGTTTATTGTCATTAGAGGAAAAAAGTCCAGTGCTGCATCAATGAATTCTGCTCATATAACAACACATTATTTTTCTCTTGTTCATCTTGCTACTCACTACATACCCATTGTTCTAGAGGATTCCCCAAGTCTATTGAGACAATTTTCACAGTATATGGAGGCAGGAGAGGAAAGCAAAATTGCCTTCTTCCATTGTCTTGGTGAAAGTAATTTCAACAGGGGAACATAATTGGCTAACATCTATTGTCTGTAAATTGGATACCTACCTTAATTTATATGCAAACATTTCTCTCTATAAGGGAAAGTTTACAGTAATTAAGACTAGCTTCCTACAGGAATTAAAAAGAAATTTGTAAGCCAGGTTTCAACACAAACTGAACTCTTGATGAAGTCATTTGAGATGTTACGGACTCCAAAACTCTTATCATTTTTGTAATAAGAAGGGGTAAGAGAAATGGCACTTTCCTAATGCCTAGAAGCCATCAAAGAAGTTATCCTTTCCTGTATACAGTATCTAAAAAACCAAAACTTCTGATGGGGGTAATTTCTTTAGTGCCCATGGCTGGCTCAGGAATTCTGGGAGTCGAAGTACACAGGTCATAAGGTTGCCATAGTTGCTGACCAGCGGTATAAAGATAAAACTGAAGAATTATATTTTTTTTAACATTTCCCCCCTCCCCAAATGAAGTATCTATATTTTATAAATAAGGACGTAGGTTCCCAGTTCTTAAATGTTGTCCCTCACTCACCTTCCCTGAGCATAACCCTCTCATAGGCTGGAAATTTTGTGCCAACAGATGAAATTGCTGTTAGATCTTCTCGGCTCTTCTTCAGATTCTTTTTCATTCCTGACCGCTGGCCACGCATCCGCCAGAAGTCAGCCCTATCACTGGAACCATCCCTCTGAGCATTTTGAACACTGGCCAACTGTTCAGCCCTGAAAGGGAGAGCATTTGCTCCATTTTTCAAAAGCCAACAATGGAAATACAGCTAAGCTCAAATGCAACTAATTTCCACGTTTTAAGGAAGAATCTGATTTAAAAGATTTGAATAATTAGTCCCTAACATTGTCATAGGAACTTAAAATGTGAGTTTTCATATATGTGCTGATGGCTAAAATGCCAATCCTTTGAGCTGAGGCCTTCTCATAAGTGTCCACAGGATCTTTCCTAGCCCCTATATTACATTAGTCCATCTTTGCAATTCATTTGAATAGGAACAGATAAAGGTGTGCCCTTCTTGGAACAGGGCTAAAATTATTCCTTGGTCCTGGTGGATCTAGTTCTACCTACATCTATTTGTACATCAAACTTGATTTAAATGAAACTTCAGAGGGGTGATCAAGAAACACTCTGCAGACTAGCACTTAGTAAGGTAGCAGTGAAAGCCTTGGACAAGTTATTCTGATGCAATGACCAGTCCATAGCTATAAAAACTAGAATCTTTGTTCTTCCTTTCAAAGTTCACAGATGAGAAATCTAGACTTTGAAGAAGCAGGATTAAAAAGTATTGATGCTTTTGATATTTGATGTTGCAGAAGGCTCCTGAGAATACTAAGGCTAGCCAAGAAAACAAATCAATCAATCATAGAATAAGTCAATTCAGGGTTGTAACTCAAGGACAAATTTTAGACACATTATGTAAAGACCCAGATCCTTGAATAAGAGGGACAATGGACTAAATTACAGCAACAATGGGTGCACCACTGGGAAACCTGAAGGACCAGTTCTGAAGGACAGTCACCCTGGAGAAATCTATACAATCACTAAGAACAAGCATCAGCTATATATATCACCATAGTGTGATAGAATAAAGGTAAGGTATCCCATATTACATTTACAGGAGAGTAACATACCTGCTTTTATTCGGAATCAACCCTTTCTCTAATTCACTGTCAATTCTCACTGCCAACCAATGGCCCAGCTTCCCATCATACAGTGTATCGACCACACGGAAGACATCACCCCTGGTGAAAGCCAAGCTCTGTGGAGTTTCTTTTTCACATTCAAAGTGGGTCCTTATGAAGAAAGAATCCCCTCTACCACAAGCCATTATGTCTCTATAAACTGGGGGGTGGGGGTGGAGAAGGAAGGAAGAGATGCAAGAAAAACCCTAATTATTATTATTTGCTTCCATCAAATAAATACCTAAGAGCCATAGATATAGAAGAATAGAAAATGCTTTTATATCACTTTTCACACAGGACTATTTCCCCCCTATATTACACAGAAATCAATTTCTGAATTTCAACATGCTATATCCTACTATCAATGGCTCATATTTTAAAAGGAATCATATATATTAACAGACATTTCCTATAAATTTATAATAGCAATAATGTAAACAAAGAAGTTGGTTTTGCTAACCAATAATAATAAAATGTTTTTGATCACGGCATTTTTGTAGCTTCAAAAATTGGAGATTTCTCTTTTTAACACAAAGGTAAATAATACTTTCAACCACTATGCAAATTAACGAAGAACCAGCGATCTACTTAGCTATCTTAAAAACTTGGATGTTTATCAGAAAAATTACATCATTGTAACTAATAAACATTTCCAAGAATATGATAAACATCAGTAGCTATAAATAGAACAAAAGATAAAACAAGAAAATATATTAAATAAAGCAGCACATTAGAAACATGCTATTCTTTTACAAATTACATATTCATCATACGTACCCTCATATTTGCTCTGAGCCAAAATTGTCACGATATCACCTTTAGGAATTTCTAACAGGTAGAGAACAGCATCCTCTCGAATAATACCTCTGAAGTCTTGACCGTTTACCTGGTGCAAAGGAACCATATTCAACTTTAGGATTTCTTTCAGTTTTTTTTAAAATCACTATATAATGCAATTTTAGGTAACCGTACAATACTTTTTAGTGGTTTATGTTTTATACTATTGCAACTTTCACTAAGCAGGTACATCGATTTATAATGAGAATTACATACATTTGTAAGGCACAAGAATTGAAGAAGCCTACAGAAAAATAGGGAATTTACCTGAATGATTTCACATATTCTATTATAATATTGGAAATCACAACCAACTTTAGTCACCCTGCTTTCCTTAAAAACAAAGTCTTATATTTAAGTCAGGCTATTCAGAAATACTGACATTAATTGACAGATTATAACCTGTTAATTATAATAGAGAGCACAGAAAGGAAAAGGAATTTTTGTGACAAGGGGATATTTTTTTTCTTTCATAAAAAAATTGAAAGAAAATAAAATGTATATTTATCTCAGCCATACCACTTAACAGACTTCCTAAAAGAAAATTTCAGAATTGTTCTCATAATTATAAACACCAGGGATATTTTTTCAGTTAAGTTGCTTAAAATAATAGATTTTAAATGGAAAATAATTCTGCATGCAAACCTTAAGAATTTGATCTCCCTCCTGTAGGCCTTCCTGTTCTGCTGAGGTCCCTTCTTGAATTCCAGCAACAAATATTCCTACATCATTCCCACCAGCCAACCGGAGACCCACACTTTC
Source organism: Azemiops feae (assembly GCA_023970755.1). Taxonomy (NCBI): domain Eukaryota; kingdom Metazoa; phylum Chordata; class Lepidosauria; order Squamata; family Viperidae; genus Azemiops; species Azemiops feae. The sequence goes on along the minus strand of JALGBA010004255.1, from coordinate 611,423 downwards.
TGCTTTCCTGAACTGCACCATTTTTGTATCAGGACTTAAAAGAGAAAACAATGGATGTTATTTATTTCAGTTTAAAATATAATAGGCTGTAAATAATTTCCATAGCAGTGTTTCTAAACCTTAGCAAGTTTAAGATATATGGATTTCAACTCCCAGAATTCACAAGCTAGTGGAAAGTGTAGTGGTTAGAGTGCTGCCTTTGATATGGTAGACTGGGGTTCAACTCCCTTACCTTACCAGTAGGGGTCCTTGGGCAAAAGCCCTATTGCTTCACCTGCCTACCTTAGATATGAGTGACACAAACTTAAAGAGTCATGTTGGTTTGGATGTTACCCAGGTTAACAAGGTCTGCATCAGATGGCTGGGAACCAGAATAATATGACAAGTGGGCTACTGGAACAAGCTATACATGGATGAGATAAGAGACTCTGGAATTGATGAAATGCTACTACAACATTAATCCTAATGAGAGGGGATATGAAATGTATGAGGGAACTATGAATGGACAAAAAAACCAACATCCACACTAACTGAGAAGCAGGTATGTAGGGATGTGGGTCTATATATATGTTGTACATAGTATGTTTAGGTGTGTGTCATGTATATGTTTCACTTTGAGAGCGGGCAACTAAATTTCATTTTTTTTTATGTGTGCCATTGTGCCCACAATATAAAAATGACAATAAAGGTTATTTATCTTTATTTATCTTTATTTAGGTAGTAAGCCCATGTTTCAACACAGCAAAGAGGAAACTGTTCTCATTATTTGTGGAAAGACCCAGAAGGTGCAGCCAACACCTGAAGGTGGAATAACACTGCCACTCTCTCCATTAGAGAGCATGGCAATTGATATGTGGCATAGGATCATGGGTAAACTAGCAACAGTCAACCCTCGAGAACTTCTGCATAGTATATGGGCCGGACCTTCCCAAATCTAGATGACAGATTACACAGATAATGAAGAATAAGAAGTTAAGATCAGAACTTAAGAAGGACAGACAGATACTGGCCAATCAACCAGACACGGTGACAGTAGACAAGGACCAAAAGACAGCGAAAGTAATAGTGCTGAATGACAGCAACAATAGGAAAAAGGAGTATGAGAAGTTGGAGAAGTACCAAGGCCTGAAGCAGGAACTAGAGAAGATGTGGAAAGTAAAGGCCAAAATGGTTGCAGGAGTGGCACTCGGGGCTGTGACTCCTAAACTGGGAGAGTGGTTTCAACAGATTCCTGGAACATCAGAGCTCTCTGTACAGAAAAATGCAATGCTAGGATTCTCCACAGAAGCCTCAAACTCCCAGGCCTCTGGTAGAGGATCCAAGATCAAGTAAGACACATTAAGGGTGAAAAGGAATATTTTTTTCATTTATATTCCTTCCACTCTAATCCTCTTTCAAGTTTGCAACTCATGTTCTGATTGCAGAATCACTTGTTTCAATCTACTAGAAACATCCTGACATGACCAGAAGCATTTTAAGCATATTTAGAACTGTTTTGAGTTCAGTATAATAAGAACAGTTTCAAAACACTTCTGGCGAAATTAGAACTAGCGTTTTATCCTTGCAAGGTTTGTAAGAAATCAAAACAATACTCATAAAAGTTAAAAAAGTCATACCCATATATTGCTTGATCCTCAGGACTTGGCTGAAGAAATACTCTTGTTGCTGGTTTTGAATGTACAACTGTATTATGTATATATAGAGAGAGAGATAAATAAAAAACAAACTTAGAATCTGCTTCTATTTTAGTCCTCAATAATAAAAAATGATATATCAGAAATTCAGTACATTTTACTTAAAATAATCCGTATTAATATCTGTGTCCTTGCTCCCAGTAAATATAGAATGTATAAGATAACATACACTATTGCTAAAATATGCAATGCTACAAAGTAGAATATTTCTCTATTTGCAGTCGTTTCCAAAAATGCAGCAAAATCAGAATCCTATAGCACATCTATACAAACAAAACCTATGGCACCCATCCAATGTTCTTATTTAACAACATTTAATGTCGTGTGCCTTAATATCTCAAAGGAAATTTCAAAAATATATTCTATTCTACTATAAACCACTATATAAATTGGTTTGCATATTAGACTAGTATATTTTTATTAACCACAGTTTATTGATAAAACACAATTGACTGGATTTACAGACTATATTAAGGCAAAACCAAATTATCTATATTTTGGCTTAACATGTCTGTACCTGATCAATATTAATTTTACTTAATGCTCTTTTGCTTTAATAATAACTTTCTTTCCTTCAGTTGCAGACTCTTTCTTCAAAAAATTTCTAGCATGTGTCATCAAATATCCTAAACCATAGTTTATTAGTCAAATTTTGTTAGATAAGCCATTATCAACTGGGCACTCAGCATGCTACTCCATAAATTATGTAAAATTATGTAAATTATTAAATTATCTCCAATTGTTGCTTCCCACCCAGTACATTTGGGCAGAGTAGGTGTGATCTCTTCAACTTAATATTCTCCTCTTGTGGGACTGAGAAAACATGCTTTCTTTGTCACTGCCCTTGCCCTCTCAACAGCATCCACCACACAGGTACATAAGGTACCAACTCTTCTGGGGTTCCAGAAGACTTACCTCCGTTCCTAGGACTGGAGCAGATATGTTATGAAGCCCCTATCATTTTTTATAACTGGTTATGCCTGGATCCCACACATGCACGGAGAGGGCTTCACTCACTTGTGCAGCCTGGTTCCTGGCAGGCCGCAGACCAGTGCCGGTCCGCGGCCTGGAGGCTGGGTCCCCTACTGTAAGCCACCCAGAGCCTGTTCGAGTGGGCAATTATTGATAATGATAGATAACAATATTAACAACACAATATAAATAAATACATTAAAATGATCTGATTGGCTGTGGATTTTTGCGTTGAAGGAATCCAACTTGTGAGAATAGGTTAGGGGGTTTAATTGCCTGAAGCAGGAGGAAAGTGGACTCTTATTATTCAATCCTATGAATCATTAATCAAATTTTGTAACTACATAATGGCAACCAGGATGCCTTGTTACTGAATCCAAAGGATCTCAAAAGAAAGCAGCACTAACCTGGCGGATCGTCTTGGTACTTCACTTGACTATTTGTCTCTGGTATTAAAGCGGCTGGGGAATCCACAGTTGATCGAAAAGGAGTGGGCATTGCTCCCATTTTGGAAAGTCTATTGGTTGGGTCTTCTTTTGCACTTAATACAAAAATCAGACACTATTAAGAACAAATCAAAGCTTCTGTGAGATAACAAAAAGTAAATGCCAATACGGTATACATCTCACCTCAATTTTTCCTTTAGCTTTTCATTTGAAGAATGGTATTCCACATCGGAATGGTGCAGTCTTCGGTCATCCTGAGGTGAGCAAGATCGGTTTGACTCTATTTCTGAAATATCTGTTGGCAGAACATAGTGCAGAGTCTGGAAAAGTTACCGCCGTCTGTAATTTTAACATTTGTGGACGTGTATGCATAATAAAAGGCTTTCTTCTTTTAAACACTGACAGCAAAAAATGCTTTCTGAAATGAAAAAAAGCTGATGCTACAAGGTACTCCAACTAGGAAACTAAGCCCTCCAGGCAGAAAATTAAACCATTTTAACTTTGATTACCAAACAGATCTAAACTTGGGATAGAGATTTCTTAGCTTTTCTTTGAAAGATGTCATTCAACAAGCCTCGTTCAGATGAAGCCTTTGAAAAAAAAATAATCTGTGGCAATCTTTAGGGTTGGCATAAAAATTATGACCAGTCACTTGAAAGCTACTGTGGTAGTAGCTTCCAGGGAAATGGAAATATCGGATTGTCACTTCTCATTGTGTAGTTATCTTGGAAGTCACTAGAGCAGGAAGGCAGCATTCTTCTCTTGAAGCCTTAGGCCGGAATAGATACCAATCTCTTGGTGTTCTGGCATATATCCAAAGGCAGGCAGAAGAAGTAATATGCACAATCCGGGGATACATGCCACATGTGGCCCCTAGCACTGTTTTGATCCAGAAATCAGGATTTTGGAGGATTAAGGGGAAAGATTTATACTTCAAACTTTATAGCACTTACCTGGCACCTTAAAACACTTAATTTCCTTTAAACTTTAAGGCAGTGGTCCCCAACCTTTCCAGCTCTGTGCACCAGAGCCAGCGCTGGCAGTGGGGGGGGTGGAGGGGATGGTTCAGCGCAAATGGAGCTTTGCGCGTAAGCATGCGCGTCCACTGCTTGCGCAAATGAAGTTTCATGCACTGACCTGCTCACCCAGTGCTTGTGCGACCTGGTTCCCAATGGGCTGTGGTATAGGTTAGGGACCCCTGCTTTAAGGCATTCCTTTTGCTTTAAATCCCACCAAAAGCAAACCAAACCTGATAAATCCCATCCGTTATAGAGACATTGTAATGTCACCAGTCTTCTTTTCGCTCAGAGGTCCTCCGAGGCTGAAGAAATTATAAGGGTGACCTCAGCACTAGGAAGAAAATACTTCCTATCACCAGAAGCAACCTCAGATTTTTCTAGCCCTGCTTTCAAAACAAGTGAAAAGGAGCTATTTACTTCAAAGGGATACTAGCTGTTTCAGGAAAACTCAGTAAGGTATGCCTGATATTGTCTGCTGAGCCATGAATTCCTGCCAACGATTATGAGCATTTACTGCGTATGTGAAAATGGAGGAAAACTAGCACCTATGAAATAGCATGGGATGGACAGCAGGCTTATTTAGAGATATTTGCCTCTCCAGTATCAAGGATGGAAGCTATAAACAACATGGAAAAATAGAACGTGATATGAAGCATATATGTTCCACGGTTGATTCCTAGCTCATTATTGTCTTAAGCTTGAGAGACAAGCCCAGAAACTTGCTCACATCCCTTGCCTCAAAAATCTGGTTATGCTTCAGATCAGTTAAGAGTCTGTTGTTGTTTTTCCACACAACAAACACAAAGATTTTGCATTTGGATACATTTATAGATCTATTTAAGATGCAACATACTATATGTAGATGTTGCTCACAACTCTTTTGAAAACCATTAAAACAGTTTTAACAGTTTAAAAAGTGTTATTTGTCTTTGCTTTCAACCTCTTACCTTCCATCTCTGACTCGCTGTCCTGCATGGTAGGAATGTTAATTAGAGTTTGTCTTCTGTCTCTCAAGACAACCAATTGAAGTTTTCCTCTTGATTTCTCAATCAGTTTTCTAGCATCTGATAAGGAGATATTCTCTGTCACTGTACCATTGATCTGAATGTGTAAAACAAGCAGACTGATTTATATCTGAAGTTCAAAGAGTTTCCGCCCCGTATTTGCAAACAGGCAATTAAAACAATAACCACAAGGATATTTTTACATCCCCATTAAGAAATTATTATTTTTTGTACAATGGCATACTTTGAGAATGATGTCTCCTTCGTGCAAATTGCCATCCTTTGTTGCCAGGCCAGTACTAGTCATTTCTTTGATAAAAATCTGACTTCCAAGCCGCAGACCATATTCTGCAAGAGGAACAAGAAGACAAAAGAGTTTTGCAATTTATCGAATTGCATACTAGCAATTTCCAAATTTTGCTTCTAAGAAAGCTCTATCAGTTTTTTCTCCTGCAATCTGCACATTTTAGACCAATGGTGTAATTTATGATCCATAAAATCAAAGATAGTCTACCAATTAAATTTGGCTATTCTGGCTCACAAACAGGTTAACTATCATAATTCAAGCAAGCACCACATAGAATTGGCAGATTATACTCAAAAAACAATTTGCACAGGCACAATTTACTGTATAGTATCTTATGAACTTTCAACATTGCAATGAGCTATCATATATTGAAATTCAGGCAGAATTTGAATATGGGATTGTATCACAAAGATCACCTAATCTAACCTTCTAATGCAGGAGAATACATTCCATCGAACCTTTTGTTTGATGAACAAAAGATAGCTTGCCTATTCAGGTTGTTTATGCCTTTATCAACTGATTCTATTATCAGAAACCATCTTTCTCACAAGATGGTTTTGTTATGTGCATTTTCTTGTAAATGTGAGCCTACAATTCAGTTCTTAATCTCTCCAAGGTACAGAAAATAAATTTATATGGCAGTTATTTCATGTATTTGATGATGACTATCATACTGCCTCTAAATTACCTTTTCTTTAGGCATTTTCAACCTTTCCACCTAAAAACCTGGCTTCTCAGTGCCTCTGGGTACATTCCAGAGATAACTGGATGGGTACTTGAGGGACATAGACACTATTTATTGCATATAAACTGAGAAAAAATGTTTGATGCTTGCCCTGTAATACAGCAAATCATTTAAAACTGAAGCAATTTTCTGACTCTCAGCTTTAAGAGGGTTCCAAATATATAAACAATCGCTGACAAAATCTTGAAAAGTGCAAGAGTTTTTTTTTCAAAAACCACCTAGAAATACTTCCAAGGCTCAAAGGGGAAAGTTCAGCAGTGGGATTCAAATATGTGAACAACCGGTTCTCTGTGTGGATGCCGCTTCCGGAAGTCCATTCTGGGCCTGGGCAACAAAAAATTAGCTACCGGTTCTGCCGAAGTGGTGTGAACTGACTAATCCCACCACTGGGAAAGTTATATATCTATCTGGTTGCTCTTTATTCGCTTCTATAAACAAAAGTGCAAATTAAAGTTTAAAATATTTAGGCACTTTACAATGGTTTAACACTAATGAATGAATATCCTATATCCTGGAAATGCCTACATTTTTGGAGTCAGGAAGCACATTTGGAAATTTGAGAGCCCAATATGAGCCTTCAGGTAAAATGGTTGCAGGATTGGATATAGCTGATCAAAGATCAGCAGGGCAGCAGCTATCCACTGTTTTATTTTCTATGAAAACATTTAGGATCTACAAATGGCCCACAGACACTGGTAGAAATACTTGCCATGACTGAGGTCCACTCTGTAGCCTGCTAGATTCCTATAAAACTAGGTAGAGGAAGGATAAGGAACACATCACCAGGCACACTACTGCCCCCCAGTGGCAACCCAATGGCTATTGGTACACAGCGGGCTTTTCCCACATGGTGCCTCCAGATGTATGCAACTACAACTTGGCAATTTCTCATTCAATTTGTCCTTCTCTAAGTTACAGGTTGTCTTTTTTAGAAGAAAAAAATAATAATAAAACATCAACAACACTGGTTTTTGCATCGATAACAGTAAGACAACAAAACCAAACGGAAGAGGACACATTTCTTCAACCTGTACTTTAGAACTTGCCTTCGTTGGCTTTGCTTTTTGTGAGAAGAATACTAACAGGCTCTTCCTGTGTTCTGCAGTCGTACGGGTCAGAGGTGGGACTGTGGGTACTCAGCCTATCTCTGCTACCACTCTTGGTTTCCCTCCCACGCTGAGGGTCAGGACGAGATCGCCAGTCATAATCTCTTGGTAGACTCCTGCCTCCATCATACCCATAGTCATAGGTATCGTATCGGTCAACGCTCCGCCCTCTGCTTCGGGGTCGTTGGTATTCACGGTCCAAGCTTCTCTCTCTATCCACGCTCCGGCCCCGGCTTCGGTCCCGTTCTCTGCTGTGGCTGCGCCCTTTATCGGGGGCCACTCTGTAGCCCCTGTCGAGATTGTCTCCCCAGCTCTGGCTACGGCCGGCATTTCCACTGTGCCAACTCCTTTCAGTGTAGCCGCTTCGAGTGCTTCGACCGTCAAACTCTGCATGATCATCCAGGGCTTCAAAAGCTCTGTAGTCGTAGTCGAGGGACGGGCTTCGTTGCACTGCAGGGACTTGTACCTTACGTGGTCTTTTCACCACCTATTTACAGGATAGAAGAACAAGGCTGCCTTTTTAAAAACAAGTCAACCATTTTATACAGGTGGTCCTTGACTTACAAACATTCGCCTAACAATCATTCGAAGTTATTATGGTGCTGGTGGAAAAGGAGACTTATGACTGGTCCTCGCATTTACAATTGCTGCATTGTCCCCATAGTTGTGTGATCAAAATTTGGGTGGTTGGCAACCAGCATGTATGGCTGTTGTGTCCCAGGGGTCACACGATTGCCATTTGCGACCTTCCCAGAAGGCTTGCAACAAGCAAAGAAGATGGGGGAAACTGAATTCGCTTAATGATTGCATGATTCATTTAACGACCATGAGAAAAAGATTATAAAATCAGGCCTGACTCACTTAATGAGTGAATTGCTTAGCAACAGATATTCTGGTATCATTGTGGCCATAAGTTGAGGACTGCTGTAGTCCATTTTCAAAAACCTAGCACAAATAAGCCAAATTTGGATGAAACGTTGCATAGCACTTGACCAAATTTGATTTTCTTAGCCTATGGCTAATTCACACAAAGTGTCAAAATCACCAGTAGCAGTTCCCCAAATTATCAATGCAATACTGGGTAGTCCGTTCAATAAATTCCTTTTGTGTATGGAATGAACTACACCTGCAAGTGCTTTATCAATAACAGGAACATTCCGAAATAATACAACAAAAACCCTTCTATCTTCTTCCATTTCAAAGGTTTGCTTATTTTCACATGGTTCATTTCCCCAGGATTGGGTATTTTATACCACTTTACAATGCCTTGGTAAGGCCACACTTGGAATACTGCATCCAGTTTTGGTCACCACGATGTAAAAAAGATGTTGAGACTCTAGAAAGAGTACAGAGAAGAGCAACAAAGATGATCAGGGGACTGGAGGCTAAAACATACAAGGAACGGTTGCTGGAATTGGGTATGTCTAGTTTAACGAAGAGAAGGACGAGGGGGGACATGATAGCAGTGTTCCAATATCTCAGGGGCTGCCACAAAGAAGAGGGAGTCAAGCTATTCTCCAAAGCGCCTGAAGGCAGGACAAGAAGCAACGGATGGAAACTAATCAAGGAGAGAAGCAACCTAGAACTAAGGAGAAACTTCCTGACAGTTAGAACAATTAACCAGTGGAATAACCTGCCTCCAGAAGCAGTGAATACTCCAACACTGGAAGTTTTTAAGAAGAGACTGGACAGCCATTTGTCCGAAATGGCATAGAGTTTCCTGCCTAAGCAGGGGGTTGGACTAGATGACCTCCAAGGTCTCTTCCAACTTTATTATTATTATTATTATTATTATTATTATTATTATTATTATTATTATTATTATTATTATTATTATTATTATTATTATTATTATTATTATACTTGAATATAGTAGACTCTTCTGAAGTCCACAAATGCAGCAGGATATTAATTTTCCCATAGCTTTAGTGACAAAGGCTGGATTCATACATTATGTTAAGTTGTAAGCCACGATTTGCAAGTCAGAACAGCTGGGTTTATATTGCACTTAAAAAACACACTCCATTCCAACCTGGTACAGTGGCTGATCATATTTTCAGGTAAAAGGCAGCAGCAGAAAAGGTCTGATTTTTTTGTCTGAAATCTATTTCTCAGTGACTTTAAAGATTCCAATTCCCAAAATCCCCCAGCCAGTTCTGGGAGTTGGAGTCCACGCATTTTAATGTTGCTGAGGTTTAGAAACACTGGTCTAGACTGAAGCCTTCATTCTGGGGATTAGATCAGTGGTATCCAACCTTTAAGACTTGTGGATTTTAAGACTTGTGGGCTTTAACTCCCAAAATTCCCCAAACCGCCATGAAAAACTATTAATAAATGTACAAAATGGCAGATTTTACTGAACCGAAATAGATAGGCAAACAAATACAGACAATTTCAAATTTCATAGAACTCATTGGAGACCATAATGGAAAAGTTACTTTTTATATATTTGATCATCTATTCTAAGACTGATCTGAAGTCATTATGTCTCCCAACACCAACACATATGAGAATCAGTCTCATGAGAATCATGAATTTTGTGGATACTTTTCTTCAAACCTTGGTAGAGGTGGGGAATTATGGCCCCTTTATGACTTGTGGACTTCAACTCCCAGAATTCCTGAGCTAGCATTCTGGAAGTTGAAGTCCACAAGTCATAGAAGGGCCATAGTTCCCCACCCCTGCTTTAGGGAGAAAATATTAATACTGTAAAGTAGCAATAATAAAATAAAATCATGCTGAGTGATTATAAAAAAGGAGAAAAAGAAGGAACACTATTGTAGCCTCCACGTGATTTTCTATTCCAGCAAAGAAAAATAATTTGTACTTTTAAATATTTGAAGAAAGGCCAGAGGATCTTTAAAATACCCTCTTACCCTTTTTGTGACTGTGTACAACCCATTAAATTGCCCAATCTTGCTTTGACCAATTGCTGATGGATTTTCTGAGGACCACAGCCCTTTCCCAGTTGTGCTAGGAAAAGTTTAAACACAGGACAAATCAAATAATAGTTAACAGAAGCAAACTATGCCTGTGTCCTGATTTACATGCTCTGCATTTTTGAATACTTTGGAACCAGCTGCACTGCCAACACTCATATTTCTCCATGAATACATGGTTGTATGCTCTTCTTTCAGTCCTGCACAGCTTTTATTTATGTATTAGATTTTTATTCCATTTATATTACTTTATAATTAACTCAAGGCAGTGAATGTACATAATCCTCCTTTCTCCTCCTATTTTCTTCACTATAACAACTCTGTGAAATGGGCTGAGGAAGAGTGGCTGGCCCAAAGTCACTCACAAGGCTTTCAGGCCTAAGGTAGGGCTAGAACTCACAGTTTCCTGGTTTCTACGCTATCACCTTAACCGCTAGGCCAAACTGAAGCGCTCTCTGGTCTCTCTCTTTCGCAAATAAATAAATAATAATAAACTTACAATGACAGCCAATTTCCCACTTTTTCTTAGTTGCTGCACAGCAAATGCATGGACCACATTTTCCATGGGTGTGCCATTAACCATCATCACTCTGTCATTCTCTCTGGAAAAAAAGTAATTAATTTTTTTTTAAAAAAATAGGACCAACATTAATTCTATTCTGGTTGAAAATACCGGGATCTGCCAAATTCTGCCACAAGTGCAAGTGTCCGTATAGGAAAAGACCCCATGCAGCTGTTTACTCCTGTATTACTCTCAGATCGTCCCCTTTGGTCTTTAATACCCAAGAAACACTGTAAAAAAAGTGTGTAAATTTTTCCTTCTGTATTGGGCATGTGGACCTACAGCAGAATTACACTGATCCTATTGGGTTTGGCTTACAAATATATATTTTCTACTGATAGACTATTCATAGTTCAGTGTTGAACTATGGGATCCTTGGTACTCTCTGAGCCTGGTGGTTTTCTTGCAGACGTTTCATTGTCAGTGCACCATTGATATCACCTAGTTTAGTAATAAAATGTCTGCAAGAAAACCACCAAGTTCAGAGAACACCAAGGACTCCATATATTTTCTCCTCTCTCATAGCTGATTACTGCATGTACTTTAATACAAATACTATTTAGTGATATAAGCAATGTTGGAGAACCAATTTATGAACCAAATAATTCTGGAGGCAATCATGAAACCAAACATCAGAATGTAGTAATGGCATTTTCCCATTTCTTTTCTGTAGCTACAATAAGGAATGCTGTATCATCATCATCATCATCATCCCCAAAAGGTTTTTTTAAATTTATTTTGGTATTATGTTTATTCTCTGTAGAGAATCAGAAACAGCCCAGATGTTCCTGAATGCTGCCTTCTATGGTAGAAGAGTAAATTCTTCCCAAATTTAAAATCCTCTATTGCAGAGGTCTACTAAAGGTAAGGAGAATTGGACGGTATCCAGATTTATCACGATTACAGTAAAAATAAAACAAAACAGATAGCTACATTTGTACGGGCAAATTGGAAGGCCAAAGTTCAGAAACACTTTTGTTTTTACAAATAAACTGTCAATGCAACAAAATGGGAAGAGGTTAAAGTAAAGAAGCTTATTTACTGAAGTAATCCATCAGCTGGGCCACCTGCAAGGACATCAGAGACAACGATGGATGTTTCACCATTTTCAAAGTGAGGGTTGTCTCTGCCACCGGAAACTGCAATACCAAATCCTCGCTTTGAGTCCTAAAAGGGAAAAAGAAAAAGCACACTACATGTTTAGCAAACTTCCAAAACCACATAACAACTCACTCCCCCAAGTATATTTAATAATTCATAAGTAATTAAGGATATACTAGAAAACTATAATCTCTATGACATTTTAGAATCTCTGTTGACTTATTTGTAATTTACTCTTTTATTGTTTTTAGTTGTTTATTTTTTTTAAATTCTGTTTCTCTAAAAGATCTAATAAAAAAAGTAATGCATCCCCTATTACTTTTAAAAAAAAATAAACATTTTAAAAGGGCTGGGTCATGTTTGACAACAGTTTCTAAGCAAAATGTGACAACACTTAGATAGCAAAAGTCCTCCGAGAAGAAGAGATATATGCTACTCATCATCTCAACTTGGAAATTCTGTTAATGAGAGAGCCAATTAATGCAGCATGCAAGTCCTTATAAAACATATAGGATAATAAGATTTGTTACATATTTGATTGGGTTTAATATCAATGCTACCTACTGTGATAAAACCTGAACTGCAGGGAGATGGAGCAATACTGTAGACTTCCTGCCACAAATCTGACTGGATTACGAATCTCATCTATGCGGGCCATGGTGCACACAAGCTGCTATTTTAAAAACCATTTAAAGACAATCAGAATTGGGAAGACCTTGGTGAAGGGATGACTCAAGAGTCACTCTGAATAACCCACCTCAGGTAGCACAGTATAGAATCCCTGAATTTGTCAGAGAGAGAAGGAAAGAGACTCATTTTTCAGTCTTTCCCTCCATTACTTCTTCTTCCATTACTAAAGTCTTCTACTTTCCTTCCATTTTACTCTTACGTTCCTTCCATTAATTTCTGGACGCTCCATGTACCATAAATCCTCAAGAACCAGGATGATGCACTTTCATCCTTCTTTCCCAACCATATTTTCTTCTCCAGCCACTCTTTTTCTACCTTGTCTCTTTTCCTCCCCACCACACTGCATCAGTTTTTCACCTACATGCTTGCTTTTCAGTATCCTTTTCTTTTTCTCTCTTTCTCCTGCTGAATTTGATTCCCAAAGCTAAGGTGTTTACCTCAAAATCTCTATTTCTACATTGCAGAGTGTCTTTTCCCTTTCCTTAAAAACTGCATTCTACTGACTGTCTCATCACTGATCCCCAGAGATCAGTCACTAGTCTTCCCTCAAAACTGATGAAATTCTATTTTTTCTCTGAATGCCATTTATTCTGTGATTGCTCCTTTCTTCTTCTTCATCTTTTTCTATTGCTTTCTGAATGTTTAACATGCTTTTCTTGGTTTCCTTTTCATATTATCATTTTAAATGCTATTTTACATTGAATGCAATATCCTCAATGGGTACAATGTTCTCGCTATTCTTAGTTTCCACTGGTGTGTTTTCATCACATGTTGTTACCTGATAAAACCTAATTTCTTACTTGGAAGTGCACGTGGCAAACACTGTTAAGACCTGTAATCATTCTGAGATGGGTACTTTTTAAATTGTAGTAATAGTAGTATCATAGATCAGCATTACAAATAAGGAGCATTAAAAAAATAAAATGAAATAAAATAAAAAAGACAAGATATTTAACAATTGGTGGTGGAGTGTCAGTGGGCAGTCAAAGTCTGCCTAAATTTGCAGACAGAAAAACAAAATTTAGCTACATTCAAATAGACTACATCAGACTGATCCGATAACAGCAATTGTACATAAAAGAGATAGGTGTTTCCCGGGTATTTTATCAAGTGAGGTGTTAAAGAGATAGGTCCAGAAATCCTTATAGAAGGTATAGTATAGTAGGACATGAACTCTAGTTTCAATAGCCCCTTAGCCACAGGGGGGACAGTTTCAGTTCATATGGGATATTTTTTTATATCGGCCCTCTAAGAGTGCTGTGGGAAGTGCATTACAATATGCTTAAGTTAATGCCCTTTGGAGTTTGGAGATACCGTATTTTTCCATGTATAAGATGCACCCTTTTATAAGACGTTCTGGCATGCGAGTTCCAAGCTTACAGCAAACAAAGTCAGCGCTGGGAGCAACCGCCTACCAGTGCTCTAAATACACGCCTCTCGGCCGGCCCCACCCCCCACCCACCTAACCAGCATCCGGCACGATGAGCATGCATAGTTAGTTCACAGCAGCAGCCTTCCGACCCTGGTAAACAAACCGGCGTGAGCACCGGCATGACAGCAAGGCAAGGGAAGTGAAGGCAGGTTTTAAACTCCCCGCCGTTTCTCTGCGCCGAACAGCTGAGCCGGCAAATCTGGAAGTTTGGCCAGCTGCTATTATCGAACAGGACGGCCTCACAGCTGTGTTCCACAGGGTCCCCGGCTAGCATACAGGTACGAGGGAGGGAAAGGGCTGTTGCTGCCATCCATGCTGATGGTCCCATCCGCTGCCTCCAGACGCCGACGCCGATCTTGCCCCCTCCACCCTCCCGTTAGTGGCAAGCCCACAGGGGCTTGACACCTGCACCAGGCGGCATGGCAGCGGCATGTAAAGAACCCACACAGGCATGCCCTGGGCTGCGGAGGTTACCATTATTTTTTCATGTATAAGACGCTGCACTTGTATAAGACGCACCTGATTTTTGAACAGGGTGTTTGCAGGAAAAAATAGCGTCTTATACACGGAAAAATACGGTAGTTATATGGTGTTTTTAAATTGTCTTTAGTTAAAATTTTGCAATTACATTTTAGGCTTGTCCTGGAAAAAAAACAAAACTTCCTATAGACCAGGGAATTAAATGACAAATGAAAAATATTTCTTACACTGTGTACATGAGCACATTATACAATCTTGATTTACAAATGATTTAGAACTACAGAGACAGAAGAGGGCTGCAGTAATTTAAATCACTGAGCTACAAATTAAGAAGCCATCTGCCACAAATTCAGAAGATAAATATAGCCTGTCACTCTTTCTCAGCCTCTGTGTCCGTAGCTGGTATTTTACAGATTTTCAAAACATTGTGAAACTATTGTATAAATGGTGAACAATCATAGAAGCAAGGTGGGTTAAAGAAGATACCTGATTTGATGCAGGATGGCTTGAAAAACTTCTGTAAAGTGTAACTACAACGCCCAGATAGGCACATCTGGAGCCTTGTAAACCCTTATTAAGTAGTAATACCATTAGAGTTACATTTATTAATAAAGTTTTATACAATTCAGTGCTTTTTAATTGTGTGAAGTAAAATACGCACAATATTGCCTGATTGGACAGCCAGATTCATGCCAAGAGCAAAAGACGAATGTTCCGTTGGATTTTAACCATTCCTGTGTATCTCAGCATAAACCTGGAACTGAATAAACCTGAATGTGCCTGAACCTGGCATATTTTAGGCCCGGGAGATCTGAGGTAGGAGATAGCAGTGAAAAGGCAAAGTTGGTGGCAATGAAGGCACAAAAAGGGGAAGACAGGCCCTAGGACAATAGGACAAGGGGCAAGTGGGCTGATGGGAGTATGCCAGTTTGGTCTAATGCATTGGTCTAATGCAGGAGTCTTCAAACTTGGCCCTTTTATGACTTGTGGACTTCAACTCCCAGAATTCCTCAGCCAGGCACGCTGGCTGAGGAATTCTGGGAGTTGAAGTCCACAAGTCATAAAAGGGCCAAGTTTGAAGACCCCTGGTCTAATGGTTAAGGCATCAGGCTAGAAGCTAGGAGACCATGAGTTCTAGTCTCACCTAAGCCATGAAAGCCAGCTCGGTGGCTTTGGGCCAGTCACTCTTAGCCCAACCCACTTCACAGAGTTATTGTTGTGAGGGAAATAGGAGGGAGGAGTATTAGTTATGTTCACTGCCTTGAGTTATTTGTTAAAATAATGAATGTAGGATATACATAAGTAAATAATAAAACACTGAGCTTGAATTCAAACATGTAAAAGGAAAGAGAAGCAAGGTGCTGGAATGACTGGAAAAAAGAAGAATAAGGTGATGTAGGCCATTTGTATTATGCCACATTTGAATTTAAGAGTTGTGGTAGCAGTAAAAGTAAGATGAAGCAGTCACTTCTAGTTTAGAAAGTTAATTGAAGTTGTAAACCTGTATTTGTTTCAGCCTTCCCAAGCCTCTGCATAAGTAAATGTGTTAGAAAGTCCCTTCTTGCGACTTTGCGTGGGACAATCTTACATTGGTATCAGTTAGAAAAAAACTATATTCTCGTTTGTTGGGTGTAATTATTTTTTAAACCCTTCATTTAAGTTTTGAAATTTAAATCGGGGCCCATTCCACCATTCTCTTTAAGAAATGATCAGATCGAAAATTTCCGTTTGAGACAGTAAAACTAATAGATGGAAATAAAATTGTTTCAGTATTCTGTATTGATCACGGCAAAGGAGTGAATAATTGTTTGGCATTTCTTGGATAATCCGTGCACAGTTCAGTTACAAGGCCTCTGAGCAGCCCCTCCCTTCCATAAGCCTCACTGTGAAATCAATGACAAAAAACATGGTTTGAGCAAACAGGTTTATCTGCATGCTGGAGGCCTTTACATATATTGCTGCTCAGTAAAAAGACAGCAGCTGTATACACAAAAGCCAAGTGCTTATGTCACAGTGTAATTTATAAGAGGAAAGGGCTGCTCATCACCATTTTTTAATTTAATTTGTGCCTTCAAGTCACTCTTGATTCTTGGCAAATGTCTGGACTAGTTCCTGCAGTTTTCTTGGCAAGTGCTTTGCCATGGCCTTCTTCCTAGGGCTGAGAGAGAGTGACTGGCCCAAGCTGGCTTCATGCCTAAAGTGGGACTAGAACACACATCTCCTGGTTTCTAGCCTGGTACCTTAACACTACACCAAACTGCTCTTTTTGTACTACCACTGTTGTGGTTAAAAGCATTGCGTGAATGGGACTGTTGCCCTTTTGTAGCAAAGGAAGGCAACTTTGATGACTGGGGAACAGTAGCCTTTACAAAAAGTTGCAGTCCTGGACACTGGACTCCTATATGCTCCAAAGAATGTAATTTCTTCCAAAACATTAAGATAAGATAAGATAAGATAAGATAAGATAAGATAAGATAAGATAAGATAAGATAAGATAACCTTTATTGTCATTTTTTTACTGTGGGCACAACGGCACACATCAAAAATGAAATTTAGTTGCCCGCTCTCAAAGTGAAACACATACATGACACACACCTAAAACATACTATATACAACATATGTATAGACCCATACCCCTACATATACATAACAAATAAATATTAAATAATCAAAACTGAGTGCTGGAAAAGCCCAGAGGTTTAGTGACATTTTAAACTGCGCTACTTCCTTGGGCTATAGAGAACTGACCTTTAAAAAAAGATTGCTGTTATTTTTTGAATTCTAGGTATTTTTAGTAGCTCTAGAAAAATGAATTGCTAGAATTGCAAAGGCAATTATTTGTATAAATAAATGAGGGTCTTGTTTAAAAATGTTTAAGCAGTATACTTATCAAGGTTAAAATATTTTATTATTGAAAAGCAACTGTCATTAAAATTGGGACGTATCTTGTTTGTCAATCGATAGGAGATATTCAGTGCAACAAAGCTATTATAAAATTATAAATAAATAACATACTACCTTTTGTAAGGTCACTGTGTACTGTTCCCATATCAGCTCTTCCATGACTGGGCCCTATTTATAAGGAGAAAAACAACATCAATTGAAAAAAGGGACTCTTTCCAAGAAAAAGTGCTTCAAGCAGAAGGAATATTTTTACAGTTATAATAGAGTAATATTTTTAAAGCCAAACTTAATAAGGAAAGCTTGGAGTAAAACAAATAGAATGTTAGCAGAAAATAAGCATGACTGTTTCTCTAATTTGATACTTTAAATTTGTAATATAAGCTATAAAGGAAGCAGCCAAACCTTAGAAATCTATGTCTTTTTTAATCCAGGTGCAAGCAAATGTCTAAGTAGGGCTATGGTTTCCAAAGAATTATAATGATATAATAAAATAAAAACATCGATACAGGTAGTTCTCAACTTATGACCACAGGCGGGACTAGAAAATTCATCTTTCAGCAATGCGGTCATTAAAGTGAGGCATCACTTGACTGTCCCCAATTTTACAACATTTTTCTATAGTTGTTAAGTGAGACATCATGTGGTGGCGATTTATGACCTTCCCTGCCAACTTCCTCTTTGACTTCCTCAGAAGCCAGCTGGGAAGGTTGTAATCACATCCCTGGGAAACAACAACCAATGTAATACATGCCAATTGTCACCTGCCCGAATCATGATCATGTGATCACGGAGACATTATGATAGTCCTTAGTGAAAGGACCAATTGTAAGTTGCAAATCATTTTTTTCAGTGCCACTGCAACTTCAAACGGTTGCTAAACAAGTGGTCATAAGTCAAAGTCTATCTGAATACAGATTGTGTATTCTCATTACAGACTTTGGTGGGATATTGTGAGGATTGATGAAAATAAACCTGAACAAAATCAAATAATGTTTTGATACTTTATAGTGGAAAACAATATCCCCTCTTTAGACCTTGAAGAAACTATTGATAAATCAAATTAGACATATTGCATATGAATTCTTTCCCTTCAGACTTTTGAAAGCATGTTATAAAATAAGAATCCAACTAAAAATTAAAAACCAAAAAATTACAATAAAAAAATAAAAGCTAAAAGTATAGAGTAATGCAACATTAATTGCATTTTATAATTGCTGTCTTGTCCGCATCCATGAAATCCATGAATCTCAGCTATGAGTAGACCTGGGCATTTTATAGTCCCCGGGCCCATCTAGCCCTTTGGCTGTTCCTGTCCAGTCCATGTGACATCAGTTGGAAACTATATGTAAAAAAAGCACACTGCAGGGGGTGGGAGAAGAAGCTGAGGCCAAGTCCAGTTTTGCGCAGTCGCTGGGCACTCCTTCAATCAGCTGGCAGCCACGAGAGAGCAAGGGGAGGGCTCACCCCTCGCTGGAGTGGCCTGAGGGGCAGTGGCAATGGTAAGGGAACTGCAGTTTGGCCATCTGCCTCCTCGGTCAAAGGGCGGCTTTGCGAGTGAGTGGGTGGAGCACAGCCAGGAGTTTTTGGCGCTGCCCTCCACAACAGACCCAATTTCTCATGTGGCTCCTTGGAAAAATTATTGCCCACCCCAGCTAAGAGTAAAGTTCCGTCTTCCCCACAATGTCTGAATTTACAGTTGTAATTGTGCAGGAAATCAGGGAAGTCCAAATTAATAGATTACGAGGAAAGTTTGCCTCAGAAAACGAATTCTATAGTAATAAATAAAATGTTTAGCCAGAAATTTGTAGAAATTATCATTCCTTTTTGTCATGTGGTGCCAAGTCCCACGTTCTGCATTTCGATGCACAAGTTATCAAACTGAATATCAAATATAGCCTTTGGGCATATGTCAGAATATGCTCGTGAAGCAAGTGATTTGATGCAATGTCTTGTCTTGGAATAAAGTTTCATCGTAAATTAAAAGATCAAGTAAGATGTGTTAGATAATATACATCCTAATGGCACAACTTAAACCATCCCAAATATTAATATTTTATTAATAATGCTGGTAACTTTACAAATATTAACCATAAAAAAAACCTAAGAGCTAAAATCAACATCATTGTGAAAAACAAGACAGATGACAATTGTAAAATCACGTCCAAAATGCCCCGGATTGTGCATCCTTGTTGAATCATGTACCAGCAAAATTACTTTTCTGGTATTGCATTTGATGTCCTCTAAGGTCATAATTTTGACACATGCAAATAGAGAAATACAGGCTCATTCGTTTTACAGTGTAGAAACCAACAGAGGTGGATTTTTATATTCATGCAGCCTCATGAAAAATGTGAAGGACGGGTATTCATTATTTCAAGTATAGGTAGTCCTCAACTTATGACGATCAACTGAGCCCAAAATTTCTGTTGCTAAGTGAGACATTTGTTAAGTGAATTGTGTCCCATTTTACAACTTTTCTTGTGACCGTTGTTAAGTGAATCGCCGCAGTTGTTAAGTTAGCGACATGGTTAAGTGAATCTGGCTTCCCCATTGACTTTGCTTGCCAGAAGGTCGCAAAAGGTGATCACATGATTCCAAGACACTGCAACCATCATGAATATGAGTCAGTTGCCAAGTAGCTTAATTTTGATCATGTGACCATGGAGATGCTGCAACGGTCGTAAGTGTGAAAAAATGGTCATAAGCGACTTTTTCCAGTGCTGTTGTAAGTTTGAACAGTCACTAAATGTACTGTTGTAAGTTGAAGATTACCTGTACTTAAAAATATTTTACTTGTGAATGAAACTAATGCTGTACAATAATTCTCTGTAAGTATAGAAATTAGAGTGGTATTTATTTCCAGGAAGAAGGCAGAAGAGATTAATGTTCCTTGAAATTACATATAATCAAATTGCTATAAATGAAATAGAATGCTTTCACTACTCTTGAAGAGAGGATTAATTAAACTATAAGTGACTATCTCCAGAAGCTGCATTTTGTAGAGAACAGAATGTAGTACTTACAAAGTATTTGCAAGCTCCCCTTGGGAGTCCCCAGGCATAAAGGCCATCTGTGCTCTTCTAAATCTCTTAACTCATAATCTCTTCTTTAATGTTATAAAATTTACATCTGTTTGCTTTGCAAAATAGTGTCAAGGCCAACAGATTAATGGAAAGACCAAAATGAGTATGGGGGTTGGGCAAGATTTTATAAATCTCCCTCTGAAGGAGAGATTAAATTCCTCCTCCCAAAATTCTAGCTTTATTAGGAGCCAAGAAAATTAAATCAAGTACTAGCTGCTTATTAGAAGTTATTAATATGTCACTGGAGATAATGCAAAAAGATAATCACAATATGTTAGTTATTGCATTATTTATGCAATCACACAGTTGAAAAAGTTACTACTAACTTCTTCAGCAAATTCAGACAAATACCTTAATGAAGTACCATCCTTTAATTCAACCCATCTTTCTCAGAAGAATTATGCACAAATTTCATTCTATCCAATTCTAATTAAATAGTGCTTACTACTAGTGAACTCTGTGAACCGTCCCATTAACACTTTTCAAGCATAAAGATCAGGAAATATCCTCCAATGCATGCTAGTTTATTCATATTTTAAATTTAAAAAGCTTTCTGTGTACTAGAGAAAGTGAAAAGGTAATCGATTTGCATCCCCTGTTAAAATCCTCTATTTTTCACAGCATGTAATCCCATTCACTATGTTTTACCTATCTTTGCTGTGGCAGGTTGCAGTCTGTTTAAAGAATGTGAACTTCCCAAGCTTTTAATCAATTTGTATCATTCAAAAATGGTTATGCAACTCTACTATAACAGCAGCCTACATATTCAGCCATTCAGCCATCCTTTCTCAAGGTAATATACAGAAGTGCAAACACAAGAATACTAAAACTTCTAAAAGCAGTGTTGAATTTTACAATGTTAAAAGCAGTCCAGTCCAGCCTGTTTCAAAGTTCTCTTTAAATAACCTTTGAGGCTGAGGTTAAGTAAGCATCAACATTAAGAGCTGCCTTTCCGCTGCAAAGAAAAACAAACAAGGCATCTGGAGAGCATGCAGGACAGAAATACTGGATATTAGGATGCAGATTATAGAACTCAGGGCAATTTCCCCAAGCATAGCTTTTAAGCAACCAATTCTAATACTATGTCCTTGTAAGGTGTTGGGTATATTGAGTACAGAGAAGAGCAACAAAGATGATCAGGGGACTGGAGGATAAAACATATAAGGAACGGCTGCTGGAATTGGGTATGTCTAGTTTAATGAAGAGAAGGACGAGGGGGGACACGATAGCAGTGTTCCAATATCTCAGGGGTTGCCACAAAGAAGAGGGAGTCAAGCTATTCTCCAAAGCACCTGAAGGCAGGACAAGAAGCAATGGATGGAAACTAACCAAAGAGAGAAGCAAGCTAGAACTAAGGAGAAATTTTCTGACAGTTAGAACAATTAATCAGTGGAACAACCTGCCTCCAGAAGCTGTGAATGCTCCAACACTGGAAGTTTTTAAGAAGAGACTGGACAGTCTGAAATGATATAGGGTTTCCTGCCTGAGCAGGGGATTGGACTAGAAGACCTCAATGGTCCCTTTCAACTCTATATTATTATTATTATTATTATTATTATTATTATTATTATTATTATTATTATTATTATTATTATTATTATTATTATTATTATTATTATTATACTAAAATGAATGACATCTGGATGGCAAAGATTGGGGAACCTGATATAAAGTTATGAAAGGTGAGAAGATAAAGATTTACATAGATCACTGCTTCTCTCTAACTTCACAAACCCAAGATCAAGCCACAGCAACCTACTTCAATTAATCCTTCTTTAATGAGCAGTATCATCATCATTTTAGCCACTGTCTATCCACTGAAGGATGAAGGCCTCTTCTGCGTGTTTCCAACCAATACAGTCCTGAGCTTTTTTTTGCCAATTCGGCCCGCAATACTTGCTTGTTGTCGATCCATCGTGTTTTAGGTCCCTTTTGTGGATGCTTTTTATCAAGTGGGATCCATTCTGTGACTGCCTTGGTCCATATGCCATGAGTTCTTCTTGCTTTGTGACCAGCCCATTTCCATTTCAATTCTTTTACTCTCTTGATGATATCGCATACTTTCATTTGTTCTCTCATCCATGCACAGGTCTTTCTATCTTGTCTTGTAATGTTGAGCATGCATCTTTCTAATGAGCAGGGACATTGAACTCAATTCCTTTGTTTTTTTTTCCTAGTGAAAGAACTTTCTTTTGCCATCTTAATCAACTATTCGGCTCCCAATACGCATGAAAGACAGGTATAAATCAGGAGCTCAATCAACCCGACTTTTAAAGTTCAAAAGTGTAAGTAGAAATTCTGCTTTTTTTACAGCGTTTTCAGGGGATATATATGGAGAAAAAACATCCTACATATATGTATCACAAAGTACTATGGAAGATCACCGGACTAAGGTTCTAATCACATCCTACATTCCCTTCCTAGGTGCATTATCAGATCAGGTAACCACAGTAACGGACTCATTTCAGTGGTGCAGAAGATTGCAAATCCGTTTCTGCCAACACATTTTGCATACAAAAAGTGCCTTCACCATTACATTACTCATAGGAACAGCGACACGCCCAAGAGACTATATTCATCATACTATTACTAAATCTCAATTTTTCAAGGGTTTCACCACAGCCTACATTTTTCATTTAAGACAGGATTGAGAACAATCAAGTTGGCTTACTCTTATTTTCAAGAGGCAGACAAATAGCTGTTCTCTTCCACAGTTAAAGCAAATTGCTTTGCCATGTATAGACCTTTCCTGTGTCAAAACTGGAACCAGAGTGCAACATAAAACAGCTGAGATGTACTATAAGATTTCATTTATTGGTTCTTAATGCAAAAAAGTATTTCTTTGTGGTTACATTGTCCAAACCCCTCCTACTTCGGAGCCTGGATTAGAAAGTGCAGATATAAAAACAGAATGCAGACTGTACTCAAAAGGCCTTCATTATGTCTTGGACGCCTAAAAACCCTAAATTGCATTGTAAACAGGTTTTTTTAAAAAAAGAATTAACAGTTGGGATAAAAGCTGTTTGAAACTGAATACAACACTAATGGGCCAGCTTACACATTTTTAGCACAACCCTATGCATATTTAGTCAAAAATAAATTCCAAGATTAACTGACTCTTTCAGGAACAGGCCTCTACAGCTTTTAAGTTTGTTTATTTGTATCCTGTCTTTATTATTTTTACAAATAACTCAAGGTGAGGAACATATACAACACACCTTTCTCCTTTCATTTTACCAACAACACATTGTAAGGTGAATTGGGCGGAGAATGAATAACTAGCCCAAGGTCACCCAGTTGGCTTTCATGTTGTATATTATTTAATGTTACTTGATTTATTTATATATTTATATATTATTAATAGGCTTTATATACTCTAGTTTGTCGGGATATTTTAACTATATTTAACTATTTAGTATTCCACTGTCTAGGCAGTTTGTATTTTCATGTGTAGGAAGACAGCACCCCCCCAGAGAAAGAAATATTTTGGGGAATATTGAAAAAGCAGAATATTATATTTTCCCAAAGGAATAATGGAGAAAATCTTAGGCAGAAACCACCCCCACCCCCAAGTCTCTCTGCCCCAAGCAGAAACCAGCTCTGTAGAAATGCAGATTTGATAATTCTTTCAGAAAGACTGGAGCCAGGAAGCTTGGAGCTGATGGGATTAGAAAGATAAAGACCCCTAGAACCAGCAACCCTTCACCCAAAAATCCAACACAGGACATAGCCATCAGCCACAGTCCCAGGAAAGCAGGACATGACCTTTAGGGCATAATAGGATTAACCCACCACCATCAGAATACCAAAAGGACACACTCAAAAGCTCAGGTCAAAGTTCATGCCACAGGAATAGGAACAACTCCAAACACAAAAGCCCAAGAAGGTATAAATACCCACTACTCTCAGCTCCATGTGGTCAGCTGTCCCAGAGCCACATGCTGTTGTGGTTATGCTCTTCAATAAACAAGAACCTTCTTTCAAAAGCAGCCTCCATTTTATTTATTCCCGGCTTGGACTGGACCCTGATGAAGATTTTTCTTTCAACACATGTATTTAAATTCAGTTGAAATTCTGTATTTTTGTTCTATTTAGTTTTTAAGTTTGATATACATTATTAAAATATAGTAGGATAGCAGCTTTAATTATCTCATCTCCATATCCCAAATGTCAGATATACTTTCATGAAAGACATGTATTTTTAGGGACATAAATTTAGTGCTGCAGGAAGGCAGATGATGTTTTGGGAAAGGTAAGAAAAATAGAAACGTCAGTCCTTACAGAAATAAAGATCATACATTTGCTTGTAGTACAGATACGAGCGTTTATTTAGCGAGATTTCACAAAAACGAGGTTTCAGAAAGGGTACTTACATTAGACATTCAAAATTGCGATCAAAAACAGGCCTCTGTAGCCATGTGACTTGGATTCAGTCTCGGCTGCTGTGGTGGCCATTTTAACTCTGTGACTTGCCTGGGCCGGTTTGGGCCTATGAGAAGCCAGAAGTGGATTTTTGTTTGTTTTTTTGTGCCTGGTCACATGGCCAAACAAGATCCGGTGATTTTTGCAGCTGGCAACCACCATTTGTTTTTGTTTTCCTGGAGCTGCGTGGAAGATCTGCTGCTTGCTGGGCTTGAGGACTACTGTAGAGAGCTAGAATTACTTCTGTAAGTATTTTAAAATATTCTACTCTATAGTATTGTATTGTAGGGTATTGTTTGTAATCACTTTGGGAACTACTCTGCTTTTTATTGTGTTTGTAAGTACAGTACTTAGCAAGATTGTTTGTTTGCATTTGCCTGAAACTTATAGCATGTGGCTGCTTCTGCCTCCTGTCTCTAGCACAGACCCACCAGAGATTCTGCCTGGAGAGGCTTGCGCTGATCAGGCACAGTGTTTTGTTTTGTTTTTTAAAAAAAGGGTTTTAAATTTAAATTGCCTCCAGAAGTTGTGGGTGTTCCCTCACTGGAGGCCTTTAAGAAGAGACTGGATAAGCATTTATCAGAAATACAATACAGTACTATACTCTCTTGTGAGAACAGTGGGTTAGACTAGATGACCTCAAGGTCCCTTCCATCCCAGTTACTGTTGCAAGCCAACAGTTCTGTAAACTCCATTTCCCTCTGCATGCCTGTCTGGAGACACTAAAGCTAATTACTTTAGTGGCAACTGCAATGGTAGAGTTCGCCATCCGCCTCTGAAGAAGCTTGAGCTGCCTAGCAACAAATGGGTTTTTTTTTAAAAAAGCCTACTACCTGCTTGGGAGGCAATTTACAGTACTGTAGTTACTGAAAACGGAAACAGCTGTTTGACAGCCGGAAACAGCCTGCAGCAGCAGCAGCAGCAGGAAAAGTCTCTCAGTTCAGGCAGCCATCGGAGTAAATAGTAAGTCAAATCTTCATTCATTTAACGACCCATTTGATTCAATTAATGAGTTTGATTTTAAAACATTGTAATATTGAGTCTGATTCATTTGACGATTACGAGCCTAATGGGCAGGTTCTATTAGGCTCGTACCTCAGGGACTACCTGTATTATAATTAATATAATTTTATCCTAGTTGCTATTTGTGTTACATTCTTTATATATATATATCAGCATGACAAAATGAATATTGGAAATGACACAGTATTTTGAATTCATTTTATCTCCTGTTCCTATTTGTTTCTACTTTTCTGCAAAAATAAAAAAATGTAGACTATTTGACACTCAATTACTTCTCTCTTAATTATTTTCCCATCTATTTATTTCTATTTCCTCTGAATTAAGAAATTCCTTTTTCAAAGCTTCATTTTAGAAAATGGTGTAAAGCATATTTTCCTTTTGGGTTTTTGTACATATTTTGCCAATGAGATTTGAGTGTCTCCTTAATTTAAATAGCTTGTGCATGTGTACTAATGTTATCAAAAAGAGAGTGGATAATATATATCAGATAGATGACATTTTTAATCTACTGTTGTATCATACACAAAATTGCCATTGATTATGAATTTGGAATTAAATCAATGGCCAATATAAATGAAATTGTCACAGGTGCATCCAACCTGTTTGGTATTAAACACCTCAGATCTATAAATTAGTTTCCACTAGAGGGTGGCATTAAGCAACTATTTGCCAATCTTCTACATATAATGCAGAAAGTAAAGGAAGAAACTGAGATGAAAAGGTGATTGAGAGGAAAAGTCATTCTCTTTATAAACTTACATACAGTATTGTAAATTACATATAAATTAGTAAAGCGTTTTAATCTGTACTTTCCACAAACTTTATAAATGCCAAATGCTACTGATCATGGAGCATTTGAATTTTAAGAGCTATCTTATCAATTTTTTGGAGCATCTTGTAAAACTGCATAGAAAAGATATACCAATTGCAAATTCTCTCAAAGGAAGCTTTTGAAGTTATGTCATATTCAATTAAACACCTACAGTCAAGTAAATCTGTCTTAGAAGCAAGATCACAGTATTGAGGCCACCGATGTACCTTCTTGTACTGACCAGCAAATGTAGTGTATGTAACATATGTAGTGCAAGAAAAAAGAATTCCTAACACTGATCTTTGCATGTGGGCAGGAATGAAAATAATTCCTCTAAAGATCTGCATCCAAGTCACTAATGCAATAAAATAAGCAAACAAATGTGCTGGCTACCAGCTTGGTTGACTTAAAAAAAGGGTGGACCAATTAATGGAAGACACGGGGATAAATAGCTATTAGATGAATAATAATAATAATAATAATAATAATAATAATAATAATAATAATAATAATAATAATAATAAAGTTGGAAGGGACTTTGGAGGTCATCTAGTCCAACCCCATACCATTGCCATCTAGGAGGTCATCTAGGAAACCCCATACCATTTCAGACAAATGGCTGTCCAGTCTCTTCTTAAAAACCTGGAGCATTCACCGCTTCTGGAGGCAGGTTGTTCCACTGGTTAATTGTTCTAAGGAAGTTTCTCCTTAGTTCTAGGTTGCTTCTCTCCTTGATGACTTTTTATCCGTTGCTTCTTGTCCTGCCTTCAGGCGCTTTGGAGAATAGCTTGACTCCCTCCCTGATGGCAGTACAACTGCCTCTGGAACCCATCTGCTGGGAAACTACTGTATAGGTAGTCCTCAATTTACAACAGAAACTGAAAAATTGAATTATCACCAGTCCTCACATTTATAGCATCCCCACAGTCATGTGATCGTAATTCAAGCACTCGGTAGTATTTATTATGTTTGAGCATCCTGGGATCATATGATTGCCATTTGTGACCTAACTCACTGCTCACTGCCAGCAGTTCAATCCTGACCGGCTCAAGGTTGACTCAGCCTTCCATCCTTCCGAGGTCAGTAAAATGAGGACCCAGATTTTTGGGCAATATGCTGACTCTGTAAACCACTTAGAGAGGGCTGTGAAGCATCGTGAAGTGGTATATACGTCTAAGTGCTATTGCTATTGATTTGCTTGACAATTGTAAAAAGGCCAGAAAATCGGGCATACCTCACTTAACAACAACACCTTGCTTAGCAATGGAAATTCTGTCCCAGAAGCAAATATTACTTTAATACCAAAAGGAGATTCAGATTTGACACAGATAAAAAATTACAGAACGATATCATTACTAAATGTGGATTATAAAATTTTTACCTCAATAATAGCAGAGAGACTGAAAAGATTTTTAACTGAATTTATACATTCAGATCAAAATGGATTTTTACCAAAGAGACAAATTAAAAATAATTTAAGAGTTATAATGGATATATTGGAATATTATGAATTGCATCCAGGGAAACAATTGGCACTAATATTTTTAGATGTTCAAAAGGCATTTGATAATGTTTCCTGGCAATTTATGATCCAACAATTAAAAATAATGGACTTTGGACAAAACTTTATAAATATGATTAAAACAATATATTATAAACAAACAACGAAAGTGATTGTAAATGGAGACTACACAGAGAAATTTGAGATAAGAAAAGGTACAAGACAAAGATGTCCATTATCTCCATTGTTATTCATCTTACCTCTGGAAGTTTTTAATAGAAATATTAAGACAAGATATAGAAATTAAAGGATTAGAAATAAAAGGTGAAACGTACAAATTGCAAGCATTTGCAGATGATATGGTATTTATTCTAGAAGAACCCTTGGAGACGATTCCTAAACTACTGGAGAACAGTATGGAGAAATAGCAGGACTAAAAATAAACAGAGAAAAAACTAAAGTAATAAGTTAAAAATCTCTCGGATAAGCAAAAAAAAAATGTCAGAAAAAATAGAACTACAAATAGTTAAAAAGGTTAAATACCTGGGAATATACTTAACAGCAAGATGTTCAACAATAAAAGAAGATAATTATACAAAATTATTGAATCAAATAAGACTGGACTTGGGAAAATGGAAAAATCTGCAACTGTCGATATTAGGAAGAATTGCTACAGTGAAAATGAATATATTACCAAAAATCTTGTTTCTATTCCAAACAATACCTATAAAACTTGAGAAATTTTTTTTTGAAGATTTAAATTCATTAATTTTGAAATTTATTTGGCAAGGAAAGAAAGCTAGAATCAAGATGAAAATGTTACAAGAAGCCAGGAAAATGGAGGTTTTGGTTTGCCAGAGTGGGTCTTATATTATCAAGCATCTGTATTAACATGGGTAAAAGAATAGATAACTCTTAGAAACAAAAGGTTGTTATATTTGGAGGGACACGATTTACAACTGGGCTGGCACGCTTTTTTATGGTATGGGGGAAAAAATCCATAAGTACTTTCAAAACCACTATATAAGAAATGCATTATCATTAACAGGGAAAAAATAAAATGTAAAATATACTTGAAAATTCCAGGATGGCTTTCAACAATGGAAGCATTTGTACATCCAAATTTAGTTAATTTTGAAAAAAATGTGTTAAACTGTGTGGATTCTATAAGGAGCAAATCTTGTTTGATAAGATATTATTAACCTCTGATGAGAAATTAATTAAGAAAATTTATAATTTTCTATTGAGTTTGAAAATGGAAAGTGAACAAGTTAAAGAAACAATGATAATATGGGTAAAAAAAATTGGATATAATATAGAATTAGAAAAATGGCAAAACTTGTGGGAAAGAAATTATAAATTGACAATGTCAACTTCTTATAAAGAAAACTTATATAAAATGTTTTATAGATGGCACTTGCCACCAGCAAGATTAGCAAAAATGTTTAAAAACATGTCAGATAGATGTTGGAAATGTAAACATAAGTCAGGTACTTATTACCTAGTTTGGTGGACATGTGCCAAAACAAAGAGTTACTGGAAAAAAATACATACATGGCTAGAAAAGATGTTGGGAAAACATGTAAATTTTAAACCTGAAGTTTTTTTATTAGGTATAATGCCAGAAAAGACTGATAAACAAAGCATATATTTGATTTTACATGTAATAACAGCGGCAAGAATTATATTCACACAATACTGGAAAAATGAAGAAATACCATCAGATGAAGAAATAATTAAAAAAATACTAGAATGTACAGAGATGGATAGACTTACTTTGAGATTGAAAGAAAAAGAAGAAACAGAATATTACCAAACTTGGGACTTATTTTATCAATGGCTAGAGAAAAGAATAAAGGATTCAGGAATTAAATCTGTATTAGTGAATGTAAAACTCAAGACAACACATTTGTTGAACAAGTACTATTGAATGTATGAAAAAATCAATAAAAATCTTATTTAAAAAAAGGAAATTCTGTCCCAGTTTTCGTCATGAGTGAAGGACTACTTGTCGTAGGCTACCTTGAGCAGCTTATTGGCCACTGTGAGAACAAAGTGCTGGATTAGATGGGCCATAGCTTCAATCCAGCCAATCACTGCTTATAATTAGCCAATATTTACTTACAGTAAATGTTTTTCAAAGATGTGGATTGGATTGCTTTATTTTTCCAAAGAAACGTTTCTAACATCACATTACCAATTTGTCATTTTATATGCAAACTGGACTAATCTACACAGGCTAATTTATATATGGCAACTTCATATTTCCTTTGTGAGCTACACAGAGCAAATTGAAAATTGTTCTATGTAGATTAACACATCAACATCTGCCTAATCTGCACAGAATTTTCTCTTTCCAGAAAACACATCACTGGCAGTTTTGTGATTAAGGCTGCAACTTTGCTTAGAGCAGGTTTTAGTGAGCTCAGTAAAACCTAATTCTGAGTAGTCATACACAGGAATGTATTTTTAATATTCTCAGTTAAGAATAACACAATCTACAAGACTGCTTAAACTCTCTACTCCTTCAATTTATTATTGTCTAAATTATTAATCCTTCTCTTGACTCAAAATAAATCATATCTTTTCATGTTCAGGGTAGTAGATTATTCATAATCCATGACTACAATTTCACCATTCTCCAATAACAATTCATCTAAACTATTAATGTATCTCAGCCAAGAACAACTTATTTTTTCTTTAGAAAAAACCTTCAGGAAGGAACAGCTGTAATTTAAGAAACCATAGGCCTATATATTTAAACAAATAGAAACTGAGTGTCAAAATAATCTCATAAATAAAAACTACTAATCTCCCTGCTCTTATCTGGTCCCTCCTCTGCAGCCTCTCATTCGCATTCTTAGAAAGATACGCTTTGAGTATCAGAATAGATTTCTATATAATTGACCTATATCTTAAGACAACTGCCAGAGGCCCATTATTATTAGCAAATCTAATTACTAGCAAATCTAAATTACAGAATAATCTGCATTAATTGCATTTTATAGATGATATTGGGTTTAGTAAAGCAAATGCAAAACAAAATTCAACCCCCCCCTCCCCCAAATATGATAAAATCTAAAGCCCAGCAGGAAAAAGTTGAAGTCCTAAATCAGGGGTCGGCAACCTGGAACACTGAAAGAGCCACTTGGACCCGTTTCCCTTACAAAAGAAAAAACTGGGAGCCGCAAAATGTGTGCGCGCATGCGCGCAACAGAGGTCTTGATTGAAGAGTGGAGCCTAAGGCAAGACATGCAGCGGCCCTGCCCCCGTCCAGCTCTCGTATGGACGGCTCTGCCATCCTGGCTTCTCCTCCCCTCGGAAAAGACTGCTCTCCCCCCGCCCCGTGCTCTTCCTCTCTGGGACTTTCTTCTTTTCGCCTTTTGGCACGAAGGTTTCGAGGGACTGGAGGAGGAGGCCGACGGGGAGAAAGAGCTGCTGCGGCAAATCTTCCGAGGCGGCAGCAGACGGCCGCTCGGGCTCACCTATCTCAGCCTGCTGCGGGAGGCCGGAGTTGAGGCTTCTGGCTCGCTCTGGGAGGGGTGCTCGGAAAAGAGAGGATGAGAAGCGGAAAGTGGGAGAAAGGACGTCTTCCAGCTCTCTGGGGTTCTTTCGCTGGGACGGCGAGGAAGCAGCGGGGAAAGACAGCTCCGGAGGGAGGCAGTCCCGCAGCCAGAAGCCGGCGGTCCGAGCGGAGCGGCACAGAAGACCTACCGGTCGGCGTGGCAGCCTCCAGCGTTACCGGCGAGCAAGGCCTGCCGTCCGCGGCCCGGTTCCGCACCCCGACAACCAGCTGGACCGGCTTTCACTGCTCCAGCCCAGGGACACCAGCGGCATAGAAGGCAGCTTGGCGGCGCTGCCGTGGGCGGGGCGTCCTTGCAGCAGACAACTCGGGCCCGGATATTTCCCGCGGCTCGGGACCGGAGACGCCGGTGGCGCATGGTCTGGACTGACGGTGTTGCTGTGGGACCACCCCCTGCGGTGCCAGCTAATGCGGCGTGTTCCTGGCGACCCTCGAACCGCGCTGGCTTCCTCCCGCGGATCTCCCCCCCGGCGCGACCTATCAAAGGAAGCAGGAATGGCTGCAGCCGGGACACGCTTACCTGGCCAGAGTACTTTTGCCCGACCCGAGCAGGCCGTGGAGCAAATAGAGGCTTTTGCTGAAGCGGTGAGCGGGGGGCCTGTCTCGGGCACAGCAGGGCTGCTGGAGACTGAGGCCTCTTCCATAGCGGCGGGACGGCAACCGCGGGAGCAACAGCCTGTTCATCTCTGGCGCCAGCGGTGGAGCCATCCAGAGCAGAGTTGGGGCTGCTGCCTATCTCAGTCACGTGGATGAAGGGCCGTGTAAACACCACCAGATTGCTCCGCAGCAGCTGCCGACGGCGATGAGCAGCTGTTGCTCCCGTGGAGCAATCTGGTGGTGTTTACACGGCCCTTCGTCCACATGACTGAGATAGGCAGCGGCCCCAACTCTGCTCCGGATGGCTCCGCCGCCAGAGATAAGCAGGCTGTTGCTCCCGCGGTCACTGTCCCACCGCTATGGAAGAGGCCTCAGCCTCTTCGCGAGTTTTTTTTTCGTGAGAAGTTTGAATTGATTGGTTCAACTTTTTTAGTCCCACTTTTTTTTTTTGGGCACTGCACATGGCTGGGAGCCGCAGGAGACGGCTGAAAGAGCCACATGCGGCTCTAGAGCCGCAGGTTGCCGACCTGTGTCCTAAAACATACAACAAAAAGCATCTACGGTAGATGAAAAGGAAGCTGTTTTATAACACAAGTTATTTCCATGATACATAGAACAGGGCTTTTCAACCTTTTCACCGATTGTACCACTTTTAGGATATGGCAATATTCGAGTACCACCTAGCAAGGTGTCAAAAACTTGATGATCAAAAAAAAAACCCTGTTCAAAGTTGCAATTGCACTGAAATGACTTATGACCATTTTCACACTTATGACCATTGCAGCATGCCCAGGGTCATGTGATTTATATTTGGATGCTTGGCAACTGATTCATATTTATGATGGTCACAGTGTCCCAGGGTCATGTGATCCCCTTTTGCAACCTTTTGACAAGTAAAGTCAATGGCAGGGTGCTGGTGGCCAAGTGCTAAGGCGGGACTTCCCTCCCTCCCTCCTTCCCTGCCTCCCTCTTTCTCATGCCCACCTCCTTCTGAAGGAAGAATTTGAAACACCCCCCCCATATTTTTTCTCTTCCATATATTCATCAAACAAGGAAAAGCCTCCAGAAACAGAAAAGACAAACTGCTGAGTGAACTAGCTTAAAAAGGCACATTTCCCTTTAAGAATTAGCTACTGGCTAGAAAGGAAAGTAAGGAAGAAAAAAAAATGTAGTAAGTATTGGCTGCCGGCTAAGGCAGCCTCCCCAAATGGCTCCATTCATAAGTAAAAGAATCTACAGGCAAAATCCATTCAGGAGAAAAATACTTCAAAATCCCTTGCAGCAAAACTTACAGCTAACAATAGCAGAGCAATAGAAGCTAACAGGAGACATCAGCCATCAGCCAAATAGAAATTGCCAAACACTCCTTAAGAACACAAAGCCCACATTGCACAAATCCCAGAACTTCAAAGTCACAAAAGCACATAAGAATCCTTCCACTCTATCTCCTCCTCCTCTTTCTCATGGGGGAGGGTGAGCCAGAACTGAGCCTGGGCCCTTTGTCTCTCCCCAGCCACTGCAGCTCCAGAGGACTCTCTCATTGTAAGTCCTTGCCTGTGCTGGCTCTTTCCCTCCCCCACTACACTTGGCTAGGCAGGGCTGCGTACCACCTGCCACTTGTTAATGTACCACAAGTGGTACGCATACCACAGGTTGAAAAGCCCTGACATAGAATACCTACATATACATTAAAAAAAACCAACTATAAATGGACAGTACCATATAAAGAACAGCAAGGCTAGCAATAAAATAATTGGATGAAGGAT
This sequence comes from Azemiops feae, assembly GCA_023970755.1. NCBI lineage: Eukaryota > Metazoa > Chordata > Lepidosauria > Squamata > Viperidae > Azemiops > Azemiops feae. The sequence goes on along the minus strand of JALGBA010004255.1, from coordinate 577,236 downwards.
AGATGTTTTCGCTGGAATGAAAGAAAGATTTTTCCTCTTCTTCCTGTGTTAAACAGTACTTGCTGGAAAAATAGGATATTCTATTGTACTTATGTCTGTTAATACACTTTCTATAAACCTCTCTGTTTATACTTTGTAAAATAAAATCATAGGCAAAACTGGCTGTTGGTTTAACCCAGCATAGATAGATCAAACTATACACAATGAATTTACTTCATGAGAAATATTTCTACCAATCTAGTGCAAATTCAACAGCATTTTGATCTAACTACAAATTCCTTTTATCTCTTTTGAAAGAACCACTTGATATTTATTTAAATAAAATGTGTGCTAAACAGCTTGTTGGAGAGGGTAAATACTCTCACAAAATGAGTTAATTATGGGGTCTGTTCTAATCTAGACCATGTCTCTTAGTCCTTTAAGATGTACTCTTTACACCAGCTTATCTTTGTCACTGGGGGCTGGGGAAGTGGGCAGAAAGCACTGGTAGTTGTCACTCAGTCTTTCTATTTACTACATGCCTATGAGGTCAACGTGGGGCCCAGAGATACTAGAAGCTGTTTCTTCATTTTGGAACAAACCAGTGTCCTACTTTCATATTTTTACATATTTTTATACATATAATGAAAAGGAGAAAAAAATAAGGCCAGGCAGCTAAGGTGATACCCATCAGGCTTTAGGTAGGCATAATTATAAATTTCTGTTCTCTGGTTACTAACCCCTTATTCAAAAACAAGTTACTTAGCAGTGGCTTCACGGCTATGACTCAGCTAGATCGATTTCTTTTTTGCAGGCAACAATGAATTGTATACAAACAGAAGATATGCCTACTGCAGGCATGGAAGTCAATGTCTATATAAAGACTTAAGCTCCAGAGTTCAAATTCTTCCCATTTTTTTGAGTCAATGGATTTTTAGCCAACACTAATTTTGAGATTAGGAGGCACCTGAGATGTGTTTCATACCATATCTCAATGGAGCTCTGGATTTTGGGAGTTCGTGGCATTTATTTTTATTCCATTTATTTCTAATTTTATATAATAGTTAAGTCTCAAGGTAATTTTCAACTAAACAATATAAAAATTGAAGAAGAAAAAATTAAGAAAACAGACAAATTAGAACAAAACAGAGAAGCCCCTAAAAGTAAAAGCAGCTTTGCAATTTCATTATGTCAGAGCTTCAGGCATTAGAAAAAGCTCTAGGGAAGGTACTTATGCTTATTGTAAAAAGTAAGCAACAGGATGGGAATCCAGGATTTCACAAGTATAGAGCTCCAGTAGAAACCAATGACGTACCAGACAATATTATACTGAACCATTATGTATTTTTAATGAGGTATTTCCAGCTACTCATACAATGTCCAATCATAGCTCTGCACGGGAGCCGAGAAAGAACATTTACTATAAATATTATATGAGAGAAGTAAAAGGACTGTTGTGTCTTTTGTTTCTGGCAAAGTTATAAATTCTTTAAAGTTGTCAATAGAGGACAACTGCAACTGTAAAAAGTGACCACAACAGTTATATTTGTCCATTTCTGTGATTATCAAATAGTGGTGTTTCACAAAATGAAACCCAAAAGATCTAAGACCATTCTAACTAGAGCAGACATTCCCAGGAATGCCTAAAGACAGCTAAATATTAGTAAATATTTAGTAATTTACTTTCAAATTTACTTGAACTGGGAAGGTTAAACTGAAATGATTGCAAGAATAAGAATCCAGACAGGTGGTCAGCTCTCGGGAACAATACCAATAAATATGTTGTTGTTGTTGTTAGTTGTGAAGTCGTGTCCAACCCATCGCGACCCCATGGACAATATTCCTCCAGGCCTTCCTGTCCTCTACCATCTTCTGGAGTCCATTTAAGCTCACGCCTACTGCTTCAGTGACTCCATCCAGCCACCTCATTCTCTGTCGTCCCCTTCTTCTATTGCCCTCAATCTTTCCCAGCATTAGGCTCTTCTCCAGCGAGTCCTTCCTTCTCATTAGGTGGCCAAAGTACTTGAGTTTCAACTTCAGGATCTGGCCTTCTAAAGAGCAGTCAGGGTTGATCTCCTCTAGGACTGACCGGTTTGATCACCTTGCAGTCCAAGGGACTCGCAGGAGTCTTCTCCAGCACCATAGTTCAAAGGCCTCAATTCTTTGGTGCTCAGCCTTTCTTATGGTCCAACTTTCACAGTCATACATTGCAACTGGGAAAACCATGGCCTTGGCTATACGACCAATAAATATAGACTGAGCAAAAAGAATTCTTGGCTTGGTGTATTTCTTTAATTGAAAATGTAAACAATTTAATTGCTTGGTAATAATGATACAGCACATATAAAAGAAACTATTCTTAGATGTTGTATTTTTAATTAGACAACGTTGGATTAAGAGAGGTATCATAGGATGTTGTTGTCAACAGAGTAAAGAGGAATATGAACTCAGTTAATGAAAGGTAAAGTATTATATTTCTGTCACCATCTGACAAATACTCTTCATTGGAGTAGCATTATTTGATTTAGTTAATTCATATGGTACTATGCAGGACACATCTGGATGATGCTGTGATACATATATTATATTTATTCTTATTTACATTAAAAACTCTGTGATAAACCCAGTTTAAAAAACTGGATGGTTTGTTTGTCCTGCTATTTTTTTTAAAAAGGAATTAGTACTTAAGGATATTGGTATTTTAGATCACATTAGTGTCAGGAAAATGTGGATTGTCCAAAACCCTGAAACTGCAAGATATTCAATTAAAACATCTTTGGATTTTACACTTAATCCAGAGACAGTGTGGCTGGTTTATATTTTCAGAATATTAAGGTAGATGTCAATTGAACCAGTTTACTGTAGTTCTTCAAGGTGCTGGACTAGGAAAATGGAGACCTAGTTGTAATCTTCCTTTAGACATGGAAAGCAGTTGAATGATTTTGGACCAGGCACTGTCTCTGATCCCTAGACCAGGGGTTCCCAACCCCCGATCCATATACCGGTACCGGGCCAGCAACCGGGCTGCACAACCAAGCAAAGCCCCTTCTGGTGGGATGCAGCCAGCACACAAAACCACGCACTCTCCGGTCCGTGGAAAAACCTTTATCCGCGGAACCAGTCCCTGCTGCCCAAAAGGTTGGGGACCTCTGCCCTAGACTAAGAAATTGAAAAAAATGGAAAATCACTTCCAAAAACATTGCCAAGAAAACGTCATAGACCTCTCCATGCAATTACAAGCAGTCAAGCTTGTCTTGAAAGATCACGACAGAAGAAACCAGTTGTAAAACTGTTGAAGACAAACGTTGAAATACAGGTAGTCCTTGACTTGGGACTACAATTGAGTCCAATTTTTCTGTTGATAAGTGAGACATTTGTTAAGTGAATTTTGTCCCATTTTACAATCTTTCTTGCCACACTTGTTAAATGAATCACTGCAGTTGATAAGTTAGTAACCCAGTTGTTAATTGAATCTGGCTTCTTCATTGACTTTGCTTGTCAAAAGGTTGCAAATGACATGACCTTGGGACACAGCAATGGTCATAAGTATGAACCAGTTGCCAAGCATCTGAATTTTGATCACATGATCATGGGGATGCTACAAAGGTTGTAACTGTGAAAAACGGTCAGTGTCACATTTTTCAGTGCCACTGTAACTTGTCACTAAATGAACTGTTATAAGTCAAGGACTACCTGTATCTTATACATACAATTTATTGGTGAAAAAATATTAAATATGTTTCTACAGATCTGAAGATGAAATTAATTCAATAAAATATTTTTCATATTAATTTATTTTTATATTTTATACTACCTTCTTTTCTAAGCATTTGTGGCATTGTACTGGATTATTGAAAGAACATTTAACATGGGTTAGCTGTGCCCTCAATTGTACTGAGAGTGTAAAATGATAAGGAGTTCACTTACACTTATCATGTGGGCTTGTCTCACTGTTGTCCTGTTTTCATGCAATATCCATGTATTATAAAAGGTTTTAGGAAGAAAGGTTTAAAGAAATGTGCTTCTAAATTATATACCAAACATTATCTTTATATGAGTAAACTATGTATTTACTGAATACAGACAAAAATCTCTTTTTTATGATGGAAAGATACTGCCACTCCGACTTTAGAATTTTGGATTGATTGTACATCTTGTTTAGGAATCAGTTATTTATTGACAAATGGAAAGCTAAGGAAAGTAAGGCAGGAAATGGCAAACTGACGTCGAACAGTGAGCAGGAGACATTATAATTTAAAAAGGTGGCTGGATGCTGGATCTGTAACAGCAAAATTTCTCCAGAGGAAGAAGAGATCTTGAGATTGCCCATACATACTCCAGACAGCTTTTTATTTTTTATAGGTAGATAGCTTTTTGCAATTAGCTTGCAAACAGCTGAGAGTTGCAGGATTCCACCAAACTCATAGCTGTTAATGAATTTTTTACAGAATTAAGTTTTGACTGAACCTCACTTTTTAATCACTTTGGATTTTAACTTTTTTGCTGCTTTTTAAAGATTGAGAAACTTCAAACCCACAGGTTTTACTATATTCACTGGGGGAGTTTTCACCAATTGAAAGAAATTTTGAGTTTATTTTATATATTTTTTAATATACAAGTAAAAGAGTGGTTATTGTGTTGGTTTTATAAAGTTTTAAACAGATTAAGGGTCCAAGTGGACTTGGATTAAGACCTTGAAATTAATTATAAGAATCCTTCCTGTGGGAAACAACTTTGTACATTTACAGCCCAGAGGAGGGGGAAAATAACTGATGACTTTGAAGGTTGATCACTAGAGGGCATCAAATGAAAATAAATGACTCAAAGGATCCATTAAGAGAGATCTATGACTATTGGGCTCAAAAAATAATTTTAAAGATATCTGCTAGTATATATAAATTAAGAAATAGGAGCAAGTTCCACCCAATGAAGCTGAAATTGATTTAAATGTGAATTTTAAAAGGATTGTGTATAAAAGGGAGGTGGAAAAAGCTTAAATAGTCAATATAGTATACAAAAAGATGACCTGTTGGATATACAAATGAAACTGGATGATTTCACAATTAAAAAAAGACATACAAATACTGAACCAGAAGAGTTACATGAATCACCTTTTTATATTGGTTTCACAAAAGGAGCCTGATAAAATTGTCAATAATTTTATGAGAAGAAACAGTGAGAATATGAAAAATGATGCAAATGACCTCTATATACTGGTTTTTCCAAAGAGGCTTGTTAAAACTGTCATCACTTTTGTGAGAAGAGACAAAGAGAGTATGAAAAGAAAACACATACTTGGGTGTTATCCAAGGAGACTAAAAACTGTTGGGAGACAGGGAAAGAATATAAAGTTGGTTAATTTGATCAAGGTTAAAATAGCTTGATTGCTATTTCTGGTAATGTTTAATGGATTTATGTTGACTAGGACAAGATGACAATATTTTAAAGGTTTTGTTTAAAGAGATGGGGCGTTGTCTTACCTGAACGCCTTTTCTCAGCATAACGATGGAGAATCCACAATAGATGGGTTGATCCTTGTCTTCCTGCCCAGAGACCAAGTCAATCAACCTTTGCCATGCCTCTTCCCTTGGGCTAGGAGACCCAGTGTTCGACGAAGGCGTAGCTGTTGATGACATTACAATGTGATGGCTCAAATACCCCTGACACAGGACCTGACGGACCTAAACGGGGGGGAGTGGATTCTCCATCGTCATGCTGAGAAAAGGCATTCAGGTAAGACAACGCCCCTTCTCCAGCATGACCGATGGAGAATCCACAATAGATGGGACATACCAAAGCCTCACTGTCCCTGTGGGTGGGAAGCAGTCTGGGCCTGTGTCCCACTATCTGATACTACTCGCTGGAGAACTCTCCTACCAAACGAGGCATCTGCCGAGGCGAACCTATCTAGTTTATAACGCCTCACAAAAGGGAAAGACGACCACGTCGCTGCCATACATATTTCCTCGATCGATGCAGCACTGTGAGTCGAGTGCGCAGTGATCCGACTGGGAACTGGCAAGGAGTGTGTCTGATACGCCCCCGCAATACATGCCCTAATCCCTCTGCCAATGGTAGAGGCAGGCACCTTCTGGCCCCATGAAGAGGGCTGGAATGAAACGAAGAGGGCCTCAGATCTGTGAAAAGGAGCAGTTCGCTTAATGTAGTGACGTAAGACTCTGCGGACATCCAAGGTGTGCCATTTACATTCCAAGTCGTGAGACGGCTGAGGGCAAAAATCTGGCAGCACGCTTCCTGTGCCCTGTGAAACAAGGAATTGACCTTGAGAACAAAAGAGGGATCCAATCGCAGGACCACCCTGTCAATGTGAAAGATGCAGAAGTCATCTCTGATAGACAGGGCTGCCAGTTCAGAAATGCGCCTAGCTGATGTGACAGCCACTAAAAAAGGCGACCTTAAGCGTCAGGAACCGCAGAGAACAGGTTCTGATGGGCTCAAATGGAGGGGAAGTGAGAGCCTGTAGGACTTTGGACATATCCCAAGAGGGATATCTGTGAACCACGGTCGGTCTAGTGTTGGTCGCTCCCTTGACAAGGAGCGCACCATGGGATGCTGAGCCAAGGGCTTTGAATTACCCTATGTAAGCACCGTGGACAGAGCAGCCACTTGTCTGCAGATTGTATTGGGCGACAAGCCCTTCCTGAGTCCCTCCAACAAATAATCCAAAATCTTTGGAATAGTGATCATCACTGGGCTCAACTGTTGTTTTCCACACCAGGCACAGAAATGTTTCCGTGTGGAATCATAAATCCTGTTAGTAGTGGGCCGTCGTGAAGCCTGAATCACAGTACTGACGTCTGACGAGTAGGACTCCTGCGTCAGGAGCCGCCATTCAAATGCCAAGTGGTTAACTGGAGCCACTGGGGCTCTGGGTGTTGTAGAGTCCCCTGGCTGAGGGAGATTCAATCTGGAGGTATCCTTCACGGAGGAGAGATCGAGAGACCCACGAGGTTGGCAAACCACGGCCATCTTGGCCAGTGTGGAACAACTGGTATCACCTCTGCTCGTTCCTGCAGTATCTTTCGGATAACTGCCTGGATCAGAGGGAGAGGAGGAAAGGCATTCAGCAGACCTCCGGGCCACGGGCTGCAGAGAGCATCTGCTCTTTCCGCCCCTGGAGATGGGAACCGGGAGAAGACCTCGGGAGCTGGGAATTCGCCGGAGTAGCGAATAAGTCCAGTACTGGATGACCAAACCTCTTTGCTATCTCTTTGAGGAGATCTGGATGCAGGTGCCACTTGGAGTGATCCACTATCGCCCTGCTCAAGAAATCCGCCTGTTGATTCGCCTCTCCCGAGATGTGCTCGGCCTTGAAGGAGGAGAGGTTGGTCTCTGCCCAGGTTCCCAACAACTGAGCCTCGGCCATAAGGGACCTGGAATGGGTACTCCCTTGCCGGTTTACATGGGCTTTCGCTGCCACGTTGTCCGTGAGGACTAGAACATGTTGTCTTGCTACTGTGCAGCGGAAGTGGCGTAGGGCCAGATGTATAGCTCTGAGCTCCAACCAATTTATGTTGTGCTTCAGATCTGACTGGGACCACCGGCCCTGAGTCAACAGTGATTGTAGGTGCGTTCCCCAGCCGAACAAGCTGGCATCCGAAGTCAGGATGAGCCTGATGGGTTCCTCGAACAAGGTCCCCTTGGCCACCGCTGGGGAGATCCACCGCTGGAGGGATTTTAGGATCTGGGACGGACCCGCACCCTCTGGTTGGAAGAACTGGTGCCCAGACTTTGAAACGGAAGCAAGAACCATTGAAAGTTCCTGGAGTGTAGTCTGGCCCAAGTCCCTATCGCTATGCAAGAGATCATCTTGCCCAATAGTTGGGAAAGCATCGCCAGCGCGACTGCATGCTCCCTTTGGATCTGGAAAACCAGGGACCGGATGCTGTCTTGACGTTCCCGAGAGAGGTAAACCTCGCATTCCCTTGTATCTATTACCGCCCCCAAGTGAAGGAGACGGGTAGAGGGAACTGTCTGACTCTTCTGGAAATTTACTGAAAACTCATGGTCTTGGAGGGTTTGGACAGCCAAAGCCAGGTCCGAATGAGCCGACTGAACCGAGGAGGATTGAATGAGAATATCGTCCAGGTAACACTGGATATGCACCGGAGCGGACCTCAAATGCACTGCTAGTACTGCAAGGACCTTTGTGAACACCCTGGGGGCCGATGATAGGCCGAAGGGTAAGACCCTGTACTGAAAGTGGCGGCCTGCGTAGCAGAACCTGAGGAATTTCTGGTGACCGGGAAGGATGGGAATGTGTAAATATGCCTCCGTGAGGCCGATGGATGTCAGGAGGTCCCCTTCCTGATGGCAGCCAATATGGATGGGGCATTGCATCTTGAACCTCCTGTATGTCAAGTGCGTGTTTAACTCCTTTAAATTGAGGATTGCCCTCCATCCTCCCGAGGTCTTGGGAACTATGAACAGAATGGAATAGAACCCCCGCCCTTTTTGCCTAGCTGGTATCAGTTCTATGGCCCGGATATCCAGAAGATGTCGGATGGCCTCCTTCATGAGACCTTTCTTGACTGGATCTTTGGACAATGGGCAAGGGACAAAATGTCTCGGGGGGTTGGATATGAATTCCAGAGACAGGCCGAATCTGATGGTATTGAGGACCCAGAGGTCCGTGGTGGTGGCCTCCTGTTTGTGCGCAAAGAGAGCCAACCTGCCACCTATGGAAGAGGCCTCCCTGTAGTCACTTGGACCGTCTGAGGGGACGACCTCCTGTGCCTCGAAAGGTCTGAAAATGCTGTCTAGGTCTGTCCCTGTTGCCGGATCTGTCAAATTGACGGTCTGGCCTGTGAGGAAAGGAACGTGAGAACTGGGTAAACGACGACCCAGACCCTGGGCGAAAGGACTGCCCATGGGTGTAGGGGGGATAGCCCTCCTATCTGCTCTTCTGAAAAGGTGGACATCAGCTCGCCAATGCTTGAACCACAGGAGTCTGCAAGCGGTGACATTGGACGCCATAGCTCAAGATGAAAATCTGGCGGCATGTAGGATGTGTCCGCCGTATATTCTGAGGCAGCCACTAACTTGTTCAAATCGTGGTGCATTCATACCTCTTCTGGCGGAATCCTAGCCTGCAGCTGACGAAGCCAGAGAATGGAAGATCTGGTGAAGAAGGAGGCGGAAGTAGCCGCTCTTATCGCCCATGCTGAGGCTTGGTGAGTTCTGCGGAAGGTAAGCTCCGACTTCTTGTCTTCCGCCTTTAAGGCTTCCGCCATATCTCCTAGTGAGCGAAAATCTGCTCCTGGAAGACCGAGAAGGGGAGTCGACCCCTGGAGTCCGGCAACTTCCGCCTGGGAAAGGAAGGAAGGAAGGGGCCTCAAGTCGAAGGAGTATGTTGTGGTCCAAAGACCAAAGCCTCCATGGGAACAGGAGATGCCAGCCCAGTTCCTGCTGGCCTCCCTCTCAGCCGCCTTAGAGGATTTCTTGACAGAAATAGCCTTAGCCTTGAGTTTACCGGCCATCTCCTGTTTTGAGAACTTGGACCTCCTTTTCTTGGCAGTGCTGGGGACATCTTGTGGAGTGAGATGCCAAGTTGTCTGCCATTGCAATCAGAGATATCTCAGTGGTGTGCTGAGAGGGATCTCAATAGTAAGGAGCAGAGTACTGATAGTGGCAAGGCCACTCAATGTAAGAAAACAGCGTACTCAAGGGTTACAGTGGCTGCAGGACCAAATTAATGGTACTGCCCTCACACATGCAATGCTCCTGGTGACAGCCGGACCAGTGATGGCGCGGTCAGTGCTCTGGTCAGTTTCATTGTAGCGGCAAAACCAACCTAATGGTAACAGTCAGCTCACATGTTCACTTAGTGACAGCAAGTTCGCTTAGTGATGGCAAGACCAACTCAATGGTAACGGCTAAGTCACATGTAGTTCACTTAGTGACGGCAAGACCAACTCAATGGTAGTAGCCATTGCACCTGTAGATCACTTAGTGATGGCAAGACCAACTCAATGGTAATGGCCAAGTCACGTGTAGTTCACTTAGTGACGGCAAGACCAACTCAATGGTAGTAGCCAATGCACATGTAGTTCACTTAGTGACAGCAAGACCAACTCAATGGTAACGGTCAAGTCACATGTAGTTCACTTAGTGATGGCAAAACCAACTCAATGGTAGTAGCCAATGCAGGTGTAGTTCACTTAGTGACGGCAAGACCAACTCAATGGTAACAGCCCATTCACGTGTAGTTCACTTAGTGACGGCAAGACCAACTCAATGGTAGTAGCCATTGCACCTGTAGATCACTTAGTGATGGCAAGACCAACTCAATGGTAGTAGCCAATGCACATGTAGTTCACTTAGTGACAGCAAGACCAACTCAATGGTAACGGTCAAGTCACATGTAGTTCACTTAGTGATGGCAAAACCAACTCAATGGTAGTAGCCAATGCAGGTGTAGTTCACTTAGTGACGGCAAGACCAACTCAATGGTAACAACCCATTCACGTGTAGTTCACTTAGTGATGGCAAGACCAACTCAATGGTAATAGCCAGGTCACATGTGCTTCACTTAGTGGCGGCAAGGCTAGTGCAATGGTAACAGCCAGCACACATTCACATGCAGAATGGTCTTGGGACCTTGCGAAGCCAAGATGGCGGCTTTTGCCTCTGCTTGCCTCTGCTTGCAGGCCTGATCGCCCTGAGGCTAAATTGAAATTAGCAGATAGATTGAATTGAACCAAGGCTACAGTTAGACTGAATCCAGTACTTGATGCAGTAATTAGTCCCAGATGTAAAGAGGCAATGAATTTGCTGTCGTTGTGTGAACTGATACAATGCTAGGCCCGATTGCTGGTCGTGCTTCACGGCCTCCAAAAGTGGCCACTGCTCAGACGTTGAGATCTAGGACCTTAGTTGCAGCCGGATTTACAATTCCGTTGCTGCCTTCCTCTAATACCTTGTCACAAACACAGTTCAAGCGGACAATGCTGAGGTTTTGCCCCTGAATGAGCGATCGGACTTAATCAATCAATAACTAATTGCTGCCTCTTCCCTACAGCACGCACATGCGGTGCCCAAAATGGCGACCGCTGCCTGGCGAGAATGGAAAAGAGCTGGGGCTTCAGCCGACACCCGGGAAAACGGCCAGAATCAAACACTCCAAAAAAAAGGAAAAAAACCGTCTTGAAAACATTAGAGACGGTGAAAGCGACGCACTCCCATACGCTCCCAAACCGATTGCAACAGCAAGAAAAAGCGAAGGGAAAACGATCAAAAGAAACTAGCGAGCCTCCGCGTGGCGTCCACTGACGCCCACTGGAACCGGCCGTCCAAAAAGGGGCGAGATTGGAGGCTTACGTTAAAGCCTGCGAATCCCCTGAACCGGGCGATTTAGCGCTGCGCTGTAAAGAGCCCAGCAACTGGGAAAAAAACCCACAATAGATGGGAAAAGAGCAAAGAACAAAGGAAAAATACAATCTGATCACTGTCTCTGCCTAAAGACTGAGCCAAGCTTTATCACGTCTCATTCGGGCGAAGACCAAGTCAAAAACTGGGTCTCCTAGCCCAAGGGAAGAGGCGTGGCAAAGGTTGATTGACTTGGTCTCTGGGCAGGAAGACAAGGATCAACCCATCTATTGTGGATTCTCCATCGGTCATGCTGGAGAAGAGATGGAGGCATTTGTTTAAATAAGAAAATGAGATATAAATATAAAAAGGATAAACTATATGAGATATAGTTTATAATAATTACATTGCTATTTCTGATAACCCTTAATGGGCTTTGCTAATTAAGATGAGGCTTTAATACTTGTTTACAGAAAATGGGGTTGGATATGGGATGATGAGATGGTTGGTTGTATTTTAATAGATGATCATTAAGTTGTTAATATTAACTATGCTTGCCATGAACCAATGGGGAGGTTTCTTCTTCTTTCTTTTATTTTTTTCTGCACTTTTCATTTTTCTAAAAAAAATTCTTTTTATATTTTGTATCTTTTGTAATTTGTATTAGTTATTACACTAGTATAATGTAATCCTTAATAAAAATTATCATGCAAAATGAATAAAAGATATAGTGGATAGACTGATCAATAATAGTTCATGTGATCGAGTCTAATGCCATGCTTAAAATTGAGCTTTTTAAAATTGCTATTATGGAATAGGGTTTTTAAACTTTTTTAACTCATTTGTTAAAATAGAGACAAAGATCTAGTGATAGAAAATTGCCTACGTTCAACTTTTTTTTTTTTACATCAGGTTCTCCTGAACATTATTTGAATATCCCTGTTACAGGGATGTAGTAGTATTTTATTTAGCATATGTTTACATTTAAGCAAAATACAAAACCATAAGGAGCCTAGTAGCATCTTTTTCAAGTAACAGATTTTATTAAAAAACATTAGGACTTATGAGCTAATGATACATTTTAATAAAATCTGTTACTCAGGAAAGGTGCTCCTTATTTTTTTGGAATCCCAGATTAACATAACTCTCCTCCTACAATATCAACAAGTTGTGTATTCATGTAACCATATGTGCATAGTTTGTGGTTTTTTTCTTTATCTTTTTCTATTCATATTTTCCCTGTTTTGATTTTCTGTTGTTGATTTATTTATGTAAACATCTGTAAAGATGCCCATCGTAAAACCAAACTTTGGGCAGCATACAAACCAGGAAAATGAACAAAATATATAACAAAAAGAACAAAGCCAAAAATAGAAAGATCTGGTACCTCAGTTACGCTTTGCTATTTCTGTAAATAAATATATTAAAAATTTACATACATTTCCCTTAATAGCATAAAATGGCTTTTAAAGAAGTTCACTAACCTACACAGTGGTTATTTTCAGTGTTTTGCATTGGCAACTTCTTAGATTGAGCCTTGAGATAAAACGTCTTATATGAATGAGCTGTATAATTAGTTTAAGAGTAGGTCTTCATTATAGATATGCTAAAACTTTAATATTGCAATGTTCTTGTGAGTATATGATATACTGATGTTTTTTACTTTGTCATAGCCTAAGATAATCATATTTTTATTGTAGTTACACAAATATGGGAATAAAGATTGTGCCCAGATTTTCAGGCATTTCCTGGCATTTAAGCTAGATATTTTTTAAAAAGCAATATTAACTCCTGTTTTCATGTGTTTCCTGTCTTAAAATGATTTTTGACAGTTGTGGCTGGAGGCTTTCTCAATAAAAGGGGCTGTTTACTGTGTGTTAGCTTTCTTCCATTTTTTGGCATATGTTGTACCAATAACTGAACTAAAACTCTCTTTTAGCATTTGCTGTATAAAGGCATTTTTAATCTTTGCTTCCTTAATCTTGAATGAAACAGAGTAGGTGTTAACTGTGTGTGTAATTTACTCTAGCAATGGTATAGGTTATAATCTGCTGATGAACTATTTTTGAAGACTGTATCTCGATCAGTCTTGCCATATCAGTTTAGAGAAAACTATTTCATATCTCTATAGTAAACGTCTTTAAAAGCCATTTTATGGTATTGTATTAAGGGAAACGTATGTGAATTTTTAATATATTTATTTACTATACAGAAAATAGCAAAGTGTGAGGTACCAGATCTTTCTATTTTTGGCTTTATGCTTTTTGTTGTATATATTGTTCAATTTCCTGGTTTGTAAGCTGCCCAGAGTTTGGTTTTACGATGGGCATCTATACAGATGTTTACATAAATAAATCAACAACAGAAAATCAAAACAGGGAAAATATGAATAGAAAAAGATAAAGACAAAAAACACAAACTATACAACATATAATTACATGAACACACAATTGTTGATATTGTAGGAGGAGAGTTATGTTAATCTGAGATTCCAAAAAATTGCCACCTTGCTTGGCAATGGAAATTCTCCATTGTGGTTGCAAGTCAAGAACTGCCCGTATTTATCAGATCAAACTGCAACAAATTTCCCTTACTATAATAACGCTGTGGTAAATTGTTACATGCTTCCCATCAATCACATTAATTCTTATGCATGCCTGTCTCCATTCCTGCATGTTCTCTGATTTCAACTTACTAGTACAATAATCACCCCAGTAACTTATATCTAACCCACAAATTGAAATGTAACACTTTGAAAAATATGAGTAAAATTAGACAATTTAGAGATTTCTCCCTTCCAACCGGCATATGTTATTCCTAGAAGGCTTTATACACAATGCTTACACTCACAATTTGAATTTACCTATAATTCACATTACTACAGCAATCATTTCCAAAATGTAACATGGTATATTCTGCTTGCAGAAAAGGGAAGAATAATGTCTACCTGAATTAACAAATTAACAGGGAGGCAGAGGATGGTAGGGAAAGAGAGAGAAACAGCATTTGTTATGTGTGTGTTATATGACACTATCAGAATTAAAATGAGAAAAAGAAGTGGGTTAAGCCATTTAACTGAAAAGAGAAAAATGATAGCATCTCAAAGAAGCCTCTTCACTTTATTCTGAGCTTTTTTCCCCCTCAGACACTGACTTCTTTGTCTATTGTACGGTCCAATGTAATCTCTTTGCCCTGCAATTGTTAGCTGAGACAAGAGCATGTGAACTCTCAGTCCAGGAGGCAGATGTTTACAGACACTGTCATAACTTGCTGGATACATTAAAAAAAAGTCTTTAGAAAATGTAACGAGATTTTGCATTAGTCAGGAAACAAGCAGAGCTATTGAACTGCTCCAAGGCCTCATTCAAATGTTGGGTTATTTTGTTGTTTGTTTCTCTTTTCCCACTGTACTTATCTCTTCCCCAGCCTTATTGTGATAATAAGCCAGGAAAATAACTGGACCACTCTCTCAGACCTTGCCCTACTTCAGGAAGCCTGTGGCTGTCCCAGACAACAACCCTTAGAAATTTATTTTCCCCCACCCTCTTCTTTCTGCAATGCTCTTCCACATTGCAAGCCACAAGTCACAGCCCTTCTGATCTTGTTGGTATTACTTTCAATTCAGCAACATTTGGATGACTATCTGTGTGTGGTTCTTGTAAGTTGTTTTTAACACTGCTGGGAAGAGCAATGTTTCACAGACTTTGCTGGACTGGTTTCATCGGTATTCTTTAAACCAGCAATAAGGAATATGGTACCTGAACTTTTCACACCCATGTTACATGTTTATAAAGACTCATGTTTTAAAATCTATTACATCTTGATAAGGGTGCAAATTATTCTGTGCTGAAGCAACATGTAGTATTTGACTTTCCTGTGTCTTACACTGATATAACTCATAGATATTGTCTTCATTGAGAGACTGAGATATAGCCATCTCAGGAAAAGGATAACTTCAATTAGTGGGCAAATTATAATAAATGAAATTTTAAAAAATAAAGCCACCTGTTCCTCCCTTTCTTGGTGTACTATTAAAGAGTATGAACTGCACAGAATTCTATTCAATAGGTATATGTGTGTGTGTATATGAGAGAGAGGGAGGGAGGGAGGAAGAGAGAGAGACAGAGAGAGAACAAACAGCAAGTCAAACATATTTTGTTTTCATACTTAGTATTTTACTAATTACTATTAGTCACTCTCACCGCCCAGAGTGACTCTATGAGGGAGATGGGTGGTTCCTAAATATGACAAATAAATATAAGTAAAAGGAGCAGTAGCAAGTCCATTTCTGCTATCAGAATAATAATTTATGCATCTTCTGACCATCTGCACTGAATATGTAATAATATTTGAATAAAATTAATAGATGCATATTTATTGGCTTCCAATTAGCAGCAATGAAAATTAACAAATCTTTTAAGATGATCAGATAATACTAAAACATAATTCAAAATTCCAGTTGATAAAAATGCATGTTTTCCATATCTGTTTTAACTTTAAAAAAGTAGGTGATAGATTACAACTTTCACAAAATAATTAAGGGTCTTGTGTAGATCTGGCCTGAATTTTGTGTATTATTGTGCCTTGGTGGATAGCATTTACTCTATTTTATGCATTATTGCATAATGAGAAATTGTACAAATATAAGAATTGTACAGATCCATTCTTAGGTAAATATCAAATGCCACAAAATAATTTGTTGCTTAAAAAGAACATATATGTTTTATTAAAACTTAGTTTCCTAGTTAGTCTATCTTTAATTTAAAATGATGATTTGTTTATTTCCACACCAGGGTCTTACTTTTACTTTTCAAAAAGCATCAGCGTTTCTATAACTAGTTAAAATTAGTCAAAACAATACCTGAATATTTTCTTTGAAAAAAATCATCTCTGCAATTTTATTGCAGAGTTATAAAAATTGGAGTCATAAAAATATTCTAAGGATGAATTAAGGGAATTGAGAAATGGTTTCAGGATTGTCCTTTTTTCCTAATATTCTATTAATTTGTGTATCACAGTAAGTTATAATTTCACTACATAGGCTCCCTGGACAAATTTATGATTCATTCCTCATGCTGAAAATATTACAGAACTTATAAAAATTTGATTTTCTAAAACTAAGAAGTAAACCACGCCTCAGATTTTATCTGAATACTCCTATTTCTATCTTCACTGCAGTATTTTTTACAGAAAATGAACATATATTGTAGTTTCAAATGTCTACTGCAACACTACTTTCACTGTGACCATGTCTGCACACTACATTAAGCCATAGTAGGTTTAACCATAGTTTAAAAAAAACAAAAAAAAACTGGATAGGCTAGCACAACTTGCTAAACCATAGACTACAATTGGGTTCATACAAGGGACAAGGCATAAAATAATTTAGTTGGCTTGGTGTCCTGTTTGACATAAATCTCAGCCAAATTCTCACCCCATCCTCATGTTTGCATGTATAGATGCAGGTATTGCAATAACTTGTTCAGTTGCTTTTTATAGATACACTTATTGCACTAACTTGTTCAGTTGCTTTTTAGGTTTGTCCTTTTAGTGAGGTTTGACCATTACTTGCCTACGTCATCACAGTTTAAAGCATGCAGTCTTAGTATCACGTACAAAACCACACTCCTGTACCAGCCTTTTATTACCTGGGGCCCTTCTAAAGTTTGAATTACACTTCCTCCGAATCATCATGATGTCTGGGGCCAATGCGAGTTGTAGTCTTGAGGGCACTCAATTGTGCCAGACCAACAGCACCCTGATCTACCTTGAGAACAATTAACTAAATCATGGGCAAAGAAAAGGATGTTTGCACTACCAGCAAAAGATCAACTACGCTGGTACGTAGCTTCCACTCTACAACATAAAACACTCAACGTATCCCTCTTGCACTGTAGACCTATCACAGATAATATAGACGGCACTGTATCTGGAAAGTTAGAGGTACAATCAAAAGCCGTACGTCAGCCACCTAACATCCTCCATTCTTTTCAATAACTAAAAATACGTAAATTCCATTTGCAGCAAAGGAAGCCCCGGGTCCGTTTGCAACGGATTCAGACGGGCTGCTTAAATTCAACTCTTGAAGCTAGTGAGGAGAGGATGGGACATCGGAAGGCGACGATGCTTAAAAACTTACCCTAAACCACGGTGAAAACATCAGCCGAGCAGGCAGATAGCGATCGCTCTTTCTCACCGGCATCTCTAAGGCTGTTCCTTGAAGGAAACCGCTACGGGAAAACTTCAGCCGTCCCACTTCTCCCGATTTTCACACTCAGAAAGCGGCGGGCGCCTTGCTATTCCGGAGCCACTCTTGGCTCCCTTAAACCCCGAAAAAAGTTTCGTACTGTTTGGGAACCAAAAAACTTCCTCTTCTGGTCTCCGGAGTCCTTATCCCATCCTCCCAACAAATCCAAGAAGCCGCCCGGCCGGAATATCCAGCCGTTCCCTTTGCTAAGCACAACCACCTCACCAAAGCAACACTCTTTAATAACGCCGCTACCATTCCGAGCCGAGAGGGGTTCCCCCCCAAAAAACTCGCCCGCACCTGTGGCGCCGACTTTAAGCCCGGTTCGCTATCCAGAATAGGCGAGTGACACAGGCTACCACGACACCGAGAACAGCAGCAAAGGATAAAACCGGGAAAGGAAATGGGTGTTGGATGCTAATACAGACCTGCTCCCTCCCCCCTCCTGGACCAATTGGTTCGCTCCCGATGGAAGCCTGCGCTGCTCCCATTGCAACATTTCGTCTTCCCTCTTGGAAGTTGAGGGGCGGGCGCCGGCAGGGCATTAATTGTTCGCTTGACGCCTCACATGATGCGAGGGAGGAATCGTAGCAGCCACTCAGTGCCTCAGTTCGACCAACGCTTCCGTTTCCAAGGGGGGAGGGAAAGTACGAAAATTACGGAAAGTACAAAAAAAGAAGCGCGCAAGTACGCGCATACACACACGCACACAAACTGGGGTGTATGTGTGTGGATTTTATGAAGAAATTAAGCTGCTGCGTAAAACAGAACTCGATTAGAAGCGTGGAAGAACCCGTTTCAGAGAAGATGGACGAAGGGGGTCAGAACAGTAGGCCTTTAATGCTGTGTATTGATGCTGGGCATGAGGAAAAGCTGTAGGGCTACATATCTTCACGTCCAGCCTCGGGCCTGCAATCCTGTGTTTCAAGTCATTTGGAAGGAAAGCCCAATTCTAATCATTGTTTGAGGACCAGGGCTTCCTTATGGAGTTGCTTGAAATTTCATGTCTAAATCTGGGACTTGCCCCCCCAAAAAACCTGCAAGGACTTGCCCAGGCAGTCCCTAGGATTCAAAAACGGCCTCAAAGGCACACAGAGACAAATCTGGGACTTCTATTGAGTAATTATTTCACAAATCCCGGATAAACTGGGCCTGGGAAACAGAAAGTGACCCACAAGTCCTGGGTTGGAAGGTGAAAAATAGAGACGAGGAGACTCAAGGAAAAATAAAAGAAGTTCTGAACAGAGAAATTCTTGGAGAGGTTGGGAATAGCATCTCTATTTTTTCAGTGACTAAGCTCCACCCCATCACTTTCCATCAGATATGAATGTCATTAGTCTAAACTGGTGGTGTAAAGATCACCAGCATGTAATGATAAAATGACAGAAGCCATAAACTGGAATTTTCTGAATGAATCTGACTAGCTCATTTCAGAAATCAGCCCCTTCCCTCTTTAAAAGTTGGGAACCATCAATCAGTCACCAAGGTAGAGCAAAAAAGAACCTGATGCTCTGTTGCCTCAATTTTATTATGGTTCTTGTTTGTTTTTATATTGTCATATGCCGCATCATATACGGTAGTCCTTCACTTACAACAGTTCATTTAGTGACAGTTCAAAGTTACAATGGCAGTAAAAAATGTGACATGACTGTTTTTTCATAGTTATGCCCTTTGCAGCATCCCCATGATCATGTGATCAAAATTCAGATGCTTGGCAACCGGTTCATATTTATGATCTCTGCTGTGTCCCAGGATCATGTGATCACCTTTTGTGACTTTCTGACAAGCAGTCAATGGGAAAGCCAGATTCGCTTAACAACCAGGTTACTAACTTATCAACTGCATTGATTCACTTAACAACTGTGACAAGAAAAGTCATAAAATGGGGCAACATTCACTTAACAAATGTCTCACTTAGGAACAGAAATGTTGGGCTCAATTGTGATCGTAAGTCGAGGACTGCCTGTACCGAGATGTTGTATTTATTGTGTATATTATACTGTTGCATTTTTTAAAGTATTTTTTCCTGCACTGAATCTTCAATAAAGTGCTATGTAGGTTTCTGAAATCTGAGCTATGAACAAGAATTAAAGCTGTTTACATTTCAAGTCCTAAAACCAGGAGAGGGGAAAGTGGCAGCAATAACATGTACTTCCAATAATAAAAGTGGCGCAAGAAACAAAATGTTAGATTTTTTTTATTTCTCCGCATCATCTCCCCACTCCTCTGGACAGCAAAAAATAAAAAAATAAAAATAAAACAACTATGAATAATATGGAGAAGACAAACTAAATAATAGTAGTGCCCTAAATGCAGGAAACAGTAATTGAAGCTCGTGTAGGGATTATAGCTCTCTTTGAGGAGTAGTGGGTGCTCCTAAAGTGGTGTGGCCATATAGCAAACCTCCTCGGCAACAATTTATGGAAGGAAGTGCAAAATAATCCCCAAGGGAAAGTATGATGGCCTGCCTAGTTTAATGGTATTTCAGATGTTTCCAGTAATAATCAGTTTGCAAAGTCAGTACCTTGTTTACTTTCAGAGATAGAAACCAGACAAAACTATGATCTTATTCAAGTGCTCAATAAGAAAAAAAAAAGGTTCTGTTCTGGCAGAAGTAACACAGTGTTTGAGAAGCACTGCATGTTTTTTAAACAATAAAATACTGTATGAAGTAAATAAATGTTGCATGGCTTTTTCAGAAGTTGTTCCTGATTTGCATCATAGTCACAATTGCATTCCTAGGTTATTCTAATCAATAAAAATGAGTAGTTGGTAGACAGGATGAAAATGATATATTTTGCTCTGCTTATCAATATAACCATAACCATAACATTATTATATGCTCAGTATTGTTTCAGGTGCAGAGACAAAATGCTTGCTTCAACCATTATGGGGTATAGAAAAAGCTAAATGTGTAAGATGCAGATTATTCCATTTATATCCATTTGAGCAACCTTTTTCACACTGGCACTGTCTTGATGCAGTAAGATTGTAGCTCTCAAAATTTTCAGCCAGTAAGAATGAAGGCTGTGGGAATTCCAGGTTGGGAAAGGCTGTTTTAAAACAAAATGTTGCAACTAAAGAATAGGCTTTTGAGGTCACTTGAGTCACAACCCCATAGTCTTTTGAATTGAGATTTAGTCCACTAGAAGGAAGTGAAATGATGTCATTATCTGCTTTTTCTTCTTCCCCTTTTCTCAACGGACAGGTTTTTTTCCCTACTATAGTTCTCTCTGAGCTCATACACATAGCCTCAAAATTATCATAGATAAAACATATGGTTTAGCATAGCATGTAAACCTTGGTTTAAACCAAGAATGGCAAAGAAGAAGAGCCGACAAAGGATAAGAAAAGTTAGGGATTGCTGTTCTAAAATTATTTCATGAGTTCTCTTTCCAAAGAACCCAGACAATGAGTAAATCTTATTTGTACCCAATGCTAACTCTTTCAACAGAGATGAATTTATGGCCTTGTGACTGGGAATTAAGTTGATTGCATATTACTGTCTCTCTTGAGGGATGGCTTAGCCCAGTGGTGGCGAACCTATGGCACGGGTGCCAGAGGCAGCACTCAGAGCCCTCTCTGTGGGCACGCGTGCCATCGCCCCAGTCCTAGGCCTTCAGCTGGGTTTTATAAAACCTTTTCACTTTAGGCCTCCGCCGCCGTGTGCAAAAAAAAAAAAAGGTTCAATCAGTCAATTTCAACTTCTCGCGGGGAAAAAAAGATCTTGCAAAGTTGGAATTGATTGATTGAACTTTTTAGTCCCACCCAGTCTGCCGTTACCACCGCAGCCATGCCCACCCAATGGGCCACACCCACCCAATTGGCCACACCCACCCGGCACTCGACGATGCATAAATGGGTTTTGGGTTGCAGTTTGGGCACTCAGTCTCTAAAAGGTTCGCCATCACTGGCTTAGCCCCTTTTTTAACAGTTTTCATTTATTTTTATACCCGTAGTTGCAATTGAAATTTTTAATAAACCTTAAAAATATAATTGAATAAAATTAAAATAAGAGTTATGAGACCTGCATTTTTGAAGATGGCAATGAATTTAGAAAAAAATTCATAATGCAAAAACAAAATCTACATTTTGCTTTGAAAAACAACTAACTGTTGCCAATTATTCAAATAACTGAAACTTTTAAAAGAATAATTCCTTTGTTTCTGAAGATTTGCACATAAAAATGGCCCAGGTGAGACAGAACAGAAAGAGTTCATTTTTAAACATTTCAAAAAAACCTCACCCTACAATAAAGAGATGAAACTACTCATTCCATATTGCAAATATCCATTTTTAGTGCAAAGCAGATTTATCGCTCAATCTATTTGATTTGAGAGAAACATTTCCCCCGTGTTCTCAATTTTGTGTTGCACTGTATTTAAAAACATTTTGTACCCAAAGCAGCTTACAAGCAAACTATTGTTACAACATACTTAGGAAGACAGCAGCATCAATGAATTACAAACTGTCAATGAGATGTGAACTTTCCAATTCATTCTAAAAACCTATCAGTGAATTCTGCCTTTTACGGGATGATCAAACAGTGTAAAGGCCATATAATACGATCCAGAATGTATACTTAATGTCTTAGGATTGCTTCTCTTTGTATTTCTCTTCAGTTTTAAGTTTTACTCCACTGATTTGAAATAGATTTTTTTTCAATGAGCAGAAATTTAAAAGTATGCACAAATAATTCAATATAAATAAGTGAGGAGGAGGAGGAAGAGGAGGAGTCACGTATTCTCCCCTAAAATCCACTGTATGGTGAAAGGTTTGCTAAACTTTTCTTTACTTCCCAATACCTGTCCAGGAAAAGCATCTCAACATGTCCAAATAATCAGAAGCACATCTCATTGTGATATTGCATTAAGGCTAGAAGTTTCTGAACTTGTTTTTTGGGAAAAAATACTTAGTGGGGAGGGGATGAAATAGAATGCCCTGGGTGGTAATAATAATAATAATAATAATTATAATTATTATTATAATTATTATTATTATTGATCATCGCACTGTCAGCCAGATGTTCAGACTGGATTTGGCATTTTTATCTACCTATCGAATTCAAGGACCTGGGATAGGCAGATGTGGATGTTTGATGGTATTACAGATATCGTCGCAGGATGGAAGCAGTTCCTAGTAAGGCCGCCTTTTGCAATTATTATTATTATTATTATTATTATTATTATTATTATTATTATTATTATTATTATTATTATTATTATTCCTATAGCAAAAACCTGTGTGTACTCATTCTCAGGATATCAGGCCATGATTTGGTCCCAGCTACTAACTCCATGATCTCCATATTAAATAGAATATGAAATTGAGATTTGTAAATCTCAGTTTAAAGGATTCTTGGCCTAGCATTAGCCATATGTAGAATCAATGGAGATGCAGACCACTGTTAAAGCTGACAAGAGAAAAGCAACACCTGTTTCAAATGCTGGCTCTCAATTTACAAATAACAGTTTACATTATTCCAGTCACAGGTCTTGAATATGCATCAGCTTAATTCAAAATACAATTGATGAGTATAAATCTACTTCAAGATGACTTTTTTTTTTGCTTCAAATACATACTTTTCTACATTTTTTTCTTCACAGCTTCTTATTTTTAGTGATACTTAAAACAAATTCAGTTCTTTGGTATAAATTTCCAAAAACATTAGGCCTATTCTCAAAGATGTTTTCAAAGGAAAAGAAACAGCACATGACATTGATTAAAATGTTTACTTTCAAGAGAGTTTAATCAAGAGAAAGAAATCTTCTTTTCAGTGGCTGCCAGATTCATCTGTAACAGAGAATTCATTAAAACTAACTTATCTGTCACTACCAATCTGTCTTTCCCACTGGAAATATTTAATGCAGCCATGCGTCCTGGAAGACCAGTGTTAAAACCTCAATTCTGCCTCAATATATTTGTTAAAGATAACAGAGGCAAACGAAAGTAACCATGATAATGTGAGTAAACAGGATGATAGTGAAAGATGCAACATGGGAAATGTAATTCCTGGCAGAGTCTTCGTGTGAAACATCATGAGTGCCCCAGAATTTGTCATGCTGGCTTAGCTGCTGGGATTTATAGATCAGCAACTTCTAGGAAACCACAGGTTCCCCACTGCTACCATGCATTTTTCTCCACGGAGGCCATATATCCACCGAATCCTAATGAATTAAATGGGATTCTATACAGATTCTATAACCATTCATTTAGTGACTATTTGAACTTACAACAGCACTGAAAAAAGTGACTTATGACCATTTTCACACTTATGAACGTTATAACACCCCCACGGTCACGCAATCAAAATTTAGATGCTTGGCAACTGGCATGTATGGTTGCAATGTCCCGGGTCATGTGATCATCTTTTGCGACCTTCTGAGACAAGCAAAGTCACTGGCAGAAGCCAGATTCACTAACAACCATGTTACTAACTTAACAACGGTGGTGATTCACTTAACAACTATGGCATGAAAGGTTGTAAAATAGGTCAAATTCATTTAACAACCGTCTTGCATAGCAAAGGAAATTTGGGGCTCAAATGTTGTTGTAAGTCAAGGACTAACTGTACAGAATAGCATTTTTGGATTTCAATACTATCACCTTAGAGTTTCCTATATTCATTGTAATTATCTATTGCCGTCTCCCTATACTCTTTTTTCTCTGCAAAAAGGAAAAATTATACTGCAAATCATCTTCAAGAGTATAACTAAGGCCATCATACTTCATTCTACTTTTTTAATATATAAAATTAAATGCACAGAAAACCTAGCTGCTCTTTAGAAGTACCTTAGATAAGAACTTCAGAAATAGTTTTACTTTTTGTTTAAATAGGAAAATACTTCCGCTAAATAATTTTCTTCTGGTCTGCTAGAACCAACCTTTAGATTTTGTTGCCAAAGAAGACTCCTCTGCACTTTCTTGCCTTCAAGAAACAAGATAAAAATATTTTCTTTCTTAAACCCTTTCAAAGGATTTGCTTCATTGTGTACAAATACACAGAGTATTATTTTATGATATGGTTTGTCAAGACTACATGATATACTAATGTAAATTTCCTAGAGCATTTTTTACAATCAAAAGGACCCTGGAATAATAACTGTAGAACTACATCTGTCTTTATTGTTTCAGGCTGTTGATTGAAATTAGCCCTGTGAATGTATTAATAAGTACCTGGGGAAGGTCTGACTTCAGTCTTCTTAATGCACTTCCTGTAAAGTGCCTTGGGTTCAAGTTACAGCTACACTCCCATTCACAAGGAGATGGGTATATTGATGTCTGGTCCCTAAATTAATAAAAATAGAAGAACAGTGTAAATTGTCAATGCAATTAATCAAGGTCAAGCTTGAAATACTAACAACTGAAGATTTGTATTACTTTTAAATTATGTTGTGGAGGGCACAGTTCTGCCTACCAAATTAGTATAGAAAACATTTCTCTTTTTTGACAGATCTCTTTGACAGAAGTTTAATAGTATACATGATAATGGCACACATTTATACTACAATTAAAAAAAATCAATGCATCAATATAAATATGCCTGTTAGAACCAGATCTTCTGATACACTGGCTTCATATCTATGAATTCCTGTGAAATAATAACTAGGTTTACATATTGTGCTAGGCTACAATTCAGTTTTGTTTTTTTAAGTGCAGCATAATGTGAGAATCCATCCATTGTGGCTTAACAAATACTACGAATCAAGCCTTTATTGTTTGTGCATACTACACTGGCTTTAAAACACTCCAAAAAGAACAGTGAATTCCTCAAGAAACCAAGTCTGAAAAATCGTAGCTCTGTGTAATGTATGAATTCAGCCAATGTCTGAATTCAATGTTTGAAATGTCCTGGAGTAGGAGTAGCTAACACCAGATCCATTTTGTCAAGAAGCACAGCATGATAAAATTATAGGAAGTCAGAATGTTTCTAATCATTGCCACCTGTTCGTATACTGAAAGAATAAAGCTGGAATCCACATGTACATTTATACATGTTAGTTTTAAAATTCAAATAAATTCAAATAAATAAATTCAAATAAATAAATTCAAATAAATTCAAATAAATTCAAATAAATTCAAATAAATTCAAATAAATTCAAATAAATTCAAAAAGGAAGGAAGGAAGGAAGGAAGGAAGGAAGGAAGGAAGGAAGGAAGGAAGTGCAGTACTAAGAAGAGAATACAGTTTTATACAAGCTCAAATCTAGTTATTGATCCCATTTTATATTTTAAGAAGCATTTATGCTTATAATAATACAGATAGTCCTTGACTTACAACCATGATCACGTAATCAAAATTCAGATGCTTGGCAACTGGCATGTATTCATGACAGTTGCAGTGTCCCAGGACCATGTGATCACCTTTTGCAACCTTCTGACAAGCAAAATCAATGGGGAAGCCACATTCATTTAACAACCATGGCAAGAAAGGTCATCAAATGGGACAAAACTCATTTAACAACCATCTTGCTTAGCAACAGAAATTTGGGGCTCAGTTATGGTTATAAGTTGAGGACTACCTGTATTAGAGAAATCTGAATAGATACATTGGACTCCTGGCCATCCTGTTTAGGTGCTAGTTGTCGATGGGTAGCTTCAGGATTTCTATGCATTCTGTTTTGTAATTCTCAGTCTTGAAACTAAGTCTTAGCTTATATAACCCTTCAATAGAAGATTTATGTAGCCACGCTGTGATGGAAGATGGAACACAACAATGTAGCAAGCAGGACACCTCTAGATAGTATCTTCAGAACTGTCAATAAATTAAACACTATATAATCCTTTTAATGAGCAAAATATCGCAACTCTACCATATTTCACAAGATTTTACATGTGGGATCTTGCAAGATTACAGAGAAAACCCAAAATCCTGCACACTTGCCATTATTACATGAAATTGTGCAAGTGAGATTCCTGAAATCTTGTGACATTTTGGATATATTTTTTTTTTTTACAGATCAATGTCATTATGCAGTTGTGCCTAATACTTGAAAAAGTTGGTCAGCACTTTGCAAGAGATTAAACAAAGGAATGTGTGAGCTGCTACTTCATATGCTCTGGAACAAACTTTCATCTGGAAAACAAATTCTAGAAATGAACTTGGTTCAAAAGGAACCCAATTCCCAGCTATTTGTTCAACCATGCACTTTGCAAGCTCTCTAAGCATAATTTCTTTATTCAAGCCATTCATATATAATGATTTCAGTCAGTTCCAAGCCCACTAACCATTTGTCCTCAGCTTCCTACCTACAGGCATTTCCTGGAGAGCTATGTCAATTAAGTTCAACTTTTAAATAATTCCAAACCTACTTTGTAGCTTCTCTCTCTCTCTCTCTCTTTCTCTGTGGCTGTTTTTTCTCCATCCATCGACTCATTCCATAAAGTGCCATTAAAAGGATAATTCACCTTCTAGCAACCTTGCTTATTCCTAGCTTTGTGATCAACAACCAGCTGGATGACTCTGATCCTTTCCCACCACACCCTAAACAGAACTGGACTGCATTTGTTAACCAGGAACTTTCCACCCTTATGTAATTACGAAAACCCTGTACAAATACATACATCCCTCTAATAAATTACTTATTGTAATCTTTATTTTACAAATCAGAAGCGTGGTAATATTGTCACCATTTGTATCTGTTTTATTTACTAGGCTGCATTTAGTTTCCACCCCAAGCCAACAATGCCAGAGAAATTACAGCCTACACACTTTTTATACATTTATACACCAGACTCTCCAAGTCTGCAATCTCTCAATGCCCATGAACCTGATTTCAAGAAGTGCAATTTTTGGCTTTACTTTGTTTGGACAAATCAAGACCACAAATAAGTTCAGCTAGGCTTAACGAACTTACCCTCTATTAATTTTCAAGTGTCCCCCCAGGTACTAAAAAGAGATTAAAATTAGCAACACATTTTCTACGAAGATATTTGTGCTGTTCCGATCACACCACCTATGTGCTGCTCCAAGGTTAATTAAATATTAAGAAATAAAATACAGTTATGGCCCACCTCATATCTAAGTCTGCTCAACATCTTTCAGAAGGACTATCAATTCATCTACAAGTTTACCCATTGGGTATTGAACTTTATATACAAGTCTACAGCTTAACTTATACAAACACATGAAGCTTTAAATTTCTTATCCTGCTTGTGTACTTTTTTCTGAAATCCCTATTTTAAGAATAGTTTGGGAAGGAACAATGCAGCTAAGGAATAGGGATTTCCTGAATAGGGATAACCTGAAAGTCAGTTAATAAAGATATTTTATCTCTGAATCTCAAAATGGGGAAAGAGAACCTACTGAATTTCTGATTAAGCCCCAATAATTTGCCATATATCAATTAAAGCAAGGGTTTCCAACCTTTGCTGGACCATGCTGGCTGGGGAATTCTGGCAGTTAAAGTCCACATGTCTTAAAGTTGCCAAGCTTGGATACCCCTGAACTAAAGGCAGTGAAGAACTGAGAAGGAAACTGTTCTATGGGACCAGTAGGCTGCTCTGAGCTCCAGGATGGGACAAGGGAGGAATATAAATATATGTCAAAGAGAAACAGGCCACAGAAATTTTCCACGCTCTGATTCTCAAAACCATATGAAGCTATTATAGGCACATTTTTAAAACAGTCTGCAGAAGACAGACCGCAAAGTATGTTTTAAATGAAGTCAGATAAGCAAGCCAAAACAAATCAAAACCTATATATGAGAACAGCTGAAGTCAAAAATATTCAGCTTTTCTTTATCTTCAACAACAATCTTTCTGAAGTTGCTAAATTGCAACCATTTCTGGGTAGACGATATTTTTCCAATCTGTTGCCCTTCCCACTCCAAGGACCTTTCATTTTAAGGAAATATTTAATCAGACAGGGATATTTCAAAAGAAAAAGGACCTCCATTTTGTTCTAAAATTCTGTACGGCTCTATGAGGATACATTTTATTGTACAGGGTGGAGATCCTGCCTGTATATAACAATCGGTCAACAAGAAAGTTACACTGTATTTGACACTGATTTATCCATTTACTCTGTTTTAGAATAGACACACAGAATTGTACCCCGAAGCAAATTGCTGGGTGTGCAAAAGCCTGACCTTAACATGCTACAACCACCCTTAAAGCACAGATGACCTCATTTCAAAGAGAAAAACATAACTAACAAATCATTTTGAGATGTAAATAACACAGTGTAGTAGACCACGCTTAGTGATCATTGGGACCAGAGACTCCGTCGCTAAGCACCATGGTTGTCAAGTGGAAAATCATATGACTGCGATGGACTCACAATGTCACTTCCCATTCAGTCAATAAGTGAATCGTCACATAACAACGACTTGCGATTTTGCTTCCATATTCTTCATTAATTCTATTTACTGGAAGCTGGTTGTGAAGCACAAGAATGGCGACCATGTGATCACAGGACGCTGCAATGGTCATAAATGTGAGGACTGGGGTTTTTTTTACAGTGCAACTTTGAATAATCACTAAACAAGGCAGTCAGTAAGCAAGGACTACCTGTAATTCAACACCATATTTTTTCCCCATTTATCTTAGGTTCTAGCCCAGGGGTCCTCAACCTTGGCAACTTTAAGACTTGTGGACTTCAACTCCCAGAATTCCTCAGCCAGCAAAGCTGGCTAAGGAATTCTGGGAGTTGAAGTCCACAAGTCTTAAAGTTGCCAAGGGTTGAAAACCCCTGTTCTAGCCTATTTGTGTCTTCCAAAGCTATTTTTTCTGATTCTTGAGTGAAGGCAAATTACAGTTGTATCCTTGCAGCTAATGGAATCCAAGATAATGCTGACACTGAATTAAAATTAACATTCATTCACAACACCACTCTTAATAAGTCTGCTTGATAGTAAAACATTCAAATTAAGTGGGATGCATTCCTACATGAGTAGAATCACAAGCCCAGACACACTTAGAATGCGATTGTATTCCCGATACGATGCCCTTCAGAGATTTTTTTTCACGATTTCCATAACTCTCATCCAGCATAATTAAAACTTGGGTAAGTTTTGGTCTAATACATGTGACGGGTGTGTTGGTGGGCGTAGCTGCTGTGCCACCCTACTTGAGAGTAAGCACGGCTGAACTCAACAGGATTTCATTCTGATTATCCCAAATATTTATTTCCTGTGCAGCAACTTTTCTTCAAGCTCTAGAGCGCTGCTGCAGCTTTAAACTTTTAAGTTTAGTTTATAGACATATGTTTTATACATCAATAGGATTTATACTTTATACATCAAGATATTTATGACAGGATATGTTGTCTTGTTTCTACTAGCATACAAGAGCAGCCAGCTTCTCAATGACAGACAGTTAATAACAGAGAAGATAAAAACAAATTACAAAAAGACCATGAATTTCCCAGTGTTGATGGCTTATTTCTAATCCAGAATGTAGAATAAGAAACTGAACGAACATGCTTAGAATTACATTGTTCATTTTAGCACTTATAATAATTATCCTGGGAGTGAATGAGCAAAAGAAGCAATATGGCTGTTGCTGTTCTGGAGAAACCAAGCTCCATTCAGCCATGGAACCCATCTAATCCTAATCTATCTCCCAGGGAAAGGTGGTGGGTGAGAACCATACCCACCCCTTTAGCAATTTGGAAGAACAAAATGAAATGTAATTAAAATAAAGCGTCTTCATAAAGTTCCTGGCTTAAACTGAAAAACAACAACAACCATAATAGAAATCTATGCTAAAGTATAGCACTGAAACAGGTTTGTACATATTTAAAAAAAGTTTCTAGTATTCATAGTTGCAAATAAGGATTTGAAAATAAAATAAAAATAAAATCCTGTATCTGTGAAGACATTTCAATGTCAGTAAAGAACACTCCTTTTAATATGAAATTTGTTTCCCTCTATGTAAAAAAAAATCCCTTTGCCAAATCCCAGTTTTAATATTTAATTCCACAATTAAGGAATATAATCCAACATCATGTTTATATCTTTAACTGATATATTTTCCTAAAGCTTTATTAATGTATATAATTACTTCAGCTTGTGATGCAGGTCTCCAAATGCAGATTTTTAATTGGAATTGAGATGCTTGGGCACAGAATTTTAATTCTCATTTAGCATATAATATAGCTTCACATCTCCCTTGGGGCCAGTTTTATGTAAACAAGAATAACCTGCAAAGAGACCTGTACACTGAATAGTGTTGTACAAATGTTAAAAATGCAGCGAAGTTTCAATAATAGTCTTTATCATTCATATCTCCTCCCAGTTGGTGGTAGAATTATCATGTTTAATTACTCCTGCACTATTTTTCATGTGGTATTTTTAAATCCTGGGTGTGCTGTTGAAACATATACACAAAATGGGCGTACGCGTTTGAAGTCTTTGAACAAGCCAATAATTCTTATGGTAAACATTTAGCTACTCTGAAATTATTATTCCAATGTCTCTAAGACAAGAGAGGAATCAAATGAAGTTGTTCCAGTCTAAAGTAATTCTATTTGCTTTGAGTTAAATTTGTAACTTTTAAAATTAAGCATTTAAAAACTGATGCTACTATGGAAAACTACATTATGCCTAAAATACTTGGAGAAATATTAGAAAACCACTGTGAAACATATCAAACATTTTTATTCATTATTTGTTTGTATGTATGTATGTATGTATACCGCCTTTATTATTTTTACAAATAACTCAAGGTGGAGAACATATCCAATGCAACTTCCTTCTCCTATTTTCCCCACAACAACAACACTGTGAGATGAGCCGAGAGAGACTGGCCCAAGATCACCTAGCCGGCTTTCATGGTTAAAACAGGAGTCTCCTGGTTTCCACTAGACCAGAGGTCCCCAATCCCCGGTCCATGGACAGGCACCAGTCTGTGGCATGCCAGCAACTGGGATGTACAAACAAGCAAAGCCTCATCCATGATATGCAGGCAGCATGCAAAGCCATGCCCCCTCCAGTTCGCAGAAAAGCCTTTCTCCATGGAACTGATCCCTGGAGCCCAAAAGGTTGGGGGCCGCTGCATTAGACCAAACTTTGATAATGTACGGTGGTGTTTAAAAGTTTGTGAACCCTTTTACATTTTTAATATTTCAGCATAAGCGTGATCTAAAATATTAGTTGTTATCCACGCAGGTCCTAAACCTAAACAAATTAAAAACAAATGTGACAAAAACATTAGAACACTAAAGAACAATGGTTTTGAATGGCAAGGTTCCAAGAAGAGTCCAAAAAAAAAAAACCTTTGCTGCCCATCTACAGTTTGCAAAAGTTCATGTGGATAGCCAAGAAGGCTATTGGAAGGATGTGGTATGTATGGATGAGGCTAAAATTGAGCTTTTTGGCTTAAATGTAAAGTATTATGTTTGGCAAAAAGCAAACACTGCCTTCCAGCCTTAGAACTTTATCCCATCTATGAAGCACGGTGGTGGCAGTGTTGTTGTTGTCGTTATATTTTTATCCCCATCTTTTTAAAAATAACTCAAGGTGGTGAACATACCCAATACTCCTATTTCCCCCCAGCAATTATCCTGTGAGTTGGGCTGAGAAAGAATGATGGGCCAAAGTCACCCAGCCAGCTTTTATGATGAAGGGATGTTTAGAACTCGCACTCTCCTGGTTTCTAAGCCAGCATCTTAACCACTACACCGAACTGGCTCTTAATGATTTGAACCTGCTTTGCTGCCTCTGGACCAGGGTATCTTGCCATCATTGATGAAACTATGAATCCCGAAATCTATCAGCAAATTCCATAGGAAAGTGTCATAGTATCAATCTACGACCTGAAGCTCAGGAGTAAGTGGGTCATGCAGCTAGACAACAACCCAAAAGACATAAGTCATGAGACCAAAGAATGGTTAAAGACCAAGAAAATTGATGAGTTAGCATGGCCAAGGTAATGTCCTGGCCTTAATTCTATAGAAATGATGTAGAAGAACATGAAGGCAAGGATGCCCATCCTCTAAGTTGAAGCTGTTCTATAAAGAGGGCAAGCCTATTTTTCACACTTATGACCACTGCAGCATCCCCAGGGTCTTGTGATTTACATTCGGATGTTTGGCAACTGATTCATATTTATGATGGTCACAGTGTCCCAGGGTCATGTGATCCCCTTTTGTGCCCTCCTGACAAGCAAAGTCAATGGGGAAACCAGATTAACGTAAGAACTGTGTTACTAATTTAACAACTGCAGTGATTCACTTAACAAATGTGGCAAGAATCATAAAATGGGACAAAACTCATTTAATAAATTTCTCACTTAGCAACATAAATTTTGGGCTCAATTGTGTTTGTACGTTGAGGACTATCTGTACATCCACTCACCACACTTTTAATGAGAAACTTGTCCCTGTTATCTCTGACATTAATCTGTGCACTGTTCTACCCCCTTCTCTCCTTTGGTTGACTCAAAGAAGCCTCTTCTCCGTCTCTCTTACTCCGTCCCCTTCTCTTTCCCCATCGTATTTTTTTCTCTCCCTTTCCCGCCCAAACCTCCTCCTTTTATATCCTCTCCTCTCTTCCTCTCCTCCTCCTTTTCTCTTTGGTGTAGCTGCAGCTGGCTCCTTTCCCCCAGGCTGCGTGCTAGTTCTGGAAGCGCCAATCAGCTGGAGCCCTGCGCAGATTCTGGGAGCTCAGCAGAACCCCGGCAACACCGCAGCTCCAGCTGACTCTCCCACAGGCCTGTGTGGCGTTGCCGCCGCTTCAGCTCATCTCCCCGCTACACTTTTAGACTTTTTTTATATACTTTTTTTTAACTGTGCTTTTCAACCCGCCGTATGAGTACCATCTGCCAGGTGCCGAAGTACCACCAGTGATACACGTACCATGGGTTGAAAAGCACTAGGTTAGGGTTATGCTTGACCTGGTGACAGAGAGGGCCACGTCTCTCTATCCTTCTGCCTCCTTCCAGCTGTGCCTGGCAAGCTCTCTTCAGCAGACAAGGCTCTGGCACCCTATCACCCTCACTGCATGCATTCCAAGGCCACAGTCTCACTCAGTAACTGGATCCTGGTCCATCAACAGGAGGAAGAAGATGATGATCATCAGTAGGGAACAGGGGGCAATGGTGGCGGGAGAAGTATGTGGTGGAATGCAGGGCATCCCAAAGGGCAGAGATGGGGGAAGATAGGCAGATGGGGGAGTTGAAATGTCCCTGCATGGTTCAGCAGGCAGGCTTTAGTATGGAATTTTGACTACGTGACTGCAGGGGACGGGCACTGCAATGGCCATAATTTTGGGGACCAGTCACAAGTCCGTTTTTTTTCAGCACTGTCCTAATTCCAACCAGCAGCAAAATGGATAGACTCAGCTAGAGTGGCAATATTGGAAGACCTGAAAGACCAAATTAGGACAGATTTTCTCTTAGAAATATATCCGTATAATATAAAATACAAAAATACAAAAGCAAATAACAGGAAAAATAGGGGAGGGAAAAGGGGAGAGAAAAGTGTAGAAAAGAAGGGGAAAAGAAAGAAAAGCCATTGACTTCTGGCTCCCTTTGGCGCAGTAGAATAAGATAGTAACATCAACTTTTTACTTTTACATAATAAAATAAACTAGCCACTTCTATAACAACAGATCTATCTAATCAGTAAAACCCCAAATCAAAGTTTTTCCCCACCTCAAGCAAGGAATCCCAATTACATCATAATGGAAGGCTGCCACCTAAAGGAACATAACTGAGATGCATCCATATACATCAAAGCTAAAATGACCTGTTTGCATTCTGTACATACGTGAGTGGAATCAACAAACTATTTGCATTTCAATGATGCTTTTGAGTTTGCAAAAAGTCGTTTATGAATTTCACTCCATGATACATCAGTCTTCTGAAGGGTTTTGTAAATGAACCAAATACTGTACATTTGATTAAGGTTACAATGTATTTTCATGTTCTGTTGGCAATCAATAGTATGGTCAATACTAGCTTGACCAGCCTGATTGTCAGATCATGGCAGTGATTAATATATCGGATTTTTAAAAAGATGAACCTCGTCTTTAAGCTATAAGATCCTTATTTATGGTGGATTACATACGTATCCTCCTCAATTGCCTGAAGCATATCATCAATCCACTACCAGCCTCGTGACTCCTTAACAGCCTAAGAGAAAACATGTGCATTTGTTTTGTCTTCAGTATGAGACTCTTTTATACTGCATGCAACAATTTTAAGACTGGGAAACAATGGGACTTTCTTTGCTTGCACTGCAGACAAAGAAGTGCAAACATGCATGAGCCCCTGTACATACCCTGGTGCAGTGTAGCAATTTAAGAGCGTCAGATTAAGACCAGAAGTCCAGGTTCAAGGGCAAACTCAGGGAAGAAAAGTCATTGGATGACTCTGGACCAGTCACTGTGAGCATTACCTAATGGTATGAATCAATAACATCTTTTGTTTGTTTGCACAAAACCTTACACTTGGGGCAGCAGGCAGTTTGAGAGCGAGCACAATCGAACACCCCAGTGACAGCACCTATTAATGCAGCAAGGGACACCATTTGCTTCCCATGTGGTTACGAAGCCATATTTGGTTATCCCTGGATCCTTACCTCAACCTACCCCATTCTCTATGGAACTAAAACTGGAGGAGGAAGCATTATGGAGTCTACCCTGCGGGAGGGAATGTGAGATGTAAATCTATACATAATGTCTGAGGCACATGGATGCTTATTTGGATATAATCCCACAGCATCTAAGCATTTTGTTCTAAGCTCTTCTCACAGAAAATATATGCGATCTTAAAAAAATGAAAATATTTTCATAAGGATCAGAAAATCTGTTTACAATTTAGAAACTGAAAGCTTGCTTGCTTGCTTGCTTGTTTGTTTATTTATTTATTAAATGTATAGGCCGCCAATTGCACATAAACTCTAGATGGATCCTTTGATACGTGTGATACAAATATGAGTGGACAGAATCGGGTAAATACAAGGGACTGCACCCTTCTTCTCCCAAGAAACAAGTGAAAAGGTTCACCAGATAAAAAAAAGTAAGCCCTTTAAAAAAAAAAAACCTCGGTGGGATGAAAGTGGCTTGAGAAACTTGTGTCCCAAAAATTTTTAGGAAGAAAAAGGATAGCTAAGGAGCTCAAAAACAATTAGAAAAACAAGAGTGAAAGAGGAGACAAGTAAGAGGACACCTAGATACGTTCTCTGGGTGCTCCAAGACAACAACCAAGGTGGCATGGTGGTAATAGCACAGGAGAGAATCCAGTGGTTTCAGTAAAGGCAAAGATTAGGGTAGCAGTGGTGACAGGTGAAGAGCCTGGGGTGGTGACACAAAGCTGGAAGGTGTCCAATGGAACATCAGCTAAACTGGTGGAAAGTAGGCTCAGGACACATTGGAAAGTAAATATGGCTCTTGAAGAAGGAAAGCATCAGAAAGCATCAACACCTAAGGTAGTACAGCAGTCCAGGGCTGGCAAGAGAAATAAGCAACCAGGCCAAAAGAAAGAATTGGCAGGAAAACCAGGAATAGTCTCGAGTCTATGGCACGGCTTATAACAACAGAGCCCAAAGTGCCCGCATGGGTGGAATGCAGAGCAAGTGAACACAACCGAAAGACAACTCAACAGAAAAGGGCTCCTGGTTGTCTAAAGGCCTTAGAAGAGCCCAGGTAGGAGGTACAGAAGCCAGTAAAGGTAGCCTGGACAGTTGGTCATTGAACCCTAGCAGTAGCAATGAGTCATCTAAATAAACTGAAATGGAAAAGGTCTAGAAGATACAACACCTGAAACAGTCCCACCAGAAACAGTCCAGAACTAGCTGATAAAAGAGACCAACTTCAACAGAAGATAACCAAGGGAGAGGTGGTTGATGATGCTGGGGACCTGGATCAATATCAATAATGCTGAGATCCTGGAACAGATATAGAAATCATAGCTGAAAGAAAGTCACATCTAAGGGGGGAAAATATTAGAAACCTAAAGCAAAAAGTGTGTATGTAATAACAAAAGGCAGAATAGAAAAAGCTACAGGACAATAAACATTAACATCGTGGAAGAAGAGCAACAGAGACTAGAATAGAGTTAAATCAGGAAAATAGAACAGATTTAGAAGATATCCCATAGAGGTTTATTTTAAATAAGAAAGGGATACAAAATTCACTTTTTCAATAAGAACATTTTTCCTAAAGGAATTTGGTATATCTGTTTTGCCTGGGTGCAGACTGTCCCAGAAAGTACAAGAGTAGAAATGCCATTATATCCCCATTTAGATTTGCCCCTGCATTGAATCTGCACTGGCTTCACTATATCATTTTCATCCCAAATGCTTACCCAGAGGTTTAAATGCTATAACCCACCATGCCTTGACTGATCTCAGCCAAATATACACTAGAAAAGAGCATTACATTTTTGCCAATGAGGAAATATAACTAGCTACGCATAATGCATGCTGCAAATCTGCAGACAGATTCAGAGTAAATATTTATCTTTGCAATGATTCATTCACCCAACCTAGGACTCACCCGGGTTGCTGCCAGAGATTTACATGTCGAACCACTGGGAGCAGTTCTCTCTTATTAAGAGGAGTGATTCCAACTGCAGCTTCGAGAATAGCTACGTACTTCTTACATTTCATCCTGAGTCTTTTAATGCAGTGTTGAATTAAGCTACAAACTTGTCTATGCAAGCTGACTAAACTACAGCAACCTTTTTCAAAATGGATTACACACGTTGCAAGCTGGAGAAATAGCAACATTTGGAAAAACAGTAAAAACGTTCCTGACAGCTTCTCTGAAAAATGTCACTGTTATGTAATTTCAGGGATCTATGAATAAAGCACTAAGGGAAATGAAGCAAGAGACATTATCAGACCATAAGCCTGGTCTGATAATGGACACTCTCCAATTTACTAATCCTCAGTTAAACCTTC
Organism: Azemiops feae; assembly: GCA_023970755.1. Taxonomy (NCBI): domain Eukaryota; kingdom Metazoa; phylum Chordata; class Lepidosauria; order Squamata; family Viperidae; genus Azemiops; species Azemiops feae. The sequence goes on along the minus strand of JALGBA010004255.1, from coordinate 539,833 downwards.
AAGGCTTGTAATATTCCAAGCACTAAAGGAGAAGCAGGTAATTTCATCTTTCAAATGATGTTAAGAGCTGCTGAAGATACATTCATTATACTTTCTATGACATCCCATATTTTATGAGCCAAGCTATGAGGAAGGAATTAAATATACATTTATAGTAAGAGATGCTTAAGAGATGTACTCAGAACTAAGGATGCTAACATATCTCGCTAGTCGACAAATGCTCTTTTATAGCAATAAATTGCCTATGGTGTGTTTGGCAAGAAAATGGTTATAAATCAAGGAGAACATCTGGCGCATGCATAGCCTCACTTTCCATCCACTGACTTCCGATTTTAAGCCAGGGTAGATAGAAATAATAATAATAATAATAATAATAATAATAATAATAAGAATAAGAATAAGAAGAAGAAGAAGAAGAAGAAGAAGAAGAAGAAGAAGAAGAAGAAGAAGAAGAAGAAGAAGAAGAAGAAAGAAGAAGAAGAAGAAGAAGAAGAAGAAGAAGAAGAAGAAGAAGAAGAAGAAGAAGAAGAAGAAGAAGAAGAAGAAGAAGAAGAAGAAGAAGAAGAAGAAAGAAGAAGAAGAAGAAGAAGAAGAATATCCGAAAAGTCGTGGGAACACAGGGTGGAAAAAGTTGTTGAGAATGAGAGGGTGAAGATCTTGTGGGACTTTCGAATACAGACAGATCGCCATTTGGAACACAATACGCCGGATATCACAGTTGTAGAGAACCGAAGCGTACAGCTGATTGATATCGCTGTACCAGGAGATGCCAGAGTCGAAGAAAAAGAACTGGAAAAAATTACGAAATATCGCGACTTGGCCATCGAAACTGCGCGATTATGGATGAAACGTGTAACAGTGGTACCCATTGTCATCGGGGCACTGGGAACTATGTCCAAAAACTTTGCAAAATACATCAAGAAATTGCAGCTTCCTGCAATAACTCCAGCAATGTTACAAAAAACTGCGCTACTCGGAACATCTTATATTTTAAGAAGGTACCTGGTTGACACCTAGGATGCTGGTAGCAACCCGTGTCAACCATCAGCGCCAGCCAATTTGAATGTTCAGTTAACTGAGGTTCATGTATAATAATAATAATAATAATAATAATAATAATAATAATAATAATAATAATAATAATAATAATAATAATAATAATAATAATAATAATAATAATAATAATAATAATAATAATAAATTGGAAGGGACCTTGGAGGTCATCGAGTCCAACCCCCTGCTCAGGCAGGAAACCCTACACCATTTCGGACAAATGGCTGTCCAGTCTCTTCTTAAAAACTTCCAGTATTGGAGCATTCACCGCTTCTGGAGGCAGGTTGTTCCACTGGTTAATTGTTCTAACTTGTCAGGAAGTTTCTCCTCAGTTCCAGGTTGCTTCTCTCCTTGACTAGTTTCCATCCATTACTTCTTGTCCTGCCCTCAGGCGCCTTGGAGAATAGCTTGACTCCCTCTTCTTTGTGGCAACCCCTGTATAACCAGTATAGTCTCCAGAAATCTTTAGCAGTGTAACAAAAGGATCAGTCTAAGTAATCCAGATGTGACAAGATGTGTATTCACCATGTATTTTATTGCTGAGGTTATTTATGCTCGATGTAGAATCACAGTTAGTCTTATATTCTCTCAGCCAGGAGCTTAAAGAATGAACAAAAGTCAGACCATTTTGAAGCAACCTTCCATATTCGGTTTAAAATCCACATTAGATATCTCTTCTAATTCTGAAGGGCTTACAGCGCAGAGTAATTTTTTGCTGTAATGCATTGTTCACAGTACCACAAGAAATGAAAGACTTAGCATGCACCAGAGAAATGACTACACACCAGGAGCCATCGATACCTGTCTTTTCATGAGTGCAACTGAGGGGTGGGGGATTCGGGAGGGTGCATGTGTGTCTGTATGGGAGAGAAAGTGTGTGTGAGTGTGGGAGATACATTACAAAATCCAAAAGCTTCAAGGAGAGGCCATTACAATGAAGTAGAAGTTCTCTGAACTCTGAATTTACACCACTGTGTTTATATCAGGACAAACAGGATTCACAGTGAAAGGAAAGAATAGTTCTGAAATACTGAAAACACCACTTAAATTCACAAACCTAACTTCCAAACATCTGTGCAAAATAGTTTAACAAATCACCGACAAAAAATAGGTAACACAATAAAGATATTTGCGAACATGTTTTTGTTCCAAGAAACAAGCTGTTTTTTTCAATATTTAACCTGCGATTCTTTTATAGACCAAATCAGTTCTTTTCATAACTTTTAACTATCAGAAGATTTCAGAGAAATAGAATGGGGATATGGAGACCACATGAGGCGTAAGAATTTCAGATCTGTGGGGAACCTCAATCAAGTTTTATCAATACTATTTTAGTCAAAGAAAGGCAAATTCATTGTCTTCAGATGTTTCAGATTTCAATTTCCATCAGATCTAGCCAGCATAACAGCCAAAGACTGCAGTCAAAAATATTTGAAGGACACCTCTGCCCTAGTCATTACAGTACTCTGTCACTCAGTGTGTCTCTTTCCCCATTTTTCAGTCCATTTAACGACCACTCACCTAATATCAAATCAAAGGCTTTGTTAGTTGAGGCACCAAGCTAGACTCTAGGAGATCATGAGTTCTAGTCCTGACTTAGACATGAAAGCCGGATGGGTGTCTTTGGGCCAGTCACTCTCTCTCAGCCCAACCCACCTCACAGGATTGTTGTTGTAGGGAAAATAGGAGGAGGCAGGAGTATTAGAGATGCTTGCTACTTTGAATTATTAAAATAATATAAAGGTGGGATAAAACAAATCTAAAAAAAAGAGCAGTCCCAGATTTAGGGCAAGAGCCTGGTCCCAAACACGCAGGAAATTTTATTAGCTTCTAATAAAAGGAGTTGTTAACCCAGCTGGTCAGACAGGTGATTACTAGTTTGTTTGCATTCGTCTGATCAGAGTTCACCCATTAGAACTTCAGGAAATCCCATTCATGTTTTCTGAACAGAAAAGGCATTCACAACTTTATTTTACCAAACAAATCATTGATTGATCTCTCAGTAATCTCAATAACCTTCATTGTTATCCATCAAGAACGATTATTTCAAAATTAGTATTGTACCACCAAAATTCTGGAGACTTTAGTGGGGTTCACACATAGATCCAATGATCACATTACAACAAAAAAAGCCCATTTTTACAGGATATGGATTTGAATACAGACCTGAATGCAACAATACGAGTAATGGAAATCTTGATGTAAATTGAGTTCTTGCATTCATTCTCTCATGAGTAAGTCCCAACTGTGTGCATTCTTTCATGGCAAGTATTTTGTAGGTATTCTGCTCTTCAGATTACGAATTCTGTTTTGGGAAAAGACTCATCACTCTGAAGTTGACTTCACATGTTTAGATTCGGAAAATGCCTATCTTGTAACTCTGCTGCTATGTCATATCATACCCCTGAATAAAAGAGAAACAGTTCTCTATCTGTTCCCCCCCCCCCAATCTAGGCCACCCTGAACAGTGGTACTCAGTGGCCTAAATAGAAGCCTGGGCCCTCAGTTCCAGCCCTAGCACCATGACTGTCTCATGCTGTTCCAAAAACCGCACAAAAGCACATCCTGTTTTCACACAATGTTTGGAGGCCCTGGAAGCCGTGCAGGTGCTGCCCTCTAACAGGACTTCTGGAAACTGCAGGAGAGCACATCCCATTCTTGTACGGCCTCCACAATCTCCAAAAATTGCACAAGATGTGCTTTTGAGGATAATTGATGGATATTGGTGAATGTTGGTGCAAAACATCATGATATGTCACCTTTGATATGGGTGCATAGGTTCGCCTATCACTGATCAAATAAATCATTATTTTAGAAGAAACTGAACTGCTGTTTTGGCTTGAAGAGAATATTTGCCTTCACATACTATTCCACCTAGTTTGATATGGACGGAGACTGATAGAAGTGGAAAGAATCTTAGAGGTTATACAGTAGTGGCCAAAATTGTGGAAACCTTTTGGGAAAAGTGTATTTTTGAGGTTTGATGACTAATAACACTTTTTTTGGGAGTAGTACCATAAATTTATGTATCAATGGAAAGATAATTTAATCAAGAATGTAATGCAACAAAGTTTGTTCAATTATCTGTACTGTATTCTATGAAAAGTTATAGCCAAATAACCAGAAAAAGGAAGCATAACTTGCTTAGGTTGATATCAGGTAGCTTTCCTTCATCTGATTGTAGCCAATGAGCATGAGTGTTTAGAGAGCCAATCAGGTGTCATCTTGTTTTGGCAATGAGCCAATCAGATCACAGTAGGATTCAGTTATTGATGTCATGTATTGAAGCTGAGAGGAGGACATTTGTCAGTGTGTTATGTGATCGCTATCAAGTTGGTTGGGTTTTTTTGTGTTCTTTCATTTAGTGAGCTTGTAAAACGTAATAAAATTAAAGTAATGGTGCAAAGAGTTGACTGGTTGTCCAGAAAGCGATGTAAAATAGTATTATTAAGTGAACAAGGCTACAGTTATAAAGAAATTAGAAGAAAAACTGGTGGAAACTTAACCAAAGGTGGCATTTCTACTGTACACTTTTCCCAAAAGGTTTCCACAATTTTGGCCACTACTGTATAGTTCCACCCTTTGATCAGTGCAGGATATGTAGAGCAAGGGTTTTCAAACATTTTCAGGCAGCAGAATCTATTAGTTAAAATAAATCTCAGAACTCTTCATCAAAAGACAAAGGTTTGGTGATAGAAAATTAGCTACTGGTTGAGTGAATTTTCTTATTTCCCCTTTAGTCTCTTGTGGAACCCCATAAACCGCTTGCAAATCCCTGGAGTTGAGAAACCCTGTGCTAGAGCATCTCTGATGGATGACCATATAGGCTCTGTTTGAAGACCGCCAGAGAAGGTCTGAAAAAAAGACCAGGAGGAGGAGGAGGAGGAAAAATATTATTTTAATTTTATGTCATAATATCGTTTGTGTGAAGCAATCTATGCAGTTCCACTTTTGAAGAATTATGGATTACTTGAATATAATACCATGTACAAGTCTATAATCCCATTAATCTTATTAAAGCTACTCCTTATCCTGCAGCCACTTTTAGCATCAGTGTTCCTTGATCCGTCTTGTGCTTATTGCAAACTCTAATTTTGCACAGTAAGAGATTGCACTGACTAGTTTTAGAGGGAAAATATACAATCATACATCACGGTTAGTAGGAAGCAACATGGAAGTGTCAGAAGCAATGTAATTCATACTTTATTTTACCTCCGTTTCCACAGTTACAGTAGGTCACCTTATACAGTATTAAGTCAGAGTCCAAGCCAAAATTGAGCTTATCCGGGTAATCCAATCTTGTCATTTGGATCTATCTCTACATGTAATATAAAACCTGAGCCTTAGAGGCACAATATTAATGTATTTTCCTTAACATTTTATTTCACTATTGTAAGGAGGAAGTTAGAAGTTAGAAACAAATTCATTTCTAATTACTGTAGGTATAGTTTACCCCTAATCCAGTTAAGATGTTAGAACAGGATTATAAATTATAACAATATACTACAAAATGAGATTCTTCAAAATAAATTAGAAATGTAGCTGCATATTAGCTAGCCAAACAAGAAACATGCCTAAAATCAAACAAAATAAAATGCTGCCTTGCAATATATTTTATAATTTTGTTCTGTAACAGGGCAGCTCTGAGTTTCGAACTCAGAGCCCCCTTTAAGGCTTCTATTAGAATATTTTTGCCTGCATACTTATTTTGACTATCCTTAACAAGTCTATACACAATTAACAAACATGAAAGGTAATATGAGAACCACTATACATTTAAGAAATGTATTTGGCTGCCCACCTCATACCAAAAATAAACTAGCAGTAAATTATTGGTATGTAGAGAGTAAGGAAGATGACCCTGATGGAGATATGTATGATTACTCACCTAGGCAATAGGGGCTAAAGTATACCTCTATACATCACTGAACTATAAGGAGTAAGAGATTCAGAACAATCATACGTGAAAGATTCTGTTATTATAGCCAATTTGAATACAAGTAGTTTTAGCCTTCTTGTGGAGTTGATTTTCTTGTCTGATCTACCTAATGGAACTGACTTAGTAAAAGTTGGACTCAAAGCAGAAGAAGGAGAAGGATGGATAGCAAGCAAAGATGGATTTCAACAGTTTTAGGTAGATAAAAGAAATGCAATTCCAGGTTAATCCAAGATCACTAAATAGGATATAGCATAGAAATCACTTACACAAGGAGTATGGCACAATGGAATCCATCTACCTAGTAGATACAGAAGAAAATCCAACAGCACCCAAAAAAATGAGCAAGGTTGCATAAGTCATGAGAGGATGCCAGTTTTAACTGAAGTCCTTGATTAATTGGTTGGGAACTTTGTACTGTAATACAGAAGCAACATTCCTAGCTACAACTTAGAATAAGTACACACCAGCATCAGCAATACTACTGTAGACAGAAGATTCTTCTAGCATTCCGAGATTAACTATTAGTTCCTATAGCAATTCATTACTGTACATTGCTCTGAAGGGAGAGAGAGAAGTTGAAGCTGTTTGTATGCCTTAGTTGAATGCTCTTTACAGAATTATCTGATAGAGTCTATCTTACAGAGAAACTAATGCTTTTGTACAGTACCAATAAAGAAAAAAAACTGACCTAGTGCACAAGGCAGTTCTTGTGTGCTGTGTTTTGTTTGATCAACCACAACTCATGACTCTGCCATTATTTAAATTGTTTGCAATGTCATTTTTATTCCAATTCTGAAGTTAAACATTATTTTTATGTATACTGTACTCCAATGAAGTTTCTCAAGAGAAATACTAATCAATATGATTACTCCTAAAATCTGTTCAAATTAATGGAGACAAGTTAAACATAATGACTCATGGCCAATTTGGTCTGAAGGCTATTTATACATTCTAGAAGCAATTTATTGCAATAATTACAATATAGTATTCTAATATAGTATTGTTTGTGTTTTGACACGTCATATTATTAAGGGCTTACATGTTCCTTATGTTGGAACTCTTTGGATGACAAATCGTTTATTCAGACTGAAGCACTGTCATCACAGCAACTGCTATATTACATATGGTTCTCTAGAAGGTTTTTGAACAAGGGATAAAACGTGGTATTCTTTTAAAACTACCAATTCAATTAATGAACTGGAAAGGATCTGCCTTACCCTTTGCACAGCCCAAAATTGCTTTTAAAAAGGGAAAAACTAGTATGTTTCAGAAAAGAACAGTGGGAATACTGTACACCAACCTGTAACCAAGTCGGGTGTTGTTTTATTTGCTTTGCGAAACATATTGGAGCTATACTCTGCCAGCCTTTAAGAAATACAGGAAATGAGTTCTCTCAAACCCAGGAATTTCAAAGTACTAACTGTGGTACTGATGTGCCATTTCAAGCATGGCTGGTATTCAGAGATATATTTTTTTCCTGAGTACAATTTCCTCAGGATAACAAAAGTTCCCATGACTCTATTCAACTTAATTCTTCTCCAAACAAACGGTGATTCACCACAGGCCCAACTCAAGCGCCTACCGACCATCACCTTCCTGCCTGAAAGCACTTGAACTGGAAACAGAAACATAGAGGCCCATAGTCCTGTAAAAGAAACCCTGATCCTGCAAACTGAACTTTTCTCTCCCCTAACTGGGTAAAACCCAGTAGTGAACTGAGGAAAACAGCGCCCCTTCCGCCTGGGAAATATCCAGTCCGCCATCCCGCAATCAGCCCGCTCTAAAGCATAATAACCAGAGGCATAACACCACCCACAACAAGAGAGAAAGGAGCGGGAAGGCGACGAGCGATCCTTGAGAGTATAAACTCCGGCGCAGCCCAGTCGGATTCCTATTTAACCCTTTCCTGGGATTCATCATAGTCAGAACAGTGTTATTCAGACGATTCCAAGCCGGGGGGTGGGGAAAAAATTCACCCAGTTCTCTCTCCTCGATTCGTCCCCCTCGAGGTTGAATTCCGGGGGCAAACAGACAAAACATCTCATGGCAAACAACCCCGGAAAGGTCATCTCAAAAAAAAAAAAATACGACCAAGGCAACCGGATTCACGCTTTATACGCCTTCACACTTGAGAATTGCGAGTAGCGACCTCGCGGACAAGAGCGAGTCATACCCACCCCCACCCCGAGTATGGTGGCTTGCCACTTTTGGATGTAGGTGGGAGGGTAAATACGGCGGGAAAGGGGGCGCTTCGGGCGCTTCCCACCCAGGCTCTCAAATTATGTAAGGGCGCTGCAGTTCGAACCCCGCGCGCTCGTCTGCACGTCAGAAAGTGCTTAAAATGCGAGTTTGGAATTTTCCCCACCTCGCGCGCCCGTAAACACCCCAACTCACCGTTTCGCTCGTCTAAACCTTCAATTAAGAGGAGGCGGCGGCGATTAAAAGGGCAACTTTAATAAAAAAAAAAAAAAAAGGAGCACCCGCCCACACTCCCAACAGGTAAAGAGAAAGAAAAAACAACAATTACCTGGAGTAGTAAATAATTCGTTTGGGAAACCGCCCGGTCCTTGGAAGACGTCGCTGGAATGTGGAACGGCCCCTGGAGATATGACCGCGATCCAAGCAGAAACCGCGCCTCTCAATGCCCGTCGGAGGTGGAAGCTGCCCGGGAGAAGGGAGGGCAGTCCCTGTTCTGGAGCCTTTCCTGACTCAGCCCATTTCCTGTTTCGAGAAGGAGGCAGGAAAACCAACCTGGGAGGCGGCCTTTTCTCAAGGGCGCGGCCGCTCGGTCGCCGCAAACAGGTAAGCGCACGCCGCTCGCCTCCCTCCCGAATGGGAAGAACGAGGCACGGCTAGAAGAGTTTGGGAGGCACCTGCCCGGAGAAAGAAGCGCCGCTGTCTCTTGGCGTAGATTCACCTCTGCCACCCAGCCACAATTGCCACCACCGTTCCGCCAGAGGACACCACGGCGAGCCAAACAATAAAAGGAGAGAAAAGGAGGGAGAGAGGGGTGGGAGGGGACTGGCCGGATCCGAGGATGTGATTAGATGGCGAGGCGGCGCCCTTCGAGCAGGACTCCAGAGGAGAAGTTGGGGGTCCCGGCGGCACAATTGGCTCCCTCAGAGGGTTTGGTATTCCGAAGGGAAGGCGTCAAAATGGGACTACAAAGTCCATAGGCTGAGGTTACTCCAACTACACCGCCAAGTGTGTTTGGTCGCCTTTTGATCCATGCCCGGTTAGATCCCTGCGATGCATCTGAGCCACAAAGCACCTGACCCCTATTTGGCTTTGCTTGCACCCCCGAGGCTTTCAGCCCTATTCTTCTCAGTCAAGTTTTCTGGATTACGGCCCGCAGAAGTGCAGACACGCGTGTCCCAGCACGTGTGCCACTAGTTGCACGTAGCGCTTGGGACAGCCGCTGAACCGTTCCGGAAAAATGTAACCAAAGTGCAGTCCGAGTGGCATCCACCATTTCTCACTGGCCAGCAAGTAAACTCAGTTCCCCTCCGTGGTCTTCCATTCCACCGTCCTGACTCTGGAACAGGAAATACCGGTTCAAAGCAAAACTCTGATAAACGCAAGGAAGTCGAGTCAGTGGTGACACTGGGGCATTCGTCATTGTGCGGCTTTCGTTTGGCTTCAGCCCAGATCCCAGTTGAAACTCTCTTGTGAAAGGAATGAGCAAGTTTGAGAGGGATTTCCAAGGCTGGATATTCACTTCCAAGACCCATTCAGCCTGTCAATGGCTATCTCAGGGCGATCAAGTTTGAATGGCAAGGATCCATGAGACCACTGGATAGCAACTAAGGGGTAAAGAAAAGTGTAACTCTTGGCTGGCATTGAGTGTCTGCCTCTGTAATCTCATCTAGGAAACAAATAATAGTTTGTTACCCATTACTTTTGTGATAAATTGGCTGTACAGGTAGAACAAGCCGAATAAAATGCAAAGTTGTTGAATGAGCCTGAGTTTTGGATCTCCACGATGTATATTTCAGAGCTCGGTGCACATACTTACTGACTTTGCTTTATAATAGTGATGAAGACTTTGTTGAAGGAAAAGTCTTCATCAATAGTGTAGCTCTGGAGACAACTAACGTGATTGAAGATCTGGGATAATCTCACACCCTATTTCCATAACCTTCTGAGCAAAAGATTCTGCTATGATACATCAGATACAAGCAAATTATATTTTGAGTTAGTGTGTTTGAATAGTCTGAGCGATAGTGGTCTGTTTCTATTGACAGCCTTTGATTTACAACTGGTTGTTTTACAACCATTCGGAGTTACAATGGCCTCAGAATGGGTGCTTTATACTCTGTAAAGCACTTCTGGCCATTGTAAAATATCACACACAAACATATACACCCTGCATGGTCATGTAGCTGCACTTTGGACTCTTATTTTTTATTTATCAAATGTAAAAACCACACATTTCTCAGAAAGACTCTTCGCAACTGGGTCACATTTATGATTGGTTACAACATCCCGGTCACATGGCCACGCTTTGCGACTTTTTTGCTGGTTTCCAGCAAACTACATTCATTCAGAAGAATGGGTTCACTTGCATTGTTTGCTTATGAACCTTGTGATTTGCTTAATGACTGCCACAAAAAATACATTAAAAAAATGGGTCCGATCATGTGGGTGCCTCAACTTAAGACTGCAGTGGCTCACAACCATATCCAGTTCCAATTGTGGACTACATATAAATTTAAATGATTGAGTTTACATAATATACTATGGCAAATGTCCAGTGTAAGTATATGATATGAATACCCTTGTGTACCCTTGATATATCTTATCACACCCAAATCTTCCAATGATGATATTTTTATTAGTCCCAAGTAATTCCTCACAGACTTATCAGCAAAGCAAATGTTTGAGAGCAAGGAGCGGTTCAATCCATTTCATGTCATTTAACTTTGATCTACTTGATGCGGTCACAATCCTGAAGATTCAGGTATGATCCCTGATGGAGTCTGCATTTGACATGTTTAGGTGACACACCTAGATACAGTAGTATTCCCTCCAGCTTCCATCTCTTCTTAAATCTGTCAAACAGCAAGCAACTAATAATAGTGGGCTTGCCTAAACAATCATACAGTTGTGCAATGTTGGAATCACCTATATTTCTTAGGATTCTACCTGTTTAGTGAGGATTTCTAATTGCTTTGTAGAGCTACAATAATGTTCAGACCTCCATCCCTCATTTCTGCATGTCCCCCAGTTCCATTAATATTGCGAGTGATCCTGCGCATGTGAGAGATCCTAAATGTCTCAGGTCCACAAAGGTCACAAATAGAAACCTTTTATGTGTTTGTGATTATGTGCTCACCTAGAACAGTCTGGATGCATTGGAGAACAAAAGAACACTATTAGAGATCTATTCTATCCTATCAGTCATATCAATTAATACGGCGCCTTAAGATTTAGTTTCCTTCTTCCTTCATTTTAAGTTAGTTTCCTTGGCAGAGACTTCCTGTCTTTATGCTAGTTCAATGCTCCCATTTTGATACTAGAAGCGATACTAGGGGTATCTATAATCTACCATCACCACTAGAAAGTTTTGATCTGAGGGTACCACAATTTATTGAAAATACAGATCAAAAAGATTATTGATGTCAAATATAGATGATCCAAATCTACTTATATTCTTTTTAGTAGCAATTTCATTTTTATTTGAATGACACATTTGTGAGACAAAAAGTGAGGGTTTTTTTGTTACCTGGAATCAAGAACAATCATGAAGATCTCACTTATGTTGTCAAGAAGATAGAACATTACGGACACAAACATTCATTCCCAGTCTGAGTTACAGAACTATGGATTTTTTAAACAGTCAGCCAATGTTCATTGCCCTTGAGAATGATGACACTCTAAATGGGGCTTTTGAGGTTTTTCCCCACCCACATTTTCCCCCCTGAAAATCTTGAGGCTCCTTTCAATTCCCAAAAGCTTCCCTATTACTCATGTTCAGATTTGACAATATTAATAAAAATCCAAAAATGCTCAATGTCACAAGAAATATTGAACATTTCTAACATTTGAAAGAATGCAGAACTCCAGAAATTAGATGTGTTGTAGCACGTTTGTAACAAGCAAATAAGAGATCCTATCTCATTATCCAATGAGTACAATGTACTCTTTACATCGAATGCTGGCTGGGGGAGGAACTTACCTTTCACCGTTAAACTCTGCCTTGTTCAGAGTACTGTAAATATAAGGCAAGCACAAACATGATTCAAATCTAAGCAAATATTTTAAGAAGTAAATTTAAGAAGAAATTTGTTGAAGAACTAAACCATTACAACAATGGTTAAAATAATGCATCTTGTTTAAATGGTATTGGAAGTATTTACTTTTATTAAAATTATTAAATTCTTAGGAGGGGGGCTGACCCAAATTTCTCTTGGCTTTTTTCTCTACAGCACAAAATCTGTATTAACATGGAAAGCCATTTTAATGGTGTCACTAATGGAAAAATGACTTTTTATAGTTTACTACGGTACCACCCTAGCTCATTGTTAGAGGACAGTATGATTAAAGGGCAGTGAAACTACAAAACCTAGGTCCCATTTAAGAGAAAAAATCCACAATACATGAATCTTCTTTGCTACATCCAAATGTTGTGAAATTCAGTCAGTCAGCCCCCATATAAGTGTCGAAGAGCTAACCCTCATCATTTCAGTTTTGTCGTGAGTTTGGTTTCAAATTTGCATTCATTCTTGGGTTGTATGTAACTACAGCAGCTTCCAGTCTGTGAACAGAATTTGGCTTGCAAGCTTCCCTTGGTCACAGAAGGTCCCCCACAGCTTTGCTCTTTGTCCAAGGTCTGTGTATAGGTAGTCCTCGACATACAACAGGTCATTTAGTGACCGTTCAAAGTTACAATGTCACTGAAAAAAAGTGACTTATGACCATTTTCCACACTCATGACCACTGCCGCATCCTCATGGTCACATGACCAAGATTCGGATGCTTGGCAACTGGTTCATATTTCTGATGGTTGTAGCGTCCCTGGATTATGTAAACACTTTTTGCAATGGGGAAGGCAGATTCACTTAACAACCGGGTTATTAACAACTGCAATGATTCACTGTGGCAAGAAAAGTTGTAAAATGAGGCAAAACTCATTTAACAAATATCTCACTTAGCAACATAAATTTGGGGCTCAATTATGGACGTAAATCGAGGGCTACCTGTATGCTTCCCACACTAAATGGAGGCTTCCCAAACCAAGAACACCTTGGTCCTCCTCTGTTTACCCCAGCAGGAAAGACTAAGTGTTAACCATGTGTCTTTGTGAGAGGCATATATAAATAAGGTCTTAGGAAGCCTGGTCCCTGTCGTTTGGTGTTATTTGGTCCTCAGAAAATTATTGGGAGGTCAATCCAAGGTTGGGACTGAAATTCCCTATGTCTGAACTAGAGAATAATACCTTATACAGGCATTCTCTAAATTTGTAATTTAGGACAACGGATTGAGAATAATCTTTTGAAGCAGCCATGACATCTTCCAAAATATGCTCCGAAAACAATTTTTCAACTGCTTTGCATAGTCCTAGTTTCTTCAACCATTTTAAAATCTAATGTTGCATTTAATTAAGGAGGATGTTGCCCTTAATCCAGGTTTTTCTATGCAGTTCATTATTATTTAATAATTTCCACTCCTTATTTCAAAGTTAAACATAAATTCAGGTTTTCTAATTATATACGTGAAATGGGTCGGCATAATATTTCAGTTAGTCTGTTTCTTATTTAAAAAAATAAATATCCCACTAATTAGATTCACTTCTATAAGAATTATCGGAGGGCTTCACGCAAAGGCTACCTAGAAATTATTGTATACAGTAGCATTCTGTGGTGGGACATATTATGATATATTGGACACACCACTTGATTATGGCAGGTCCATTGAACATTGCATTATAAAAGTTATTGATACTGGAGTACACATATAGCAAAAGCATCCAGTTTGGCTGGCAACCCTCATGCAAATATCACACTTCTACAACTGGATACCATCTTGCAGAAATATTTCACCACTGTTGTCCTTGCAACACAAGAAAAAGAACGAAAACATGTAAAGCCAATATATATATATATATATAATTTTTTTCCATTAGTGCTTAATAAAATAGATTTGAATAACAAATGTTTTGAGAATTTAAATTTGGACAAACATATTAAAACTAGTGTATCATGAGGAGGAAAGAAATGGGTTTAAGTCAAAAGTCTTTGGATTTTTATAGATTAGATATCAAGAATTAGGCTCTCCACCAGCATGTGTTAAAGTTGATAAATCCAGTTCAATTGCTAATGCAAGTGAAAGTTCCTTGGACAATAGATCATGAAGAGAAATACCATCATGAGAATAAATCCAATTTTTTCCAGTCCAGTCATATCGCTTTGGGCCACTGTGAAAAATTAACATATAAGAGAGCTCAAATTTAAATGTTTATAAAATATGAAAGAGAGTGCATAAAGTAAAAGCACAGGTTCACAGTAGCTCAGAGAACTTGTACATAACCCTGCTTAAAATGTGAGAAGAGTATTCTATATTCTGTACTATAGGAGAAAGTAAAAGGAAACCTGACAAGTTGTTAGTTATACAATTCAAATTCATCATATTCCTTTGGAAATGCTGGAATTTCGCCATTTATTATACTCATGGCACACATCTCTTCATTCCTTGCTTTACAACTGGTGCATATCTCTCTAGCATAATCAAATTAAAATGTACTATTTTGTCCAAACGGGCAATCTACAGTTTGAATAAGACCTGCAGCAACGCTTTAAGTCTGCATATCTGGTTAACAAGACTACTTCAGTTTTTTCACTCATTCTATAATAACTTTAAAAGTTAGGCAAACACTTGTGGTTACCCCTCTCCAATTTTTCTAAGATGCTTAATGTTTTTAAAGCTACAGAATAGATTTCTTTTAGTCACCTTGTATCAAAATTTAGTATGTAATCTAATTGTACAGCTGATTTGAATCTGCTTGCTGGATTATTTTACATGTACTTAACTGGCAACTACCTTGTAAAAATATTTGTCAGCATACAAAAGCATACAAATGCTTTCTTTTATGCACAACAATTGGTGCATAAATATACACTATTAATTCCAGTAGGACATCCCTATGAAAAAGCCTGTAACTAAGGCATTCTTCTAGAGCAGCAGTCCCCAACCTTTTGGGCACCAGGGACTGGTTCCCTGGAGAAAGGATTTTCCGCGGACCGGAAGGGCATGTGGTTTCGCGCGCTGCCTGTATCCCATGGGTGGGGCTTTGCTTGTTTGCACGGCCTGGTTTCTGGCATGCCGCAGCCCAGTCCCGGTCCACAGACAGGGGTTGGGGACCCCTGTTCTAGAGAACAGAAATTGACAGTTTCTGACACTCTTATTATTTGGATATTGTGTGCTTACAAAACAAATAACACATTCAGCTACCTTCAGTATTTTATTTACTAGTAGATTTTATAGAATCAAAGGATGGTTTATGTATTTCTTCCACAAAACCACATGTAATCAATAGTCTTTCAACTAAGACAAAAGCATTAGCAGGTAGTAGCATTCAACTGACTTCACCTGGGCTTGGAAGTTAAGCAATCTCAAGTTGGTTTATAGATGATTGACAGCCAGAAAATTCTGGGCAATGTGCTAAGCAGGAAATTTTTGTTATGACATCAAAGTTTAGAATCTGAACAATCTGGAAATGCCATACTATTGATTTAGAAATTTCAGAATGATACCTAATAAATGAATTGTGCATAAAGGTGTTTTAGTTCAACTACAAATTTTCAAATCATTTTAACCTATAAACTAAACTCACCTGATTGGAGAAGAGAGCCATATCTGTTTATTTGGTGTCTGTTTATTGATTACATAAGTTCCCATGTTTCCACCCAATTTCACTGTTAGTACTCCATTCTACAGAATAAAAAAGTAAACAAAAACCTTTGAATTAACAACATTATTGTGAGAGAGGTTTTTCAAATATTAAGTAGAGGCTACTTCAATTAGAAGAATCACTCATATCATTGTTAAATGAGTACATTTGAATCAAATTATTTGCTTCATTTAATTCCCTCTTTGCTTTTGTCACCCTTTTCTATATCAATTAGCTTCCAAGAATTTTAGCAAAATATACACTCTGGTTCTAAGCCACACGTACTGTAAAGGCAGTTATATCTGCCCAATTGTAAAACATAAAATGGTATCTCACTTGTTACATTTTTCCCCAAGTATGCCATCTTCTGGTCTCACAACACAAACAGTGTATTCAGTAAAAATAATTATCAGACTATAAGAGAAAAGTAAATGCTTCCAGATGACAGCCTATTATTTTTTCCTTTCACTGCTTAACAGTTTCTCTGCAGCTAGAAAAAAATATTGGGGGGGGGGAGAATATGCAATTGTTGCAGAAGGAAAATAATATTGTCTGGAGCTCCCCCCTCCCCCCAATAATGTGTTTGAGACTTTAATCTGGAAGTACCTAGACCAGGGGTAGGCAACCTTGGCTCTTTTATGACTCGTGGACTTCAACTGCCAGAATTCCTGAGCCAGCCATGCTGGCTCAGGAATTCTGGGAGTTGAAGTCTACGAGTCATAAAAGAGTCAAGGTTGCCTACCCCTGACCTAGTCAATACGACAAGGAAAGAGAGAAGAAATGTGCACACACCTATGTAACACACACTAGTATTGTATCTCTTATTGGTCACACTTTCCCAAAACCTTTAATCCAGAACCATAACTGAAAAGCTGAACTGGAAAAAAAATGCAAATTCTGAACTGTGACAAGAGCAAATGTTTCCACAGGAAAATTCTTTGATATACAGAATCACAAAGATCATGTAAGAGGAATTAAATGAAACAACGGTTTGAATTCAAGTTTAATGCTAAGGCCTGAGTGGTCTTAACGAAACAACATTAAGGAATGACAGGGTTGGCCTACATAGTGTTGTGCATAAGGTTTCCAAAAGTTGCAGCAAATTTGAAGGATGTACATTTGTCCACTTATACAGCCCTTCTCAACTCAACTCATGCGTTGGGGCTCAATGTGTTTGATTCCACGCAAGCATGGCTTTCAGAGATATGCTGGCCTGTGATATACCTGCAGGGCTCCATGAAAAGGACTGAACAGTGATTTTACTGCCTTTGAGGAACACTGCCTCCGATACAGGTAGGCCTCGACTTACGACCACAATTGAGCCCAAAATTTATGTTGTGTCCTGGCCCCTCTTCTGTTTAATTTATTCTTATCCGACCTGGCCCTTTACATTGAACGCAGTGAGTCCCATGCCCCAAAGTTGTTAAATACGAAGATTCCGCTTCTTCTTTATGCTGATGATGCGGTTCTTCTTTCACAATCAAGGCTTGGTCTAAAAAGATTACTTTCTGCATTTGGGTCCTACTGTGCTGAGAACCATTTGTCTATTAATTATGACAAATCCAAAGTATTGGTGTTCTCCAGAGCCCGGAAATCATACAACTGGGCCATCAATGGTAATGTTGTTAGGCAGGTTCTCCATTTCAAGTATTTAGGTATTCAATTTCAGAATACTGGTGCTTGGACTAAACATCGAACCCAGGTGCTGAATTCGGCCTCCTGTAGCCATCAGCAGATTATAAGATTCTTTTTTACCCAAGGAGGCCAGTTTATTCCTTCTGCTCTGCGTATATATAAAGCCAAAACCCTGGCCCAAACTCTTTATGGAATTCCCATATGGGTACGAGGCTTCAAAGATTGTATTGAAAGAACCCAGGCTGTTTTTTTTAGGAAACTTCTGGGCCTTCCTCCCTGTGTTGGATTTGCCTCGAACTACCTGGAACTGGGCATTCGTTCAGTCGAATGCATGGCGTGGATTAACACCTTCAAATGGTGGTTTCGGGTGCTCTTTTCGGCAGTCCCTGGTAGCTACCTCTCCCTGGTGTTTGCTGACTCTCATACCTCTCGTTGGGAGAGGGAACTAACGAAGAAACTCCACTTGCTAGGTTTTACGGGGGATGCTCTGGGAGATTATGGTCTCAAGGACGCCCAGTTTAGGGTAGTCCAACGGCTTGTGGACATAGATTTACAATATTTAAGAGCCAGAGCCAACAAAACCTGCTCCCCTCTGATCTTTAGCCATTCTAATAATTACGGATTGAGGATGGCTTCATATTTCTATACTCTAACCATCCCCAAGTATAGAAGAGTTTTTTCCCTGGCTCGTTTCAATGTCTTGCCCTCAGCACTACTCGATGGGCGATTTAAGAGGCTCCTGTTTAGTGAGCGACTATGCCCCTGTGATAGGGCCGAAGTTGAAACTGTGGAGCATGTCTTATCATACTGCCCTATGTATAACACAGCCAGAATTAAACTATTCTCTCTCCTTGGAATTGATCCCTCTGGTTCTAATGTTAGTAATCCGGTTTTATATTGTCTAGGGGATGGCTCCTCCTATATTACTTCTCAGGTTTCTAAATTTCGTTTAAGAGCTGTAACTACCAGAGGAGAACGTTGTAATTCCTCCTTAGCCAAGGCTTCTGGTGTTTAATTGTTTGTGATATTTTTCTGTGTTTTCTTTTGTTGCACTTGTATTTTGGTCTGTGACCGCAAAATAAACAATTATTATTAAATGCATAATGCATGTTGCTAAGTGAAATATTTCTTAAGCTAGTTTTGCCCCATTTTACAACTTTTCTTGCAACAGTTGTTAAGTGAATCATTGCAGTTGTTAAGTTAGTAACATTGCTGTTAAGTGGATCTGGCTTCCACATTGACTTTGCTTGTCAGAAGGACCCAAAAGCTGATCACATGACCCCTGGACACTGCAACTGTCATAAATATGAACCAATTGCCATGCATCCAAATTTTGAACAAAGACCAAGGGGATGCTGCAACAGTATAAGTGTGGGAAATGGTCATAAGTCACTTTTTTCATGCTATTGTAACTCTGAAAGGTCACTAAATGAACTGTTGTAAGTCAAGAATCATCTGTAATAACTTTAGAATTCTGGAACTGTAGTAGAATCTCCAATATTTACAGCCATAATTAATAACATATCAAGAGTTTTAAAATGCTCTATCTACAAACAGGTTAGAATTTACAAAGAAATACCATAAAAAAACAATGATAACATTATACCCCAAAGGAGACATCGTATTCTTTAGAAGTAAATGGCTTGTCTCCCAACTCCTCAAAGAAATCTGTTAACGATTCCAGTGTTTCTTCGGCAAGTTTTTCATACTTGGTTTCATCTAATGAGCTGTAAAAGTCATGTGAATAAAGATTCGCTCAAATTTACTTGCTGAAAACAAGAGGGAGACAATATAAACTTTCAGAGGGGAAAAATGCAGACTACTTGAAGATATTTGTTACTAGCTAGTGTTGGAAACATTTCACAGATTTTATTAATAAAGAATGGGGAAAAGTTTATTATAGACCATAGGGAGAGAAATCAGCTGAGATTTAATTTTAGTCAGGCCATTAAGTCATTTCTATTCATTTAATTTAAGCAACCATCTGATATAAGAATTCTGAGCTTATTACTTGAGGATTTCTAAAAAAAAAATTGGATATGATACAAATATAGTATATTAGATAGTAGCAATTAGCTCTCTATGAGACAAACCACTGAGTACATTTCAGAACTTCTAGAAACAACAAATGGAACTTTGGATGAATTACCAAATTCCTTTTCTTTCAGGAATGGAAAGTATCCTTAGCCTGGTTGTTCTTTCACTATCCTTGCAGGAGGAACAACTAATTTTCTTTTCTGGCTCATAAGGAAGGAAGTAATTTCAATAAAGAGCAGTCTCCTAGCTAGTTAAGAGATTATGTTCAGTGCCACTGAAACAGCATCACCAATTTTAAGGACTCATCTGCCAAAAACTGTTCTGGCTGTGACTTGTCAATTAACCCTGCATCATCTCATATAAGAATAAAATAAGGACCACAAGTTGCTCAATATTTATTTATTTGTATCCTGCCTTTATTATTTTTACAAATAACTCAAGGCAGCAAACATACATCCTGCTCTTATTTTCCCCACAACAACAACCCTATGAGGTGGATTGGGCTGATAAGAGTGTTACTGGCCCAAAGTGACACAATCGGCTTTCATGCCTAAGGTAGGACTAGAACTCCTGGTTTGGGAGCTTGGTGCCTTAAACCACTAGACCTAACTGGCTCAGTAGATCATAATGGAGGATGCTGCTAAATTAGTAATAATCCTAATGTTTCAATATATACAACAATTACGGCAATAATTAAGGATACCTCCAGCACTAGTAGGAAAACAGAGTAACAGACTTACTCTGAAGCAGAACAGAGAAAAGAAAGGGTAACATTTAGCAAAGAACTCCTATAGCAGTGATGGCAAACCTTTTAGAGACCGAGTGCCCAAACTGCAACTCAAAACCCACTTATTTATCACCGGGTGCCAGGTGGGCGTGACCCACTGGGTGGGCGTGGCTGTGGTGGTCATGGCAGACTGGGTGGGTGTGGCCAAGGTGGGCGTGATCACCTCGATGTTGCTCGTGGGGAGGGATGCATGTGGGGGCCGGGCAGGGTTGGGGGAGATCCAGGGGGTCTTTAGCAGGTGGGGCGGTGGGCAGGAGGCTTGTCCTGCGGGGTGAGGCGAGGCAAGGCGAGGCAGGGCGGGGGTGCCATTGTCGCAAGGCAAGGCGAGGCAGGGGCCGGGGCGGCTGCTGCCTGACACCATCGGCCCCCACACACAGAGGCCGAGTGCATGGGTGCTGGGATGCATCCGGCCACGTGGGACCTCGGCGAGTTAGCTGGCGGCTGGTTGAAGAGGGACGGTTGCCATCTCCGGGGCATTGTGCGCGTACCCACAGAGAGGGCTCTGAGTGCCGCCTCTGGCACGCGTGCCATAGGTTCGCCACCACTGTCCTATAGCTACCTTTAGACCAGAGTACAGGATTTAAAAAACTAGGAAGATGCTCTCTGCTGACATCTAGAGGTTACAAAAAAAAGTTATTTGGTCCTGCCTGTCAGGAAAGAGAAGCAGCTGAGCTAAGAACATTAATGCTACAAGATGAGAACCTGTGGTTTACTACACTAAATTAGTGAGGACATGTGCTTTCAGTTAAGGATTCCTTAACTCCAACATTCCCCAGCTTGTGCTGCCTCAATATGGCAGAGGGTGTTTTGGGGACAGATGAGTGAGGCAGTTACACAAACAGTGTATTCTTCCAGAAGGGTCACCCAATATGTGAAGGTCATCATAACTGCCCAGCTAAGCAAGCACCAGTATCAGCAGCAGCAATAGAGGAAGGTGTCAGAGGTGGATGATCACTGTAGTGACAATAAAGACATCATTTCACACTGCATAGGAGAAGGCAAATAGCAAAGCACTCCTATATTTTATCAAGTAAACTAGAAGGACAGAGAAGATACGAGGGGTCCTTGGTACTCTCCTAGCTTGGTTATTTTCTTGCATACGTTTCCTTACCCAAACAAGGTAACATCATCAATGTTTTATCTTACAGAGAAGATGAAGTGAATGCTGGATGATGGGCCCATCAGGTTGAATGGCATTCAACATGCTATGGATCCTCCAGAGTAGACATAGTATTTTATGACATAGGCTGATCAAATCCTATGTCTACTGACTGATGTTTTCATGCAGAGAAAAGAAAATCCCAAACTATAAAAACAGAAATGGAGTAGAACGCAAAGCGTAAGAAGCCCAATTATGGAAAAGCTCAACCCAATGAAAAATGAAATGAACTCACTACACAGCGATTCCTTGGGCATCGGTGAATTGAAACAGAGTGAAATTGGTTACTTTCAGTCAGAAGATCATACTGTTTACTTCTTAGAACGTAAACAATCAAAAGAACCCTGTTGTTTTCATAGTCAGGAAGGTAATAGCAAAGGCAGTATTTTGGTACAATGCAGCTAATGAACAAATAATATCAATTAGATTTTGTAGACAACCCTTTCATGATCTGTGAATAGTTATCCAGATCTGTGATCCTGGTGTAGAGGAAGAAGACGAACGAATGTTATGGTCAAGTTCAATCAGAAACCGATAGAACATGCAAGCAAGATGCACTGTTTGTGATTGGGAACTGGAAAGACAATGTTACAAATATTAAGGAGGAAAACGTAATTGCACTATACATGTAGGAAAAAGAAATGAAACAGGAGAATGAATGGTCAGTTTCTGCCAATCCAATTTCTTCATTGCTAATACAATCATTATCATCGGGTGGAACAACAGAGAAACCAAATTGACTGTATTATCGATGTAAGGAAATGGAAGAGCTCCCTTAAAACAGCAAAGACATGGCGAGGGGCTGATTGTGGAACAGATCACAAACTGCTAGTGTGCAACCTCCAAGTCAGGTTAAAGTGGAAAAACAAAACCACTTTCCACTATATAATCTTGTCAATATACTTACCACGCAAAGGAAAACTATGAAATCCTGAGCCTCATTTACAGGGAGCCATAGGAACTGTGGAATTAAATCAAAGAAACTGTTTAGGATGAATGTGAAAATATATTTCCAAAGACCAAGAAACAGAAGAAACCAACTGGATGAGAAGAGAGTTGATACAAATTGCCTACAAGATAAGCCAAAGCTAAGAAAGGCACAGGAACTGAGCAAAGAATTTCAGAAAGCTCTTAGAAGAAACAAGAAGCATTACCAAGATACTTAGAAGATACATATATATTCATGTTTGTAAGAACTTCTAGTGCTGGAAGTTAAATCAGCATTCCAGTCATTACGAGGATAGAATGCTATGGGAAGAACAAAAGAATCAAGAGAGGTTGTAACCAAATTTTGCAAGCCAACGGGGAGAACAATACAGTAGTCAATAGTCTGAGAGAGTTGAATCTACTTATCAATATCAAAGAATAGAGATTTAACAGATTGTGCAAACCACATCCTTAATTTCACATCCTAGTAAAATAATGCTTAGGGTCATCCAAAACAGATTAGAGTCTTAGGCACAAAGGGGAAATACCATGAATTCAAACTGGTTTTAGGAAAGACCAAGGAATAAAGGACATTATTGCTTGTGTATAATGGAGAATTGAAAAAGTCAAAAGAATGCAAAAAAAACCCCAATATGCGTTTTATTGGATATAGAAAGACCCTGAATTATACTGATCATGTCAACCAGCGAATGTCCAAAGGAAAATGGGAGTCTCAGAATCTCTCACATGCAAAAACCTATATGCATGACAGAAAGCCAATTCTGAGCAACACAACAACAGACTGGTTCCAAGTGGACAAAGGAGTGAGATAAGGCTGTATTGTATACTCTCCTTATTTATTCAATTTATATGTTGAAAATATTTGAGGGATGCTGTATTGGTAGAAGATGAGCATGGTTTAAAACTGGACAAAATATTAATAACTTCTGATAGACTGATGACTCTACTTTGAAAGCTATAAATGTGAAAGTTGTAGTAATTAAAGTCAGAAAGCAGGAAAAATGGAATTAAGATTAAATATAAAGATGATCAAACCAATGATAATTGGTACAGTAAAAAGCCTTTGAAATGATAAATGAAGACACTGAAGTGCTGGATTGACCATCAACAGTGAACAGGCAGCAGTCAACAAAGATGCCATAGTATCACTTGGTAGGATAGCAACAAGATGTTGAAAAAGATATTTGGATGCCAAAATGCATCCGTACTTAGAAGCATTAGAATGACGAAGACAGTAGTTTTCCCTGTGACATTCTATGAATGTGCAAGTTGCATTTTGAAGAAGCAAATTAGAAAGATTTGATGTTGGAGAAGATTCTTGCTAATATTATGAATAGTCAGAAAAACAAACACTGGATCACAAAACAAATCAATCCAGAGTTTTCACTTGAGGCACATGTGACCAGGCTCAACTATCATATTTTAGACATATTACATAAAGATCCAGCTTCCTTGAGAAGTTCATAATGCTGGAAAAAAATAGAGTGGATGCTCAGTAGCAAGTTGGGGGAACTGAATTGCAATAGTCATTAATTCACTACTGACAGACTTAAAAGGTCAGATAGACAACAGATCATTTTTGACAAAGTTTGTCTATGTGATTGCTAAGAGTCAACATCTCCTTGATGAAACTTAATCACTATGGGCACTGGCTTTGGTTAATGTCAGCTCTGAAGTGCCAGATATCAATTTCTGTCTTGCTCACTAATTTAGCCTTTGGGGGGGGAAACATAATACAATACATTATCAATTGTATATACAACATACCTTTTGTCTATGAGAGTTCCTGTGCTTCTTTCAAATATAAGTTGAATACTCTTGACTCTGTTTATCAGAACATGGTCTAAAAAGTGCAGATGAGCATCCTGTAAAAAAAAGTTTCAAACTTAAATGTGACCTATAGAGGGGTTGGGACTATAACTTAATTATTTTGTGGATGTTTTCACTGTTTTAATGTTTTTAATTGTTTTATAATTTTAGAATTGTAAGTTGCCCAGAATCACTTGATTGAATTAGGCAGCTATAGAAACTAAATGAATGAATGAATGAATTTTCTAGAATTCTACCGTTGGTACTTAACACCAGACAAGTTAATCAAAAATGTATAAAGGTATTTCAAATGAATGTTGGAAATATAAAGGAAAGAGGGGACATTTTACCATTTATGGTGGACATGTGATAAAGCAAGAAAATATTGGAATAGGATTCGTATGTTAATACATAAAATTCTTAAACTAAATATAGAAAGAAAACCAGAGACTTTTCTCTTGGGACCAATGGACAAAGACCTGGAAAAAATATATGGAACTTTGATGTTATATATGTTGACAGCAGCAAGATTACTCTACGCTCAGAAATGGAAGACTACATCGATTCCTACAACAGAGGAAAGCTTACAAAAACTGATGGAGCTCAGCCAATATAAAAGCAAGCTAATCCTAAGGATATGTATTCAGTAGTAAATCTCTATGGAGATTCTCAGTCATCCAGGTCATAGTTGTCCCAAAGGTGTTTTTTCACGAGGCAACTGGACTTTCTTGTTTTTCTTTGAAGATGTTTCCCATCCAAGAAGCTTCTTCAGCTCTGACTGGATGGTGGGGAATTCCTGAAGAAGCTTCTTGGATGAGAAGTGAATCATCTTCAAAGAAAAACAAGAAAGTCCAGTTGCCTCGTGAAGAGGCACCTTTGGGAGTAGTGAATCTCATTCTATGCAATGCCCTTTGGGTTTTAAGCACAAGTTAAAGGAATCAATAAACTATGCTGGGTTTTTTTTTCTAGTGCAAACTATGATTAAGTGCAAGCAATAAAAATGCATAGGTTGCACAGAATACAAAAGCATTTCTTGAAGGCTGTTGATTCTGTTGCATTCACATCATTCAAAACCTCCCTCTGGATTGGCAACGTATTACTACAGAATGCATGTAGCAGTTACATCTATTTAACAGTGCCTCTAGTATCTAAGGTAGCCACACCATCCCTTACCTGTTTCAACTTTCCAGCTGGGGAGAATTCATCAGCCTTTAGAAAGGCATCAAATCTGGCCTCCAAGAGCTTCAACGCCCCTGTGGGGAAATTTGGTTTCTTCTCCCTCCTTCCCTCCCCATCCATGCATTGCCTGGACGAAGGTGGTGAACAATTATGGGCTTTTTATCTCAAGACTGTCAGTGGCCACCATACCAATTTATGGAGAACGAACTATATAAGTCAGGGCTGTCCAACCGTGGCAACTTTCAAGAACTGTGGACTTCAATTCCCAGAATTCCCCAGCCAGCCATGCTGGGAGTTGAAGTCCACAAGTCTTAAAGTTGCCGAGGTTTGACACCCCTTCTTAAGTGGTGCCCCGGGCTGCTCGAAGGAAGGGATGACAGGCTCTGCAGTTGCCTCTCAGAGGCCCTGGGCGGATCAGGAGCGATCCCTTCCCGACAGAGGCAACGCCTATCTGGCCTAGAACCGCGGGAAATAAAGTTCAAATCCTCCGCCAAGGTCCCTGCCAAAGCCTATTCTCTCCTTGCCCCCCCCCCCAAAAGACGATCTGGGCAAGTCCTGGTGGCCTTCCTTCCGCCCTCCTGGGGACGCCCGCGCAAGCCAAGCACACTCACCGGCTGGCTGAGAATGAAGGAAGAAGCGGCGGCCGCGGCCTCTTTCCTCCGTCCCCCGCCGTTGCTTAGACGGCGGGCCCCGAGCAACAGTCCCGCGGAGAAGGCGCAGGCTCTCCCCCGGCTCCACATGTTGCCAGGCCACCGTGGGGGAAGAGGCCTGCTTCTGGCCGCCGCGGCCCCTTCCGCGAACCACAGAGAACGGCGGCTGTGGAAGCTCGTGAAGGCCCGCGGCTGCCCTCTGGCGGTGCCTGAGAAGCATCCGCGGTGCTTCGGCGTTGATCTTTTCCAAGTGGGAATTTTTTTAAAAAATTAGATAACGGTTTGGGATTTTTCTTTTTACACTAAAAACACAAGAAACTACCAGAAACTAACAATTAAGATAAGAAAGAGAAGGAAGTAAAGGACAAAGAAAAAGTGCAGAAAGAAAGAAAAAGAAATATAAGAAATGATTCTGATGTTATTTATTTATTTATTTGTATCCTGCCTTTATTATTTTTACAAATAACTCAAGACAACAAACATGTCCAACACACCTTCCTCCTATTTTCCCTTCAACAACAACAACAACCCTGTGAGGTGGGTTGGGCTAAGAGAACGTGACTGGCCCAAAGTCATCTACCTGGCTTTCATGACTAAAATGGGGATGGAATTCAGCGACTTCTAGTTTTCTTAACAGACTGAACCTGCTCTTTTACAACAGTTATAAATTTAAATTGACCTCATAGTCTAAGGTTTACAACATTGCTTTCATTTTTTTCTAGTAACTATTATTTTTTCTAATCATTAAAATCATACATCACAATCTTTCTGTCTCACACACAAAGTCCAGATGGGGTTTCCAATCAGCATTAAGATGAATCCATGTCTTTTCTCTAATCAAAATGGTCAATTTTGCCATTTCAGTAAGTGCTATCATCTTCACTATCCCGTGCCATTGTGGATAATATCAATTTTTTCCACCATTGTACATATAAAAGTATCACTGCTGTTATATTTATTTAAAAAAGGTCCCAAAAGAGGTTTTTTTCCAGCTTTTTATCAATCAGTTCTAAAAGAAACATCTCTGGCTTCACTTGTATATAAATCTTTAAAATCTTCTGAATTAATCCATTTTTTAGCTTTTTTGCTTTTTTATCACAGTTTTTATTAGCTTATAATATAAAATACTAAAATACAAGAGCAAATAGTAAGGCACAAAGAGAAGGGGAAGGGAAAAAGAGAAGTGTGGAATAGAGGGGGGGGGAGTGTTGACTTCCGATTCCCTCTGTTGCAGTAAAATAAGGCATTAACATTGAACCTCAACTTTTTACATTTCTATAGTAGTATAAACTAGCCATTTCTGTAACAACAAATCAGTCTAATCAATAAAACCCAAAATCAAAGTGTCATTTTTTTCCACCTCAAGCACAAAGTCCAGAAGTGATTTCCAAGTAGAAACAAAAGTACTTATATTCTTTTCTTTTATCAGCACAGTCAATTTAGTCATCTCTGCTAACTCCATCAACTTTTGTAGCCATTCATCCATGGTGGGAATTGAAACATCCTTCCATTTTTGTTTGTAAAGTACTTTTGCTGCCGTCAACATATATAAAATCAGAGTTCCAATTTTTTTTTCCAAATCTTTTTCCACCATCATGATAAAAAGTCCACTTTTGTTGTTTTGTTTGTTTATAGTACATTTTCAACAATTTTTTCTAGTGAATAATATCAATGATCATTTTGCAAAGATTTAAGATTATAACATGTGAATTTCATCCACATATTCTCCCATCATTCCATTTTTATATAACCAAATATTAGCCTATTTTACTATACATTCATGTTTTTCCATTTCAAATTTTAATAAAAGCAATACATTTCAGCTGTAACATGTTTAGCATTTGTACATAATTCTGTTTCATTTTTACAATATTCAAAACCAAAAGTCTTTTTACTTTAAATCTTTCTGATAACTATATATAAGAAAACCACTGACATTATATACTTAGTTCAAATCTCTTTATTTTATTTTAAAATAACCTTAGGAAAATCCTGATATGTCACCATAAGTTAACCATTTGTGTTTATTATTTTTCTTTTATAATATGCTTAATGTGGTAAGAGCTACAGAGGCATTTTTGGACACAACCTGGATTTTTATCTACTCCATCTTCTCCATGTGGCACATCTAACAAAATTATTTTTAAAATCTTCATTAACCTTAACTTTATCATACAATAAATAGCTGTGCCACCCAAACCTCAAATCATGTCCTTCTAATCTTTCTATTTCTGAGCCTCACCCACTCTTTCATATAAAGTAAACCACAAGCTGCAAACTATAATTTCAAATCAGATAAACCCAAACTTCCTCTTTCTTTAGCATCTTTTAAAAATATTTTAATTAAATCTAATTACAATGAAGGGATTTTATTGTGTTTATGATTTTAATATGTTTAAGCTTGACACTAGCAACTATTATATATATATAGTAACCATTTTATATTGATACTTGTAGTGTTACTATGTAATGATTGTTTTGTTATTTTGTAATCATTGTTTTGTAGCCAATTGCCTGAGGGGATGCTTTATGTATATTGGAAAAGTAAAAGTCTCATGTTAAACATACGGGAGATTGCTTACATGAAAAGAGCACGGTAAGGGGAGGGGGAAAACGAGTTACGGATGGAGCCTGGGTTGCTGTGTATGAGTCATCATCTTGGAATTGTTTTTCTGTGCTATCTTGCTCCTGATACAGAGACCTGGTCTTTTTGTTTTGAAAAGGTATAAAAGGTGGAAGACATCTTTACTGGTTGTTGCCTTCATTCCTCTACCAGCCACGAAGAGGGATGAGGCCACCCCTCTCTGTTTTGATCAAAATAAAGTTGTAATTCTTTGCTGAAACCTCGGCTCAGGAGTTTCTTTTGACTCTTTTAAATTCCTGAATAGCGCTGGGACAATTGTGAGGCTAAGTGAAAAACCTTACAACAAAATAAAAATACAGAAAAAAGTTGAGAAAGAAAAAATGTAAAGAGGAAGAGAAAAAAGTGGTGACTTTTAACTTTTTCAGTGCAATATAATACAAAAAATACAATTGCAACCTTTTGTTTCTTTAACATCTTGTAAGGCCTTCCTGTCACATTGATTGGTTATGTATCTTTTACTACTACATGGTAACATACATGAAATAAAACTTCCATAATATAGAGAAAGTTACCATTTCAATGACTAAGTTACCTGTTGCAATGGTCTAACCGTCTTATCATATATTTTGAATGAGCTACAATTTACAGGGTTTACAAAACATGCTAAGCAATAAGCTATGGTGTAGAATGCACACTTGTGTTGTGCACAGAAACAAAATGAATTATTGATTTAAGTGTCATGTAGTCATGTTGTATGGACATATGTTTGTGAGATGTTTATCCATGGTTAACAGATGGTTTATTCATCCCAGTTAACTGGGTTCATGCCAAACATTGAACCATACAGTAAACATGTCTTTTTTCAATGTGCTAGGCTAAAATGTGGCTGGCTTGTTTGTCATTCTGCAAAAAGAAAACCACCTTTTTAATTACATGTTCTGTGGCTAAACATCCAGCCTTAACCAGAGCTAAAATCCTATTCAAATTAGGGCTGAAAGCTGCTGCTGTTTTCTCTTGTGCTGTGCTTGGTTGTTGTTTGCCTTCCTTATGCTAAGTAGCCAGATTAGAATAATTATATGCATTGGGAAACATTCTGCATCATACTGATTTTGCTCTCAGATTATAGGGCCTGGAAAAGTAAATTAGGCCTCTGCAAGGCAGTTTAGTGAGGAATTGCACCCTGCAAACACAATGTGATTCACTTTGTTGGAGACCCAAAACTCTGCAGTTGTCTCATTTCATAGCTGACTGTTAGCAGCTAGTGGTCATTCCTGTTTCTCTTTTTAGGTAAGGAAACAGGTTGTGGGTCATCTAGTGTCCCTTTAAAGATTATCTTGGAAGAAACAATGTGCTGTGGCTTTGGAGAATCAAGTTGAACAAGTTCTGAGAACCATACAAATGCAAGCTAAAGACTCTTTGTGTAATCTCAACTCCTGATAACTACACAGTCACAGCTAGTAAGACAGAAGTGGTTTGCCCTTCTTCTAGAATAGTTTTCTGTTCCTATTGAGCCTACACCTGTGGCCCTAAGACCTCCCAGTGGTCTCCCAATCACAAACTGATCAGTCCTGAAACTGGTTTGCTTTTACACCCAAACAAATTTATCCGGCTGCTGCCAAAACCAATTACACAGCTTATGGACAGGATTGGACAGGTAGAGTTTCAATTCAGCACTTAAATAGTTCTTGAAAATAAAATAGGATAAGTGGAATTCTTCATTCCTTTAATCAGCTTTTTTTAAAAAAAAAAATGCTTACTGTACAGAGAAAGCAATTATTTAAATGATGAGTGCTTATTTTTTGGAGAGTCATAATGTAAATAGTCTGACTGGCTTAAATACCTTGTCAGAGTCTCCCAAAGAACCATGCATCAGGCCAAGAGTTTAATATATCCTCCTGGCCATTCCTACCTCTTTTCCCCTGAGGATCTTTTCTCAAGCAATGAGTAGAGAACATCTGGTCTAGTTCTCACCTGGGTTCATCTGTATTTATAGTACGTCACAATGATACATTTATAATAGAGCATAAGACTCAGCTAGTAGTAAAGTCTCTCTCTTGCACATTTTTCCTCCACCTGTGCTCCCTTTGAGGGGCAGACTCTGTGCATGGGCAGGAATCTGAATTTTCCATTGAGGGATTTTCCTCCAGGATGCTGCTACCGCTACCACCACCAATGGTGTGTGGGAACAATCTTGGGAGACAGGAGGCAGATGCTGGACCAGTGCTTTTTTTGTAAGAAAAAAGGTGCCGGAACTCACATCTTGTTAATTTTTTATTTAACTTTCGCACATAGTCAATCACTGTACACACACCCACACACGTCAGTTGTGTAACAAAACATAACGGTCGTCGCCTGCAGTAAGCACTCAGTGCATAACCACATGACCAATCACAAGCTGAGCAGTGCCCCAAGCCGAGCAGCCGGACGAAGTATGCGTGCATTGGACTTGACACACAAGCAGCCCGCATGCACCGTTTTAATGATTTTGCCGCTGACCTGCTACGCTCGACAGGGCGATTCGAGTCCATGTGGACCAAACATCAAATTTTCAAAAGCTACTTTTAAAACTTGGAAAATCTGTCAAAAAAAAGTGCCGGAACTCCATTCCAGTGAGTTCTATGACAAAAAAAGCACTGTGCTGGACAATCAGCATGTAAAAGAAGGGAAAGAAGTGTGGGAAGCATTTTGGAAGGGACCTGCCCTAGTTTCCTGGAGATAAAATACTTTCAGATTGTGTTAATACAACCTTACACTAAAGATAGAGCTGGTATTCCTGGTTGTGCTTCTTGTTTGGACTACCACAAAGGGCCTCAAAATCATGACAGTCCCTGCCAATCCTGTATAGTTGACAGACATGACTGCCTTTCTTTTAAAGTATTAAAGTATTAACATTGCAAAATATCTAACTACCATACTAGCTCCTCTGGTTGGTAACACCACTCATCACATCAATAATTTACATGACTTCGCCAGCAAGATTTGGAAAATAAAACTGGATGCGGATGTGATGTGACTTCACTCTTCACTTGCATCCCAACAACTGAAGCTGTCATGGTAGTGAAAAAATGTCTGCTACAAGACAGCAACCTAGGTGACAGAACCAACCTCAACCCAGACCACATATGTGTGCCATGCTGGACCTCTGCCTGACCACTACCTATTTTCAATACAGTGAAGGTTTCTACAGACAAAAACACGGCTGTGCCGTGGGCTTACCTGTGTCCTCCATTGTGGCCAATCTATACATGGAAGAGGTAGAAACCAAAGCCCTAAACTCCTTCACAGGAATTCCACCCACTTGCTGGTATAGATATGTGGACGATACTTGGGTCAAGATCAAAACACAGGAATTGGAAGCATTCACCAAACATATCAACTCGGTGGACAGATACATCAAATTCACATGTGAAGATGTTAAGGAAAATAGTCTAGCCTTCCTTGATTGTGCTGTATACATTAAGGAAGACAGAAGCCTTAACATGGAAATTTACAGAAAACCCACTCACACGGATCAATATTTACATTTTGATTCATACCACCACTGGAGCAAAAAATAGAAGTTATCAGAACCCTACACCATAGAGCTGAAGGCCTGCCTACCAGCAAAGAAGGAAAAGAAAAAGAAATAAAACACATCAAGGAAGCCCTCAGAATATGTGACTATCCCAAGTGGGCCTTCACCAAATCTCAAAAAAGACCTAGCAGGAGCTCCTCCATAACAGACAAAGAAAACAATAAATGAAGCAATGTAGTCATTCGATATGTTGCAGGAATATTGGAAAAGCTCCGGAGGAACTTCAACTAACACAACATACATGCACACTTCAAACCTAAGAATATACTAAGGCAGAAGCTTGTCCATCTGAAGGATAAAACACCCAGACACAAACTGAGCAATGTGGTATATGCACTACAATGCAGTGAGTCATGTGCCAATCTGTACA
Organism: Azemiops feae; assembly: GCA_023970755.1. Taxonomy (NCBI): domain Eukaryota; kingdom Metazoa; phylum Chordata; class Lepidosauria; order Squamata; family Viperidae; genus Azemiops; species Azemiops feae. Next base: position 507,220 of record JALGBA010004255.1, on the reverse strand, counting down.
TTGGGGAAAAGAAATAACAACTTCATAAACGCATGGCACAACATAGGAGAACAAACCCATCAGGACAAGAGTCAGAAATCCATCTGCATTTAAAAGACAAAAGCCATTCTTTGGAAGACAGCGAAATCCACATTTTGGACAGACAGGACCGCTGGTTTGAAAGAGGGGTCAAAGAGGCCATCTATGTCAAAATTGAACAGCCCTCTCTCAAAAGAGGGGGGGGGAAACTGACATCATCTATGTCCAGTCTACAACACAGTCCTTTCAACAGTTCCAAGAAGGTTCCACACCCATTTGCACTACTTGGGTGACCCTGAAGACACAGATAAGCTTCCAGGTAGCACTAACGATGACTCCTCGCTAAAAGAATGCAAATGAACAGCTGTCTGCAAGGAATATAAATCCTTCCATTGCTCACCATCCCAGTCAGAGCTGAAGAAGCTTCTTGGATGAGAAGCAAAACATCTTCAAAGAAAAACAAGAAAGTCTAGTTGCCTCGTGAAAAAGCATCTTTAGTTGGTTTGTACAGTTGATGAGTCTAACAGTCCAGAAACACAGGAAGACTGCTCATATCAAACTATTTCTATGATTTAATTCAAGGGTGGGCACCTATGGCAACTTTATGACCTGCAGACTTCAATTCCCAGAATTCCTGAGCCAGCCATGGGAGTTTATTTATTTATAAAATTTATTGGCTGCCCATCTTACCATAGGGTAATTCTGGGCAGCTTACAGTTCAAACATAAAACATAAAAAGTTAAAATCAAACATTAAAACCAAAGACACATGAGGAAGGCGGGGGCAGAGTGGGGGGGGGAAGTGGGATCTGTTATTAATCAACCACCTCCACTGTGCTTTTCCCCCACGGGGGCCCCAAGCCACTGGCAAAGCCACAGCAGAGAAGGCCATAGGTCATAAACTTGCTATAGTTTCCTACCCCTGAGTTAACTGAATATATTATGTAGTTCACCACTAGATCTGCAAAAGCATTTCCAACTTTGATTGGGATTTACTGGTGTTACAGTGTTATAGTGCTAGAGCACCATATTCCATCCTCTGCCCTAATATGTTTGAGATAGACATACAATATGGTCCTCTCTATGCCCCACTGAGCTGTGCTCTGAGATCCAGCCATCCAATATATTTTTAGAAGGGGCATCATTCACATTCTTCTCTTCTCTTCTCTTCTCTTCTCTTCTCTTCTCTTCTCTTCTCTTCTCTTCTCTTCTCTTCTCTTCTCTTCTCTTCTCTTCTCTTCTCTTCTCTTCTCTTCTCCCCTCCCCTCCCCTCTCCTCTCCTCTCTCCTCTCTTCTCTTCTCTTCTCCTCTCCTCTCCTCTCCTCCCCTCCCCTCCTCTCCTCTCCTCTCTTCTCTTCTCTTCTCTTCTCTTCTCTTCTCCTCTCCTCTCCTCTCCTCTCCTCTTCCCCTTCCCCTTCCCCTTCCCCTTCCCCTCCTATTAAAATATGTGCATTTACAAGGGACTCGGCAAATGGCTGATTGTGTTTTTTGAATTATGAGTTCTGGCAATGCCTTGAGGGAAGCAGGTAAGAAGACCAAAGAGGGCACAGTGAAGGGAGGGGGGAGTCACTCAGTGAAAAGAACAGAAGAAAAGTCACCTAGTTTCTCCTTTTTTTAAATTCTAATTGAGATTGGCCTATATTTAAAAACAGGAAACACGAAGACTGTATTCGGGGCCTACAATAGCAAAATAGGGCAATGCAGTGCTTCAGTTAGCTGGACAAAATAGAGCTTTCTCTGCAATTTTTTCAAGCAGCTGCATTTTTTCTCTTGCATTGTGCAGACTTGCAGGTGAAGTGCAATCCTGGGGAGAGATATATCTGATTTACAGATGCAGGCAGGTGCTCCTTGTGGGACATGCCCTGGAGTCCCTTTTTCCAACTGCAACACTGCACAACCTTTTGACCTAAATACACGCAGCTCAGGTATGGAAGCAATTCTTAATTTTTGCAACAGCCATCTGTATGCTCAGAAAACATACAAAATCATAGCAAGATGAATTGTGGTTTACTGAAGTAGTCCAGATGCTTTGAATCATAGAAACTGCTGTCCTTGAGTTTATGTAAGGCACTGACCCACAACCTACCAGGCATGTTTTAACCAGTTCGTCACTGTAAAAACTACCTTTTTCAGAAAGGAGATTGTGAAGCTCAGCTGCTCATTCTGAAAATCAGATGCATCAGTTGGTGAAACGAATAAGCCACTTTTTTAAGGGCTTGGATACTGAGGCAGATAGAATGAATCCAGGATAGCAATAGCAACAGCACTTAAGACTTATATACTGCTTCATAGTGCTTTACAGCACTTTCTAAGCGGTTTAGAGTCAGCATAGTGCCCCAACAATCTGGGTCCTCGTTTTACTGACCTCGGAAGGAGGGAAGGCTGAGTCAACCTTGAGCCGGTCAGGATCAAACTCCTGGCAGTGAGCAGTTAGCCTGCAATACTGTATTCTAACCACTGCGCCTCCATAGCTCTTGGTACAGAGGATGCCTCTTGTACAGAACTTGAGACATATACTTTTATGCCATGATAGAAGCTGTGCATTCTGAATGATATACAGTGCATTCAGAAAGTATTCAGTCCCCCTTCACTTTTGTCAATGTTATGCTGCAGCCTGATTCTAGTTGTTGGACATTTCTACAATTCTGTTTTCACTTTGTCATTATGAGGTACTGAGTGTAGATTAATGAGAAAAAAAATGAATTTCAACAATCATAGAATCAGGCTGCAGCATAACAGCATTGACAAAAGTGAAGGGAGTCTGAAAGCTTTCTGAATGCACTATGCATTTGGAACAGTATAATAGAAGAGGCAGATGAAGATACAAATTGAGAAACCAGCATGTTAAACAAACCTCTTTCTGTTAAAACGTACGATGTACAGATCTCTGTAGGGTGCTCTTGGTGCTATCTGGTATATGGGTGTCGTTGTTGCTACTGTTGCTAGCTCCACGATAGACTGAGAAATTCTGAGAGAAGCAAATGGCACTTTGGTCTTCAAGAAATGTTACAGGTCTTCCTTTGAATCAAGATGATAAATGTTTTCTCACAAGCATCTGAGAAAGGTACCATCTCATCTGGAATGCCACAAGGTAGTGATCTTCTGACCTGAAAGCCTTCCCTTCTGACATGAGGCCTCCTGCTTTTCAGGATCCTAAGGCCATAGAGAACAGTTCAATAAAGCCAGAACTTGTTTTGTTTTTATCTAATAAAGGGAGGGATGTAATATAGTTCTATAAATCCTAACAAACATTACGGCCAGACCAAGGAGGTTTAAAAAGGATGAAATAAGGAATTGTGATAATGCTAGTGTCTAAAGCCGTTATATAATTTAAAAAGTGTTATGTTTTCTCTGCAATCTATGGCAAGAATTCTCTTAAGTAATAGCAATAGCACTTAGACTTATATACTGCTTCGTAGTGCTTTACAGCCCCCCTCTAAGTGGTTTATAGAGTCAGATATTGCCCCCAACAATCTGGGTCCTCATTTTACCAACCTTGGAGAGAAGGAAGGCTGGGTCAACCTTGAACCAGTCAAAATCTAATTGCTGACAAGTCAGCAGAATTAGCCAGCAATACTGCATTCTAACCATTGCTCATGGAAAAATAGAATTAGAAAATAAAGGTGTGATATATTAGTGCATAATTATTTATTTTTTAGGATTTTTAGATCAGAATAATCTTAGATAATGCAGTACCAGGCATGGTTTTGCTGAAACTTTTTGCACAAGCTTAAATTCCATGTACTAGGAGGCAAACCTGAGCCTTTACATACTTAATGTAATCTTTTAAATAATGTATTTATGCATAAATACAGATTGGAAGAAATAAGCAAACATAAAGTTGGCTTGCAAGACAAGATTTCAGTTAGCGAAATCAGGAATTCTTCCACTTACGTGAAAGAATATTTTCTAAGCCATAAAAACAGAGATCAAAGTGCCATGGAGGAAAGGTTACACACAATCTGTTCTACTGATTTATGTTTTATATTTCCCAGTAGTCTTCCATAAATATTGTTTTTGAGGTATTGTAGCTAGGAAGAAAAACTTATCTAGGCTATGTTTGCATGCTATATAAAAACAGCCTATTTCTGGAGCGCACATTGTAAACATAGCAATCCTATGTGTTTCCATACATTTTTTAAATGCCATTTTTAAATTTCTTAAAATGTTGTATTTCACTGTCCAGATTCCTAAGGTATCTGAAGTTTGTGTTAGTTTATTTAAGATTAATCAAAGTGCTTATTATTTCCTCAAATGGAATGTCAATTCCATATTGACTTCTCCATGAGAAATAAAACATGAAATATTATTTATTTTGGTTTAGCATTCCACTTTGCAATCATATTCTGTGTAAAAAGCAGATTACATAAATTCCCCTCATCCCATTTAATGTATCATAGCAGTCTAAAAAAATGGAATTTGATACAAATAAGACATCCATTAAGTTTAAAGACTTTCAGCAATATTTATTTTGAGAACAAAATACTTTATTTGTCAATAAAACTATAGTTTACAGTAGAATATACTAAATAAATTATGTAATTTATCCTTTACAAGCAATATATCTAATCACAAATATTTCAAAGACAATATATGTACACAAACATAAGGCTTTGTTATAAATAGCTTCTTTATTTCACTAATAAACAGTGAAAATTTCTTTATAGAAGATAGTTTCCATAAAGTTATGTGCAGACATACTAACTCTTGTATGAAATTAACAGATGAGCAATCATAATTCTGGGGGAAGGGGAGAAAAGCAGAATTGATTTATAGAATAGTCACCACCGTGAAGATGGCTCTTTAAATAGGAAAGGCGGATTAGATATTTTTGTCCATGATCATTGAATACATGCAAATGAAAATACCACCTTCAAGTCCTAAAAAGACAATAGGAAAGTAGAAGTAGCAGCTAAAAGGATGGAAGAGGCAAGGCTTCACAGTTGAGCAGGCAACAGCAGGCCATGATTAATTGTGGAATGTTTCCCATTTCATCTGCTGAGTCTAGGGTGGGATGTCTATAGTTCATGAGCCGCTTTGATGATTTCTGTAGAGCTCTGATGATTAAGACTTTGTTTACCAGGCTTAACAAAAATTTTCCTCATAAATCTGGAGTGCAGAAAGTGCATTTATTAAAATATGCTCGTTTTCTTTCACCTTCTGTTACTGTAAAAAGAAAAGAAAACATTTTACAAAAGAACAAAATTCAGGAATCCATTTTCTTATACGTGTAAGGCTGTAAAATGTTTTGCTGCCTTTGTGCACAGCTTTTTTGTCCTAAGATAGTTATAGATCAGCTTTTCTATAGTAACCACACGTTTTAATACTGTATATTTATTATACATTAATGACAATACCTGCTGCAATCTATTCTTCTTCTAAAAACACAAAATGGTACACATTAGAAACTAATTTTTGAGTAATACTTTGGCAGTTAAAACTGAATCTCCACTGGCACAATAATAATATTTGGGACGTTTTTATGCTCTGCTCCCAATTATACGTATATTTGCCTTCCTTTTCTCTCCTTATCGCTCACTCTTTTTCAGTGGATGTTCCAATTCTGTTACATGTGACCAAATATGCAGCCATTTCAGGTTAACGAGTACATAGGGGGGGATACACACTGAAAAAAAAAAGGCTTCTTGTAATAAATTATCTTGCCCTATATTCAATCTTTAGAAACAAAAATGTACACTAATAATAAAATAAAAACATGTTGCCTGTATGCCTGCTAAATATTTTTGGTAGAAAACGAAAGTCATTCAATATCAAACTGATAAGATATCATTCTTTCTTCGTGTGATACACTTTATTAGAAAAACATGTTTGTGTATTTCAGGAAGGTAGATCTTTGAGTTGAAGGACAATACTGCCTTACTCCTGGGAGGACTGGGTGTGGGACCACAATATAATATCACCTGTACCATCAGAATTAAAACCACTAGAAAGTCTGGCTTCCAAGGTGGTTCTTCTCCATCTATTTTTAACAATATCAATGTTTCTCTTCTGCTTAGACAAAGCTTATTGTACTAAACTTAAACTCTGTGAGGTCCAAACATTTTACTATATGACTTCACATTAATTTTGTCACATTGGTATGAACTATATTAACACATTCAGTTTTACATTAAAAGTTGCACAGACTTCTAGTATTTGTTAAAAAAATTGTGATGCTATTTAAAATGTTATGTAAAAAAAAAAAAATCTTACAAACTAACACAAACAACAAAACGACACCTCCTCCCAAAACCCCATCAAGCTATTTTTATAGCCTTAAATGAACTTAGTATTTGTGGTAGAATCAATCCAACCACATTAACAGAAAAGTAAATGTTGGGAAGCACATTGGAAATCTAATGCTGCTCAAAAAAAATTAAAAAAAAATGTACCCAGCAACTATAAATTATATTCAATTAAACTGAAAATGTTGGTAACCGTTCATGGTTCCTGGCATGAGTCACATAGTACATAATGTGCAGCATAATTAGATAACATATGAGATATTGATGATACTACTACATAACAGATTATTTACTAACTACACATGAATAGCAGTATTGTGATACTCCCAATACACTAGAAAAACCCTTCCCAGCCTGGCACCCTTCAGATATGTGGTAGTACAATTCATAGAAAATGCATTCCTAACACATGGGGGAGGTTAAAGATATTTTATTTATTTAAATACATTTATATAGCTGCCCATCTTATGCTGAACTCTGGGTGGCTCCCAATCAACAATTAAAACATCTAAAAACCAACACAATACATAACTCTATGAAAGCCACGTCGTAAAGCCCCTAAAAAATAGAGAATCGTGCTTAAGTTAATTACACAGCCATTAGCAATGGAAGTACTGAATAGATTGGAGAAGCTATCAGTATCCTTCAAGTAATGCACAACACACTGTATTGCAAACTCAGATATTCAAAGCCAGGTAGGGTATCAATATTTTAAATGTCTTTAAAAAAATCAGTTCAGTATTAGAGATATATCTAAAGAGCCTAAAGAGGCTGCTGAGATACGTATCAGAAAACGCATGTCAATCTAGATTGTTTATCTCAGCATTTCCTGGAGATTGTGAAGCTAAAGTATATGTAAAGGAAAAAGTAATGAAACCTGGAAAGCCCTGAGTGAGAATGTATATATTAATGGGCAAGGAAAGGAATTAGACAAAGAGAGAATTTTCTTATTATATACGAAAGAAAATGAAGCTGTTTTACTGTTCAAATCTAAGGCCTTATTAGTTGGATGTGCATTGTGCACAACTTGAAGGGTACTGATATCTTCGCCAATCTCTTCCGTTACTTATATTGCTGATGGCTATATAATTAACATTAACAGAATTCTACATTTTTAGGGGCAACCAGCTTTAATAGATTTATGTATTATGCTGTTTTTACTGATGTTGTTTAGGGTTGGAGTTCTTACTTTTATATCACCTATTAATTATATGAAGGCCAAGATAGCTGGAATTGTGTTAGTAGGTTATATCATGTTGGTAGTTAATGCTTGAAAACTGGGAATTATATTTATAACCCATACTTTGCCCCATTTAAATATAAAACAGGCAACTGTTTTATGTTTAAAAGGTATAAAAAGCTTTATGGAGAACAACCATGCAGTTTAAATACAGGTAGTCCTCGACTTACAACGGTTCATTTAGTGACCATTCAAAGTTACAGCGGCACTGAAAAAAGTGACTTACGACCATTTTTCACATTTACGACCGTTGTAGCTCCCCCAGGGTCACGTGATCAAAATTCAGATGCCTGGCAACTGGTTCATATTTGTGACGGTTGCAGTGTCCTGGGGTCACGTGATCAGCTTTTGCGACCTTCTGACAAGCAAAGACAATGGGGAATCCAGATTCACTTAACAACCATGTTATTTACGTAAAAATGCAATGATTCACTTGACGACTGTGGCAAGAAAAGTCGTAAAATGAGGCAAGCTCGCTTTAACAAATGTTTCACTAAACAACATAAATTTTGGGCTCCACTGTGGTCGTAACTCGAGGACTACCTGTAGTGCAGTTACATTTACAATTTTAAAATATATTTTTTTAAAAACTGAACTTATGAAACTGATCATTGGGATAAGTAGCAGTACATTGTTGCTTTGTTCTGAACTCCGCGGGCAAACAGTAAGTTAGACCTTTTGTACCTACCTGTATACAAATGACAGGTCAAGTCAAATAAAAGATGCCTATGCCATTTTATCAGCAATAGGTGGCAGCATTGTGTTTTGAAAGATAACATGAAACTTGTTTACTGTTTCTTTGACGACTTAGAAGGTTCTAGTTTTGGCAACAGCATTATAATATTCACTTAACAAAATAGCTGCAATGCTAATTTTAATCTTGCAAAATAACTGATAAAGAGATTGATGGTTATAATTATAGCTGAATTATTCTATACTTGCAATGAAATTATCAGATTTGACACATGCATGATCTGGCCTTATCCCACAAAGAACAAGCTTGAAAAACTGTTCAGAGAATATATAGCCAGGAATAAACTCTATTCAAAAGCTACTCATTATTATTTAGTTTATCAATATCTCCAGTAGTGATGCATATCACAGCCGATGACGACAGAACTTGATAAAAAGGCCCTGAGTTTCTATGTTTTGGCCATACGTATCTAATGGCATTGAATTTTTGACTTGTTTTATTCAGCTTTTTTACTTCATGTTCTTTCTCTACTACTGTATGCCTTGAATTTATTGTGAGTTATTTTGTATTCATGCACTCAGACGGTCAAAATAAAAAGATACTAAATCATCTTAGGATAATGTTTTACTTTAAAATGAAAGCAGAGATTTCTAACAGAATCTTGGCTGCTAGGATCAAGCTTTTCACTCAGAGTAACTAGGGTGCCTGTGTATATGAATGCTAACACTTGGACAAAAGAGCAAAAACAAAGACTGCTTATTGGTGATTTCCACTTTTTGTTGCTTTGCTACAAACTCTGACTCAAGAAGAGGCTGCTGTGTTTAGTCTCAAAAGTAAGACACTCACACAAACTCTTGAGTTTGCTTCTCAAGATGAAACACTGAAGTATCAACATAGGTCTTTCAGTGCATATCAACATAAAAATATATTATTACTTAGACCTTCTCTCTCTTTCTCATGCAACAAACAAGAAATGCTTTTACTCAGTTTTACACAGAGAGAGAGAGAGAGAGAGAGAGATGCACACACACAAAATGAGAGAGGTCCCGAATTAAAGCAGCTTATAGAATGGATTTGCAGCTAAGTAACAAACTGTATGGTAGTTACAATCAGTCAAAACTAGAACATTAAAGAAAACTTCCTGAGCAGAGGGCTGAATTATGCTATCTTTTTACAGTTCCCCTGCAGGAAACTGTTACGGTTAATAAAAATTAAAAATGGATTCAAATGTCCTGACATCTGCCATGTTGAATACAGAGGCAGTGCTGACACAGGCAGTTGCCGGAAGCTACTCTGACATTACAGTATTCCTAACAGGTTCCTCTTCCCTATTGTTTTTTTTTTCTTTCAAAAAGGTATATTTTATTTCTTAAAATATAATCATTAGTGTCAAGAAACACTTACTCTTGAGGTAGTAGTTTTCCCAAACATGGTCTATTTTAATGAATATGCAAATGGAAATGAAAGACTCTTGGAAATTAATAGAATAATCTGTAAGAATAACCAATCTGCTAGTTCAGGGGTCTGCAACCTTAAACACTCAAAGAGCCACTTGGACCCGTTTCCCAGAGAAAAGAAAACACTGGAAGCCGCAAAACTTGTGCGCGTGCATGTGCACACACGCACAAGAGCTGGGGAGCTTGATTGAAGAGTTTATTAAAAAGAAATAGAGGCTGCTGTGCATGAGTTCTCTCTCTCTCTCTTTCCTCTCCCCCCCTCTCCTCCCTCTCCCTTTCTTCTCCCCCCTCTCTTTCTCTCTTTCCTCTTCCCCCTCTTTCCTCTCCCTCTCTTTCATCTCCCCCCTCTCTCTCTTTCCTCTCCCCCCTCTCTTTCTCTTTCCTCCCTCTCCCTCTCTCTCTCTCTCCGAGCCCCGCCCAGTAAGCTTGTCAGCTCGTCGGAACAGCGTGAGGCCACTCTCTTTTTTTTACATACATACATACATACATACATACATACATACATACAGAGAGAGAGAGAGAGAGAGAGAGAGAGAGAGAGAGAGAGAGTGAGAAGGGAAGCGCAAGCGCAAGCGCCTCTCTCTGTCTCTGTAAATGACAGAGGAGGCTGGGAGCCGCAGGAGAAGGCTCAAAGAGCCACATGCGGCTCCGGAGCTGCAGGTTGCCGACCCGTGTGCTAGTTCCATCACAGCTACAAAAGAGATGAAAAGATTACCCCACCCCCACCGCAAATGGTCAGAGACACTTCCCAGAAGGCCCATGGTCGTCTTCATTACTGAAATCCTTGAAACACAAAGACTCAGAAGTGCTTAGGAGACAAGAATTGGGTGGTGGGATAAACTGAGAGTTCCCACTTGTGGAAAATGGATTCACCCATGGTTCTGCAAAACTCTAATGCTTTACTTGAAAACCATCTCCTGAACTAAAAATAAATCCATTATCAAACAAGGATGTAAACATTATGTATGGAGGTCCTCAAAATTACAACATTATCAATGTTGTAAAAATATAAAGAGATAGCTTGGCAAATACTTTACATTTTCCAGATTATGGAATGAAATAGGAATGAAATATTTGCACTATACTATGAGCAGATTACAACACACAATGATTCAAAGTTAAGTTGAAACATAAATGCTTTAAAAATGTAATCAAAACACTACGAACATGATTGGACAACTTACTAAATATACATCCAGGACAGAGGCATTATCAGTCTCAGTTTCCACCGTGCTCTGTTCTGAAGTCAAGCAGATGGCACTGTCTTCTAAAGTGAATGTTGAACTTGAAGGCAACCCTTTACTGGATGGGAAAAGAAGATACAATGAACACTCATAAAATGAAGAACTGTTTTGGCCTTTCCTGGCCTATTAAAGAGCTTTCTACATATTTGTCAAGCTCTGGTTAATGCTGGGTTGCCATGCAACTCTACCAAAATATTACTTAATCAAAGACCAAGCCCTTTGGCATCCAGTAACTTGACAGGCCTCAAAGCTTCAATACCCTGGCTGCTACTTGGAGGAGAAGAAAAGTTATGAAGGGCATGAAGGAAAGATCATAAGAAGAAACCTCTAGTTGCTATGGGATGACCCAAGGCAGAAGAATGCTAGGAGATTAGCAAAATACAATTGTGGCTATGAATATTTCTATGAGTGCTGCTGAGCTGTTCTCAAGCGTTTTCTCTAGAAACACAATCTCCTGAGTTGTGATTTTGCTATATATTCCTAGCATGCATTATATTAAAATACTTAATAGGAACAATAGAAATATTCCTTTGGATAATAAAAAGAAAATCTCCACTTAATTATATATCCTCATTATATTCCAATGCTACAAAAACAACTTCCTAACATTACATTAGGGGAAAACTGGTCATGTATAAATTGTTGTTGGTAGTGTCATAAATAAACTTAATGTATTTATACACCATGATTTCCAGAAGTCATCAGCCTAAAGGCATTTCTACATTCTTCATCTGTTTATACACACAACATCCACACACAACCTAGGAGCTGTTAATTTATTATGGTTATTTAGAAACAGGAAAAGCAAAACCTGATACACCCACAGAATGAGCCAGGTTCCAGAGTGAGTGATATGTTGTGGCTTTTCCTGTTTTATTCATCTCACGCTATAAATATATTATTACAGCTGTGACTAAATAATCTGTAACATTAAAGAGTTTATTCATGTGTTTTTGCACAGATTTTAGAACCATTAGTAATTCAAAGAAAGAAAAATAAACAGTAACATTTCCATAAAAACCTAAAGGCTGTTATCCTTCTATCAAAATAGGAAGGGAAGTACTTCCATAACGTAATATATACACACTTATGAATGAGCACGAAGGCGGTTCAGGCAGTTCTATATCCACAAGACTAGTTTGACTTCACAGATAAATTATTATGGCTTAAGCAAGATTCTTATTCATGTACACATCATTAGAGCAGACCAAAGCTTCAACCGTGCTTTAAGAAAGTTAGGGTTCATAGGCTCAAATCCAATGATCCAGGGCATGCCTAAAGTTTTTTTTACTTTCCCAGGGGTAAAAGCTAACAATTGTGGCACAAGTGGGTTTTAGAAACCATTATCCAGACAGGCTTTGCTAGAGATATTGCTTGCTTTCCACCACCCATGTTTCTGATTTGCCCTTGTTTGTTGAAGATTTAGCTTTTTCAGCTGCTCTCTGCTGGATGTCTTGTCTATAAATGTTGGCCTGACTTTTAAGTTTATTGTGAATTATTGGTTTTAGGTATTTCAGATTATTTATTCATTAGCTTCCTAATACCTTAGACATGTCTTAAAAAGGGTTGGGAGAATGTAATCAGTCCCACCTTAATTATGGCATCACCATAAGCAGTTATATTCATTTCTTTTTATCCCACTTTTCCCCAAAACAAGCCACAGCTCTCTTTTCTCCACATTTTCCCATACAACAATTATTTGAGATAGGTTAGCCTAAAAGCTAAAGACTCATCCTAAGTTACTTAGGATCACTCAATAAATCCTCAGAGTGGGCCTTCACAGTTCTAATTCATTCTTTAAAACTACATGGTGCTGGACCTTTTTAAAAACTTTTATTTAACAATTATTATAATTTGTCCCAATCCCCAAAGGTTATGAGTGAATACTAAAACAAGCAAAAAAGAAAAACATCATCTTGGCAATAAAACCCAAACCAAAGCTTATGATAGATATCTTCAATCAAAAGAGGCGTAGTCACTGAAGTAAAGCCCCAATGGGGACTGCACATATTTCTTATCTTATCTATATCCCCTTATCACAAGAAGGGGGGAACTCTCAATAGACATTCTCTAGATGATTAAACTGGATGGACAGATTTGATGCTGTTGCTGGTTATATCCTATATTCTGCTATGTGTAGCTTTAAAGATGATGATCAATCCAAATAGGAATTTCTATTTCAAGAATCCTAAAGTCATTTGTAAATTTCCTCCTAAAAAACTCCATTAAGAAACTCAATATGTTATGAATAAATTAAATAGCCATCTCACAGTTAAGGGAGATATGAAGCTATATTTAAAATGGCCCTCTGGGTTGTATGTATCTTTCTCAATCTCGGGTGCTCTACCATAGGCTTGGGAGTTTGCAGGTTCAGCATCTTAGCTGTTCCTAGCACTTCCCTCTTCCGGGCAAAGAGCTATGATGTTCTCTTTGGGATCTGTTGAAGTCATTCTTCCAGCTTAGGAATCACAGCCCCAAGTGCTCTACAACCACTGGGAACACTTTGGCCTTTACTTTCCACATCTCCTCTAATTTGTCCTTCAGACCCTGGTACTTCTCCAATTTTTCATACTGGTTGTTCCTGATGTTGCTGTCATTTGGCACTGTTACATCTATCACCATCACTATCTTCTAGTCCTTGTCTAGTACCACAATGTCTGCTTGAGTTGCCAGTACCTGCCTATCTAGATTTGGAAGACCCACAGGATTTTAGCACTGCTATTTGCCATGACCTTCTGTCTATTCCAAGCATACATTGATCAAAATTAATTCTTACAGTCAAGTGTATTTAGTTTATCTCATACACATAGTCAAAGATATAAATGATAGATAGATACTCTTAATTTGAATTGCAATTATTATTGGTTCCTTATTTTAAATAGTATGCTTAGTAAGTCTGGAAATACATTTCCAAGAGAAATTGGTTGTACTCCTTTGTAGGACAAGGGAAGCACAGTGGCTCAGCGGTTAAAATGCAGGGCTTGTTGGATGGAAAGCCAACACCCCAGACTTGAGACCTGAGCGCCACGCAATGGGGTGAGCTCCCGTCCTCGCCCCAGCTCCTGCCCACCTAGCAGTTCAAAAGCATGCAAATGTGAGTAGATAAATAGGTACCACTTTTGTGGGAAGGTAACAGCGCTCCGTGATGTCATGCTGGCCACAAGATCACGGAAATGTCTTCAGACAGCACTGGCTCAAAGGCCTTGAAACGGAGATGAGCACTGCACCCTATAGTTGGCAAGAACTAGCGGAGTAAAATCTGCAGAGACTCCTTTACTTTTTTTTTTTTTGTAGGAGGATTAGTTACGATCATGATGAAAGCCATGTGAGGCGAGAAAGTAACACTAATTTGAACTTAGAAGCCACTATGATGTTTCTTTTGAGAACAAGTGAGATCAAAATAGATGAATTATAAGGAGTGCCAAATTAGATTAAACCCCCCCCCCCCAATGGATAATATCTAGGCATTATTATCTATAGCAGACATGTTCAAGAGTTCAATTACAGAATTTAAATTTGCATGGTAAATTAGTGTGAATTCCGTCACATCATGTAAATATATATTCCATTTCATCATGCAAATAAATCTTGCACCTTATAGCAAGACATAAATTACTACTGGTTCTTACAACATTTAACACTATCAAATCTATCCAATTCAGTTCAGTTTAACTAACAAAATACCCATGTATATTTCCAGGACATGGCCGAGACAAGATACTAATTCTACACTAATGTCAATTGGCTCTTCCAAGGTTATTATTTTTATTTCAGAGGAATGCTTACTCTTCCTCCTGACAATAGCTTGCTAATAATTGCTTTTCCCAGAAAACTTTGAAAATTGATGTTCTGCTGAAATGAAGCAAGTACAAAATCAGAGGGTTTGGGAAATATTTTTCAAAATGCTGAAAACACCTCACTCTTCAAATGACTTTTTGGCACTCCTTTTAAAACCATCCACCTATCTTGATCTCACTTGTTCTCAAGGGCACCATCGTACTGGCACCTAGCTTCAAATTAGTGTCGCTTTCTTGCCTCACGTGGCTTTGATCATCCTCCATGATGACTCTACAAAGAAACCGGATGCTATAATGATGAAGGAACAAAGAAGAACAAACCATAAAAGAGTAGAAAGAAGGATGAAGAACACTGCCCTGAAAATAACCACATGCTTCCTTGCAGAAAATAATTACTTGCTTTCCAATAAACTTAACAAAGTTTTGTGGTATAGATGGTGCTCTTCAGGCAAAACCATTTTAGTAACATCTAAAATCTATCTATTCCCCTTAGAATAACTTCTTGTGTTCCCATCATGAATCTTTTGCAAAAGTTACCTAAAGTCAGGTACAATTTCTCTCCACAATCATATTTAGAAATCATGAAAAGATATATTTTGTTGCAATTATGGACTTTTAGAAGCATCTCAAACACACAGTTGCATATTGCACATAGAAAATACAACACACTATTTTCCCCCTTAAATTGATACCTAATAAAGATAAAAGCAAAAAACACTATCAATCCTTCAGTGGTTTTAGTCTAATATGATATAAATAACCTGGTGGAAGATTAACTGTTGCTAAGACTGAGTCTTTAATACCCAATTTTGTAACAATTTTTTGTCCCAAGAATATTGAATCTTTGCTGAATAAAACCCTTCCTATGTAAGCATACACAGGAAAAAAAGCCATACAAAAGTCTTATTAAGTTATTTATATACTTCAGCATGCAAGGAGTATTGAGAAGTTGCTGTGCTAAGTAAAACTGCGCTGCAACATCAATAAAAATGCAGGCTATTCATACAAATACTGTTTGCAGAATCCTGCATTATAAAATCATGGGTCTTCATACGGAGAATTCTACACACAAACATATAGTAACAAGGTTACTTATGACATTGGAACAGCCTATAGCTATGAATTTACATTTATGTTACTATTATTCTTCTGCAGAACATTGCAGTTTTTATCAGAAGTAATATGTGGAATATATTCTTCTCTACATTGGAACAAAATGGATTGCAATTAGAGGTTCTTTTGTGTTACCAAATGTAGGTTAGGGCAGAAGCATGTCTGCATTATTGATGTTTATTAGGGACACTGGATACTGCCTACTCCAAGCAATACTAGCCTGAACTACAAAGGTGAGACTACTTCATCCCACATTTTCAAGAAGGGGGGGGGGGCTGACCTGAGGAAGCAGTGCTTTTTTGTGGCAGCATAAACAGTGGGATCAGCCTCGCAGGAGATATCAAACTATACCCTTCCCTGATTTTCAAAAATGGTTGAAAACAGAATTGTTTTACAGAACTTTCTCCTGAGCTTATGTATGATGTCATCCTTTACTTTTATTTTTTGTTCTTTTTGACTGTGCCTTTGCTGATGTCATGAGTTACATTCCATAGGTTTTAAGTGGAACCATGGACATTTTAATTTTTTTCTATTTATATTCCATAGAAACCATCAAGAATCAGTTTGGGACAGAAATGTGTTAAATAATCCTCACAGAATGTTTCCAAAGGGTTGCTTTCCAGGCCACAGGATTTGTGCAATTTGGAGTAATTTCATGTTATTTTATCTGTGTCATAACTAGATTCACTTAAAAACCCTAGCTTATTTAATAATTTATGTATGTTTTGTATTCTGAGGTACAGACAAGTCATTGAACTATTCTGATTTGCAGAATGCTAAAACTATTTGAACATCTTTCTGATGGCTTAAATATTTGAGAAAATACCTTGCAAGAGCCTTGATATAGTTGCTGTTGCTTCTGTTAAGTACCTACTTTCAGCTCATACCAGCTACTTTGATTAAGGAATATATCTAAATACATTGGTTCAGTAAATTAATGCACAGGAATTCCAGAGATAGAACACTTCCCATGTTCTATGATGCTCATAGAGACACATCACATGATGCGACGAGTTCGACACCCGTGTTCTACATTGCTAGTTTGGCATTCCTCGTATCAAGAACTGGTGCAGAAAAGTTAGCATAAGCATTCTCTTGATGCCCCGTTGACAACTTTGAGAATCTACACAAAACTATCTAGAATGAGCAACTGATTGCAGCAATTATCCTTTTATTCGAAGTATCTGATCATTCATTATACTATACATTTTTTTAAACTTAATAATTGTATATTGAACATTTCTAAAATTTTCTATTTTAAAAATTAGGGTTTTAACTGAAAATGATAAAACATTTGTTAAGTTGCAAGAATTTCTATTATTTATCAGTTTATAGTGGTATCAAACCTTTTTAAGCGCTAAGAATACCGCAGAGCCCTCCCACACTGTGAAAATCAATGTGGAGCCAGAGAAAAATAAATGCATCAGCATTTATCTCAATTTAATTAATTTCTTTAGTGAAAGAAACTCCAGTCATTACTAAATATTTCTGTAGATAAAATGCTAATCAAGTTCTTTGACTTTATAATCCCCTTAGGAGTGTGTAGGGGGAGGGGGAAATAATTCTGCATCCCCATTTTGGCTAGAAAGACACACTTTGGGTGGAACTGTACAAGTTTGGGCTTGTTTGACTTTGGATCCAAGACACAGCTTTGCTTTTTCTACTTTCTGAATCTTCATGAATGTCTATGTGACAACTGATGGTAGTATGTTCAGGACTGTTCAAGTTAGCCATAAAAGCTGGGAAATAAACTTGAGCCTCTAGAAATGTAGGGTGAAGGACAATTCTTCCCCTAACAAATACCATCAAAGATATTTGCCTGTGGGGGTAAGCAAATCCGGAATTTTCAGGATGTAGCTTCTTTTTACCCCTCTCTCCAGATGACAGCAACACAAATCATTGTTATTATAGATCTGAAATTTTAGAAACTTGCTCTTTTGCTTTGCTTTTTCAAGATTCAATTATGTCTGAGGCTTTGTGGTTTTATATTTGGATTTTGTTCAAATCGGATGCACATTCATAACTGTGCAGGGTTTTGCATATTAAAATGGAATTTTTGCACCTTGAAAGTTAGAGTTGCATTAAAGAATTCCTAATGTAATACACAGGGTTAACAAAGAGTATCACGGAGAAATGTTAAGAAGATTTGCTTCAGTAATTCCACAGAAAATACATACACGGGATTTTATACCAAGTGTATTATAGAACTAAACTAATATAAAAAAACCCTGTTACATAATTCCTGGAGAAGGTAATTAAAATCTAACACCAACTTTTGTTCTTTTGTAATAAAAAAAAAAAAACTTTTCAAATCTTTAAGCTTGGCAACAGAGTGCTGAAGTGGCGTTATGACTTATTCATAGATTTATTCCTTCTATATGCAGGCATTTCTGTAAGAACCCACAAAATAGCAAGATTCCAGGGCAAGAAGCTTAGAAATAAGCTCAACTGGTATTTGGTTAGAACTTTTTGCTTTCTGGAATGCAAAATAATTATTCTTGTGATTACATGGAGGTACCGAAGTTGTGATCTTGGCAATAATATGGAAATACTGTTTTTATTTCCCAATGTAGTCCGCAGACTGGGAATATCCTATGGGCTTCCTATTCCAATAATAAACAAGGCCAAGTATTTCATTTTTCCAGATTAAATCAGCTTCCTTGGTTCTGTCGCCTACTGTGATATTGAAGCAAGGCCCCACTCAAAGGTGAAATGTTGCATCTAGCCCTCTCAAATGTGTGAATATCTTTCCTGGGCACTTTGCTTGGCTGTCATCTCAGCTTGCTGTCAGCAGTGAAACCCCCACAGCAGCTGTTATAGAGACCCTGTTCATGCTACGGGAAGTACAGTAATAATTCCAAGCCAGGATCTCCTGCCTTCTACTAATGAATTTACTTTCTAGTTTTCATAGTCAGAATAGCCATGGAGGTACAAAACAAAGGATTCTCTCTTTATATAGGTAGAAGGTAAAGGAGTCCTCTGCTAGTCTTAGCCAACTTCAGGGGGCGGTGCTCATCTCCGTTTCTAGGCCATTGAGCCAGTCCTGTCCGAAGATGTTTCCATGGTCATGTGGCCAGCTTGACATCATGCCACAGCACTGTTATCTTCCCACCAAATCCACTCGCATTTGCAAGCTTTTGAACTGCTAGATCAGGGGTGTCAAACTGCCGGCCCACAGGCCGGATGCGTCATGCGGAAGCCGCACCCACCCCATTGCCGGCAATGGGAAAACCGTCCCGATACGTTGCGCGACGTCACCTGACGTCAAGTTTGACATGTCTGTGCTAGATTGTCAGGAGCTGGGGCAAGTAATGGGAACTCACCTCATCATGTGACGCTGACAAGCCCTACTGAGCCATTGCACCACTCCTC
Organism: Azemiops feae; assembly: GCA_023970755.1. Taxonomy (NCBI): domain Eukaryota; kingdom Metazoa; phylum Chordata; class Lepidosauria; order Squamata; family Viperidae; genus Azemiops; species Azemiops feae. The sequence goes on along the minus strand of JALGBA010004255.1, from coordinate 488,041 downwards.
TCTCTTTATATGCCACTTCTAATTTCTACTTTTATTTAATTAAAAATGACAGCTTTAACCAACAGAGACAACAGATGAGAATTATTATAATTATTCCACGTTGCTGCCTATCGTAGATGGCAGAATGTCACCACCATCACCACCATCTTTATACGAAAGAAAAGTAATTCTGATTGTGAAAACAACCAAGACATCCACTTTGAGAAAGGAAACAGAAGTTTGTACGATGCCTTGCTGCCTTGAGTTGACCCCTTTTTCAGAAAAAATGGTGAGATAAAGAAAACAAGTTACAGTTATGAAGATTAGATAGTTTTTATTCCCTACCAAGCCTCTTCAGAAGGGTTTAACTATATATAGTTTATTTTATGTTGGTAATATATTATGTAGTAGAAGACAGTTTCACTTTAAAGTCAACAATATAGTTTAATATATAACATTTATTTGGACCACTTTTCCTTATCCAAAACTAACACTGTTGTTTCTTTTCAAAGGCAGCTTTCCAGAAATTCTTGCTGCATTTAGAAGAACAAGTTTAAATGAAAGCAGCTAAAGATCGGCACTGATGTTAGCTCATCTCTCAATAGGGATACATAGCAGCTTAATAGGTTTCAAGTCACTGAAGATGACCCTGACATGAGACGCCAAAACTTTCCAATTACCTTCAGCTAAATTGAAAAGAGAGAAAAATGGATAACTGAGTCTTCAGTTACTTCAAGAAATACCAAAATGTTTAAACATTTCAACCAGTGAACCACACAATAGAACAGGAAAAGTATGGAGCAAAATGTTCTTGATTCCCAAGCAGAATTTACATAAACAACCATTTCTTTTTTTTTTTTTTAAATTATTTTCTATTCTGAAAATAGCTAAATTTAAGTTTCAGTTTAGGGGATTTCTGAAGCCTTTTGCACAACAGCTAGATGGGGGAGAAAAAAATGGGAAGTTGATACTAACCAATACAGGGTGCAAAATAAAACATAGGCTGCAACGTTATGCACACTTATTTGGAAAAAAAATATCTTGAACTTGTGGGGCTTAAGTTTAAACAATGTTCCAAATAGCCCAGGGAGGACCAACATCTGCACTGATTGAGGTGCTACTGAGTTTAAAAAGCCGGTGTGAGAATAAGAAATCTAGCAGCTATTACCAAAACTATCAGCAGATACATATTCTACCACATTACCAAAACAGACATGCCTCATCTCATTTGCACCTAGAATGCACAAAAAAACAAATATCTTTTGCAGCAATAGATTGCTTAAAAGTTTGTCATCTGAAAGAGTAGTGCTTGCTGGAACGTTTGAGTTGCAACCTTAAGACTTTTAATAAAAACTATTAATCAGATTCTGAGAGACTAATTCTTTGGATTAATTGTTTCCAGTCTAGATTGCTAGGAGAGAAGTATGAGAGCTACAGGTAGTCCTCGACTTACGAACACAACTGAGCTCAAAATTTCTGTTGCTAAGCAAGACAGTTGCTAAGTGAGTTTTGCCCCATTTTACCACCTTTCTTGCCACAGTTGTTAAGTGAATCACTGCAGTTGTTATGGTAGTAACATGGTTGTTAAGTGAATTTGGCTTCCCCATTGTCTTTGCTGTTCAGAAGGTCGCAAAAGGTGATCCCATGACCCTGGGACACCGCAGCCATCATAAATACATGCCAGTCGCCAAGCAGTCAAATTTTGATCACGTGACCAGGGGGATGCTGCAATGGTCATAAATGTGAAAAACAGCCATAAGTCACTTTTTTCAGTGCTGTTGTAACTTCAAATGGGCACTAAACAAATGGTTGTAAATCAAGGACTACCTGTAATTTGATTGGGATCCTGGCAAGGTGAGGAGAAACTTAATCCACCCTTCCATAGTGTAATAAAAACTGAATATTCAGGTTACCTGTTAGAATAAAACCTCGTTCCATCATGTTGATAAGGGTCATCTACGTAGAGAGAAGAGGAAGAAATTGTGGTTGCTAAAGAAGCGGCTTCAAACAGAGATGCTGTGCTTGGCACTAAATCTGGATGATGTCGGGAGGCTAATACTGTATACGAAAAAAGGGGGAGAAAAGTCAAATTAGTGTATGTGAAAATCAAGGGCTTACTTGCCGTGAAAACACACAAACGAGATACCGAAAGGCTGTGTTTGTGTGATCATCCACAGCTTCATTAAACAGGGGTTTATAAAGTTATGGATGAATTTTGTGGCTGGGTGTGTCTTCCTTCTTTTAAATCCCTTATTGCATTCTGCCTTTGAACCAAAGATCTTGATTTACAGTGCGTTAAAATAACGCTCAATCTTAATGCATATTAAGTTGGGGGGGGGTTAGGTAATGTGCTATTATTATCTATTATCTTCAGAAAAGCTTAAAACATTTTTTCCCGTTTCTTTAAATGAGAAGTGTACAATTATTTCAGGTCAAGGATTGCATTTGAGTTTTGGTTGACATAGCAGGGGGCTCATTTGAGAGCACTGTGCAAGTCTAGCCTAAAAGCTGAATTTAATGTAATTTGATTAAATGCAAATATAATTAAATACAATTAATATTATTTTTCAGAAGTCTTAAAATCAATCTGACAGCTTTTGAAGGGAGTCTGGAGGTCCATACGTAGGGAATTAGGGAGTTTCATTGTTTACTATTCTTCTGGAATACCAGAATGTGCACCCCTGTTCTAAAACTATCATTTTTTCCTTTTGGCAAAGAATGCTAGCTTTGGAATCTAGAACATCTTATTCTACTGAAAATTACCTTCTTCATCAAGGCTACAGTAACTTTGTCCTTCTGTGAGTAAATCATACTTTTCATCTTTCCAGTCTTGGCTAACTACTGACACATATTCTTGTGATGTAGCTTTTAGAGCAGCAATAGAATTGCATCGTTTCTTGGAAGGAGATGACTTCAAAACTGGGGTTTTAGAAGGGAGATAATGAAAGTAATGTAAACATAGATTGTTTTTATAGCCAACTTTCCATTATTATGCAAATACTTCCTTTCTCTGAATGTCCCAAAAGAGGCTTGAATAGATTACTCAAATAACTGCCATTATCATAAATATGACACAATCATTTGTCTTCAGAAAAAATCCACAGTATGTGCCAGTATAAATCTGAGAAATAGCAGCTTTTAGTTATAGGTTAATAAAACTTGAACTCAACTTTTAAATGGCAAGGAGTTACTAAGAGGCTAAGTATAAGTTATAACAATGAATAGCATTTGTTCAATTTTTGTATCTGGGACAAGAGAAACAATTTTATGGCAGTAGAGACAAAAATTTTTTTTGCATATAATGTTGTAAGGGAAAAAACAGATTCAAAGTATAATCCAAAGTAAAATTCAATCTTAGTTCACTTTTGGGGATAGCCAAAATGATTTAAGAACTTCAGTGTGTAATTTAATGTGATGCACTACAATATTCTTTTTTATAATGTGATTTAAGGATTCATCTGTTCCTGTGTAAATAGGAAATGTTATCTGCATCTAAAGATCTGTACTAGTTGACAAGGTTTACCAGTGCAGCTTCTCTGGATAGAGTGGCCCAATGAATGTTAAGGGATATTGACAAGACATTGAGCCCAACCTCTACCCTAACCCAGGCAACCTTCATCTCCTGCTTAGTGAAGAAAGGCTAAGTTCAAAAGCATGTTCCTCCATTAAAGGGACTGGACAGAGATATGGCATGAACAAGATTATTTTCCGTATCAGTCTGACTAGAATAATATCTGCCCATATCATCACATAATCATCATGGAGTAACACAGGGATCCATTAGAATTTAAGGATAATTCTTATAGCATCTTGTATGCAGTGCAGTGTGCAAACAATCTCAAAGACAATCAAGAATGTTTTCCACATTTTATAATCTCCCTTACTTTGAATATTATAAGCATCTATATCTATATTATAAGCATCTATTTTTTACAAGATGTGTAAATAAATGTACACACTATTAATTGCTCTAACCATAAACTTTCAAAATGGTATAATCAGAATACTAAAGAAAATACAGCTGCAAAATACTAGAATCAAGATATAAGGGACTGTGTGTAATCCAGCTACTTAAAATTATGTATCTTCAGTGACTTGGAGGAATTCTAGAGTTCCAAGGTGTTCCATAGGGTAAACTGACTTCCCCCAAAACATTTATACATATCGTTCAGTTGATGACATCAGCTTGGATGCATGCTTCCTTTCGTTCCAGTTTTCATCATCCAGTTTCGTTCCATAGGTCTTTCAAAAAGGAAACTTTACTTGCAACCCGTAAGCACCTCTGCTGAAGTGGCTGAGTTTTATTTTGATCTGTCTTACTGTTCAGTAGCTGGGCAATTATTTGTTGAAACATCTCTGTTTACCTACTGTCTAGAATAGGGCTTTTCAACCTGTGGTACCCGTACCACTTGTGGTACATTAATGAGTGGCAGGTGGTATGCAGCCCTGCCTAGCCAAGTGTAGTGGGGGAGGGAAAGAGCCAGCACAGGCAAAGACTTACAGTGAGAGAGTCCTCTGGAGCTGCAGATTTTACTTATGAATGGAGCCATTTGGGGAGGCTGCCTTTTTTTTCTTCCTTAAGTGCCAGCTGGGCTCCTTACTTTCCTTTCTAGCCAGTAGCTAATTCTTAAAGGGGAAGTGCCTTTTTAAGCTAGTTCACTCAGCAGCTTGTCTTTTCTGTCTCTGGAGGCCTTTCCTTGTTTGATCAATATATGGAAGAGGCAAAATATGGGGGGGTTCAAATTCTTCCTTCAGAAGGAGATGGGAATGAGAAAAAGGGAGGCAGGGAAGGGAGGGAGGGAAGGAAGTCCCGCCTTAGCAGTTGGCCACCAGCAGCTCTGCCATTGACTTTGCTTGTCAAAAGGTTGCAGAAGGGGATCACATGACCCTGGGACACTGTGACCATCATAAATATGAATCAGTTGCCAAGCATCCAAATATAAATCACATGACCCTGTTGCTGCAATGGTCATAAGTGTGAAAATGGTCATAAGTCATTTCAGTGCAATTGCAACTTTGAACAGGTTTTTTTTTTGTCACCGTTTTTGACACCTTGCTAGGTGGTACTAGAATATTGCCATATCCTAAAAGTGGTACAATCGGTAAAAAGGTTGAAAAGCCCTGGTCTAGAAGACCAACTCTAATTAGCTCCTGGTTTTCTCCAAGTCTTGAAAATTCATGGAAGAACCGCCCTCCTAAGGCTTACAGAATTACAAATTTGAAATTATAAACTTGAGCAACAGAAAGCATCATCATCTGGAACTTAAGCATATAATTTAGGAACCCCTGTTAATCAGAACAAAGCTCCATCTAATCCAAGGTCTATTTTATCTTGCAACAAGCAAAGAGGAGTTTCCAAGAAGCCAACATCAGAGGCTTTTTGCCAACGGCCATGGCAGCAGTTTACCACATCAGCCTGTAGTACTTGTATTTTATTCTGTACTGACAGTCCAACCTGAGGGATTAAGTAATCACGCAAGTGGGGGCCCTCTAGAAAAAAAGATAATGTTAAGAGTGGCTTTAGTTAGTTCATAATATGATGGTACCTACTCTGATTTTTTTTGAATACTCTGGTACTCATAAACTTTAAAAACCTGTCAGCATAAAAACCTGGTCGGTGGACTGAAACTGTATCCTACAAAGAAACAAAAAAAAAACTTTGTCAGTAAGAAAAGAGGAGAGGATTTATAATCTACAGAACAACAGAACATGAAGCTAAAATTTAGTGTTTTCTTTTCACTGTTGACTTTTCACTGGCAAATTTTTAGCATACCATTAATTTATTAAGTAGCATAATACTTAAGAGAATACTGCAGCCATTTTTAAAAAAAAAAAATTACAAAAGCAATTTGAAGGATATTTTCTTAAATCATAAACAAACAAACAAACAAATATTCAGTAAACCCTAGAAAGTTACTACATTGGCTTTTTTCCAGAAGTTGTGGGTGCTCCATTACTGGAGGTTTTTAAGAAGAGATTGGACAGCCATTTGTCTGAAATGGTATAGGGTCTCCTGCTAGAGCAGGGGGTTGGACTAGAAGACCTCCAAGGTCCCTTCCAACTCTGTTGTTCTGTTTTCTCCTGTTAGTTTCTGACACACCCAAAATAAAAAGACATTCTAGATATAGTTGTTTAGAGATGGCAAAGCTCTATGCACAAAATAGATGCAGCTCTTATTGCTAAACAGAATAGAGGCAAAAAAAGGAGTTTTCCACCTTACATGAACAACTGACATAATTCTAAAAAACATTGAAATGACTTACTCCATCATAAACGAGGGCTTTCCAAGAATGCTCCAACTTCTTTATTAACCTGATGACGATATACCACAAAAAGTTTAATAAACAATTATCGCTCTCCTTGCAATAATACCACTTTAACTAAATCCTGGCACAGAAAGCAATGAATATTATTTTAAATTTACCTGTAAGACTGCAAGATATCAATTATGCCCATAAATAGCAGCAGTTTTTCTCCTCTGTAGCTTTTAGCTGGAATGCCTCCCATTCTGACAGAAACAACAAAATAATAGCAAGTCATTGTAAGGCCTCTTTTCTAAAGTAACCATAGAAATATATTAACAGCTAAAAATGACCTTCTTAATATATGTAGTGAAAAGGTTTGCACCATACGGTAGGGGCTATACGATCGTCAAAAATGGATTTAAGCAAGTCTCTTTCCGTCTTCAGTTTTACTACTTTTCTCCATGTCTGACAATTAAGATTATGCCTTCCCCTGGTGTATTTTTTTTTTCCAAACAGCTGTGCCACAGCTCTAATAATACTAGGCATTTAAGGATGTATTTCTGTGATTTTGTATACATAAAGTACATGGATAAATCAATCGCTTTGTGGCCCAACACTTTCGGGGATGGAGTGGTGATGAACTAAGAGCCCATGGTCTAATTATCTGGGATCCTGACACTTTGCCAGCAATTATGTCAGAGGCTAAAGTGATCTGCTCTGTACTATACTTCTTAGCAGTCCACATGCAGCATTTGTTTTTAAAAAAAGTCCACTTGACTTTACCTTTTATTGTTCGTCAACTGAAGGATGGTCTGACCCACTTTTAAAGTGTAGTACACAGAACAGAAGAAAAATGTAAAAACATCCAGTAACTTTTTGTTTTCAAAGGGCTGGTTTTGAGAGACTTACGTATTGGTATTTTCTGTGATGACACAGTCCCCTGATTTTCCTGGACCTTGAATGGATTCCATAGCAGTCGAATAAAGAACTCTTTGTCCTCCTGGGCGTTTAGAATCAGAGGTGTTTTGAGAAAACTCCCCTTCTCTCTCTTTTGCTGAACTGTCCAAGATGTGGATGCCAAGCAACAAACTATAATCCATGATTTTAAAGCTTTCCAGCACCTAGGATCAGATGTTTTAGACTGAAATCTGTTATGTTGCAAAGGGCAGAAGAGTTTACAAGAAAGATAAATGAAACATATTGAACAGAGAATTAATTACTGTAATTTGATATCCCAATAAAAATTGATCACACCTAAATTTAAGTACTATTCCTTTTCCAGACTCAGAATAAATAGGATTTCTTCATGTCTAAAAAAAAACACTACACCTTTCTTGCTTTTATATATCCTTAGCACACAAGGTCTAAGAGTGACGGTGGCAAAATGTGGGGTGCCTTGCACTACAATTAGAAAGATACACAGCTGACTGAACAACACACAGTAGCTCTGTGTCAAACTGGAAGCAGGTGACTAGTGGAGTAAGCAGGGCTCCATTCTAAACTGTATGCTATTTAACATAAAATGATGAAATTTATAACCTTTAAAAATAAATAAATTCAATATAAAGCATACAATGCAGTAATAAATACAATTTTACTGTAAAATATATTACTTTAAGGCAGGGGTCTTCAAACTTGGCCCTTTTATGACTTGTGGACTTCAACTCTCAGACTTCCTCAGCCAGGCATGCTGGCTGAGGAATTCTGGTAGTTGAAGTCCACAAGTCATAAAAGGGCCAAGTTTGAAGACCCCTGATTTAAGGAGATTACAGATATTTCATGTTTCTGTCATGGAAGTGAGAAAAACATATGGAATATTTTTAGATAGTTATTTGCAATATGTTTTGAGCTCTCAGAATTTGTTTTTTAATCACCCCTAAATTTCAAAAGCAGAATACAGAAGTTCAAAAGTCTGAAAAAACTTTATTTTATAACACAATATTTGGCTTGGATATTAACTGGATTTTTTTTGGGAAAGGAACCATTATCTTATTTCTTCTTCAACATCTTTTGAGAGGTAGGGTTGGTATAATCAATTAAATCTACTATAAAACAAAAATCTGCATATTGAGTTTCCTGCTGATACAAAATTGCTTCAGGGTTTGAGACATAATTGCTTTTCCTCTTCCCCTTAATGCTTAGAATATTAATGAAAAGAGAATTTGACCTCATTCTCCCATAGGGTGGGATCAAAAATGATATATAAGTGGAATGAAAGAGGTGACACATGAGAATAAAGGTAGTAGTTTTTATGGTGTATGTATCTCCTATTATTATAACCCAATTTAAAGTATAGAAAATGACCAAATATTGGAAGTCCTAGTTTAAAAAATGTAGCCTGAAAAGGAATCTTTTACTTTTCTTTGTACTCCATATAATAATTACTTGATTGCTGTTTACTAATAATTTGGAATAAATTATTATAAATTGGAATTTCATTCCTGTCTATCCTAATCTGTGCCTATTTTTTCCCCAACTTGAAAACCAATTCTCCAGATAAAATCCGCATAATTTCGTATCTCAAGCACAAGACATAAATAAAACTCCAAAATTCTGAATGACAGATGAATAAATTTGGAAACTTGATAGGAAGGGGGAGGGGGAAAATAATATGAGAGCTGGGTCACACATTCACACTTCTTCAGGCTTTATATATAGAGAAAGAGATTATCAATTACACCACAGAATGGTGAGCAACAGCAGAGAGGAAGTAATCTGTTCTTTTATTACTCATTTATCAGACTTGATATCCTTGTATCATAAGAACTGTCAGTGGTTAGTGGAACAATAAAATATATAACATAACGATTAAAACATCCACAGTAAATCAATAAAAAATTAGAAAATAGAAGTAAAATCACCCATACAATGGCAACACCCCAATTAATTCCCTAAAACCCATCAGATTGATTTAGTGTTAACTAGCTCCCAGAGAAAGTTATAACAGAGGTGCATAATCTAGCCTCAAAAGGAGTGCCACCTTGCACTCTGAGGCTCCTACCACGTTGCACTCTACTGCGCCAGCAAACCTTCACCATCTTCTTGGTCCTGCTGCTGACAAGGTGTGCCTGGCACACCTGCAGAGGATGTGAGGCCATATTCTCTTAAGGCTTGTGAGGAAATGGCCACACGTAACCTGAGGAATAAAGCCTCTTGCAGCAGCAGCTACCTTGCAAAGGGCCAGGCCAGGCATGCTTGGTCAGCAACAGGAGAAAGGAGACAGCCAAGGCCAGGAGTGCAAGGGGCCAAAAAGGACATAGCTGGGAGGGAAGATAGGTGGGTGGAGGTAGTTGAAGCACTCCTGTGGTCTTAAGTGAGGCCAGACAACTAAGGCTCAAATTTTGATCACATGACTGTGGGGGCTGTAAAACGTCATAATTATGGAGTTAAATAGTAAGTCCCTTCATTCTGTGTCACCATAACTTTGAATTGTCATTGAATGGATGATTGTAAGTCAAGGACTACCTGTACAGTCATTACTGTTCCTACTAGAAAGCAATCTTATGAAACTATGGGCATCAACCAGAAGCTACTCTCACGAATATTGCATTAGATGGGTCAACTCTGGTTGGAGAAGATAGTCCTAAAGGCTCTAGAATCAGAGGTAGGCAACCTTGGCTCTTTTATGACTCGTGGACTTCAACTCCCAGAATTCCTGAGCCAGCATAGCTGGCTCAGGAATTCTGGGAGTTGAAGTCCACGAGTCATAAAAGAGCCAAGGTTGCCTACCCCTGCACTAGACACCAAGTCTTAAAAAGCTTGTAAATGAAAGCCAGCAATTTGAAATGCATCAAGCCACCAATGCAGATCCTGCAACAGTAGTGTAATATCATTATGGCAACACACGTCAATTCAGCAGTGGGCTGCTGTGTTCTAGGCCAATTGCCATTTCTAAGTGGTCTTCAACTTCAGTCCTAATTATTCTAAGAATGACACATCAATTACAAATAAAAAGTTTGTAAGCCAGTAATTTTTATAGACTAAATCTGTACATCAATTTTTGCATGGTGCTACATAACACCTTATTTCAAGCCTTCTCCACAGCCCTCTGAATGTCATTATGTAGTCCATTCTAACTGGGAAGATTTCCAACTGTCCAGAGATAATTTTCAAGAGGATCATGGGGTAAGCATTAAGACAAATAGGAAAATATCCTTAAGAGAAAATATACAATGATATATGGCCAGGGTCATCCTATAAAAGTATTGGAAATACCAACAACAGGAAATGTCATCCAAAATTAGAAAGACCCTTCACCAAACAACATGAATCTCTAATGATGATAACTAGTTTTGTCAAGATTCTTACAGTTTGCAAAAATTACCTTGTTAATAAAAGAGAATACTTCCTCTAAATCAGCGGCCCCCGACCTTTTGGGCACCAGGGATCAATTCTGTGAAGACAGGCTTTTCTGCGGCCCAGTGGGGGTATGGTTTCACATGCTGCCTGCATCCCACGGATGGGGCTTTGCTTGCGCGGCCCAGTTTCTGGCATGCGGTAGCCTGGTGCCGGTCCATGGACCGGGGATTGGGCACCCCTTTCTAAATTAAGGCAGCATCTCCAGAAATCCATCTATTGCTATTTAAATTCCAACATGGAACCTAAGAGCTCTATGGGATCACTATATAACGAATAAGTGAATAAACAAAATACATTTTCTTTATATTTTACTAGTAGCACAATGATTTACACCCTACATTTTAGGACACAATCCTGTCAGGTATTGTAAAATAGCATGGACATCTAAATTAACTCAATGCACTTAAATCCATTTATTTTAATATTATTTATTAAACCAATTTATATCTCACAAACAAGCATCTTTAGGCAGCATACAACAAAGCTAAAAGCAATTAATAAATACATTAAAACTATAAAAACCAAGCTAAAACAAAGAGTAATAGAAAAAAGGGATGTTAAAAATAGCAGAACCAGATCATTAGTTCCGCTGGCATAACCAAGTTTTAAAGGACTTCTAAAAGTCCAACGAGTGGGAACAACAGGGCAGAAAATGCCCACCACCTAGGCCTACTTAATGTAGCTTCCTAGGTGACAGAACCTATAATACTGAATCTGATCTGATCTCTGCTGGATCTGATAGGACAGGTAAATAAAATCGAGACAAGGCAGTCCTTCAAATAACCTGATTTCATGCCATGAAGGACTTTAAAGATCAACACCAACACCTTGAATTGGATCAGGAAACAAACTGGTAACTAGTGCAGCTCACGAAGCAGAGGTGTAATGCATACATATCTTGCTCATGCCACTGTGTTTTGCACCAGCTGAAGTTTATAGATACTCTTCAAGATCACTTACATACTAAAACACAACTCCTATATTTGAAAATATTAGACTTGCTTGTCCTCCTAACATTTTAGGAATTAAAAGAAGAATGACTCAAAAATATCCAAATAGTGAAAACAGAAAATACATTTTGAATAAGTGTTCATCATATAATTTATATCCTACTCCAATTCAACAGGCACTGGGTGGCTCCCTTAAAATATATTCTTTTCAATATGCAACCTTTTAAAATGAACATATTTTAGGAATTTACATCACTTAAAATAGTTTATTTTTAGTGTAAGGGACTTTTTAAACATTTTAAAAATTAAGCATAATTTTCATACTGCAATTAACCTTTTGACCTTTATAAGAGAGTATTGATATACGTCTTCCCAGAATAGACACTCCTATGCATTCCACATAATCACTAATTGCCTGAGTTCATGGAATATTCCTTTCCAGAAACTACAGTGACAAACAATGTCCTTTGTTAGGAAGAACATCTGATGAGCTTGCAGCTGATTATTAGATCATCAACTTCACGCTTGATTTCCGAACAAAAGATGGCTTCATGCTCACTAATAAGACTTGACACAATACTACAGTGTGCTAATAAGCATGGGACTTTGCTAGAAATGGTGCCTCTTTGCCTCTATAACTGCATTTCAAACACATTATTTTCTCAGTTTTTAACCAATAGAACCATATTAAATTCTTTCAGCTCCAAGAGGCTGCCATCATGTTTTATTTTATCACAAATGCAAAAAGTTTGCCATGGGCATTCAAGAGTGCAATCATCTTTGTGAACCATCATCACTTCCATAAATTGCTCCACATTACTCCAGATTACCTTTAGGCATCTGCAAGCATTCATAACTGAATCTAAAATCTAACGCCTGTTACACACACAGCCATATTTCTCTGAAGTACTAATGTTCATAAGCAAGTTTCTATTTTCAACACAACTACAAATACATGGGTACACACACATCCATAATTAATGTTATGATGGGCTTCATGTTAATTCCAAGGAAAGTGTTTTCTTTGTAAAGAATGTAATATGTGAAGCTAAATTTGCTTTTTGTTCGGCAAGTCAGAGATACACTTTACCCAAGTATTTTGCAGACTTTTAAGGTTCTGTCTCTTCCACAAGAAAAAAAAAGTAAAGTGTAAGTAAATTTCATGCCCATTAATGTATTGATTAATCTAAATTTGTAAACGCAAGAGAGTATTTAAGCATCTAGATTTTTTATGAAAAAACACTGCCATTTCTGTGAAAGGTTCAATAGAAAAATGTACAAAATAATTGTCTTGTTCATTTATCTTTCTTTTTCATAGATCTTTATACAAACAATTTATTGTATATATAAAATTATGCCTGTATATCTTCCAAAAACAATTAAACAATATGTCAATACCTTTTTGCACAATCCCACCTCAGAAATAAGAAAAAAAAATTACTTTTAACTGTGGCTGGGACTGGGCTACATTGTACACCAACAGACTTGCTTCCATCTTTTTTTGCTAAACAAAAATAATTTTCCCTCAATTTTCTTAAATAATATGCATTTTATGTTTATTTATTCTATTTGTTAAGATCTTAAAGCATTTTATTTGAAATTACTCCCAATTTTTTAAATAAACCTATTAATAAGTATATACACTTATTAATGTATATATGGATATATACATCCATACATCTGCAAAACGTCAATACTATATAGAATCTATATAAGCTAATTTATAACAAGATTAATACTTGTGTTTCAAGTACTAATATAACTTTTGATTTTTCATTGTGTACTCAAAATTTAAAACAGAGAAATGATTTTGCTTATGAAAAAAACAGGAATGTAGCAAAATGGAAATAAATGCCCTAAGGCACAAGAGAATATAACAGGACATTATGTATGGGGCAAAGAATTGTGTGGCAGGATATGAGAAGATTCAAAAGAAATAAGAGACTGACAGATGAAAGAAACAGGACATTCCTACTGTAAAAACCTGGGATGGAAAGAAGACAAAAATTGAAGACATATTATTTTTATGTCTTGACAAGACAGAGAACTAGTATTATAATCAATAACAATATGGAACACAACAAATAATGTCTGTAAAAATATCTGGTCTCAAAAGAGTAACCAAACAGCTAAGTAAAAAAGGCAACGGACCTTGAGTACACGCATCTTAGTCCATATCAAAAAACTAAATAAAAGCGCATTTTTATCTATCTCTGCTCATAAATAATTGAACTTAATGGGATTTACTCTTCATTTGGTGTGAACTAATTTGCAGCACAAGACAAATGATGCACAGTCTTAGGGAATAATAAAAAGCATCAATGGAGGAATGAAATAAAATAAAAGTAAGTAAATTGTAGTTTAATTTGAAGGCCACTCCAGGTGTATTCTACTTTGAAGACACCCAAAAACTATTCAATAATGGTTTTATAAACCACAGGACAATCCATCTTCTTACAATGTTTGTACAATGTCTTGTTAACAAGAGAATTATGGCCTTGATTATAGATATTGAACTCGAAACTTTTCACTTACTCGGCAATCCCTTTGTAGTGTTTTCATCAGTGCGCTGTAGGTTTCGGAGTCAAAATATAATCCTTCATGCAAATCTTGCAAGAAATCCAAGTCTTTAAATGTGGGGTTAGACTTCTCTCGTTCTTTTCGGGATGCTCTTCTTTTGTACGTAGAGCCTTTCAAGTCATAGTTGTAATGCATTTTCAGTGCTCGAGGCAGAACATTGTTCATCACAACTATCCTGATATTAATACCCCCCGACTGAACACAATAGAGGCCATAAAATTTGGGTAAGAGCGTCCTTGGGTTCTGGTTGAGATTCTTAAAAGAAACAGAAAATATGTCAATGAACATTTGCAATACTATAACACAGCAGTGTCCATCCTTGGCAATTTTAAGACTTGACGACTTCAACTCCCAGAATTCCCCAGCCAGCCAATTTTGGGAGCTGTAGCCCACAGGTGTTAAAGTTACCAAGATTGGACACTCCTGCTGTAAAGTATAACCGAGATCAGAGTTCTACACAAAAGTAAATATAGAGAGGCAAATCATTTCTATTTCAATAAATCATTTTTGGACCCACCACTAAAAAGTGTCCATGTGCTAACTCAAACATTCTAAACTTTAGTCAGGTGGTTGAACTCTTCGGACTAAGGCAGATTTCTCAAACTGTGCAATACCAGGCATACTAAAATTAAAAATTAAATTTATGCAACCTATTCAAATAAAATTAATTATTAATTTTGTATAAGGGTTGGAGTAGAAATAAAGATACCATTTTAATAATTTAATTCTAATCTTTGTACCAATTCAAACAATAACAGATCCTTATAACTTTACAAGATGAAACCACTTCATTGGGACTAAGTTAAAAAATCTCCCTCAATAATGTTTAAAACCATTTTAGTGGTTATGATAGACTTGCCATTAATTCATAAAATCTGGGTTTCATTCTGAAAACAGTCACTCTCATTCAAAGTGGGGAGAAAAAAAAAACCAGGAAGTTCCTTGCCCTAAATTAGCTTCTTTTAAACTGCTTTTTAAAATACCACAGCTTGCAAAACACTGAATGTAAATTGCTTCTGGCACTCCTTCTGCAGGCAACCTCCTAAGATAATAATCACAGTTCATCTTCTTTTTCCCTTCCTGTCTAGTCCTACAAATCCGTTTCCCCACTCATGATTTTCTTCTTATACCTCTCCTCCCTTCCTTTATATCTCTCTCTCTCCACAGAGTGAGCAGAGAAATCAATTTTACATAGGAGTCTTCTGCCCTCAAGCACATTACTCCACCTCTGAATAAAAAAAAAAGACTTCAAAGTTTTGTATCAAATTGGTAAGCCTGCCTGGAAAGGACCTGCAAGAAGAACAACATGCTTAAAGCTTGAGAAACTAACATCTGGAGTAAACAACATGTGTTTCCTCCTCCTTCTTGCAATCTGCCCTGATGTAGACTGTTGGACTGTAGCTAAGTATTACTTGAACAGTGATATTAATTAGAATGAAAAATAATCATATTTTCCTCTTATTAGCTTCAAATCCTGATTTAAAGGCAAACTCAGTTAACAAGAATGGAAAGTAATACAATATAGCTGTTTATGTTATGAGGGCAATTCAGAAATAAACCTCTGTTTGGTTATCAATGACAGACACTCAGATACAGAACTTTTATTATACACATTAGAAAATTACAACATTACATTACTTTTTGACATAATCGCCATTTAAATTGAGGCACTTGTCATAGCGTCTTACAAGGTTTGAAATTCCTTAGTAGTAGTCGCTCGGCGCCAACATCAGCATCAGTGGTGCCATAGAAAATCCACCAAATGTGAAGATGCCAAAGGAGTACTGCTAGTGAAGTTCATGGAGCATGGTTCGACCATCAATTCAGAAGTCTACTGTGAAACATTACGAAAATTCAGACGAGCCATTCATAACAAGCATCGGGGCATGCTGACTTCCGGTGTGTTGGTTCACGATAATGCTTGCCTGCACACTGCTAGACGCACCCAAGAATTTTTGAAGCAGTTCCGTTGGGATGTTTTGATCACCCCAGATTTGGTGCCAAGCGACTACTACTAAGGAATTTCAAACCTTGTAAGACGTTATGACAAGTGCTTCAATTTGAATGATTATGTCGAAAAGCAATGTAATGTTGTAGTTTTCTAATGTGTATAATAAAAGTTCTGTATCTGCGAGTGTCTCTCATTGATAACCGAATGGAGGTTTATTTCTGAATTGCCGTTGTATATTTATCTATATCTAAGACAGCCATTAAGCAAATTTTGCATAGGTTCCCACAGACCAGTTACCAATCTGCAGCAAATACAACATTGCAATCAATTTTTGGCTTGCAAAAAGATTTTTCATACCTAAAAACTGAATAACCAAGGAAACTATGTTAAGCTTTGAAACAGAGAAAATAAAAGTTATAACTAATAAGCCAAACTTATAATTTGCTCCTTTAGAGGTAAATGATTTATCAATGAAACAAGATAAAATAGGGTATCTATCAGTATCATGATCAATTATTCCACTTATTAAAGGAAGTTTGTCTATTAACCTCAAATTTATTTTTTAATTTCTCCCATTTATTATATGCAATATAATAGGAACACAAACTTATAGAGAAAAGACCATTTTTAACATTCATAAGAACACAAGCAAGAGTTGAAAAAGGGAATTAAACATATCCACATACACACAGAGAAACCAAATTAAAAAAGGGCTTGAGTATCTTTACCATGTAGTAGCCAGGCAACAGTTTCTGAAGGAATTCTGCTTCTTTGTGTTGAACTGTTTTGATTATGAATTCATCATCACTAGTGACAAAGAACAAGGATCCACTGGCACCAGGATTCGATAATTCTATTAATGGTTCACTGCAAATTGAATACTGAATACACAAACAGAAATTTAATGCCATTCTGCAGGATGGATATATAGAAATATGTTTTTAAGTATTTTATGAAAGGAAGTCAAGGAGACCTTTGTGTACCAAGGTCCTTGAAACTATCCAGACTACTCAACTGTGTAAGGACTAATTTTTTAAAAAAGAAAAGAAACAGTGATAATGTTTTCTTCACGACATGGTATGCTATTTCTGATACAACTTTTAGAACACTAAGTGTTATTGGTGTTGACTGAAAAGGCTACTCAGAAGGTTTTTCTTTTTTGCATAATTTATTGAAATATACAAACAAAAGTTGCAAGAAGATATATGTTGTCTTACACAATTCCTCTTGTCTGCAATAGAATCCATGCAATGCTGACCTCCTGGTTAATCAAGTGAGTCAAAACCTAGAGACTTTGCCCTGAAAAATCTAACAATATGACAAAGTAGAATTAACTAATATCTTTCGGGGCAAATATCTTTAGTTATGTTTTAAGTCATGTTTTTGAGGTTAATTTGTGGTTAAAAACAGAGTTTTAATCCTCTGTGTCTGGTACTGTAAAAACTCAGGTCAAAACACATCTTCGATTAGTCCTATTTTTTCTCATTAGCACTTTTTGTAAAAGACAAAGATAAATTATACTTCAACAGAAATTAAAGCAATATAAATAATTGGGATGCACAACTTAAGAATAAATTGATTAACTTATCACAAAGAATACAGGTTAATGTGAACAAATAAAAGAAAAAATTATCATGTTTAGAACACTCTCTGGACTGCCAATTTCCTTGATTTTAGCTGCTTTATGTTTTTGGAATATTAAACAGTATTCCTAATTATGAATACTTCCTAACGTATTTTTAAAACGTGTTCTCAGCAGCCAGAATGGCCACTGAAATATTCAGATGTGAAAACTTCATTATATCTCTTTTATCTGAGGAACTGATACGTTTGATAAACCTGAAAGGAAGAAATCAGCTTCTCACAAGATAATGTTTCTATACAAAATATTGCCTCTCTTTAATAAATTGCATATCCCCAGGTGTACACAATTTATGAAAAGTAAAGAAGAACTCAAAGGGAACTCAAAGAACTCAAAAGAAAGCACAAAGAGAAGTCAAAGATGTCATCAAAAATTAAACTCTACAGTCAATATATAAAGGGTGCACCTGGCATATTTTATGATTTGGGAAAATCTCCTTGACAAAAGAATTGCTGAGGCTCAGATATGGTAATAGCGGCCATCAATGTTGCTTAAGCACTGGTTTTTATTCCAGATTGAATAAATATTATTTTTTTTGCACTGTGCTTTAGCAAAAATGAGCACACATTGATATTGCAGGGTTGTCCAATGATTCCTCTGATACAACTAAAACCTCAGTTAAGGGGAATCTTATTTTGGCAGATTTCTAGCTTCTTGTTAGCAAGAATCATGATAAAAAATAAATCACGAACTGCCCTGAAGAAGTCGAGAAGAAAGTTTTGCTATTGGCTGAACAGTCTAGAATTTTTTTTAAAATGAAAATATTCAGTTATATATACTTACAAATTTGGCATATGGTACAGCTAAAAGTGAATTAAACTTTGTTCTTTTTATTGTTCTCATAGGAGAACAAAAGGGAAGAGAGGAATATGTAAGAACAGCACTTTAAAGCCTTTCCTGCTTGTCACATCCTATTAAATTATGTTTTAGCACTGCAAATAGATATGTTTGTTTTACCTATTAATGCACTTAACAAAGTATATTTATGTTACTTAACGATGCATTACATTTTTATTCTATTGAAAGCTATATAAAAAAGGTGAAATGACTTGGGAAAGATGAGTGTCAGAGGTTTTGCCAGCAGTAACTTACTGGCAAGAAAACATCTTTTTTATCATTTTGACAGGTTTTGAATTTTATGCTACACTATTTATTAAGTGCCACATTAAGTATAAAAGGGGAAAAGTTGCACACTGCACTGGGCTGCAAGCACAAGGCAATACTGAAATATACTACAGCTCTTCTAACTATTCAGAATAATAAGCATTCAATAGGGATCTTATGGTAGCAGTTCTTTGATTTACTCTGTGTTACATTTTGCTCTGTGCATGTTTGAAAGGACATTTTATAAGTTGCTTAATTTTCTATATAAAGGTTATGTTTCCCGAAGGAAGCATGTATTTATACACGTTGCTAGACAATTATAAGGAAATTAATGAATTATATCTCTTCACCAAAATTCAATCAGCAAAATCCACAGGGTATTTAAGTTCAATTATAGTATTTCTAATAGAAATAATGACTTGAGTACAGCCACACCTCAGTTGGTGAACTGTCAATTAATATATCAAATTTCAGGACAAGCAATTAAAAGCTGAAAATGGAAACAGTTAACTAACAACTAAATTTATGCACTTCAAAATATCTTGATAATGTAGGGATCTTTGCCTGACCCAATCTGAAAGTGTTCCTATAGAGTATATTTAAAGAATTATTGCTACCCTTTCTCCATTAAAAATAGATACACAGATGAGTGGAATTTGGTGTTCGAATCAAAGCAAATAATACTGAACAATTCTCGTCACTATAATGTCAGGTGCATTGCTCAATCCAATCACAAATCAAAGTAATTGATGGTAATGGTTCAGAAGCAGAAAGAGCTTTTAGGTTCCCTATACTCTGTGGGGAAAAAAAAAGGAATAAGTCTTACCAAGTAGTCATCAGGCTTAATACCAAAAAGTTCTCTGAAGTAACGGAAAGCTAGAGGAGCATAGGTCTTAAATCTAAAGTCTGGATAATGATGAGCAGGAGTCAGATTGCTTCCTTCACTGAATTGAAAGAGAAATTTAAAATATTATGTCTGCACATATGCATTTACAGTATATGCATCTTAACTTTAATTTTATTAAAAATAGGAGCCTTTTCAGACTCTTCTGTTGACTGAAGAATGAACTAACATAACAGAATATGAAGATATATCTATCTATCAAAAAATCAATCAATCAATCAATGTTTTTGGCTCCTTTTCTTCCAATATTCTTCTTGAAGAAAACCAATGCCTTTAAAGATGTACAGGATTATACTGTGTTTCAGGCAACTAACATCTTCATCAAATGTTAATTATTAACATCAGCCTCCAAATAACATTTCTCAGTAAAATACTTTATGTACTTCATTAAAATTGATACAGATTAGAGGTTTGAAGCATAAAAGAGGAATAGCCCTTGTCAATATACTATCAAAATGTCTTGAAAAGCATCAAATTGAATTTATTTTTCATTCTGTTTTTCCCCCATAATTTCTGATTTGTACTCTCTTTAATTGCTTCTGAATGTTTTTAATCAATTAATTATTTTATTTTAAAGCCTCTTTTCTGTTTTTCCTGAGAAGGACTGAACTACATAATAAGAATTCACAGCCTATAATCTGCAACACAACCTATGTCCTCTCAAGGCCAATAGTGTGGCTTCCAAAGCCAACTCCCCAAAGTTGCCACCAAGTTATAATTAACTTTTCAAAATGGCAACTTTGAAACTTCATACGCATCGTTCTAAGGATCTAAGCTAAGCAACCTAGCTGAGCCATTGTTCATGAAGCCAGACGAAGTTCTGTTCTGCATTTAGTCTGAAGTTTTTAGTTATATTTTTTTCTGGATAAAACTATTTACTATTTCTAGCTTTTACTGACATTACAGAAGAAAATGCTAATTATTTGAGTAAACAACGATTGTCAATACAAATTTGTTTAAAGATTCAAAACTCAGGAAAACTTAGCAATAAAATTAATTTAATCTGCATAATGATACAAATGTTGTAGGAAAACTCTGCAAGGAGTCATACATTATACTATTAAAGCAACCCAATTTATCTGTTGTGTTATGTTACATTATGTCACCTGTGGCTTCTTGTTATGTTTCTTTTTAAGCAAGTGGGCTCAAAAACCCAGAAAGTCAAAAGCAAACAAACCACACTCTAGTTTAGCTTGTTATGTAACACCTTAGAAGATTTAGCTGCTTCTCTGAACTGCTCTGAAACCCTACTTTTTGTTCCAAAAGTTGCATTTAGAATCATAAACTCTTATGCCCAGAAACTCAGCAAATCCAAGTGTCAATCCCCAAGATCACTTTAGGTTTGAATTCTGACATCAATTAAATCTGCAAGACTGTACTGTACTACCTTCCTAGAATGTTAACAGTGATTATATTGTCTTGCCAAGCAATAGGCGTTTATAAAGGGAAAGCTGCAGTTTTTGAGCAAAGGACTAAGAGAAAAAGCATTCTTTAGCTATTTGCTAGGTTCAGTTTTAAAACAAACTGACTTCAAAATAAAGAGATTAAGGAAATATCTATAATCTAAATCACGTTAAAGGTACAAAATGTGAAACATACTGTATTTTTACGATTAATTCTTGTAATTTAATGTTGCTTTCCTCAGGAAATCCAAATATCTCTGCATTGGCAATCATTATTTTAAGTTATTTGAGCTGTTGAATTTTTTACATCTGCAGGTGACTTGATTTCAAAAATTACTACTTATCAAATCCTGCTCGGAAAAGGCCTTTCAAGAGGAGAACACTGAATGTGACACCAGTTGTTGAACCTCTAGAGCAGGGGTGTCAAACTGCCGGTGGAGACCGCGCCCATCCCAGCTCCGGCAATGCGAAAAACATCACGTCACATCATACAGGAAGTTTGACACCCGTGCTCTAGAGTGTAATTTCATCTTTTATTACTATTGCTATATTTTCCCTATTTTCTTCAAACAGGAGATAAAACCAATTTCTGAATTAATCTGTGGCACTACTCCATGAAGAAGAGCTATCACTTAAAAACATACTAACTGCGACCTAAGCAAAGTATTCAGCCATACTCTTGTGTCATAATGACTACCAGTCAATGTGCTAAATATCTATACTTATATATGCCATTTAGTTGAAACCTTCATTACATTTTCTTTGGAATTAAACAACAGTCTCTAAGATTAACATATTAATTGAAAAATCTAATTAATGTGAAATAATATACTCTTCACAAACATGCACTGAGATAAAGTTTCCTTAAATACACGAAGAGCTGACTGGAATTTTGGTTTTGTATAGATTTCAGAAAAATATTGTTTTGCTATCTTGTCATGTAGATACTTCATACTAAAACACCCATCATTTCCCACAAATGCAATAAAACAGCATTCAAACTGTTGTTCTGCTCTCATTTAACATTCCCCATTACTCTTCTTATTCAAAACAAATTCTGACTATTTAGAGAAGCAAGGATGAAACTCTACATGCATACATATAACATCAGTGCGATTACTTATCAAATAAAAAAAATCTCCTTATTTCTCAGAGTATATTTTAATTGTACATGACTTAAATTCTTTATCTGTTATTATAAATAAAACACTCATAAACCAGTCTTCTCTTTAATCCATAACATAATCTAAAGTTTAAGAATGAATTTTGATTTATTCTGAAGTGAGCGATACCTAAAAATATGGTACAAAATTGTTCAAATGGACCATACAAAAATCTATATATGCCCAGAAAGATCAGGGGAATTTCAACCAAATCTTACAAATCTTCTTTTGATTGTTTTTTTAAAGTGAGGTGAGTCCAAGAAGGAAGACTGATTATCGCCAGAATTAATCAACAATACTGCTAAATAATATTCATGGAAATAAAAAATAATTAACTCATCCTTTACCTGGGAAGAAATACACTTTCAACTACATAGAAATCTTGCATAAGTACATCTCTGTCTGGTTTAGATGTAAGGTTACCCACTGTGTATCCTATTCCCAATTGTATGGCACCTTTGATAGCTGATGATGCAGTCTGCAAAAACAAATACATATTATTTTAAAAATTGTCATCTTGCAACACATAAGGGTTTTTTTTTTTGTAACCTTATACATCTCTAAGAATATTTCAAAGTCCTGGCTTCCTCTATCTAAAAAACAAGTTGATTCATCCAAGAGCATTTCTCAGATTTTGAGACAAATGATCTCAGTACATCATACAAGTCTACCAGAAAGATTAAAAAGCATTATTTGAAACTCATAGGTCACATACTGTATGAAAAGAAAGTTCATACCTCAAAAGCTGCCTAGTAGTAAGGGGTGAAAAAAAATGAGCATTCCTCTGTCTGCACTCGCCCCTTTTCACAGCAGATGGTCTACAACAGAAAGGAAGAACTCTGGAAATCTTCCGAGTGCTCTGGAATTCTAACAGCTCCCATAAATCATTATATAATTTAAGCAGGAGAGAAAAAGGCAAAAAAAAGGGGGAACCTCATTTTTCCAATTAATAACGTCTTCCTCTACTTTCCTTTTTGTTCCCTTTCTCCCCTTCCTTGCCCAACTGCAGGGAGCTCAGAGCCTCTAGTTTAGGAAGATGCTCACAGCCACAATATTATGTAGTAACAGAGGAATGAGCAAGGCAGAAGAATGAACTCGAGTTTCTAATGGAAAGAATCAGCTGACAGGGCATCACTGTCATCTGTGTGTAAGTCAATTATTACTACTACTATAGTGGCTGGATAAGGAAAGTAAATAGTTCCTGGGCTAAAATGCTACGGTGAAATTGTACGGAGGGTCCCAGTGAACATTGTAGTTAATGGGCCAGGCAAAGAATCACTCAGGGAAAAAGAAAAACAGCCGGTTATTGTGTTTCTATGAATCAAGCAGGAAAATCATTATACAAAATTTATTTTTAAAAGGCGTCTTTTCATGTCTGGATGATTTTCAAAATGTGATGCTATTAAGAATGGATGATGATGATGATGATGATAGCTTTTGAAAAAGAGAGTGAGAGAAGGCAGAAGCCTTCTGAAAAACATCTCTATCCGCAGAAAGCTCTCAATGGTACACAGATTACAAATATGTTATTTACTAGATGAATACATATGTTCTTCAGCAGCCTAATTATTCAGACTAATATAGAATCAATCTGGTTTTATTATAAATTTTTGAAGCTAATATGGCAAGCGTCTGGCAGTATCTTCTCCACCTACAGCCAACAAAATTAAAATTATACACTTAATTAATTAGATTGCAAAGGACGTCTGGCAGCCCGGAGTCATAAAACTCTAGAAACCCAAATTCAGAAACCCGAATGAAAGGACTAAGCATTTCTCTTGTGTCTTTTGCTCATAGTCTAGTCTGATTTTATTGAACTTTTATAAGAAACAAAAGGAATAAATTTCAAGCCATCAACTGCTGCTTAAGGCTTCTATTACATTCTGGTCGCAGAGACTTTAATTGGTGAGATTCGGTATTTTAAGTGGCAGAGTAGATTTGTTTTTTCTAAATACACTGTCTAATTTTAATTTATTTTAAACTGCAAAACAATATATTGACAGATGACTGTTTTGTTAATTAAAAGTAACCAATCTTATAAATCACACAATCTCAGCCTGTGAATGGCAGGATTATATGAAATAGACAATACATTCTATTGCATTACACTCCTTACATTTTGTTCAATCAACACACTTTGCTCCATTTGTGTCAGAACCACCACAGTGTCAACTCAAACATGGTCTTATTTAATGGCTGTACTAAGTGGAAAAAAAGGTCCCCTCTTCCTGAAATAAGCAGGTGCCTTTGCCTTCTTACGATAAATTATAAAGACCACCTTAAGTGAATTGTAGACTGTTTCATAAAATGGATAAGAGTTTTGTTCATCTACTGAGCAACAAAAAAGTAGTTATACTAAGTGGAAGCTTTTCTATGCAATTAGCCTTTTAATTATAGAAATAAGTGACTACTGAATCTGAGCGTGCAAACTATTTCTATCTAAGAATATAGAAGAAGCAAAACTGGAAATAAAGTAAGGAATAAATCCTCAAATGTATGCTTAAATATAATAAGTAACCACTGTGTGACCTTTGAAACAATATCAGTTAAAGACTTTCCTTGAAATTCCAGTCCAAGATGCGTCAGCGTTTTTTTTTAACTGAAATTGGACGTCACATAAAATCCAGATCAGCTTGGAGCCTAAGGCTTCTTTCTCTGAAACCAGTTACCAATCAAACAAAACAAAAGTCAAATAAGAGAAGCCAAAACAAATTAATTCTTGAAGTAATTAGACAAATTTCTTACATCTCTAATTTGCATAAAAATATGATACCATATGTGGTGGAAGTAATAGAAGATTCGCCTTGAAGATTTGTTTTATATAGATAGGCAGATGACACAATCTTACTTGCTTTTCTAAAGATGGGTAACGTTTGTAATTTCATCCATCTGTGACAGAATGTGTAGGCATCATGATGGTAACAATTTTATGCAAACCATTTAACCAAAGTTACATAATTAGATGTGATAGACCAAGGAAGTTAGTTCGGTTTGGAAATACCATATTTACTCATGGATAAGCCAGGAATTTTAGGTGCCAGCACCCCCAAAAAAAGGTTCAGCTTATCCACTGATGGGCTTATTTGTGATTTTATAAATATAATCCATATATATTGATACAATAATGCTTTCCAAAAGTTCCTGTATTTGCAATATATGTTTGCATATAAGCCCATCCACAGACCCTCGAAAATTTAACCAAAATATCATGAAAAAAGTAGGTCAGCTTATCTGCAGGCAGCACGTTTTCTTCATGGTATTTTTCTTAAAAATTCTAGAGTTGCTTATCTATGGATGGACTTATACGTCAGCAAATACAGAACATAGTGTCTCAATTATGAAATTGTAAACTAACAAGCTTCACAATGTGGTTATCAAGGATGGTAAGCATTATTTATGACAGGAAGTCATAAATATTGGTGGACACTTCATCTTTCATTATTCATAAGAATCCCAAGAAGACAAAGCAGCTTCTTCTACACCAGAGGTCCCCAACCTTTTGAGCACCAGGGACCGCTGCCATGGAGAAAGGTTTTTCCGTGGACCGGAGAGTGTGTGGTTTTGTGTGCTGCCTGCATCCCACGGATGGGGCTTTGCTTGTTTGTGCAGACCGGTTGCTGGCATACCGCGGCACGGTACTGGACCACGGACTGGGAGTTGGGGACCCCTGTTCTACACTGAGTTTATAATTCAGAAAGATCCTCCCCCTAAATGTTCGGTAGCATACAGAGGGTACTGTATTAGACAAACATATTTCAAAGGATCTTGTCTTAAATCATTGAGCTAAATTTATTGGAATGTTTAACAATTGTTTATTGTTTCTGGATTTTGTTGTGTATAGATTTTTTTTATTCTGGATCGTAAGCCACCCAGAATTTGGTTTAAGATAGGCAGCTATACAAATGTCTTAAATAAATAAATAAAATTTTAATTTAAAACTACCATCTTGCTCTTGATGGATTTAGATTTACTTCCCCAAATAAATGAACTGCATCTATTAACACAATGTGGTGGCTGTTATTACTTCTAAAGTACAGTGCATGGAAAACGCTAATAGATCTCATGTGTTTTTGTATAATTATGCTTTATTTTATGGATGACTAAATGTCAAATCAAAAATTAAAAAGTACCATGAGTCCTTCCTGTTTTCATACATCAAGTATTCTCAAAATAGAACAGTCTCTGTAAATGATGCAGTTACTACTCGTATTACTACAGAATGAATAAAAAGAAATATTATATAAATCAAAAAGAATAATGCTAAAGAATTAAGTAGCCACTTAGAAAATGGTATAGCCTAGAAGACAGATCATTTAAGAAAAAGAGATAAATCTTAAAATAGATGTAAAAGTATTCGTTTTTATAAAGGAGGATTGAGGAATCCTAATCCTTTAATGCCTTTTATTTTGTGTATTGTAAGCAAGTAATTTATTGCAATCATTTAAAAGAAAAATAATTACAATAACATTAAACCGAGAAAAGAAAAAGTAGCAGATTTACCTGTGCTCAAAACCTTGTGTGAACCAAACTGTTCTGTCTCTTAGGTTTGCATACCGATATTCTGAATATTCTCCAACTCACTTTAAAATGAATCAGCCATTTTTAAAGGTGCAAATTCAGATGCATATTTTACTTCAAAGTTTAGAAGCCTGAATATTCATTAATATGACTCTGGGGACAGAAGGCCAGAAAAATTAGGTCAAAAATTCTTTTTGAGGATTGAAAAGAAAATCTGGGAAAACGAGCTAAAAACAATTTCTTTCCCAATTATTTGGAGGGTTTTCCCCTTCAGGTTTTCTAAAAAAACAATCTACAAACTGGCTCAATACATTAGTTTTAGCTTACAGAACTAGAACATCCAAGTAATTACCGCTTCCTTCACCACCTTAAACTTTACAGAGCAAACACAAGACTTGATTAAACAAATATTAGCTTCTATACAAGAGTGCACAACTACATCACATTTGCTGAACTGTGGGGTATGCTGCAACAGTGCAAGATTAGCAGTAATGAAAGGGAGCTCTCTTCAGGAGAAGACTTCATCCTCTCAAGCCTAGAAATGGCTCTCAGGCCAAGCCATTAAATTAATAATGTCAACAATATTCATCACTAGACATGAGCTGCTGCCTCCAGACTATGATAGAATTAGGAGAGCCAAATCATTCAAGAAGCGTAGAATGAACTTTAAGGAGTTATTAATCTGGAACAAATGTGAACAAATCAATGGAAGAGAGCACGACTTTAGATTTGGAGTACAGAATGTTATAAATTATCTGAGCTTATAACAAAATAATCTTGAGCAATTAAAAACTAAAAACAAATACCGGAATACTGGAAACGACGTAGGATGAAATAATTATTTTATCCCATGTTGTTTCAAACGTTCCAATATTCTGATATTTGTTTTCAAAAAACTTATCCATGTCACAACGATATAGAGAATGTGTTTGCTAATATAATTAGAGAAACAGATTCCAACCTCACTGGTATTGGCTGAACTGAAATAATGAGATGAATGGGAATGATTGAGGACCAGTTAACTACTCATTAGTTTGTTTCTGGGTTATGGTTACTGTTGTTTTAAACTCCTTGCTATGGAGAAGCTAAATTGAACATGGGTTGCAACATAATGTTGCCCCTTATGTGTTGTGTTTCCACATGCAGATAAGTTGTTTAATGCAAAAATATGCAATGTGTGCACCTTTAAATAGTTTTTAAAAAATTCAATTTTAGGTATATTCCATAAAATACAACTTTTTCTCATTTGCAATGTCTAAATTACTGTTTACTGGAAATTGCCCATATGTCCCAACTAGGAATAGCTGTATCTGCTATGTTTTAAAAAAATAAAGAGATTTGGATTGAAAAAATATTCCTTCCTTAATTAAGGAGATGCAGCATGCCAAAAACATACCAGGAATCCTTTATCTTTATTATTCCAAACTTGAAAATAATAACAAACAGAGCCTGTATAAAAAGGTGACAAACTTGAAAATAACAACGAACAGAGCAGGTATAAAAATGTGACTTCTTTTAAGTCAAAGTTGAGTCTGATGATTCATGCTCACGTCAGATAGTTTTCTTGACAGTGATCCCTGAGTGATTTGTCACTGCCTTCTTCCACAGTGCTTTTGAACATCCCAGTCTTGCATATAGTTTGGAGGGTCTCTTTCTCAGTCAAATGCTAACCAGAGTTAATTATGCTAAGCAACGGATCCTACTTAGATACCTTAAATTAACAGAATCAGTCTGACTACAACGTGTAATGTTAGTATCCCTTCTAGTACTAAAGAATAGTTTTAGTCTACTCTTTAAAAAAATAATAGCACTTTATGAATGATTGCTAGAGTACACAAATTAGATATTCAAATATATAGAAAGACACGGACTGAGTTGAAATGTCTGAGAGAAAAATATCAACAAACAATTATTTTGGCAGATAAAGGACTTATTTCTTGAAACTTAAAATTATAATTGGCAAAAATATTTTGGAATGTACTGAACATTGATGCAAATTTTTGGACCGGTATTAACCATGTAATACTGGTTGATGTCATGTGGTCATATATTGAGGCAACTCTCATTTGGATTTAAATAATTTCATATATTAAATTTGTTTTGGAAGATTATAATTTTACAATATATTATACAGTAAATCTTGCAAGTGCTTGTGTGCTGTTAAATTATATACCAGTGGCTACAAAACTAGCAGGATAACAATGGAAAGGATATTGCATCCTTTTATAGTTGCAAAATGAGCCTGATGCTACAAAAGCGATTGCTGGACCCCACAATACTGGACAATTTTCATCCACAACTTCATATAGCAGCTTCAAAAGGCCTTGGAGGAAGCACATTATCTAGATACTTTCCAGTTGAGATTCAGACCCAGATATGGAGCGAAAACAGGACTGGCCATGCTTATAGATGACCTAGATAGGGGCGGTATATCCATCCTTGCTGTATTTGACCTCTTGGCAGCTTTCAATACCAATGACCAAGACCAATATTGTGTTGGTTCACCTCCTTCCTTCCAAATCCATTCAGTCACTCATGACTGTGGAGGAGAAGTTCTGCCCTCAGCCTAAGTAAGGTGCCACAGGGTCTGGTGCTTTCTCCTCTCATCTACTTGAGGCTTCTGGGTGAGCTTATCCATCACCATGGGGTGAGGTATCATCAGAATGCTGATGATACCCAGTTTTACATTTCTACCCTTGGCAAATTAAATAAAGCCATGACCATCTTATCCTGGTGGCTGGAGGCTTAAGGGTCTGGATGGGGAACAACGGGCTTCAGCTGAACCCTGGCAAGACTCAGTGGTTTCGGTTTTTCAAGCCCGCTGGCTCCAGGACTATGCCATTTTTTATGCTGGATATGGTTGCACTATCCCACACTGTCCCAAAGGTGTTTTTACAGGTGGCAACTGGACTTTCTGGGTTTTTCTTTGAAGATGTTTTGCTTCTCATCCAAGAAGCTTTTCAGCTCTGACTATATAGTGGGAAATGGAAGGATTTATGGTCCTTGTAGACAGCTGGTCATTTGCATTCTTTTAGAGAGTCCTTGGGACCATTTGGGACTCTCTTCTTCTTCTTCTTCTTGTGCCATATCCATTATCGGACATTGGCGATCATGTTGGCGATCCTGTTTTTATCAGCAGCCGCACGAAAAAGTGCTGCTGAGCTTTGTCCAAACCAGTCCCTTAGATCAGTGGTTCTTAACCTTTTTGAATGAATCGCCCCCTTGAGCCAATGAGGAAGTTGTCATCGCCCCCCTCCCCCAACATAACCTCTCAATCACAACATAGGAAATAATTCTTCAATTTATGCAAACACTTTTTTTGTTTTCTTTAAAGTCATCAGGACATATCGATGCAAATAATTTATTTCCAGTCTTTTTCCCATATCTCAACTTTGGTGCCACCCGTCACTTTATTCCCAAACTTCGTGATGTATTTCATTATTATCTTATTTATTCAAGACACTTAAATGTAATGACCACTGAAAACAAAATTCAATTGCAAGAAAGTGAAATGCCCGAAAAGAAAAACTAAGAATTTCAAGACGAAAACTCTGAAACTAAATTAAGATTCGAGGAAAGTATACATAGCCACGCACACTGTAAAAAGGATTAAAAAGACACAAAGAAAATATAATGTCACAGGGGATAGCCACTCAGCATGCGATGTTTCAAAAGAAGCGCTCCCCCCTCCATCACTGCTCATTCTGGCCAATGGCGCGCCACTGTATGGGTAGAGGCTGCTGCGCAACGCGCATGAAGATAAGCAATGCGTATTCACATATGTACGGCATTCTGTACTAAAGCTAGCTGGAGGAACATTTGAAAACACAATTCAATCCACTAATAGCGAGCGATCTGGTGTTTTTGTATGACAGATATACAGCGATTCACTGTACGAAAAAGTCTCAAAAGTGTCCCCAAAACTTCTCGCTCCATCGCCCCCATATCGCCCCCTTTTCGTTCCTTCGCCCCCGCATCGCCCCTTTTCATTTCATCGCCCCCCTGAAAAATGAAATCGCCCCCTGGGGGGCAATATCGCCCAGGTTAAGAACCACTGCCTTAGATGACTCTCTAAAAGAATGCAAAATCCTTCTATTCCCCACCATCCGGTCAGAGGTGAAGAAGCTTCTTGGATAAGAAGAAAAATGTCTTCAAAGAAAAGCAAGCCCAGTTGCCTCCTGTAAAAGCACCTTTGGGACAACCATGACCTGAATGACTGAGAATCTCCACCGACACTATCCTAGACAGACCCAGTGTGCAATCCTGGGGTTCTCCTAGACTCGTAACTGCTGCTTGATGAGTAGATGACAGTCATGGCTAGGAGGGCCTTTGGGCAGCTTTGTCTTGTGTGCCAGGTGCACCTGTTTTCGAATCAACAGGTCCTGTTTACAAGTCACTCACGCCGTATCACCTCCAAACTAGATTACTGCAATGCGCTCTACAAGGGGTTGCCCTTGAGGAATATCCAGAAATTTCAACTGGTACAGAATGCAGTGACATGGGCAGTAATATGTGCTCCTGGAAGAGTGCATGTTACACCTTTATCCAAGAACTACACTGCCTGCCTGTTTGCTTCTGTGTCCAATTCAAGGTGCTGGTTTCAACCTTTAAAACCCTTCAGGGCGTGGGACGAGGCTATCTGAGGGGCCACCTTTCCCCACTTACATCAGCTTGCCCCATCAGATCTGGCATAGAAGGCATGCTGTAGATCCCATCGATCAGGGATCTACCAAGTGTAGATCCCAGAGAGAGGTGCCTTCTTTGCCATGGTGCCTGCCTTATGGAACAATTTTCCCTTTGAAATTAGATTGGCCAACTCCCTTCTGACATCCTAAAAGGCCTCAAGACCTGGTTATGTGACTAGGCCTGGGGCTCCCATGGAACTAAACACTTGGCAAGATTGTTGAGGGGCCATTTCTTATTCTCCCTCCACTCTGATTGTATTTTGAGTTTTTTAGTATATTATTTAAAATTTGTATACCCTGTTTTTATATTTTTAATTTATTATCAGGCACCGCCCACAGCTGCCTTGGTAAGATGGGCAGCTATATAAACTTGATTAATCAATCAATAACAAGAGTAGAATTCTTCATCAATTATATCATGTTATAGAAAGTTAATCTCTCTATGTTTGAACAAGTACTTCAACACTGGGGGACTTGTGAACCCCTATTTTGAGATTTAAACCACATGTACTGATTTATATGGTTAATTTCCCCTTTTTGTTCTTATAATAAAACGTATTTTACAATTGTAATTATATCACATGATATGACTATACCATTTAAGGCTTTTTTGGGGGGGGGGTTCCTAAGAGCCATATGTTTTTCTAATGATGTTTTTAATTCATCTCTTTATATTTGTAATATATGGCAACTATGGAATTCTCTTTCTAATTAACATTATGTTGTTACTGTTATTTAGATCTAATGTAGTCATCCATTTAATAGAGCCATAGTCTAGTGTTTTGTATTGTATTTCTTCAGCACTGCTCTAAACTAAAACTTTAATTATTATGTTATGATGTAGCTCCTTGAATACTTTGGCTCTTGGTTACGTATTGCTTTATGAGAGTACAGTTGTAGAAAGGGGCTGAAATACCTCAAATAAATAGCACTGACATTCTAAGCAAAACATTTACAGTTTGGTCTAGTAGTTAAAGCACCAGGCTAGAAACCATGAGACCATGAGTTCTAGTCCTGCCTTAGGCATGAAAGCCAGCTGGGTGACTTTGGGCTAGTTACTCTCTCTCAGCCCAATTCACCTCAGAGGGTTATTGTTATGAAGAAATAGGAGGAAGGAGGAGTATTAGATATGTTTATGCCTTGAGTTGTTGATAAAAATAATAAAGGTAAAATATAAAACAAACAATATTTTCACTAAATACAATTTATACAGATACACATAAATACAATTCTGCCTTGGTGATTTTTTTTTCCTTATCCTTTCTCGCAGGTCTGGCACTATTTTTTTTTATTGCATACAGGATCAGAAAAAGCCACCCCCAACAGCTACTGTCAGTAAGGTTGGCAGGTATCCTTAATGTTTTCCAATAGGAAAGAGGCATAGCTTCAGAAGTGAGTTTGTGGTGATTAATTTTCTTCTTCAGAAAGCAAGAGGAAAGGCATTGATTTGAGGCTTGTGCCCCAGAAGGTTCTGCCTGTAGTGGCTAGCAAACTGCTGCCTATAACTGGATAGTAGCAATCTTCTATGTATCCAAACCTATTTTGTTGTGTTCAAAGAATCATAAAGCACAAACGAGAAGAGTGTCCATTCTAGCACTCTATACAAGCTGTAAAACAATGAAATTATTTTGAATCATTCAAAATGATATGAAATTTTACAAACCTTTTTATATGTTTTCTCCTCATTTTGTTTTTCAGAAAGGGGATCTCCATTTTCAGCTATAGTTTGCATCTGAAAAGATTTAAAAACACAAAAGCATTTTATTTCTAGTGTTCTAACTCCCCTTTCCCAGAAAGGCAACAGTCAAATTAAATAAAACATAAAATATAAGACATCAATGTACAAACAACAACTACTTTAAAATCAATAATCTGGTGGTAATGCAGCTAAGCTATGCCAGACAGTGGGCTTTATAGATTGACACTTATGGACTTTGTTATTATTTCCCCATTCTCTGGATAATTTGTGGAGCCCTTTAATTTCTAAGCCAAATTTATCTCTGGATAATCACAGAATATTCTAAATGCTATTAAAAGGCACAGCAATAACAACAACCCTGGAAAGACTTATTCTGATGCCTGAAAGATAGTAACTAAGAGAACAAGAAAGACGCCTGTAATAAAGACTTTAATTGCTGGGAGATTCATGTTGTAAAAGGTAATCCTTCAAACATTATTAGTCCCAGTCTTTTTAAGGTTTTAAACACTAAAATCAATCCTCAATCAGACTGGAAACAAATCAATAGCAATGTACTTCTCTGAATACCAGGTTGATAATATTCTCAGGACAGCCAGTGCTAGTAAATAATGTGGTTCCTCTAATGGTGAATCAAACCAATACTTGTCAAGGGAAGTCCTAAAAGCAATGCATTCCTAATCTGATCAATACTGAAGCATGAGTAATAACAATCAAACCACGTCTCTCCAACAAAGGAGTTCAACAACAGAGCAACCAAAGCCCCGTGGAATATAATAAAGAGCTACCTTTAGCTCCTTACAGGAAAAAAAAATTGTTTATAAGAATCTTACCAAGGCAAAGCAAAAATTTGGACTGAGAGATTTTTCACTAATAGTTCTATCTTACCTTAATAATCAGTGATGGCCATCATTTTTTATGATCACCATACTCCCACTAATGGCCCCCTGGATTGCATGGATGAATTATAATCCTAACCTAATATGTCTAGCATAGCTGGAGGCCTGTTCAGGTCTGTTGGCTTCAGAGTTTACACAAGTATATATATACCCTTGTATATTTTATCTGTTTCTATCTAATGTAGGACAACTATAGAATCATAGGCTATTTAGGCAAATCAGTCCCATCAACTTTGTGCAGGAATCCAAATCAAAACATCGCAGAAAGATGGGTGTCTAGCCTCTACTAGACATCTGAGGAGTTTTTACACATAAATTATATGCAACATTCCCAGTGATCCTTAAAATATCTCTGAATCATTCCCTTTCTGTACCTGTGGAGGGATTCTCGGGGCGTTTCCCTGCTGAACAGCGTTGGCGAAAAATTCATGAGCATATCAGAGAATTTTTATTACATATAACCAACAATAGATATTTAATGTAATTCTTATTTCTTTATGCATTGAACATGCACAAATAGTGAAAAGAGACAGATGACAGAGCAAAGGCAAAGAAAAATATTAGTAAACCCACCAAGATAAATACCAATTAGAAAGTTTTACAATTTTAGTGGCAAGCAAAAAGCCAGGAGGTCATAAAGACATGAGTAAGTATGGGATTCTGAAAAGTCTGTTTCCTGTGTCCCAACCAGCCATATCTCAATCGTCATTAGACAACGTGAAAAGCCTTCTAGGACGAACAGATAAACTGGTAGAGAATATGATTGCATTTTCTTTATCCTAGACTCTAAATGTTCAGCTCTTAAAAAAAACAAAACCATTCACCAAAATGCTGGAGTGGGCCTGCAAGCTGATATAGTTACTACATAACGGGCATAATGTCCTCTCATAGATAACATCTTAATTTAAGAAGGATCATTAAATAGCTCATCTGGCTTTACAGGCTGATTGCAAAGCAACATTCAGAAGATGGCGGTTCATAGTTCATGCTATAAATATTCCTTTACTAAACCCTTCTTTGAAATTAAAATGTGCTAGTTAACAGATTGATGCCTACATTAAACATGTTATTAGTCAAAATGCATATCCTTCTTATTTAGGTTGTTGATCTACTCTTTCGGTCACTCAAAGAGCTATGTTAAGCTCTATGATCATAAAACATTTAGAAACTGCCCAGACTCTGCATACGTTAGCAACCACTCGTTTAAATAACTCTTCGAAGTTACAATAGAGCTGAATGCCAAAGTCTTATGACAGGTCCTTGAAGTTGTGGCCATTGCAGCGTCTCCACAGTCATGATTACAATTCGGACACTTGGCAATTGGCTTGCACTTACAACAGTTGGACAGCCCATGATCATATGATTGCCATTTGAGACCTTCCCTTCCAACTTCCCACAAGCAAAGTTAATGGGGAAGCCAGCAGGGAAAGTCACAAGTCACTCCCATGTCACTCTTGCTGCTTTTTCTCCTTTAGAGCCCAAGTGGTAGGATGAGTGTGGGTCCCAGGCAGGCAAGTGCCTGCCCTGTTGTAGTCAGATGATGCCACAGGGTCCCCGGCCTGCACATATTTGTGTAGCCCATCCCCCCCATGGACACTACGTTGCAATACAAATTCTGGTTCTAATTATCATATTTAATCAAAGACTACCTGTAATCACAAATATATTTTTCCATTCTTACTGTAGGCCTATTTATAGCAGCAAGTAGTAGTAGCATACTGTTATCAATAATATTAGAATGCCACGTACCTTTCTTAGCTATGTTACAAACAGTCTGCAGCTGAGAGAGGGAGTCAGCCCTTTCATTGATGCAGTCAATTTTTCCAGGACACACTGTTAAAAAAAAAAAAGTACTTTTATTAACCAGGGTTATTTAAAAAATACTTTAATACAGAATAACAAATAAACAAAAGCATGGCCCTACACACACACATATATAAAATATAATCATTTGTGTGTTATTACATTCATACATTATTTATAATCATTTTAATTACAGGGGGTGCTCGGTTTACAACCTACCCGAAAAAGGAGACTGTACCCGTTCCCTTTCTTATCTGAAGTTCCGACAGCCAGTTGTCCCCCCCCCCATGGTTACATGACCCCACTTCAGGCACTCGGCCACATGGTCACATTTATGGCCATTTTGTGGTGTCCTGCGGGCACATGACTGCATTTTACGAGTTTTGCTGAAAATCGACATGGGATCGTTTTTATGATTGTGGCATTTGCTTAACAACCACAGCATTCGCACATGACTGCCACATTAGTTTAATGACCCCTGTGAAAAAAGTCACGCATGACCGACCGGTTTTATAACCGTCACGACATACGATCATAATGGGCAGGTTCTATTATAGTTGTATCTCAAGGACTGCTCCATTGCACATTTATGAAAAGCAACAGATGCATGTTACATTGCAGACCATTACTAAAATATATTAGAAGAATTTATTTCAGTAGACCTTTGTGAGGCTGCCTGAAAGATACATGAAAAGGAACTATAAAGCTAGTTAGCTCATTCATAGAAGGCTCACTGTACCCACATACAAAATATTATTACAACAGCAAAACCACGTATGTTTTGAAAGAGGACTGATAGGATCATAATTAGTTTTCAAATCTTAGTTTACCTATCAAGCCTCTGAGATTTTGCTTCCAATAGAAAAATGGACTGCATGCAAAACAATGGAAACGGTTCTATAGTTTCCATCCACTTCTCTAATAACTGGGAAAATAAGCAATTTACTACTGTTCATGCAGCCAGGTTTACTACTCTTCAACCACAAAAAAGTGAAAACCTGCTTCTAGTTTCTGAATAAACCCACCCCTCAATAAAAAGGAGGGGATGAAGACAATAAAAGATCTAATGACTGAGAACTGCATCTCAGCCTTGTGACAAGAACTTTTGTAAAACTATGCTAATTACAGGGCTGCTTTAAAATAAATCCTTTTTCAATATTTCCCCCCCCCCTATACGTATAAATATAATGACATTTTAAAAAGTTATCCCACATAATCATATAACCTTGTACCTGGACATTCTTGGTTATGGTAACATTTAATTTATGTAATCCTGGAATGCAACGCTGATAATTTATATTTAATTAATACCATAAACAACTTTGTGGTATCTTTAACCAATTACGACATTTTTTTTTTAATATATTATAATATACTAGTTAGTCTTTATGGTGGCGTAAGATCCTGTTTATTTTTCACTGTAATAGATTAGAAATATATAATGAGCAATTAACTACTGAAAGTATACTACAAGAAAATAAAGCTACTTTTAAATGCAAAGCTAGCAAATAGTATGTTATGACCAAGCATTCTAACGAAAGTTAGAATATTTCGGACATGTGATGCGACATCCAGAAAAATACGGCATACTCCATTTAATCCTCCAAGGAAAGATTGAAGGCAAACAAGGTCCAGGCAGAAGAAGAACATCATGGCTTCAAAATCTAAGGGACTGGTTTGGACAAAACTCAGCAGCACTTTTTCGTGCAGTTGCTGATAAAAACAGGATTGCCAACATGATCGCCAACGTCCGATAACGGATATGGCAGAAGAAGAAGAAGCATTATATAAGATTGTTTGAAATTCTTTTTATATAACCATTTGCATTGGATACGAAATAAATCCTTAGCAAAAAAAAAAAGTCCCCCCCCCCCAAATGCCAAATATCAGTTTTTAACATGTTACACTGCCTTTATATTCTTCCACAGAATATCCCGACAGGAAATATTAGCGTTAAGTCAATTCCTAATACTTAGGAAATGCCTTATTTCTAAACTGCAATAGATGGGCCCCCAGCGTAAAAGATTTTTTTCCATGCTGGATTTTAATAAATTCTACATACTATGATCATTTAAGGGTCTTTATATCCTCATCAAAAAATTGTCTTGTTTACACAACAAGCAGAATCTCTCATCTATCCTTGCACTCTGTCTACATAGAGGTGGATTTATATGCAGTTTTTTCCCCTTGGCCATCAAAGCATATTTCTATGCATACCAACTTGAAAGGAAATCTTTTCAGAAAAAATAATTCAATGTTCTCCTGAAATAACTAAACCAAATCAAGTACAATATAGCCTTGAACTTGGTATGTAACAGAGGCTTGCTTATTCCCAATTTATTGGGAGAAAAATCTTTTTTTTTTTTAACGTGGGAATTCGTATTGCCCAGGTAAAAATGGCATTGATTTCTTTAGCAGAACAACTACACTTGCAAATTAAACTGAATTAAATAAATCTGGGGTCTTCAACCTTTTGGTCAAATATCACATGTGTGTGTTCGCGTCTGTATGTGTGTGTATGCGTATGTGAGAAAAACAGCTTATGGCTTGAAAGAAAAATGACTTTTAGATGCAGTCTGCCATAAAAAACAATGCTTCCTAATTTAACACTTGTGTATTCATGTTTGCCCTTCCCATTATCATCTGAAGAATCACAGACCAAATAAGATCTGTATATTAAATCTCTTGTGTTTGCTTGTTATCTTCAGATGGGCAAAAATGGAAGGTATAGGGCAGGGGTAGGCAACCTTGGCTCTTTTATGACTCGTGGACTTCAACTCCCAGAATTCCTGAGCCAGCTATGCTGGCTCAGGAATTCTGGGAGTTGAAGTCCACGAGTCATAAAAGAGCCAAGGTTGCCTACCCCTGATATAGGGCAACAATTATTGAACCAAGATAACTCAAATGGGATAATTTGCAGAATGCCAGGATCCATGACTCCTACGGAAACAAAATTTGGGAAAGTTGTGGCCACTTCCCTTCAGTAGCACATCTTCCAAGTACACTTTTCAAAAACCCACAGGTTATGTGGCACAAACTGTGGCCTCTGCACCCAATCGACAGTGAGGGATGATTGGCTGCTCTGGAACAGAGGCTAAAATAGAAAATTATATACAGCAATGGATGGTGAGGAAAGAGTGAGGAAGCGGCTTGAATGCCTGCTTCCGAGGTAGGGCTGGCTGAGATTACCAACAGTCGATGGATGAGCCCTTTTACTTCCTGGAGAAAGGGGACCCTCAGGGACATGCTGGGATGGGGAGTGGGGGTGCAATTTTGTTGCGGTCCATGATTTCCTTTGTTCCCGTTCCCCTCTGCAAAGTAGGGAGGACAGCTAAGAAGGACAAGTGATTTCTGGTGCTCCCTACCAGCTTCCCACAAGCAACATCAATGGGGAAGCCAGCAGGAAATTGGAAATTGTTCCCATTTCCATTGCTTTTTTGCCCATCCATGGTCATTTTATTTCTCTGTTTAGATGTGATGATGACCCAACAGAATTTTCCTCTAGAAAGTATTCTCCTCCATAAGAAGGGATAACATTTCGCCAACCCTGCCTGAGTTCAAAACTAGGTGGAATTGGGCTTGATCAAAACCTGAATATAAGCAATGAGAAACACCAGAGTGCAGCCTAAACTAGGAACTAGAGGGAGGAAACAGCAACGTATGTGCATGCTACTGCCAAGAAAACAGCATGGTTGTGTCCATGATATCACCAGAGATCAAGCTCCACTTAAAAAATATTTTACTTCTGGGTGCGTCTAAGGAAATGAGCCTAAAAAGTTTCATTATCATTTAAGACAGATGAAATACCCTGGTTCTCAAATCAATAGAGGTCTGTATTTGTTAAGTGTACATGTTGTCCAAATATGATCCCTTAATTTCCCCTGCAGCACAGTGGGTCATTTTCCTTTTCATCTGCAGAATAGTTTTTTGTTGGAATGCATGTCCACCAATTCTTGTCACTTCTTTGCAGAACCTCTTTGATTACAGCAAAAGGACATTCCTGGAGTGCCATAGTTTTTGAGCTGCCCAGCATGATGCCAACCAGTCTTTTCATAAACTTCAGAATAAATAAACAACGAGAAAAATAATATTATGGGGGCAATGCCAACAGGCCTGAGGACTCCGAGGAGGGGTGAACTAGTGGGGTAGTTCACTTATTGTCAACATTCCTCCACCTATTAGTTTCTGCCTGTCTTAGTTTTGTTTTTATCATTTTTAATTATTTTTAATAAGGATTACATAATGGTTTTAAACAATGACTGCTTTATATTTCTACTGTTTTGTTGGATTGTCACTCAGAATCACTTTCTATGAGAAGGCGGCCATATAAATTTGATAAATAAATAAATAAGTACTAAAACCTAGAGGAATATGGCAAGCTACTTAAGGAAGATCTATTTGAGACATTATTCAGACAAGCATTTACTAAAAAGCAAGGAACTATGGAGAAAGACTGTTTTGTTAGAAGTTCTGGATGAATCCTCTGCATTTTACAAATTGCAGGAATGAACCAGATTGCTCAGACACATACCCATTTAATAACATGTCAACTGAAATCCTATTAAATGTCATGCAACAAACAGAATAAAACAATTCTTGGTTAAACACATGGAATTATTAAGAGCATTAAAAGCTTTTGTATTTAAAGAATCCATATGAATAATCAAACTCATGTTTCAGCAGAAAGGAATGATACCTAAATATAGAAAGAATATTCTTGTTTCTTCATTTATTCATGACCAAGACTTTTCTTTTCCAGAGGAAGTCTTTATATAATTATCTGCAGTATGAATAATTGGTGAGTGCAGCCAGCAAAAAATATTTAATGTGCAAATCTACATTTCTCAAGCAAACAATTTACAAATAAGAACTTACTTCTTCTTTAACAGCAGCAATTCACTTCGACTTTCTTAATATTATATGGCTTATTTAATAGCAGTGGGTATCAGAATAAAAATACAATTTAAAGAATTATAAAAAAATAAATCATAATCATGCCCAAAGCATGGAACACTAAAGCACTGTATTGCAATATTTTTTGCCAGGAAGTGACCTACTGGTTGTAATTTCTACGATGGACGAAGATATTAAAAATGTAAGAGATATTTATACTTTATATACTGAAACTGAATGTTTCTCCAAGACTACAGGGCCAACAAACAATGATAGAAAGATAAAAAGTTATAACCTTGGCAACATCAACTTTGACATTACCAACTGAAACTATGTATTGCAAGATAGGATATGATTAAACACAAAAACACACTCTGTAATTTAAGGCAGGAATCCAACACCTCCTTTAACTTGCTTTCACCCAATCTAGAACATATATGAATATTCAAAGCTACTTTATCATTAGTTCAAACCAAATTACTTGCTCCAAAAGGCATTGAGTCTTCAATGATTCAAGCACTAATGCAAACGGAATCTGAGTTCAGAAAACAGGTGCTCTGTCACTAAGGAAATGCTCCTTTCCCAAATGGCTGGAACAGTTGAGATAATGCCTGATGATCATAGGCATGGAATGTTGCAGTACATGATTAAAGTTATATTTTAGTTTCCATGTATAGGAAAAAAAGACTAAATAACAATGGCTTATTCAAAGGAGAACCAATTACTATCAACTGCAAATGTCTTTTTTTCCCCACTGGATAATCATTCTAATGTTGTAGATGTGATTCTGTTGTTTCCTGGGTTGGAATTGAACATGTAGTTAGCAATGTCCTCTATAAATATTCTTTCCACTCCATTGTTTTGCACAATGATCATACCATGAATGCCAACTACGGATATACTATACCATACTAGGAATGCCACCATCTCTTATCCTGAATATTATTATGTACTTAGGTGAACCTACTCCAATTTGAAATATCAACAACCTAAGATATGCAGATGATACCACTCTAATGGCAGAAAGTGAAGAGGAACTAAAGAGCCTCTTGATGCGGGTGAAGAAGGAGAGTGCAAAAGTTGGCTTGAAACTCAACATTAAGAAAACCAAGATTATGGCATCCGGCCCTCTCAATTCCTGGCAAATAGATGGGGAAGAAATGGAGGTAGTGACAGATTTTATCTTCTTGGGCTCCAAGATCACCACAGATGGGGACTGCAGCCAAGAAATTAAAAGACGCTTGCTCCTGGGGAGGAAAGCTATGGCAAATTTAGACAGCATACTAAAAAGCAGAGACATCACACTGCCAACAAAAGTACGTATAGTCAAGGCCATGGTTTTCCCAGTTGCAATGTATGGCTGTGAAAGTTGGACCATAAGAAAGGCTGAGCGCAAAAGAATTGAGGTCTTTGAACTATGGTGCTGGAGAAGACTCCTGCGAGTCTCTTGGACTGCAAGGCGATCAAACCGGTCAGTCCTAGAGGAGATCAACCCTGGCTGCTCTTTAGAAGGCTAGATCCTGAAGTTGAAACTCAAGTACTTTGGCCACCTAATGAGAAGGAAGGACTCACTGGAGAAGAGCCTAATGCTGGGAAAGATTGAGGGCAATAGAAGAAGGGGACGACAGAGAATGAGGTGGCTGGATGGAGTCACTGAAGCAGTAGGCGTGAGCTTAAATGGACTCCAGAAGATGGTAGAGGACAGGAAGGCCTGGAGGAACGTTGTCCATGGGGTCACGATGGGTCGGACATGACTTCGCAACTAACAACAACTCCAATTTGTCTACACCCACTAGCGTCCACTTTAATGCACTTCATTTCTGCTAGGAGAGTTTCAAGTTTTCTTTGGCATATATATTTTTATATTCCAAGTTCCAATTGCATTTCTCCTTATAAAATAAGGAGCTCATTTTTCTATATTGTCACCTAGAACAGGGGTCCCCAACCCCCGGTCCGTGGACCGATAACGGACCGTGGCATGCCAGCGACCAGTCTGCACAAACAAGCAAAGCCCCATCCGCTGGATGCAGGCAGCACACAAAACCACGCCCCCTCTGGTCCGCGGAAAAACCTCTCTCCACGGAACCAGTCCCTGCTGCCCAAAAGGTTGGGGACCTATGACCTAGAATACCAGACTTCTTTGTAGTTTTGCCTGGCTACATTATCAGCTCCAGATTTACTCATAAATGTTCAATTTTCCTCCCCTGCAACCAGTGAAGTGCTTTTTGATTTTAGGTA
Source organism: Azemiops feae (assembly GCA_023970755.1). NCBI lineage: Eukaryota > Metazoa > Chordata > Lepidosauria > Squamata > Viperidae > Azemiops > Azemiops feae. The sequence goes on along the minus strand of JALGBA010004255.1, from coordinate 445,029 downwards.
GTCTCATTAACTGACATTCAAACTGGTCTAAATGTTTTATCCATCTCCATGCAATTTGCTTGGCAACAATACAGAAGTGGTTTGTCATTGCCTTTTTTCTACTTTTCAGTTTCTAGGTAGATTTCTTCCCACATGTTGCAAAACCCCTTCTGCCCTCACTTCCATCATGTGTTGTTCTCTGCTTAACTAGTCACTACCAGCAGCTTCTGGTCCTTCCAGCTTCCAGAGATTCTCAGGGTTATTGCACCTACCGAAATATCCCTCAATATCAAAAGGGCTCAATTACAGAAATAGATGACAGGCTATGGCTTTCTCCTTAACAGAACATAGAAAAAAATATCTGTGCTCACAGAAAAAGCAGAGGAACAATATTTTGTAATGAAAATATTGTTTATGAAAATCCATTGAAATATGCCTGGTTTTTTTGTTTAAATCAATTAAAACCTTCTCAGCCTTGCAGCTTTAACTCAAAGAAAGCCCAATTAAAACCATTTCAATCTTGCAGCCTTAATTCGGAAAAGCAAAACTTACCTGTCGTTTTGAATAGAGACTCGACAATTCTCACAAAACATTCATTAGGAATTAATTTCCCTAGAGACGATTCTTATTTTCTATTGGTTAAACGAAAGGACTTTATCTCTGAGTAAAATATATGTGTTATACATACATCTGACATGCAGAAGTTTTTGAGAAAAACACTGACTCTCCCAGTATATTTACAAAAAAGTGTGTGTGAGGAGGGAAGGATATTATAAGCTGAATCTGTCTTTATGAATAAAGCTGTGTAAGACTATGAGACATATAAACAGTGAATACAGATAGTATCCTTTCCTTATTGTATGCATTTTGTACACCATGAAATTAAACAAGCAAAATATACAATGGTATAGTCACGAGCTAAGGAATGACTCATATGTTTTCCATAAATCTAAATAAACAAGAAAACACAGAATGAATTAAAACTGCTCTTGTACTAAGAACAAGTCATGCTTTTAGGCCTTCAGGGCAAAATATACAGCCCAAATAGGTAAAATAGATAATGTATCTGTATGCATCTTTTAAGAGCTGGTTCTTCCAGATGGAGAGCTAGTAAGCATTTCCAAACGTTACCCTTATTTTGCAAATGCAGTTTCCATTGACTATTTTCCACTCAGAGAGCCTTTTAGATATAATTTGATCCAGCAGTCAATGGAATTTCCCCCAAATCATTGTACGTCCTTCTCTTGCTATCTCATCCAGCACTTGTGACATCCACTTTTGTGACCATGTTTCTAAAACACTGCTTTTTTTCCTAATAAATTTCATAATCTCTCCTTTTATTTTTCTTACCAATTTCACAATCAGTTTAGAAAAGGGCACAATTCATTAAAATTGTATAATTTACAGGGGAATTATAAGATTGACACCAAATCTTTTGTATTTTGATTCAGAAGGAAATGCTGCTGAGTTCTACAAAGTCTCTTCCTCTTTGTAAATTCAGGATATGGAAAGGAACTAACTTTGCAGCACATTAAGTTGCACACACCTCTTTTTCTTAGAACAGTATTTCTGCCAGAAATTCAGATTTTTCTGTCCATACCAGCTGAAATATAGCATGGTTTATTCCATACATTTTCTTCCTACCTAAGGATGATTTTGAATTTAGAAAAAAATATTAAATGGAAAAATATAGGTTGTCGGTATTTGTTATTTGGAAGCACTCCTGATGACATAATGGAATGGGTTGGATCCAAACTTTACTTTTATTTGCCTGCACCAAATTCCACACATTCTTCCCTCCCGCCCAACACCTATTTTCAGAATTAACTTTGAGGAAAACAGAGACACTCAGGAAGAAAAAGTTTCTGAGACCCAATTCATTTTTTTCTCCCCCAGAGTGATTCAATTTAGTTAAGATTTCTTGTGGTATTCATCTTTAGTAATGTTATTGTTAAGACCAAACAGATTTTACAGATTTCTCAAATGTTTCAAAGAACTTTTAACGCTTTTGACCAGGGCATGTAGATAGTACTTTTTAATCATGATAGAGGAACTATCATAAGAATTAGGAGAGCCCATGGACATCAAAAGTGCTCAGACTGCTTTCCAATATCTGGGGGTCCTATGCTTCAAAGAATTCTAATATAAATCTAAGTTTCAGGAGCAAAGGATTAGCCTCTGTTAATAGAATTTGTATGCAATACAATCAGGGCAGGACACATAACTGAATGGCACTGTTGGTGTAGTAGTTAAGGAACCAGGCTAGAAAACAGGAGAGTGTGTGTTCTAGTCCAGGGCTTTTCAACCAGTGGTACGGGTACCACCTGTGGTACATTGGCACCTGGCAGGTGGTACGTGACCATCCTAGAAAAGTGGTAGCGGGGGAGGGGAATGAGCTGAACTGGTGGCAGCACCGCACAAGCCTGAGCAAGAGACGGCTGGAGCTGCAAGGCTGTCAGGGCTCAGCGGAAGCGCCAGGATCAGTGCTGCTTTCCAGCTGATCGGCGCTTCGGGGCTGTCAGGGCTCAGTGGAAGCGCCAGGATCAGCGCCAGGCTCCAGCTGGAAAGCAGCACTGATCCTGGCGCTTCTGCTGAGCCCAGAAGAAGCGCCGATCAGCCGGAATGTTACAGCATCTCCAGGGTCTTGTGATTTACATTCAGATGCTTGGCAACTGATTCATATTTATGATGGTCATAGTGTCCCAGGGTCAGGTGAAGTGACCAAAACCTGCTGCAACCACCCAGCAGACAGGGGGAGTAAAAACCAAACACCCCCCCACACCCCCGCTGCCAATCCTCAACAGAAATGCTCACAACAATGAAAACCTTGGACAGGAGGAAGAGCGCCGCCAGGCGGGCAGGCAGGTGTCTTGCTCGGCTGTGGCTTGGGGGGCACTTTTTTCAGTGCCATTGTAACTTCGAACAGTCACTAAGCGAACTGTTGTAAGTCAAGGACTACCTGTACTTTATCACTTTTTTCCTTTTGGGGGGGGTCATCAAGTTTTTGACACCTTGTTAGGTGACTGGTGGTACTCGGATATTGCCATATCCTAAAAGTGGTACAATGGGTGAAAAGGTTGAAAAGCCCTGTTCTAGTCAAATCTTAGGCACAAAGCCAGTTGGGTGACCTTGGGCTTTATTTCAGTCCTAAGAAAGAGGCAATGACCAATCATTTCTGAAAAACCTTGCTAAGAAAACTGCAGAGATTTGTCCAGGTAGTATCCAAGAGTTGGACATGATTGAATAAAAAGGGGAAAAAACTAACTAACAGGCATCATGCAATTAAAACATCTGAAAAACTAAACTCCGGGAACAAGGAATTCATTCTGTTCTAGGCACAAGCTAACATTCTTTAAAAATATTATGTAGGTGCCTTGGCGGAGAGAAATACATAGCTATGTATGTCCAATATAAACATTACAAAGGTTTCTCCATCAGGAGCTCTCTGAAACCATTTTAATATTAGTTAACATTTACAGTATCTCTTATATGGATGTAAACCTTGCTTAACATCCACCAATTCAACTATCATTCAAAGTTATAACAACGCCATTGTGCAATGTCACCACAGTCACGTGACTGTAATTCAGGCACTAGGTCACCAGCAGGCAGTTACAACGTGATAGCAAACCAAGAAGCTAATGGGATCTTCTACAATACCTCTGTGAATTTTCAAAATATATTGAAATCACATCTCTCCCCTGTCTACTCTAAATGTGAGAGCATTATAGCATCTTTTAAAAATGAATGTAAATGAGTAGATAGGAGACAATGCATGTGCTTCTTACAGAAGGAGCGCCTTGAATAAAGCACAGGTACATATTGTAAAGTACAGTGTTCCACAAAGGTTAAATATCTACTGTTTTGCTCCTGGCAAAACAGAATTAAACTGACTCAACAACAGAATCATGACATAAAGCCTGATGATGGAAAATTTCTCCCTATTTAATCAGATATAGTTCGGTATGATACAATGTTGAGGAACATTTTTCTAATGTTTAATATTTATAATAAAGACAGGATGTATAAAATTAAAATGGATTTTGCAACGTGAATCTCAAATAAAAAGTGTCAGTCAGTATATACTAATGTAATATAGAAAAGTAAACACCTGGAAACCCTTTTAAAAAACTTTTATCAAGTAATAAACAGTGGTTTTTCTTTAAGAATCAATTATCTTGGAAGATCTTTAACAAAATAATATTTAAAAAAACATAATGACAGGTTAAAAAATGTTTGACAACCCTATGCAAAGTTTTCACAATTATATATAGGTAAGAATCAATAAAAAGTTTTATCTGGACTGGGTAAACACTCGTAAATATTTGATTTTTAAAAATATTATTTAAGCAGGTGTTGAGATATGTTAATAATTAGCACTTTCTGAGAATTGCTAAATAGATGATATATTTATGAAATTATATTTCACACATTACTGCTGTGAAATTCCAGCAAACAATTAAAGCATATACTTAGAAAATTTTCTACATTTCATTACATACAGTACCTATCTTGATTACATTGTCTTTTATTTTATTGCTTCAAATTATTAAATTAGAATGCTATTTTTTCTACATGATATATAACTTGCAAGTAGCCGCCATGCAAAGAACTTAATAATCTTTCCTCTTTTCCAAATTTTTCAGCACTGTATTACAGTATTTTATTATATTACCTACGTTTATGCTGCTATTTACATGCACTTCCCTGGGATCATATTTCAAATAACATAATTTTAAAGAATTTCATCAAGTAAAATAAGAGAGTCATTTGAGCTATATGTAAAGAAAGAATAATGTTTTTTCAAAAGATTCACTTCTTTGTGTTAAAGATTAGCTCTGCTAATTATAATAGAATTGGCAATGCACTGAGAGATCATCTAGTTTCTCTTTGACAAAAGGTGGGACTAAGAAACTTTTATCCTGGACCTATCCTCGTCACAGGAAAATAGACTCAGTTAGACAAAAGAGGAAGTAGGTGTTCCAATTATGATCTCTTCGCATGCGAGAGAAATTACAATAAGAAAATACAAGTTTGTTTCATGAAAGATATATTGCTTTACAACTGGATTATATACTGAATTAACTGCAGATAAGGAACAACGCCATCATAAATGTAATCCTTTTAATTTTTCAATAAGGATAGGCATATGCAAACAAGCATAGAGCCCATAAAAGGTTTACTTTGACACAATGTTTTTCATAACTATTTGAAATGCTCCTAGAAATAACATTTTGCCTAAGATTAACTTTTTTGCCATAATTTCAAATATTAGAGAATTCACAAAACAGGTTAAACAATAAAAAGAAGTGTACTAAACAATGTGGTGTTGAATTTATATCACACATTGTGTTATCAGCAGAGTGCAAACATTTTCAGGCCAAGAGGCACAACTGGTCTTTGCGTGAGGTACAAGGAGAAAAGCCTTATTTAAATGTATTTAATTGTATTACATTAAAAATTAAATACAATTAATATTACCAGTATTTTCTCATACACTTTAATTTTCTTTTATCATTTGTCAACTCTTGATGGCTGCAAAGCCCCCATCTCATATTCACAGAGAGCCAAACGTGCATCTGGATTTTAACTGCCACATTCCCAAAGAAAAATGCTGCTTCTGCCATGTATAAATGGCAAATCTTCCAAGGTGTCCCTCAAATGGAGACACTGAATATTAGGTAAAGTACCTAGTACTTTAAGTAGAGGACAAAAGTAACATTGTCCTTAGCTCTGGATTAAAGGCAACTATCCAGAAGATTCTGGAAAATTCCAGGGAAGCCAGAAGACCTGTTCTAGGAATTCACTTGCTCCATTCAATAGATAAACAACACTAGCCAATATTAACTTTTACCTTTCTGTTTGAACTGCTACTTAAGCTTTATTGTCTCTAGTATTTATGTTCACTGTATAAACTTTACAACTGAGTTTTACATAACTGACAATCATTTTACAGCAATGTCCTATAGCAGTAGGGAATTAATATATTGAGATCTATTCAGAGACATACATTTTCCTTTCCTTTATATATTTTTTTCCTATGGAACTACTTGGGAATTTATCGAAATCGCAATTCTCTATTTTTATATCCTTTACTAGTGAATGTTTGATATGTGACTGGTTAAAGCTAAAATTTGATTTTTACTTTTTTTTTTTTTTTTAATAAAAATTGTTTGATTTTATCTCTCTCATAAATTCAGCCTCTTCCAAAGGAAGGGAGGGGAAAAAAAGAGTTAATTCTCCTAGCCCCACATCTCAAAGCTACAAGACCAGAAGATGATGCTATGGAATTTAGTTATTCTTTTCCTTTTAATTTGCAAGAACAGCACAAGCTTTGGAAGTCATATTTCTCACACATGCCAGGGTTGTGATGAAAAGCTTTCTGTAAGCATCAAGAATTACTAAGGTAAGAGGTGGAATTAAGGTGTGCAAATCTGACTTCTGAGACAGGGTGTTTCAGACCTTTAAACTTCACTTGATAGGCTAAACTCTACTGCTACACATTGTGCATTTCGCATTAGGTAACATTGGTTATGATCATGTAAGAGATTAAATCATAAGCAAACAAGTTACAGTTGGCCTTGAGAAATACATTGTGCAGATAAATTGGCATATCTATTGTTAAAATTTAATAATAAAGATCCGAAAAGGTTTGCTTTGGATACCCACATTTAAGATTTTACTGACACATTTTTGTTAACCATCTTTGGAATAATTATGGACAGCTATTTGTATTCTACTAATATCAATAATAATCTGCTCTACAATGAACCAAATGTATTGCCCATTTTTTACTTCAAAAGCAGACCTGCTCTGTTTACTGCATATTTGAAAATTGTGAGCATTCAAATGTTGGGGAGGAAAAGAAAAAACTAATTTCAGAGAACATAAAGCCATATTCGATCCATGTTACTATTCAACTGTTAGTACAATTCGACTGTTATTGCAGATAAAAGAAAATCAAAGCAATTAGTACACATTTATGAGTTGCAATCGCATCTCATAAAATCACAAAGCAAGTAAATTTATATCTTTCACTGTGCTGATATCTGCAACAGGATCTAGCAATGCTGGTTACAGCTTTGCCAGAAACAAATTATAAAATAGTAACACAGAAAGCACACACTGTTCCATTTCCACATATATTCAGTGTTTGAGGAAACTGTAATTTGAAAAGGTCTCAGTTCAACCTTGTTAAACACAATGGTGGAAGATCTCTACTTTTCTAGCATTTTATAAGAGATAACCAGTGGTGGGATTCAGCTGGTTCGCACCACTTCCGCAGAACTGGAAGCTAATTTTTTGTTGCCCAGGCCCAGAATGGACTTCCGGAAGCGGCATCCACAGAGAACCGGTTGTTCACATATTTGAATCCCACCACTGGAGGTAACTATTTCCTGCACTGAACACCCAAGAAACACCCTAACAGAAAACGTAAGAAATCAGACTAGTGTAGAGGTGGTATTACACAAATTACACAATCTTGATACTGATAGTGATATGACTTGTTTAAAAATATAGACAATTTCATACAGTTAATACCATGAAAAGCAAGTACTATTCTTACAGAAAGCCCCATGCACCCATCTTACATACAATTTAAAAATCTGAAATTTTATTTTGAAATAACCTGAATTTTGCATATACTCATATGCTGTAAGCCTTATAAATATGAAATCACATACAGCACTGGAAATCATCTTGTGAAATTACAAAATAAATCCATTGTTACATAAGGTTTTCTTTAAATTTCCATTTAAGGTGTATTTCATAGACAGAACCTACATGAAAATAAAGTAATAACCAGGAATTTCCGAATCCAAATTACACATATTAAATCATTTAGAACTTTTAAGTACCCATAACAATAGCAAGGCGTCTACCATTAAGGAAAACATTAACAAAAATTCCAACAGGCTACCAGAGCAAATACAATTTTCTGTTAAGTTCAGTTCAAAACCTTAAAATAAATATATCTATATATCCAGCAACATAGACCTCTCTGAAACTGATATGAATACAAATTTATAACTTATAATGACAAACTGCACCCATTTCAGGAAGAAGCTTTAAGAGATAACGTTCCTTACAATCTTGAGGGAAATACGACACTACAGTAATGAGATATTAACTTTCCAGGAGCTCCTATTCAGGAAACTACTTAAGAAGAAATAAAAAAGATTATTTCAAGTATGTTTGAGATTCCTCAAATATTGATGTGTACAGGTAGTCCTCGACTTACAACCGCAATTGGGCCCAAAATATCTTTTGCTAAGTGAGACAGTTGTTAAGTAAGTTTTGCCTCATTTTACGACCTTTCTTGCCAAAGTTGTTAAGTGAATCCCTGCAGTTGTTAAGTTAGTAACATGATTGTTAAGTGAATCTGGCTTCCCCGTTGACTTTGCTTGTCAGAAGGTTGCAGATGATGATCATGTGATCCTGGGACACTGCAACCGTCATAAATATGAGCCAGTTGCCAAGCATCTGAATTTTGATCACATGACCATGGGGATGCTGCAACAGTCATAAGTCACTTTTTTCAGTGCCACTGTAACTTTGAACGCTCACTAAATTAACTGTTGTAAGTCGAGGACTACCTATATTGCCTTTTGCCTTGGATAGCAAATCCAGCTACGTTCGAAGATTAGCCTACAACTGGCAACTAATGAAGTTGGGTTAGCAGCAAGCAGATTCACACAATAATCACAGACTCAGGTTTAATTCAGAACTGCACTTATTAACAATATATTACATGTTACATGTTTCTTTTCATAGGAAGAATTGTAGCAGTTGGGGTATCATAATGTGTTATTTCCTAGTTATAATTTTTTTTTAATAAAACGGTTAAAACCATTATTTTCCCTATTTCCTTCTCCCAGGACTGTTTTGTGGAAACAGAACTCATTCAAAGTTTGTTTGCTTTTTAAAAGTAAACTTAACATAAGAAAAAAAAAATTAACCATGCCCCAAGGCTATTTCATATATGATGATTTCCCGTGTAAGATAATCTCCAGATAGAATAATACATATCATCAAGAATAAGAACATACAGGTAATCAATCTTTGACTGATGACAGTAACTGAGCCACCAATTTACAATTGGTAATTGTAAAGTGGGTCACTATGTGACACTGCCTTATTTTACAACCTTTTTGCAGTGGTCATTAAGTGAATACGGTGGTCATTAAGTGAACCCATTGTTCACTATGGAGTGGGTTTTGCCAGAAAGCGCTTACTAGCAAAAATATAAATCATGGTTACATGACCAAGGGACTCTGTAAACAACATAAATGTGAACAGTTGCCAAGCACTCAAAATGTGTGACTGCAGGGTGTGTCTATGTCAGGGGTAGGCAACCTTGGCTCTTTTATGACTCGTGGACTTCAACTCCCAGAATTCCTTTCCCAGCATGGCTCAGCATGGAAACCTCTCCCTTTCCCCCCAGTATGGCTGGCTCAGGAATTCTGGGAGTTGAAGTCCACGGGTCATAAAAGAGCCAAGGTTGCCTACCCCTGGTCTATGTGAACATCAGAATTTCAATTCCGAGTTGCAAGTCCCATTTTCAGGGTCCATCATAACTTTGAACGGTTGTTAAGCAATTGGTTATAACTCAAGGACCTGTAAGCAGTGCCCTACTAGAATGAACTTCTGGTACAACTAATCCATAGAAATATAGTGCAAATATATAGACTCTTTCTACAGCTAGAAAATATTAAGAGTACTATTAACAAGGTTTAGATAAAGGTTTGTAACGGTGCTGTACTTAGCTTGGGAGTACAAGTGCCAAAATGAAACAAACCACAATGTGGGACCATATTTTAACACAAAATGGGAAGTGAGTCAATATGGGAAGTTAGGTTTACTGATATATTTATGATTTACATTTTTTGTGTGTTTGATTTTTCTCATGATTTTTAAAATATGACCATCATTTGTCATGGCTTTTTTAAAGAAATGTGACTAATAAACAGCAATAATAAACCATTACCTACAGTCAAATTGCCGTTTCTGGATCAGGAATATTCACATATTGCTGATTGTTTTATCCATTACAATATCTTGGTTACTACATTAGGTGGCAAACAAAACCTATCATTTTTTTTGAAACTGTCATTTCTCTTTCAATAATCCTTCCATTTCTGCTAATTATATACTAGACATTTCACAACCATGATTTAACACAAATTTGAAGTTAGAAGGGCTTTTGCTTTACAAAAGAGACAGGCAATCTTTAAAGCTTCCACTTTTTCACTTTCATTTTTAAATATTTCTGCCTTCAAGGGTAGCAAGGCTCATAGCTAGAGAAAAAAATGAGGTTACAGCGTGGACAAGCTGACATTTTGGAGGTGGCAATAGTGGAGAATGTGGAGAGTCAGAAGAAAAACAAGTGCATTAAATCTTGCTGTACATGTTTGTCCTTGTCCCTTATTTTAGAAAGCAATGAAAAAAATCATGCTGTATCATTTTTGCTGCTAAATGTTCCTGGCACATACTGCAAGTACTCAGGACCCATGACTACAGGTTGCTCATCCTGGTTTTAAAGCCAAAATTAGACATCATTTCCTTAAATTCATTGGATCATGTACACTTTCACATCTTTCTCACTGACACGGTTACTATTTCCTCTCTTCTTTGAAAAAATATAATTCTATTTCTGGAGGCTGGTCAGACAATGTGTCCTTTATTTATTAAAGAAAAAAACTCATATAGTAGCTGACTTAGAGTTAATCAGCAAGTTACCATTTTCCATTTCTTCTTAAATTTTTGCTTCCATAATTAGGTTTAACTTAGGATTCTAAGTTTGATTAGACTTCTATATTACTTAAGGCAGCACTCCCAAACTTTTTCCTTATCTAAAACAGCTTATCTGAAAGTCCTTTTTACCCAATGCAGGTAAAACACCTTAAGTCAATTTAAATGTTCCCATTGTGATTGACTAATGATTTCATGTGTTATTAATTAAAGAAAAAACACTTTTACCCATTTTTGAGTAATTTACCCAGGTTTGGAAAGTACTGACTTAAGGAGACAATGTTCCCTCCGTTTTACTTGAATTTATTTTACTCTTGAAAAAAATAAGTCTTTTAAACAATATAACTCAAGCTGATCAGGTATATCTAGAGCAAATGCTAACAATGGAGAACTTAGGGCCCAAAAACTAATGTTGAGATCATGGTTCCACACCTTGGCAAACAATGTTATCATATGTGGGAACAAAATTAAGCAAAACCTAGAACAGGTATAGAGGAAAAAACATTCCTGTGAAGTGCCTCTCTTTTATGCAAAAGTGGTTAACTACCAATTAGTAACTATCAACCACACAGGTAGCCCTCGAGGTACATCGGCAATTGGGAATTTCTGTCACTAGGTGATGCAGGTCTAAAGTGTGATGTCACATGACATTACTTAGCAACAGCAAGTCCTGGTTGCCATTGTTAACCAAATTCCACTGGTTGTTAGCAGAGGACTTATCTTGATCCAAACCCAAAGCATTGTAAAGGCAAAGGAGTATCTTGCCCACCTCTCACTCCACCGCTCTGGGCTCTTTTGGCTGGCTTGCACTTCTGCTGATCTTGACACCCTATTCGCCCTAGCATCCTCTGGCCCTGCTTGCCTTGCTGGCTTTGCCACCCTGTGCTCCCTGACCCTATTGTCCCTGCCAGCCTTGCCACCCCTCCAGTCCTTGCTGCCTCCAGCTGACCTTCACCATCTTCTTCCTGCCACTGCTGAAAAGGCCTATCCTGCCTGGCTCTCAAGAGGCAGCTGCTGTTTGCCTCAGACCTTCTTCCTCGGGCTATGCCCACCCCTTGTCCAAATTGCGTATGGCCTTGTCTGAATTGCAGGTGGTCCTCTTGTGAGGTTTCTGGAAGCTTCAGAAGCCTTTCAAAGGTCATCTAGGGGGCAGCAAGGCAGGCAGGGATGGCAGGGCCAACGAGTGAGTGCCAGGCCTCCAAAGGGCAGAGATGAGGGCAGGTAGGCAAGTTGGGGAAGCTGAAGTGCTTCTGCAGTTGTAAGTGCAGGTGGTTGCCAAACACCTGAATTGTGATCACATGACCACAAGGATGCTGCAACAGCTGTTAATGTTGGAAAATTAGCTTGCAAATAAAACAAAATGTCAGAGTGTATATTTTTGTTTAAAACCTCTAGAAATATCTATTTGGGATTCATGATGATAAAATGTCAATAGCGTTATTTCATTATTCTGACTATTAGGCAGGGCAATATAAAAGCATAAATTGAAGAAAACTGAAAAAAATATACAAAAAAGGTTCCATTTAGCAAAAATCATATTAAAACATATCATTTTTTCTGAAACATTTGCAATTTAACAGATAAAACAAAAACAGATTTTGTGTTTATCATCAAAGTTTTAGACTATCATTGAGATGATGTTTGTGTGCTATGCTGCCTATCTAGCACCACAATTGATAGCCACATGAAAACAGAAAGTCACATAACAGAAAAAATATGAGTATGAACTTCAAGGCTGATTTTTTTAAAAAAATCAGGATACCATAGTCCTGATACCATAATTGGACAAATTTATCCCAGTCTAACCCATATTTCCTACATTTCCTTATTCATCATTTTTAAGTTTATACAACTCAGGTTACTAAAATATTACATTTTCAGGTTTCTTAAAAAGACCATTTTTGGTTCCAAATTTTGAACATTCTCCAAAGTTTTAAAATAAAAGAAATATTTTAATCTTCTGATTTATTTTATGACAAACAACATGATAGTAGAACAACTTACGTTGTGGTGCATTGCCCTTCAAAAGGTACCCTTAGTTTCAGAAGATGTTTTTTTATCGATATTCCCTACCGTGAAAGCTTAACTGACAAACTCCATCGATTAAAAAACTTGCAGGATATACAGGTAGTCCTCGACATACGACTGCAATCAAGCCCAAAATTTCTGTTGCTAAGTGAGAAATTTATTAAATGAGTTTTGCCCCATTTTACAACCTTTTTTGCCACGGTTGTTAAGTGAATCACTGCACTTGTTAAATTAGTAACACAATTGTTATGTGAATCTGGCTTCCCCATTGGCTTTGCTTATCAGAAGGTCGCAAAAGGTGATCAGATGACCCCAATACACTGCATCTGTCATAAATATGAGTCAGTTGCCAGAATCTGAATTTTGGTCACATGACCATGGGAATGCTGTAATGGTCATAAGTATGAAAAACGGTGGCAAGTCACTTTTTTTCAGTGCTGTTGTAACTTTGAACAGTCACTAAATGAACTGTTATAAGTCAAGGACTATCTGTACAGCAACTTTCAAACTAACAAAACAGAAAGGTTAGGTAAAGGGTTTGAGACTTTATCCATTTGTCTGTCAAACAGTATTATAACTGAATAGAGTACGACAAAATCTGGTACAGTGGAAGACACTGCCAAAAGAAAATGTAGGTTTCAAAATAAACAAAATCTTGGTGGAAGCTACAGAGAAAAACTCCTGAAAAACTCATGCAGCGCTTTTTCATTCTAAGCACTCCTTACTGGTCATGTGACCCAGAATGGATTACTGTAGTACAGTATAGTAATCTGCTCTATGCTTCCCTGTACACACATAGATGTAATACAAAGGGAAAACAAAATACAGAGAAATTGAACACATTATTCATTATGCAGAATAAAATACAGTGCCTCCTATGGCCTTTGAAAGAGAGTTTGAAAACAAGTTCAGAATTCATTCTCTGCATACTTTCCCTATCTTGTTTTATAAGACGTAAATGGTTTTACAGGGCTATTGACTGAAGTAAGTATTTTCTATACAGAAGTTTCATATGCATCACACAATAGATAATTGAAAGCATTTTTAGCAGATACAAAATGAGTATAATAGAACAAATGTACCATTGTTTTTGGCAATGCTTGTATTTTCATAACATCTTCACTGATCGTAGGAAAATAACTATAGGCTCTAATCCTATGCACTCTTAAGGGAACTTATTCCTGGGTAAACATGTAAAGGATTATACTGGAATGGATGAAAGAAATTTCTAAATCCATGGATGAATTGTAAATGGTAGAGTGCATTCTCAAATATTGATGAAAGAAAAAGAAGAAAGCAATGTATTGGAAAAGCTATTTTTGGTCCACATCTTATAAGAGAGAGTACAAATAATGTATTACAGCTCTCTATTTATCATTTTGATTTTGTGAAAAGATTAAAAGATAGCTTCATTGACCTTTAATATTTTTGTTAAGTCACTACCCGAAGAAACCCAGGCATAGTTCTTTCTTCCAATTATGCAATGCAAAAAGAGAGGGAAGTCAGTCATACAAACCTCAGTACTGAACATTAATGGAAAAAAAAAAAAGACTGCAAAGATTCCCAGACTTATGATGCATTCAAAAAGCTTACATTCCAATTTAGTAAACAAGCCTTGCAAGCATTAGGAAATACTAAGATCCTTATTGCAAATTAATATAAGAATCAAATGTAGATTTTATCTATTGCAACTGATTAGGACAGTGAGAACTGAAGTCCTAAACATCTAGAGTATTTCTCCTCCAGCATAGTTCTTCAAAATAAGGACTGAGGAACAATCTTCCGTTTTGGTATTTGAGATTTGTTTTCCACAACTTAAAAAAGCTATAGAAATTACAGAAAACTTATTGTATGTCCATTAAGTAATTACTATAACTTTAAGCTAGTGTTTTGTAATTACTATAACTTTAAGCTAGTGTTTTACATTATGAGAGTGAGTCTAGCAGCCCCTTCCTAGGTTCATACATTTCCAATCCTTGCTTCAAGTCTAGATGAATTGTTTTGCATAACCATGGGTTTGCTTTAAGTCTAGATGAATTTTATCTTAACATGTTATCTCTTACTATTTGTATATTATATTGTTTATTTCACTAGTATTGTTAACATTAATATGTTCTGGCCAGGTTGAGACATGAAAAGGTACCAAGACCAAAACATAGTGAACCTAAGAAGTGAAAACTTCTGAATTACTAACAATTATGGATTGTGGGACTCCTGGGAAGGTTAAATGCATTTGTATGGGCTAACATGTGGCTTAATATTATACCTTTGATAAAATCATTAAATCTCTCATCTCTGAATATTCTGTATTTTAATATGAGATAGCTACAGTCAGTTGATGCAGGTAATCTAATCCAACAGCTAAAAAAAGTTGGAGCAGTAAAAGAATGAATAGCATCCATCTTTGTTCCCATTTTTTTCACCTAAGTTGTTTCTGCTTAATGGAGAAATGTTATTACACAAAGGTATGTAGAGCAAATACACAAAGGTGTGTTTGCATATAGTGAAATAAAAAACTCACGTGCAATAGCTAGAACTCGGCACTAACTATTGGTTCCAGGAAGCAATGTTATTATTTTAGGTAAACAATCTTATGATAATGCAATACAATCTTCATATTTTGAGCAAAAAGCTTCCTTAAAGAACAGAACATTTGCATAATATCAAAGTTTGTTTATATTATTACTTCATCACTTCAGTGCATATTTAAACCCAACCCGGTGAAATTGATATCCCTCCTTTAGTCCAGAAAAATCACCTAAACATTTCAATCCTAAATCCCTTTACACAGTAGAAAAATTTCTAATTCTCCTCCCAATCATCCATTTAAGATAACAGATTCAATTATATTTTATGTCTTATGAATTCCTGCAAAAGGTCTCGCAATTATTTTTATATATATATTTATACCCTTTAGATTCAGGTGCCCTTTCAATTGTAAGCAGTTGCTCCCGCTCTCAACCAAATTTAACACCCAATCTTGATCCCCTCCTTAAAACTCAAAAAGGATTTCCAACCTAGCACATTCTACTACTGGAATAAAGCACAAACACACTGAGTAATTAATCCCTTTACAAGTTTTAGAAAAGATTCCTGACCTTCTTACAAGCTTGAAGAAACCAGAAAGAACCAACATCATGAATAGCAGGCACCGGCCTAGCCTTAACAGAAGTCTAACTGTTGCTCTTCTCCATAACAGGATGCTTAATTACCAGAAGGGCAAAACTGGAAGGGTTGTGGGAAAGGACATTAAATGGTCTGATTCTTTCAGGCAGCCAAAGCAGCTCGTGTCCTTCTCCCGTTTAAGGACACCTACAGAATCTGCACGAAGTACTTTTTTCTTGATTTGGGGGGGGGGGGGGAAGGGTGCTGGAATACAAATCGTGGCGTGTGTATAAGCCGAGCAATGACTATTCCAGAACATTTCTTCGACTTTTTTTTTAATATATAAAATCACCCATCGCAACAACTTCCCAGAGCCGTGGACTCGTCCACCCCTGGCAGCCGCCGAACCAGCCGCCCCCCCCCCCAACTGGCCACTTTGAAAAGCGCGGCCACCAGCCCCACATCCTGAGGTGCTGAATGAGAAGGACCTCGACCGTCGCCCCGTCCCCATTTCCTACCTCTTATTGGTCGGTAGTTGCGTGGAGGGTGTGGGTATCATTCGGCGAAGGCTGAGGCGCTGCGGGTTAAAGACAACAACCTCCCCTCCACCTGTTCGGAAAAACCAGGGCTGGCGCTGGCGAAGGGTGCAAGAGCCCTTCCGACCGCCGCCGCCGCGGCTGAAGCCATGTCTCCCTCTCGCCACGCAACCTCCACCTTCACCAATGAGCCTCCCCGTTTCTCCTTGGCGCCAACCCGTCACCCCCCCCTTCTCACCACGCAGCTCCTCAGCAGGCCAGGCTCGGATTCCGTGGGCAGCTCGGAGAAAGGCCTCCTCCCGCCAGCCGAGTCTCCCGCACACCCACCTCCAGCAATCGAGAAACCGGGCTTGCCGCAGGCGACGAGGTTCCAGAAGCCGAGCCCGGACTCCAAGGCAATACGGCGCGGGAGGGACTAAGCTGCGGCGGCGGCAGGAACCAATTGCCTGGCGCTCTTTAGCTTCGGCTCAGCCCGGGGCGTCCGCGCTCCTGCCCCAGTTGCGCCTCTGCGCCGCAGGGCAGCAGCGCCTCCCGACGGGCACGCGACCGGTTTGGTCGCCAGGTTGCACCACCCGCCCTTCCTCCTCCTCCTCCTCCTCCTCCTCTCGACGCCAAGTCCCGAGCTGGGCTTCCCTTTTTTCCTCCGGCCCTGTTATGAGGAGAAATCTCCTCCTCGTAGAAACCAGAACCGCCCGCCCGCCGGCCCGCCAGCCTCCTCGAAGCTCAGCGCAAAAGCCTCGGCGGGCCTCGCGCTCTTTTCCTCCTTCCAGCTACCAATCTGGACTGGAGGTCCGGGTGGGGGGGGGGGAAGGGAAGGAAAAAAGGAAAAGCCAGAAGCCAGCGACCCAAAACTAAGCGTCCGTCTTAGGCCCCTCCCGTGGCCCGGCAGTCGCACCAAGGCTCTTCCTCATTGTCTCCCCCCCCCTTCCACTTTCTTTGGCGTCTTCTACAGCCGCCTTCGGTCCTCGTCCTCTGGGCTCCCCGTCTTTCACGCGCCAAGGGTTTACCTGGGAGGTCCCACCGGGCCCTCAGACCGTGGCCTGTCAGTTTGATCCGGCTTCGGGTTGAGGAAATTGTTGGGTCCAACTTGATTTCTGCTCTCCGCGCAGTCTCGGAGGTGGACTCTGCGCTCTCCGATGATTGCTTACTTGTAAAATCCACAATGGTATCTTGAAGGCAAGCAAAATTTGTGATGCCTCAACCTTTAGTCCACTTCCTCCAGTGTATCTTTTCATATGTCTACACTCACTCACTCCCTCCCTCTCCCTCCCTCCCTCTCGCCCTCTCTCTCTCTCTCTCTCTCACACACACACACACACACACAAAGAGAGAGAAATTTTGCTGCCAAAGAATGCAAAATAAGTGCCTTAAACCATTTATAGAGCTCCCCCCCCAAAGTAAAATGCTAGGAGATTGTGACTTGTACCTTATTTTCCTTTTGCATAACCTATATGCTTTGAATTGTGAATATTCAGTATTCAATCGTTTTGAAAACAATTTTTATAAACATTCAGAAGTGATACCATCCAAATAGGTTGCATTAAGAGATCCTTACAATGGTTGTTCTGAATTTCAATTCCATGTAGCAATAAATGCATTGTAAAGCATTGTGGTAAGGCTTTGCGCAATTCCTCTCTCAATGTGACAATTTTGGTTGGGGCCTACTATGAACCTTGTACATTGGCTAAGCCAGTTAGAAGCCATGATTTAAAATTCACCATAATTATTGGAGTATACTATAGCATAATTCCAAAGTATTGCGGGAAATCCTAGTACCAGGTACACACACACACACACACAGAGAGATAAATAAATATAAATATACAGTAGCTTCAGAAAAGTAGAAGAGAGACCTTTTAGGGAATATTGGCAAGGTTCCTTCCTAAACATGAAGATAGAACTGCTCCTATTGATCTTGCTTTGGAGTAAAATATGAAGCATAGTTTTAACACAAAATATAAATTCAGCAATTTTATGCAGCATTTGCAGATTCTTGCTGCATCAGAATAACAGAACCTGAGAGCTATGAATTAAGTAGTGAATTTGGATTTAAATGCCATATTTTCTCCTTGAGGTAACTCTTGAAGCAAGCTTGCATTAACATTGATTCCACAAGGGTATTTGTTGTTTAGTAATTATTTCTAGTGATCAGACTCTAGTGATTCTAATAAGCTTTACTCAATAGGTTTGTGCTTCTTATCATAATTGGACTTTGTTCTTGCTGTCAAAGAGCTGAGGAAAAGGTAAGTGCAAGGGGAAGTTCTAAATAGAATAGAAATTGTTCTTTTTAGTTTAGTTTCTTTTATCCATTTTGATCCCAAGAGGCTCCTTGCCTTATATATGGATTTTTAGAAATTAATACATGGTTTTATAGACAAAACACACAGTTGTAGAAGATAATTTCTCCTTTTGACACAGTTCTATACACTTTCATCGAATAGCCATTTGTTACATTAGTTATTAGGAAGAGAACTTTTTTTGAAAGACTCAGACAAATGCCCTGCATCTTGCAAACATTTTCTTTAGTTCAATTGATTACAAAGGGCACTTCAAAATATAGCCTATAAAACTGGCGCTTTGATCTATAATACTCTTTCTTCGAGGTACAATTACTTACTTTGATCAGAAAGCTTTGGAAAGAAACAATTTGTGGACTGGATCTAAAACACTGCAATATTCATCAAAGCAGTTCCTCTCATTAGACTTTCAATTGTAAAGTTTTTGATGTCACTGAGATATACAGTAGATAGAGCAGTGGCCATTTATATTTCTGTAAATAAAAATGTCCTGGAATGGGTGTGTTCAAAAAAATAATGTAGTGGCAATATTCTTAAATTTCCTTTTTGGTTAGAAATGTTTTACTAACTTGGTTAACCATGTGAGGTTAATAGAGTAGGCCAGGGGGAAATATCATAACAGATTCTCTTTATAATATGCAGAACACATTAACAGTTTTTCCTAATCTATGCTCCACCTGTGGTCCCAACACATCTTGACAGTGTCAGATTAAGAAAGCCAAAGCTGTCAAAAAAAACCAATGCAATCCTAGGCTGCATTAACAGAGGGATAGATGAAGACCACATGAAATGTTAGTACCACTTTATAATGCCTTAGTAAGACCACGTTGGAATACTGCATCCAGTTTTGGTCATCACAATATAAAAAAATGTTGAGACTCTAGAAAGAATGCGGAGAAGAGCAACAAAGATGATTAGGGGATGGAGGCTAAAACATATGAAGAAATTGCAGGAATGGGGTAATCTGGTAAGAAGGATTAGGAGTGACATGATAGCAGTCTTCCAATATCTAAATGGTTGCCGCAAAGAAGGAGTCAACTTCATCTCCAAAGCACTGAAGGCAGCACAAGAAGCAATGGATGGGAACTAATCAAGGAGAGAACCAACCTAGAGCTAAGGATAAATTTTCTGACAAAACAATCAGTGGTAAAACTTGCCTCCAGAAGTTGTGGGTGCTCCATCACTGGAGATTTTAAAGAAGAGATTGGACAACCATTTGTCTGAAATGGTACTATAGAGTTTCCTGCTTGAGCAGGAGGTTGGACTAGAAGACCTCCAAGATCCCTTCAAATTCTGTTCTTCTGTTATTTTATTTTTATGTAGAACGGGTGTGCAACCTTTGGCTTGCCTGGGCAGCATTGAGTGAAGAAGAACTGTCTTGGAACTGCATATAAAATATATAGTTAATGTATATAAAAATCACATAATAATATTAAACATTTGTCATCCTGTGGGGTCGTATTACCAAATGGCCCTGGACACGTCTGGTGTAGATAAAGCATAATGCAGAGCTTACCCAATAGCCATATTCTATTTCTGGGCCTAATATTAACCAAATAATCATAGTTTAACTTAAACATTCGTTTAGAGTCTAGTATGTTATATAAAGTTGGAAAATTGGATTAATTGAGTGAGCCACTGTTTGGTTAACTATAGGTGAGTGTAATGTGTCAGCACAGCCCCAGTGTGGAGCCAAATAATGTTTCTAGTGAACATTTTAATGGTCCTATCAATGTGACTAAGTATGGCACAAAGAAAATGCTCATATCCTCTTCTCCTTTCAAGTCAATATTAAATATTGCTGCCACAGTAACAACTAATGAGTGCAATTAATTTCTTGATAGCATAAAGACATAAATAGAATATGTAACATAAATTACAGAAACTATACACTTACAGCATGAAGGTGTAGCTGAATGATATGTTCCAAATTTGTTATAATCTTATCTTTACTTAAGGATTATAGGCAATAATATCTGGAGGACATTCTAGAATTCACACCTAGAGAGGACCATTATATAAACATATCTGAGCCACTCAAGGTCACAGAGTGAAACACCAAGTGTCTATTTAACTAGGACAAATGGAATTAAAATTAAAATGTAAACCATGGATCTTGTGATACATTTGTAAGTATTCCAAATTCTTATGGTCAATTCAGATCTTTGTAGGGCATTCCACATGTTCAAGAAGTTGGTGCTAAACCTGAAAGGTTTCCTTGATGGCTAAGAGCATTTTGCTAGAAACTTCGTCTTTCTTTGCAACTGAAAGGAGCTTTCTGAAAAGAAAAGAGCTGGAGAGGAGGCTCCCCTCAAGCTATGGAGAAGATTGTAAAAGTACAGCTCTCCTGATAAAATCTGCACGCAATGGGGCAATAGGATCTAAATGACAGAAGAGGAGCTGAAGTAAATGCTGTTAAAGAAGGATTTTTAGCACTGGAATCCCACTTAAAAACTTTTTCCAATATTTGTTATCTCTTGCATTCCTAGTACCAAGATTAAGCAGGTTTGACCATAATCACATAAACCAAACTATTTCTTACCCTGCAATCTTTCTCCAATCTCTATTTTACATTAAAAAAACTTTGACATATGCTCTATCCTGTGATATTCCATGGGTCAGAAGTCTTTCCTTAACTGATCAAATCCAGGCTCAGCAAATGCAGGAATCATCCTTCCACAAAACTCAGAAGCTGGAGATCAGGTTTATTCGACCTTCCCTGTAATTGCACAGATCATCTTGTTGCCTTTTATCTGTAGCTTCTAACCACACTGCAAATACATCCAATTTTCTACAATTCTCTCCTGAATTGGTCCTCTTTGAGCATGTCTAGTCTCATCACTCCCACATCTCACTTAGAAGGAATGAGGAAGAAGTTGAATTGAAGCATAATTCAGGTAGGAGAGAGAAGTCTGGAATATTTATTTATCGGAAGGGGTGCCTGAACATTGCGTTTTCTTCGGAGGTGGCAGGTGGCATTGATGCACCTCATTTAGTTTGGCAACCCCAGTGGCAATACAGTAACAGAAGCCTAAATTTGCCATGCAACCAGGCCTTGGCACTTGAAGGGGGCATTTACATGACAAATGAAAAACATGCAACAATAAGATGGAGAGTTTGGTGATGGGGAAACTTCTTGAGAAAGATGTACAAGAGAGGGAAATATCTCCCTCTTTCTGCCGGGTCAAAAAGAGAAATAATTACGGGAATCTGAAACTTTAGAGATCTCACAAACATCAGATCGAGAAGTAATGGAAATCCATCTCCCTTCCTGCTGTACTCAGCTAGAAGAAAGTAGAGCAGGAAGGGAAGATCTCATCAACTCTTATCTGACAAAGAAATGGAAATGAAGGGGCCCTTGCCTTCAGGCTCCCCAGAACCAGAAGGAGAAAGAAGAAAAAAAGAAAAAACACAAATGTCCAGTTTTGGCAGAAGCAGTTAAAATTAGAGAAGAATATTTTGTAAAAACTGAAATTGGCAAGGCAGCCAACAGTGATTTCCAGGCTAACGCAACGTGCCTCTGTATCATCACAATGTGATGGAATGTGCACCTGCAGCAGCAGAGGGGGAGGAACTTGTCAACTCAGAGCTTTCCCGGAAGAGGAGAGATCCGGATCAAGAGACTGCACATTCCCGAGCTGGATGGGCGAGGAAGGGGGAAGAGATTCAGGGTAACTACACCCTAGAATTTCTCAGGATATATTTAGTAGCTTAGAAAGTTATAGTTTTAGTTTGGGAAGATTCTGTCTACTAGGTGTAAGTAAATAAAGGATTGGACTCAATTGGATTTCACTGTCTCATCTCTGGGCTGGGCCTGACACATTTCTATAGTAGCTACTCTGGATTCCACTAGGCTTCTGGATGCAATTCAAACTGCAGCTTCTCACCTTTAAAGCCCTCCATTGTATGAGGCCAGGTTACTTGCTGAATCATCTGTCCCCAATGGCTTCTACCTGTCTCATTTGATCAGGCAAAGATGCTCTGGTCCTCTTGGTGAAATAGTGTCACTTGGCTTCAGAACTTTGCCTTCTCTGTTATGGTGCTTGCCTCATGGAACAGCTTTTACCTGGAGGTATGAATGGCCTTGATTATTCTGGCTTTCAGGAAAGCAGTGAAGACCTGACTTTTCCCTCAGGCACCGGGCCAAGATGTTGATGGAGTTCACATGGTGGGACAGATTTATGAATGAGAGTTTTAGCAGGGTCTCAACACTGTTTTTCATTTTAAATGATTTTTTTTTAAAAAAAAACATAATTATATTACATTTTCATTTTTGTTTGTCACCCAGAGCATTTTCTGATAGATGAGTGGCCACATAAATTTGTTGGGGAAAAAAAGAAGAAGAAGAAGAAGAAAAAAACCCCTACAGTTTATGATCTGGAACATAGACCTATATAAAAGCTTTAACTTTACATCACTGCAGATGGCAAATAATCTACGTGTAAGGCTTCATTTTTCTCTGAAATGAAAAGCCCAGTTAGTAGAGATGTGTTTGAAAATCTTCTGCCAACTGAGCAAATTCTTGAAGGTATTAAATGTTTGGAAACTCTAGCCCAATTGCTGAGTTCTGGCGTGAAATCTGACTGACATCAAACTGCTTAACCTTGATCTAGATAGCAACTGTCTGCTCAGGAGTATGAATTGGGCTTTTCTGGAACCGACTCTGTTGCCTTTGTAGATCATAGCTGTAGAAAGCAAAAGGAATGGTCTTGAGGGACAGGAGAAAGAGCTACTGTCGAGGCAACGGTCAAACAAACCCCAGTTCAGGGCAGACCTGTAACATATGCAAACATCTTAAACAAGCCTCTCCCTAGTCCACACAAAGATAAAGGGAAGGAGGGGAAAGGCACATTTAGATTTGCAAAATTCTGTTACTCTAACTTTACAATAAAAGTAGTGCTGGACTACATGATTTTGGTTTACTAGTATGGTCTATTTTGGGCTGACAACAGTACCCACTCTGGAAACATCTTGGAGACAGATTATTAAATCAATTATTATTATTTATTTATTAAATATCTAGGCTGCCAAATCTGGAAGAACCATGGTGGCTTTCAACAACATAGAATACAATAGAATATCCATGGTAAAAACAACCTTATATAAAACAATTTCACTGAAGAAGATACTTCCAGCAGTTCAGTACTTCAAGAAGCACTAATTCACAGTGGTTCAGATAACTAAACAACATGGCATTGTGAGATGGGCAGAGGGAGGCTAATTGGGAAAGATCCTTACATTCTCCTCTCCAGAGGTTGGTTGCTATGCGCCTCAAATCATTTCATCTAATAACAACCAAATTGAGATTGGCATCCATAGATCAACACAAAAAAGGAGCATGTGGACTTTCAGCTGACTCCAAACTTTTTAGAAACATACAACATTTTTATAGTACAAAAGGGACACCTGCAAAACACTTTATGCCCAACTTTGAACAGCCAAGCAATGTTGAGTGAATGCACAGATCAAGTTGATACACAGCAAATTGGTCTGCTGAAGCTCTTATAATTTATAATCACAATACAGGTGATTAGTGAAAAATGAAACCCTAGCAGAATATTCAAAAAGTACAGTGGTACCTTGATACACAACTGCTTTGAAACTCATCGAATTTGGTACTCAATGCATTTTGATGTGAAGATTTTGTCCTGGTACTCATCATTTGTTTGGTACTCAATGCACAAGCTAGAACTTGTCGGTGTCACTCCTTATGACTCACTACATTATTCCTTATGGTAAATTTTTTTTTGGTACTTATTGTTTTTGGTACTCATTGTGCCTGCTGGAACCAATTAACGATGAGTACCGAGGTACCACTGTAATAGCAAATTGAGATATATAATACAAAATGAACAATAAATAACCATAAAACAACACAGTAACCCAGGAATAGCATGTTCTCTTACATATCTATGTGGAAAACACTGAAACACAAGATACAAATTTGCCTCCCAGCAAAATAAACATGAGCAATGTTTCCTTACTCTCAGTCAGCACAGCAGACAATTTGAGGATTACAGCATGGGGCTGTAGTCCTAAACATCTTGAAGGCATCTGTTTGCTTATTGGTACAATAATGTAACAACAATATACATTTGTTATAAAAGAAGAACAAATTAGCATTGACAATAATTGGAAAAAGATTATTCATCTATAATTAAAAATTCAAATCAAAACTAACCGCCAATAAAAAATCTGTATATATTTACAGTCCTGAGGAATATTTCTTTTAAATGAAAGGGGTGACTTGAATAGCAGCACCTAGTTGATCTCGGTTGATCTCAAAAAAGCAAGCAGGATTGGATCTAGTCGAGATCATCTAGATGGAATGGGGCAATATTATAGGCTTGGGAGTTAAAAACAAACCTAAAAATCCTGTAGGAAAACAGTAGGAAACCTCTTTCAGATGTTTCCAGGAAATCTACATGGGTATCCATTAAATCACCAGGAGCCCAGCTTGATTTGAAAAAAGAGTTCACCTAGAGACATTACCATTTTTTTTTAAGAAAAAAAAATGTTGTCTTATCACCAATGCTGAAATAAAGTTCATGTAGCAATCCAACTGGTTTCTGCAATTCTCTCTGTGGGATATTGTCACAAGTAAGTTTTCCCTGCCCTGCCTGAGGGGAGCTGTTTTTGCATGTTACATTAAACCGCACAGGCAAGGTATGTTTAATGTTGTGCAAACTCAGCCCTCAGAGTTTAATGCTGTATGAATTCAGAAAATGAGTTTAGGAAAGCAAATTACAGTTCTCTACTATAAATAAGTGTTTTGGCTGAATAAAATCAGTACATACTGTAAATGAGTTAGGAATCCAAAAGAAAATTATAGTAAGAAAAGATGATTACTGGGACAATTAACAATTTCTTCTCTAAACACAAACCTTGTTTACAAAGTCATTATTTGTATAGAACTAAGGAGAAACTTCCTGACAGTTAGAACAATTAACCAGTGGAACAACCTGCCTCCAGAAGCGGTGAATGCTCCAACACTGGAAGTTTTTAAGAAGAGACTGGACAGCCATTTGTCTGAAATGGTGTAGGGTTTCCTGCCTGAGCAGGGGGTTGGACTAGATGACCTCCAAGGTCCCTTCCAACTTTATTATTATTATTATTTGTTCAACTATAGTTTATTGAAGGAACTACAACTGAGTAAATTCATATAATGCACTCAGTACACTGGAGCAGGGAGAGAGACAGGGAAGGAGGGAGGGAAATAGGAAGGAAGGAAGGAGATGGGAATGAGAAAGAGGGAGGCAGGGAAGGAGGGAGGGAAACAGAAAGGAAGAGAAGGAAGGAAATGGGAATGAGAAGCAGGGAGGCAGAGAGGGAGGGAAACAGGAAGGAACGGAATGAAGGAGATGGGAATGAGAAGGAGGGAGGCAGGGAAGGAAGGAGGGGAGGGAGGGAGGGAGGGAGGAAGGAAGGAGATTGGAATGAGAGGGAAGGAGAGTCTGAGGGAAGTCCTGCTTTAGCACATGGCTAACAGCAGCCCTTCTGCCCTTTCACCATCCCCTTGCCCCCTCCTCCTGGCCTATCCTGGTGGTCTCACATCCTATTGCTAAGAATGATTTGGTTACAAAGCTGGGTCTCCTCGCATGGAGAGGGAGTGGGCCTCCCTCTGACCCACGCACTTTGCCCTTCTGCACCCACCATGAGCAACCTGGCTGAGGAGAGCGAGCACAGCAACAGCAGCCTCGAGGAGGAGGTAAGCGCAGCCGGATGCCCCCTCGGGGAAGTGGGGCTGGACTGGGTTGGGCTGCAGGATCCTGGTGCCCTGGGAGCTCGAGGGCTAAACTGGGCACTTGCCCTCCACTGCCCAGGGCTCTGGGAAGCCCGCACCACCATCCGGGAGTCCCCCGCATGGCCCAAGAGGGACTCCCAGAATTTCCAGCTAGCAGGCTGATTGGAGAATTCTGGGAGTTGAGGTCCACACATTTGTTAAATGAATTTTGCCCCATTTTATGACTTTTCTTACCACATTTGTTAAGTGAATCACTGCAGTTGTTAAATTAATAACACGGCTGTTAAGTGAATCTGGTTTCCCCATTGACTTTGCTTGTCAAAAGGTTGCAAAAGGGCATCACATAACCCTGGGACACTGTGGCCATCATAAATATGAATCAGTTGTCAAGCATCCAAATGTAAATCACATGACCCTGGGGATGTTGCAATGGTCATAAGTGTGAAAAATGGTCATAAGTCACTTTTTTCAGTGCTGTTGTAACTTCAAACAGTCACTAAACGAACTGTTGTAAGTCGAGGACTACCTGTACTTTGTCACTTTTTTCCTTTTTCTTTTTTTTTTGGGTCAAGTTTTTGACACCTTGCTAGGCGACTGGTGGTACCCGAATATTGTCATATCCTAAAAGTGGTACAATCGGTGAAAAGGTTGAGAAGCCCTGCACTAGAGTTTATAAAATTATATGGACTTGGTTCACATACTTCATGCTTAATCAAACAAAACCCTATTTTATCTGCATTTTTAAATTGCTCCTAATATGTCGTCTTCATCATCATTTAACCATTCTCTATCCGCTGCAGGATGTGAAGGCCTCTTCTTGCATGTTTCCAACCTATATGGTCCTGAGCTTTCTTTTTCCAATTCAGCCTGCAATATTTGCTGATGTTGTCGATCCACCTTGTTTTAGGTCTCTTTCGTGGATGCTTTTTATCAAGTGGGATCCATTCTGTGACTGCCTTGGTCCATCTGCCATGAGTTCTTCTTGCTATGCGACCATCCCATTTCCATTTCTATTCTTTTACTCTCTTGATGATATTGTATGCTTTCATTTGTTCTCTAATGTGCAGGTCTTTCTATCTTGTCTTGTAATACTGAGCATGTATCTTTCCATGGCTCTTTGCACCACTCATAGCTTTTGCATCGATTGTGAGGTTAGTGTCCATATTTCACCAGCATATGTTAGAGCAGGTAGCACACACTGATCGAAAGTTTTTCTCTTCAGACATATGGGGTGGTTGTTCTTGAAAGTTATACTTAACTTGCCGAATGTCTGCCGACCACATTTAACACGCCATTCAATTTCCTTTATTGTATTGCCTTCCATTGAGATCCGTTGGCCAAGGTATACGTAGTGGTCTACTATGTCTAGTTCTTCTCCAAATATAATTTTTTTTCTTTCTGTAGTGAATTTATTAAACACAACCTGGCCCTTTTTCAGGTTTATTTTTTTAAGCCAAATGGTTCTCCCTGCTTCAGGCAGCTTTTGTATGTGTCTTTGCAGCTCTTCCGGGTCTTGTGAAAAGAGAAGAACATCATCTGCAAATCTTAAGTGATTTAAATAGGTGCTGTTGGCTTGATTTTATTTCCATCTTTTGCCCAGTCTAGTTTGTGAAATACTTCTTCAAGGCAGGATGAGAAAAGGATAGGTGATGTTGTATCGCCTTGTCATAACACCTCATTCTATGTTGATTTCCAATTTAAGATCATCGCCATTGTTTTTTATATATTGATTGTAGTAAGTTTATGTAAGCAGTGCCTACGCTTTGGTTGAGCAATGCTTTAATTATTGCTTGCTGGAATATTGACTCTGTTTTTTAAAAAAACTGTTTGGACGGAGACATTTTGGCAACTGTTTGCAAGATATTCAGTTTGACCTTCCACCCACCTGTCACTGGGCCTTCCCATCTCTCTCTTCTAGAAAAGAAACCTGCAACTGATTTAAAGACTGGCCTTAAAGGCAGTCTTCAACTTATGACTACAACTGGGACCAATATTTCCATTGCTAAGCAAGAGGATTGTTAAGTGAGTCATAATTGATTCTAGGATCTTTATTTCCATGATTATTAAGCAAATCACTCCAACTGTTACGTGAATCATGCAGCTGTTAAACAAATCTGGGTTCCAACAGTAACTATTTATTTTGAGGACTGGTCATCATAAGTCACATTTTCAGTGCTGTTGTAACTTCGAACAGTTGTTAACAGCTGTTGGTCTGTGGTTGTAAATACATACTTCTTTATGTGTGCATAGTACTCATACACACACACAACACACACATATGTATACAAACATAAACACACAGACGTATGCATACAGAGATATAAGATTGTAACAAAAGTCGTGTCCCATAGACACATAATTATGCAAATTACATGTTTGAATTGGTTGCCATTTTCTTCTAAACATTCATTTGATTATGACTTTTAAGCATTCTCAAACCCAGTAATATTTTCTCTGAAAAAAAAAAGTAATTAAACATATTGTGATTGGCCTATGGGGCATGGCTTTTGATACATTCATTCAGAAATTCATACAAAGTTTAATTTATATACACCAAATGAAAGCATAAGGGTGCACATACTTAAGGGCACAAAAATTCCTTCATTACTAGCTTGTCTCTAATATCTCTAGAGCTACCATTTCTTGGGAGGATATGCAGTAGTAGCATAATAATTATAACACTTAGTTTAAAAATAAAAAAAGCATTTGCTCAGTTTTGAATTTTTGAGTTGTTCTTTAAATTACTTATATTTCTTTGCCTGACCTATTTATCTTACCTTGAGCTTTTGCTTGGTAATGGTTTTGTGTTGGTTTTACTTCATAAATTCAAGCTTGTTGGTGTGTAGGTCAGAGAAAGAAAAGTAGGAATTTAAAAAAAAAATTCTCCTGGATTTCAAATGGGCAAACTTTTATTTACAAAGTGTTATTCCTGACTCACTGAGAGTGAATTGGGCGGCCATATAAATTTTCTTAAATAAATAAATATTACCCTATTATAGCATTTCTGATCAAAAATAATTTTAGAAGATATTGCAGACCATAGTAACCAGTGACTCAGTTGAGGTGACACTGAGAGGATGTGATCTCTGAACTATTCAATGAATTCCTGGCATCTAACGTATAAATGAAGAAACGCTCATTGATCAAAACAGATAGTGGAGCTTGAGGTAACACAAGGGGGCAAAGAGAACTTTAAAACATTACCAGGAAAATGCTTCTTTTAGTCACATGTCTTGATGGGAGCCAGGTTGATGCAGAGTAATATCATCTTTTACTACATTTCCAAAATGGTTGCTGGCCACTTCTGGTGATAGCACAGTAGAGTGGAGTGAATAAGCCTTTCATGCTATGTACAGGTAGTCCTCAACTTATGACCACAATTGAGCTCAAAATTTCTGTTGCTAAGCGAGACAGTTGTTAATTGAGTTTTGCCCCATTTTACCACCTTTCTTGCCACAGTGGTTAAATGAATCACTGAAGTTGTTAAGCCAATAACATGGTTGTTAAGTGAATCTGGCTTCCCCATTGACTTTGCTTGTCAGAAGGTCACAAAAGATGGTCACATAACCCCAGGACATGGCAACCGTCATAAATATGAGTCAGTTGCCAAGCATCTGCATTTTGTTCACGTGACCGTGGGGATGCTGAAACAGTCATAAGTGTGAAAAACGGTTGTAAGTCATTTTTTTCAGTGCCATTGTAACTACAAATGGTCACTAAATGAATGGTTGTAAGTCAAGGGCTACCTGTATTGCATGAACTGAAGAAAGCTCAGGCTGGTCATTAGTTATTAAGCTAAGCTTCTTCTCATGTCCAGGATATTTCTATGATTGTCTTTGTAGAAGAAGAACATTGGAAGCACATCTCAACCAACTTCACAGGCTCTGGATCTGCAGGAGAATACCTTGTGTGCAATATATTCATATCTGACAGAAAATCCAATTGGTTTTCCTAATAGCTGAATTTTTCTTTCTCCTGTTTGATTAGACATTAGACATTTTTGTTGAGTAACTGTTTTCTTCCAGAAATCCAGTTGAATAGAGATGCCATTTCCACACAAAAAAAATCCAGGCCTATAATTATCTTCTGTCGTGTAGTAAATTTAATTATCTCTTTTGTTGACCCCAACGAGTCTAAACCAGATTTCTTTGGAGAAAAAGAAGGATCTTCCTATCAAAATGGGACCCTTAAGAAATAGAAGATTTCTAGATTCTTACTATGAATGCATATCCTGGAAGCTTTTTTTTAAATTTTCTTTTAGCATTATATTCTTATCTAATATCTAACTCTTAGGTCTAGCTCCAAAAGAGCTGTCCCATTTATCATGTTCGCCTTGCTACAGAGCATAATGACTAAATTTTCTCCTTAGAGTCATATTCTACGTTAATGTTTAATGTATGCTATTGCTGCCTTCTTGAGTTTCTAAAGGCCGACAGCCTTTAAAGCAGAATTATGCTTGACTAATATGCCTTTTTATTTTTATTTATTTATTTATTGGAGAAAGCAAATTGGAGAGAATCTGTATTATCTGAAAAAATACCAAAATGGTAAAATGCTGCATGTAGGCGAATCTGTGTATTTGGAAGGCAAAGCCTTAAATGTGGTATGTGATAATCTAACATAGTAATGTTATTCATGACAACAAGGAAAAGAGCCTTAGAACAAGTATGTTTTGCTTTTGAGGCCAAATTAATGTTTTTCCCCCCAACCTGTTATGCTTCTTGCTGTATAATTGATGATGGAACATTCATTTAGTTATGTTAGGTTATACAGTAGCACTTGAACCACTTAACATCAGGTTTATTCCCAGAAACATGCTTGTACAGCTTGTGTCATAGACTGTGGTTTAACATCAGATGATCCTTTCCCCAGGGTTTTATCATTCTTTTGACAACTGCCTTTTGTTGCTTTTCTTCTGATATTGTTTCAATAGTTCAAAGGTTTGTGTCTATTTCATGTTACATGTGTCATTCTTACTTTTGTGAATTGCAAGATAACTGCTTATAGATGAATAGAACAAAAATATTGTCACTGCAACAAATATTAGGCCCATTTAGCCAATATATTGGTAGAAATGGAGAGCATAGTATTGGCAGCAACAACAAATTGTTGCAGTGCATCACTATTTTTCTTGTTGACACTGAAACACAGTAATGGCATTTGCTGCTAAAATAATAGTAAAATTAACCTAGTGGGACTCCCATATAAAGAATTAAAAATAATAGAATCAATTATTTTTTTTAAAAAATGAATTTATTCATAGAATAGAATCCTGGATTCATGTTTTACATATTATTTAAGATTAAAACTTGAGGAAAGTAACTAATTTTGTGTGTGTGTGTGTATAAATTATACATTCTAATATATATATGTAAAGCAGTTAGAGTGACATGTAACATCAAATAGACAGAAGAGGGACAGTATCCTTCATCTTTCAGATATGCTGATTCTGTTCCTCATCTACTCCAAGCATTGACCTAAAAATATAAGCCGTCAAGGAAATCAGGATAGGTGAGATTAACCTATCCAAATAGAAAAAGACAAAGTTACAATGAGAAAAAGCTAGAAGGACAGATGGAATTGCTTTCACCATCTGTTTGAGAATTTCACCCACACAGCTTACACATTCAGAATTCTCCTTGAATTGAGTAGGAGTGACCTGCTTCATAGGGCTCTTCTCTTTAACCTGAAGGATGAACTACATTATTTCTGAAAGCTTTTATCTTTTGTTTAGAAATCTGAATTCAGGACTTCAGAACCAAAAGCTGTGCAGGAATAGGAAGAAAACCGAGGGACAGGGTAAGAAATATATATATTTATCTTCCTTATTGTGCAAAATTGTTGTTGTTAGTTGCAAAGTCGTGTCCGACCCATTGCGACCCCAGGGACAACGTTCCTCCAGGTCTTCCTGTCCTCTACCATCTTCTGGAGTCCATTTAAGCTCACGCCTACAACTTCAGTGACTCCATCCAGCCACCTCATTCTCTGTCGTCCCTTTCTTTTATTGCCCTCAATCTTTCCCAGCATTAGGCTCTTCTCCAGTGTGCAAAATAGGAGATATAAATTCCGTAACAGACATAATTACTGGCATGTGCATACATATATTTCAAACATATAATTAAAGAGTTCAAATTATGTTTGGAGCACAGCCACACCTATACATCCTGTGACAATGCATATTCGTCTCTATTATCTTTACAAATTAAGTTCTGCTGTATGTTGGCTGTGCCGTGTTTAATGTTGTATTTATGTGCCTCTTTAACAGAAAGAAATTTGCAGACTATTAGGAGCAAAAAAAGCATGTTCTGCATATCATGTAAAGCAAACTTCCTATCAAGTTTACAGTAAACTTACAACCTCCCCTTATGATGTGTTTGTAAATATTTAGGCACATCCCCATAATTAAAAACATAAGATGTGCATAACTCTATGAAATATATGATGCACAGAACTTAAACCGATTATAGCTGCTAGGACTGTGCAGCATTGCAGGTTTGATCACTAAAAGGAGACTCTCCAAAATCTTTGGGTGCCCAACGTAGCAAATATATAAAACCGGGTCCCATGAAAATAGAAATAAAGGCCTGTTGGCTTTTGAAAGGCAGACATTGATAGGCATTCTATAATTACCTTTAATTATAGGTTTTAACAGTACACATTGTAATCATGCTATTGACTGTTTAGTCTAACTGATGAGAGGTAATGGGCTGAAAGAAAGTCATCTACACAGAGGTCAAAAGAGTCAAAATGGTAGCCACAACCACAGACTTGAAGCCCTGTCCCCTTTTTAAAGAGTGTTGTTTGCTTCTGACATGCCCTGAGGACTCACATCTCGACTTCTTCTTTGATTGTCTGCTAGAGTCATTCCTGGGCTGAAATAGAATTTGCTGCTATGAAAGCAGCTTCCCGTTTATTCAAATGAAGAGCTTTATCCAAAACACAAGGAAGAGAAAGAAAGCTAAGTAGTTATTTTATTTCATTTTGGCTCCTAAGCTCAAACTTGGAAAAGGCTCTTCCAGTCCAGCTGATTTGCTTACTTTCCTTTCCTCCAGATTTGCGTGGAGAGCAGCCTTCACTTTACCACAGAATATTTCCAAATTCAGGGAGGGAAATTGTGTACCAGCTGCAAAACTTCTGTGACTCACCAGTGTACTTGCAGAAAGGATGCCTCGTATAGATCAAATGCGTCTCCAATATCTTGATTTATCTTCATGGAGAATAAAAAGGAGCAAATGAGGGGAACCTTCACAAAAGCTCTGAATCGTGAACAAGTGCGTTGGTTTACTCATACACGTAGTCATTAAAAGGTAGTTCTCCCTCGTTTTAACAATTATTCAAAGTCAGGACAGACCTCCCCAGGGCTTCTTACAACCTAGATTCAAAATTCTGACAGTCACCCTACACCACCACCACCCCGGCCATTGGCCTGCATTTATAGCTGTTTGCAGTGGCCCCGCAGTCATGTGATTTATGGTAGTTTTTAGCCAAAAACTGGCATTTACTTTCAATTTCCAATGGAAGGGGTCATATGATCACCTTTGGCAAGCTTCTGGCAAGCAAAGTCAGTGGGGAAGCCAGATTCATTTAACAACCGTGTTACTAAGTTAACTACTGCAGTGTTTCACTTAACACCTGTGGCAAAAAAAGGTCATAAAACAGGACCAAACTCATTTAACAACTGTCTTGCTTAGCAAGAGAAGTTTTGTTCTGTGGGCTTCCCATCTGTAATAAAACCAATTTTAGCTCTCCGAACTTTGTCCACGCCTTATGCTGCCGGCTGTTGAGTTTTTAGAGAGAGTTTTAGTGCTGTCCCCGAGTTGCTCCCTGATAACAAAAGTAGAAGAAAAATCACATGTATGAAAGCTGGCTGATAACTAAAGAGTTATGAGTGGGGATTATTCTGCTAAATCGTACTGCCATAAACCTTTCTTACAGCCGTGAGGAATTATTATCCAAGGGTTGAGGCACAAGTTCGGAGTAAAACTCCTACTTTCATTATTGCACAATTCTGGAAACGAAGGAAGTTTAGAAGAGTATACTCAGTTAAAAAAAAAAAAAAAACTACCTAGCTGTCTTTATTCTAATGTGTCTACTAAGAAAACAAGGATTTATTTCCTCAGGGGATATTTTCTCATCAAGACAGATCATTGTGATAGACTAAACTTTTTAAGGCCACCAATCACACTGGAGCCCCTGAACAATTAGCCCTCCATCCATTTCCCCTTAATGTTTAGACATGGAAATGCAGGCGATGCCAATTACATCCCTTGTCTTTCTCCATCATACCACTGCAGCACTGGGGACCAGAAATAATCCCACATCAACATATTTGGCACAAATTTACAGAGTCTTTATGCCTTTTGTTTCAGTGGTGTCAGGAACAAAAAGAAGAGACTTTCTATAAATCAGTGTTTCTCAGCTTTGAGAACCTTTAAGATGTGTGGATTTTAACTCCCAGAATTTCCAGCTGATTGGAAAATTCTGGGAGTTGAGGTCCACACATCTGAAAGTTGCCAAGGTTGAGAAGTACTGCATGTAAGTAATAGATTTTAGCCTCATCAGCTGGATTCTACAGCTTTTTCCTCATCTTCAGTTTTAAAATTACATTGGTATTTAAAACTTACCTGTTGCCCTATGGCAGGGTAGGCAACCTTGGCTCTTTTATGACCCGTGGACTTCAACTCCCAGAATTGGCTGGCTCAGGAATTCTGGGAGTTGAAGTCCACGAGTCATAAAAGAGCCAAGGTTGCCTATCCCTGCCCTATGGGATTCATTGAAGCACATTTTAATGCAGGAGTCCGATCCCAGTGATTTGAGCAGCATGGTGTGGTCAGCTGCAAACGCAACTTGCAAAACTTGAAATGCTTAAAAGATTGCCAGCAGATTCCTGATGTTTAGCAATACAAATGGAATGGTGGATACCCTAATTAACATCACTATTCCAAGCATGACTAAGTCTTGGTAATAGGATAAAATAATCTCTCCATAGTGAGCAATCACCTTCAGAACATCAGTGCATGCCATAACTCTTTACAGTCAACACGACTGCTAAATAATTAATGCAGCCCTGCCCACAAAATGTCCACAGCTCAGAGGCAAACATATAATAATAATAAGAAGAAGAAGAAAAATACAAAAAACAAAAACAAGGTTGACCTCAATGAATCAGAAGAAAGACATTTCCTGGCAGAGACCAAAGTTCATAGAAAAAGGAAAAGTGCTGTTATCTCTCAGATGGAACAGTTTGGGGAAGGTTCTCCATTTTAAAGCCTAATTCACATGTGCAGCTGAAGCTGTTCCCGTGGCAGCTTGATTCTAAGCTGCTTGAAGGAAATTGTTTTGGTCTGGGACACTTTGGCAACAGCCAGCAAAGTATTAAATCTCCACAGCAGGCTGCCATGTTCTCCTGTTGGACAATTCCTCTGCTGTTGTGTCCTTCCGCCAGGAAAATAAATATTAATTGCTTCCCTTCCATTGGGAAGATCTTCCTGGAAAATATATTTTACATACGTATAAAATACATCTGTCAACGCTGCTAACATCCGATGTTTTTGCATTGACAACAGATGGAAATGTGGCCATCTTTTTTCCTTTTGCTTTTAGAGTTAGATGATGCTGGGAGGGGGGATGTGAACAAGAGTGTAGCTCAGGGGTAGGCAACCTTGGCTCTTTTATGACTCGTGGACTTCAACTCCCAGAATTCCTGATCCATGGCTGGCTCAGGAATTCTGGGAGTTGAAGTCCACGAGTCATAAAAGAGCCAAGGTTGCCTATCCCTCGTCTAGCTAGACATAACACACCAAACCTAGCGTGAGAAACAAGGTTATTGTAACGAGAGCTGATAAGGATTTGGCAGGCTGGAGAGGAAGCCCGCTTCAAGCTAATTGGGGAATGTGATTTATGACTTAATTAGAGGAGGAAATTGTGCTTTGATACTATGTGCTCAGGGGAGGGGAATCCAGTTTTTGGCTTCGATTATGCACTGTCGATGTTATGCTACTCAAAATAAAGATTCTTTAAGGTAAACAATGCCTCAAAATTCTTGTGAAGAGTTTCATCTGTCGGAACCATGACAACATCTATATTAAACTAAATGTATATGTGTTTGTGTGTGTTTGTGTGTGTATGTGTGTGTGTGTGTGTGTATGCATGTGTGTGTGTATAACTAAAGGACAAAAATACACATATATGCAGCGATATGCAACAACTGCCTAAAATAAACGTTTTATTGTCAACCCTTTTGCACTCTGATAATTTCTAAATCGTTTTTTTTAGCCTCAATGCTAAAATAGCACAATGACTAAGAGCTTTGCCCTGTAGCTATGAGGTTGCTGGTTCATAAACTGGAAAAAACATTTTTTTTTCTAAATTATTATTTTTCAACTACCTAGTTTTCCTTGCATTTATTTTTCTCAAAAAAAAAGTCCCCAACTAGCTATGGAAAGATTGGTAGATAAAACAAACAATGATTTAAAATATATTGTAGGAAGAGAACTATGGTAGTAAAAAAAAAAAGCAGGAAATATCTGGCAGGACCTGGTTGAACTAATAAACTTTATTTATAGTTCATGAAAGCTTGTGGTTTTTAATAATAAAATTTGTTACTCTGAAAAGATGCTACAGGTAGTTCTCGACTTACAATCACTAATTTAGTGATCGAAGTTACAACGGTACTGGGAAAAGTGACTTATGACTGTTTTTTTCACACTTTACGACCGTTGCAGCACGCCCATGGTCATGTGTTCAAAATTCAGAGGCTTGCCAACTGACATATATTCTTATGACAGTCTCAGTGTCCCAAGGTCATGTGATTACCTTTTGCGACCTTCTGAGAAGCAAAGTCAAATTCACTTAACAACCATGTTACTCACTTAACAACTGCAGTGATTCACCTATGGGAACTATGGG
Source organism: Azemiops feae (assembly GCA_023970755.1). Taxonomy (NCBI): domain Eukaryota; kingdom Metazoa; phylum Chordata; class Lepidosauria; order Squamata; family Viperidae; genus Azemiops; species Azemiops feae. The sequence goes on along the minus strand of JALGBA010004255.1, from coordinate 407,680 downwards.
AAGAAAGGTCATAAAACGGGGCAAAATTCACTTAACAAATGTCTTGTTTAGCAACGGAAATTCTGGGCTCAGTTGCGGTCGTTCTTCAAGGACTGCCTGTACCAGATTTCCCTTCATTTAAAGGGCACCCTTGTGCGTGTGAGAAGGAAAATATAGGCAGGTCACTGAACAAGCAACCTTTTACAAAACAATGTTTTAGCCACTCTTTGATACTGAATATCAAAGGGAAATCTTAGAAATCCTTTCTGGGTTCAGCAAGTATTCCTCCCTCTGTGAAGTACAGGTAGTCCTTGATTTACAAAAGTTCATTTAGTGACCGTTCAAAGTTACAACGGCACTGAAAAAGGTGACTTAGGACTGTTTTTCACACTTTACGACCGTTGCAGCATCCCCATGGTCACGTGATCAAAATTCAGACACTCGGCAACTGACTCATATTTATGACGGCTGCCATGCCCCAGGGTCATGTGATCAGCTTTTGTGACCTTCTGACAAGCAAAGTCAAATGGGGAAGCCAGCTTCACTTAACCTCCGTGTTACTAATTTAACAACTGCAGTGATTCACTTAACGACTGTGGCAAGGAAGGTCGTGAAGTGGGCCAAAATTCACTTAACTATCTCGCTTACCAACAGAATTTTTAGGCTTACTTGTGGTCGTAAGCCGAGGACTACCTGTAATGAATTCCTGGAATAGGTCGTAAAGAAGTGAAGCCCTCTTGATGAAATGGACCAGAGCATTTGAAACAACTTAAGAGCGTAAAGCCTACTTTCAAACCCACAGTGGGGAAATACGCTGGGGATCAAATCTGTGACGGAAGGGACAGGAGTAAAAGCTGATGTCATCTGTTTTTGATGTGCAGAAATTATTGCTGTCCCATCCTGGGGATGAGGTAATGACGTAGTGAAGATAATCCCTTAAGACTGTACACCCTAGAAGTGTTTGAACTCACAGACCGCCAAATCATGTTGTGTTTTGATTGTCAGTGGTTTGGTGAGACTCATATTGAGATAATCCGTAGTCAGGCTTTTCCACCATATCTAGAAGAGGAAAAGAAAGCTTTGAGCTGTAGGTTTTTTTTACACCACAGAGCACGGGTGTCCAATCTTGGCAACTTTAAGATCTGGGGAGTTCAACTCCCAGAATTCCCCAGCCAGCATAGCTGGCTGGGAAATTCTGGGAGTTGAAATCCCCAAGTCTTAAAGTTGCCAGAGTTGAACACTCTTGGCCTAGGCCAGAGGTAGGCAACCTTGGCTCTTTTATGACTCGTGGACTTCAACTCCCAGAATTCCCCAGCCAGCCATGCTGGCTCAGGAATTCTGGGAGTTGAAGTCCACGACTCATAAAAGAGCTAAGATTGCCTACCCCTGGCCTAGGCCAAGTGAAACATATTCCTCTTGCTTTCTCATTCCCTTGCCCACAATATTGCAAAACTCCCCCCCCCCCTATTTAACTAACAACATGTTGGGATGAAACTACATAGTAGTAGTAAATGGCACTTTGCCTCTGTGAAGCTGAGCCATCAGAGTTTCAGTGGAACACAGAAATGAAGGAACATCCTGTTCCCTTTGCTTTGATCATTGTAGCATCAGAGCAACAATGGCACAATAAGGGGAAAAAGAAAGGGCCTACATTTAATGTCGAAGGAGAGAGTGTGTGAAGACAGTACAGGTAGACAGTACGACCACAATTGAGCCCAAAATTTCCATTGCTAAGCAAGGCAGTTGCTAAGTGAGTGTCAGAACCCTCAATTATTAATTCCTTATATTCTCTGTGTTTAAGCTGTTCGGGTTCTGCCATTCTCCTATGGGGGGAGGGGGGAGACCAGGGGGCTTTGTAGTGCATGTAGAACACTTCCTCTGTCTGCTTTGATGTATCCTCTTAGGGGTGTGAAAGGAATGCCTCGGGGCCATCTGCCTTATCTCATTGCGGAGGGAGGAAGCAGCGAGGACCTAACAACCTTGAGAGAGGTGCCTTATCAGTTCGTTTTCTACAGCTCTATGTCACCTATGGATTGGCCTGTTTGAACCACCCGGATGGACAGTTGAGTGGGGTTATTATTTCGCGGATTTTACCTATTGATTCGGGCGGGAAGCCCTCAGATCCTGCCTAGCATCCCTGCTCTCTGTACCTGCCAATAAAAGTTCCTTTTGAAATGATGAAAGTTTCAAGAGTTCTGCTTTCTTGGTAGAGAAACGCAGGCAGGTCCTTACATTAGGCAGGATCTGCAAAGTGGTCAACCCGGAGGACAATTCCTACCGTGGGGACCGTGCAAAATAATGTCTAATCACGGCTGTGAGAAGAGGGAAAGCGAGCGCTTGGAGGAGGCCCCCTCTGAAGGCTTGCCCGAGTAGCAGCGGCTCGGACTCCGCCAGCTCGTCCGATGAGGCAGACACCCGTGAGAAACCGAGATGGCCGATCGGAGTGGGGAAGAACGATGACTGGAACACGAAAGCCAGAAAAGTAACCCTCAAGCGTGGCAGCCATCAACCCGGCTGGAAGCGCGAGATGGAGAGATCGCTCAATAATCAGTGAAGAGAAGGGTGAGAGGCCAGCGCGCTCCAACCATTTTCTTAAGCAAGCCATCGGCATGCTGGTGGAGGCATTCAAAAACCTCCAGGAACAAGAGGCCGATCCCTGCTGTGGCTCAGTAGCCATTGGGTGGGAAGAAGAAGAAGAGATCTGGGAGAGCGAGCTCGTGAACCCCGGCCCTTCTACGAGCTCTTCAGAAGCCGCTGGAGTGGCAGCTGAGGCCGCCACCCCAGCCCGTGTCACCCCAGCTGGAGGAGTTCTGCTTTCTTGGTAGAGAAATGGAGGCAGGTCCTTACAGTGAGTTTTGCCCCATTTTACAGCCTTTTTTGCCACAGTTATTAAGTAAATCACTGCAGTTGTTAAGTGAATCATGCAGCTGTTAAGCAAACCTGGCATCCCCCATTGACTTTGCTTGTCAGAAGTCAGCTGGGAAGATTACAAAATTGTGATCACGTGACTCTAGGACAGTACAACTGTCATAAATACATGCCAGTTGCCAAGCGCCCAAATTTCGATCACAGGACTATGGAGATCCTGGAACAGTCTTGTCACTTTTTTCAGCATCGTTATAACTTCAAGTGGTCACTAAACAAATGTTTGCAAGTTGAGAACTACCTTTATGAATCTATCCCAATCATTTGGGAAAGCAAGGGAAAAGAATGGGAACTAGTGCACTCAGAAAGGAACACTGAGAGACCTGAATAGGGCCCAGTCAGCAAGCCTTGCCTTGCCTTACCTGCATGGATGAGAAGGGCAAGGAATAGAGAATGACCAGCCAGGGTCCAGACTGAAGCACTAATCCAACCCTGTTACAAATTGACTGCAGTCTGAACTGGAATGTTTAAAGTTAGCTTCGGAAGAGCTGGAAGCAGCGTAGGAGAGAATCAGCTTAGGTTGCTATGCATAATTGCCCTTGATTTATCTCGATTTCCCTTAATAGCCATAACCATTTCTTCCAGAGCCACTGAAATCCTAAAATTTTCTGACTCTTAGCCAAGCCTGCTACAGCCCACTTTCCCAGAGTTTCTTGCTACCTTTCCATGGAATCCTCCATTAGAAGATTCCAACAGCAGGCTGTTAGAGCACCTGAGGATTACAACTCATTTACCTTGCACATCTTCAGAGCGCAACCAACATCTGTTTTGAATGAAAAGGATCTTCATTTGGATTTCCTTGGTATGTCACGTGTGAATACACACCTTTGGCTTCTGGGTGCTATTAAACAACAAGTTTATTCTGGATGGGAAAGGTGCCTGAGACACCTGGGTGGGCTTGAAAATCCGCAGCTGTGCTCAGAGAGAACTGACGGACAACCTTCTCACTTTATTGTGACATGATAGGGATAAGGCTTGTTCTTTCAAAACCTTGCATGTGGTAGTGTAGTGAGATATCTTGAAAGAGTGCTAAGCCCATGATCAAAAGGTGGCAGCACTTTACAATCTACCAAAGAGAATAACAAAGATGGAAGGGACCTTGGAAGTCTTCTTTCTAGTCCAACCTCTATTCCAACTGGCATGGTTGTGGTCAAGTTAACTTGACTTCTCGGTTTCACTTTCTCTTCTAAGTGTAGGAGATGAACAGCTATAACTTTCTTGAAGTTTATAAATTTTATTTTATTTTCTTCCTTACTAATTGATTTCATTTCCTTTCTGCGTGGAAGGACTTTCTGCTCCAAGATGGAGAACAGCTTAGACAAGGTACTGGCTAAACAAGGGCTTTTTGGAAGAAAGCACCGATTGTCCTCAGCTTTCAAAAACTGGAAGGAATCGAGCTCAATGGCTCTAACCAAAGCTGAGAATCAGAACTAGGGGGTCCTTCTTTTTTAGTTAATCCCCTTCTGTCCAATTTTTTTTTCACAATGCAAAGCAATCAGATTTTGTTTACACTACTATGGTTAGTCACCTGAACTTATTTTTAGGAAAAAATATGTTTTAAACTAAAAAAAGGAATATATGAGGTTGGTTTGTCCATGACAACTAATACTGGTAGTTGTAAAAGAGATTTGAAAAAATGTATTATTTGGCATGGTTGGATTATTTGGGTTCAGGTAGTGGTGAATCCAGAGAATAAACATCAAACTTTTGAAGTATTTGTTTTGTACATATTGCATTCACTGTGCTTAAGGTTTCTCATGTGAATGCACTGCATTTCTGAATGTGATTCAAAACTAATTTCAGAGACTGTTCTTTATGTGGGTAGCATAAATTACCTTTGCATTTTGACCAAGTTTTGTTTATCTCATTGAATATTTCCCCACTTTTGATATAACTGTGCTCCTGTGGACTGCATCGATAATAAAATATACCTAATAACTTTTTTATTGTGCTGGAATGGATCACTGTTCTTGCTGCCATTGGTAAAACAGTGCAATTTGTCTTCTTTTTAAATGCTGCTTAAGCAACTAAGAGGGCAATGGAAAATAAAGAGGAAGCAAAAAAGGTATATTACAGAACAAAGGGAAATCAATTAATAATTGTAATACTATACTACAATGCTTTCAAGCGTCACTGAGATTTTGTTGTATATTTCTATTTTTTAACAGAATAACAGAGTTGGAAGGGATCTTGGAGGTCTCCTAGTCCAACCCCCTGCTCAGGCAGGAAGCCTTATTCCATTTTAGACAAACGGTTGTCTAATCTCTGAAAGCCTTATCAGATAATCATTAATGTTCAAAAAATAGAGAAGGGAAGAGTTTGGTGAGCCTCTTATGGAAGAACATCTCAGGATCTGGGTGCAAAAATGCTGAGCTGTTCCACATCTTTTGAAAGACAACCCAAATGAGCTTTTACACCATTATTGCTCCATGTATTGTATCACAGTTTAAAGACTTGTAGCAGAGATCAAAAAGCAATGAAAGCAAAGAGGATCATGCAGGAACAGCTTATTCTTTGATTGCTCTGTTTGGATCCAAAGCCTTTAGAAGAATGGAGATTGCTATCCTGGCCTTTTGAATTGAGAGTTAATTTTAAAATTATCCCATTTCTCTAGGTATTATCGTGATATATTTGAAAAAAACCCTAATCTGGAAGCATCTTTCAGATTCACACATTTTATTAAAGGCATAACTTTTTGTGAGTGCAGTCCACTTTAATCAACCGTAGTGGAAGGTTTAATGTGATATAGGATTAGGTTGGGATGAGGTGGGGAGAAAGAGCAAAATTGACCAATTAAATTACGTGTGAAACCGATTACGAGTGTCTTATCAATTAACCATTTTAATGTCTGAAAAATCAATTGTGTTCCTAGTAACTTCAAACTGAGTTGGAGAACTTTATGAAGATGCACCAAAATTCATATAGCTCATAACTGCCACTAGATGGTATTATTGCTGTGTGGATACTGGTTGCTGCAGAAAAGTCATAAGAAAAGGTTCAGAATCCTCACACGGTAAGGTGTCTACAGTTTATTTGTATTTATTTTGACAGTACTTCTCCACATCATTTAGTTTACGTTTTTCTTGACAGCCTTCAACCTTTCTAGTTAATGAGGCACTCAATAACTCCATATTACTTGTGAGCTGCTATTTACCTGACACAGGAAGTTTGAAAATTTCAGACACAAAATTTGTAGTGCAGACCAATTTCATGACAAATTTCTCAATGTAAGAAACAGCATCTCGAGCAGTAATTTGAAATGAATTATGTATGCTTCCTCATCTTGCCACTTTGCTATATAATGAGGTATATTTATCAATTCAGCAGGCAAAAGTACTAAATATAGTAGAATCCCTCTGGCTAGCCTATTAAAAGAAATAAAATTTAGCCGATGCAGACAAGACTTAATTTACTGGAGTCTAAGGGAGCTCAGCTGTGCTCAGCTCCAAACCCAATACAGGTATTCCTCAACTTGCAACTACAATTGAGCCCCAAATTTTTGTTGCTAAATGACAGTTGTTAAGTGAGTTTTGTCCCATTTTATGACCTTTCTTGTCACAGTTGTTAAGTGAATCTGGCATCCCCACTGACTTTGCTTGTCAGAAGTTCGCAAAAGGTGATCACATGACCCCAGGACACTGCAACTGTCATAAATATGAGTCGGTCGCCAAGTGTCTGAATTTTGATCATGTGACCATGGGGATGCTACAATAGTCATAAGTGTGAAAAGCAGTCATAAGTCACTTTTTCCAGTGCCGTTGTAACTTTGAACGGTCACTAAATGAACTGTTGTAAGTTGAGGACCACCTGAATCTGTAAATATCACTGGTTTTTTAACAGTGACATATATATATATATATAATCAAAAAGAATTAACTAAGCATATACAAGCATGTTTTGCACACCATCCTCAGCCATTAAATATTTAATCATAGTTTGTTTAATAAACCACAATTGGTTGGGTTCTAACATCATACCAGATCAAACCATTTCATAGCCTACTTAGCATGTGTAAACTCAGCCTCACTATTATTCCCAGTGATGTTGGCTGGACATCAAAAAGTTTTCAGTCCAACACATCTTGGTAAATATTGCATTCGATCTTCTTAAATGTTGCATTGGGAAAATCTTGCACTATTAAACTTAGGAGAGTCAATTTCTGGGTATGCAGAGCACAATGCATTGTAAATTTAATTATTACTGATTTTATTTATATGGCTGCCTACTCACCAAGTGACTCTAGGTGGCTAATAAGTTAAAGACCTCCCCCCCCATTAACCATAAAAACATCCTTGTTTAATCTTGAATTTTACAACATGCTAGGCTAAAATTTGGCTGTTAAGGCATGGCTCTGTATGTCTTGTTAACACAGTAAACAGCTTCGATTTTCATTTGCCACATGGCAACTTTGATATGACAAAAGATTGTAATTGTTTGGCCATTTCACTGTTAATTACAATATCTTCAGAAGCTGAAAGTGTGACTGCTTTTCTATTTCAATTAATCAGCTGTGATCGCTGTTGATAACTGATCTGCCTGGGGGAGAATGAAGATATACACAAGGCTAGTTTAATAGATGAACCAGTCTATAATATTTAACAAGAATTCCTGAACTTCTCAGAACATTTTTGTGCTATCTAGGTATGTCTGCCAACAGATACATAGGCTAAAATCCTGGCCAAAACTTCACACTAATTGAAACAGTACCTTATTTCCTTAACTGTTAAACAAGTAGGATCATAACTTTCCAGTTGCTTCTTTGCTGGCCCTTATAGTTACAAGAACTCTGTGTATTGCTTTTCCCATGTTATAATGAACTGGGAATTAAAATATGTCCCAAACATAAAATTACTTTATCAAAACAGATAAGGTGGAAGTTGTTGATAGTTGTTTATAGTCTAATGTAATCTGGATTCTGATTCTGCAGGAAAGAGTCTTGAAAAGTGGTTTTATGGAGTCTTTGGTGCTCTCTGAGCTTGGTTGTTTTCTTGCAGATGTTTCATTGCCCAGCTAGGTAACATTAGATCTAATCGAGCACTGATGATGTTACCTAGTTGGGTAATAAAACATCTGCAAGAAAACAGCTAAGTTCAGAGAGCCCCAAGGACCCTAGTTTAATGTTGAGCTACAAATATTCTCTTCTAAGTGGTTTTATATTGGAAACTTAGATTTTGGAGATCAAGACAGATGACTTAGAGTAGAGGTTCCCAACTTTTTGGGCACCAGGGACCGGTTCCATGGAGAGAGGTTTTTCTGTGGACTGGAGGGTGCGTGGTTTTGTGTGCTGCCTGCATCTCACAAATGGGGATTTGCTTGTTTGTGAGGACCGGTTGCTGGTATGCCGTGGTCCGGTACTGGTCCGCGGACCGGGGATTGGGGACCCCTGACTTAGAGTAGAGCAAGCATGCAATTCAATTATATCGGATTCAGAATTATGGCAATCTGTTATGTCCTGGTTGTCTGTAGAAGGAAAAGGGAATGTCCTGAAAAATATTGCCCAAAGGAATATACATTTTTCTTCTGTTAGAGGTAGAGCCTTTACCAATGGTAACGATCCTTGTTTATGCATGGCTATCTACTGACAGCCCAACACTGATTACTTCTAAATGGACCTTTCTTTTTTTGTGTTTCAAAGTGCTTTCACCAAAGATATATAATATATCATTTGAGCAGGAGAACTTTTGTGGAAATGCATGCCTACAATTTGCTTAGAAGATGTTCTATCTTCTTAAAACCAATAGCATCTTCCACAGTTTGTAGAAGTTGCTGAACAGAAAAGATTTCTTCAAGGATTATGATAATGGCATCACTTTTCTGATTATGATATTGATGGGAAACAGTTACAAGTGAGATGGTAAAACCTATGGTAAATGATAATAGGTAGGCTTTGATGGAATCTCCCATGCATTTGTCAGGGTTCTGAAACGATGCATCTCAGATAATGTACTTGCAGCCATTTAGGGCAGCCAAAGAAAATCGTATCTTTCCAAAATACAAGATGCATGTCAACAGCATGTATTTTAAGGAATCACATCCTGGATTAAGAGGTATTATTTCCAGACATGCTACAGATATAGTTTTAAAAATTATGTTCTGGCAGATAGCTCCCCCCCTTTGAAGTTTTTGAACAAGATTTTTTCTCTCTCAAAAGGATCAAACAGAACTTAAAGGGGTGCCTCACACTCGTTGAACCTGGATCACATCAGCAATTGCACAAGGATTGTGAGCGTCATACCCAGTGGAGTGGAACAACCTGTTGGCTGTTCCAAGCTGGGTTCCTGAGAAAGAGTTGCTTCCTAGGGCAACTTTTACACAGTTGTATCTCCTTGGCAAGACCATTCTGCAGCAGTAATTCATTATTAATTAACCAATTTCCTCCCTATGATTCTCATTAAGGATAATTCTTTTCCTAGTTTTCAACATGAGAATGCAGTGGGCTCACTCTTACTGAAAAATATCTTTGCATCCATGTGGTCTGAATGGCTGATGGTCAACAGTTCTAAGCAGAAGCCTACCCTTTTGTTGCATCTATAGCCCCTTTGATCATATACCAAATGGTTTGTGCTTAACCATGTTTGTTGAATAGCCACAGTTGGCTGGGTTTACCCGTAGTGCTAAGCCATAAACTATGTTGTGCAAATTATTAATTTTATACAATGCATTAAGCCACAGTCAAACAAACCACATTCTGAATGAACACTGTTACATTAGTGCACTAATGTAGTAATTGCCTGTTTAAAATAGATCACACATCACACTTGCTTCTTTGTGTAACATTTGTATAGCCTCATTTTTAGTTAAATCTATAGGGATTTGAGTCTTGAACCTAGAATCACTGGATTTAAGAGCATCATTAAGCATCAGTATAGCTTAATGCTAATGTTGGATTGCAACTCACAATCAGGATCTAAACTTACCAAAACTATAGATTATATTAAAAGAGTCTTGACCATTTTGAGAGTGAATGAAAGCACATAAATGGCTGAGACACAAGGCATCGAAGAGAGAAAAGAATAGAAAGACTAATCTGTTGCAATATTAATATGGTAAAAATCTTGTGTAAGATAGTATGATAAAGGTGGTTCCAAGGTCTGTAAAAGCCAAACTCCCTAAGCTTATCCTTCTCCAACTTCCTCCAAATCGGAGGAAAATTCAGGTGGAATCACAGTACAGATAGACAATGTCTTTAGGTGCTTCACAATGAGGCCTTTAAAATATGTCTGAGCCTCCTTAAATGGATTTGTGTAAATGCCCAATTAAATGTATGATTTTTATGCACTTAAGAGGCTCCACATTGCTTTATTAGCTTTCCAGTCAAGGGACAGGCTATAAATATTATAAATAAATTAGTCCTTTTACATGTTTGCAGCCAGTTTTCACTCTTTGATTAGCCATAAGAAGATCAGAGCCTTTGCATCAGAGAGTGATATCCGTATAAAACTAAAAACAGGAAAGGCCTTGAGTGTTGTACCCAAAATAACCAAAAAAGAACCCCATAATTTTATTGAATTGCTCATCTCTCTTCTTCTGAAATCTCATTCCATTTTTGATATTTAATATAATTTAAAAAAAACTACTTCTGTAAATCAGGAGTAGATTTGAACTTCCAATCAGGCATTGTCTGTAGGGAGTGTTTAAAAAAAGTCAAGATGGTGGCTTTGCTCACATGGTCATACCTACCATCTGGATTTTTGGGACATCTCCTGCTGATGTCTCTGCTTCCAGTATTGTATAACACTGGCTGGCCATTTGTTCTTGGAATTTTGGAAAGACTTGAATACTCTGTTTTAAGATTTGGGTTGTTGGTGAACAGATAACTTTTTTTTTTGGTTAAGTTAGATTGGTTTGAAGAGATGGAGTTTTCATGTAAGATTTCTTTTATGCGTATCACTCAGGGCACTAATATTTCTTTATGAACAAATTTTTTGGACGTCTCCCACATATAAAATTTTCTTCATCCTAGATAGATTCCAAGTGCTTCATACATAGCCAAGAAAATCATATTTATCCCTAAAAAGCAATGATTATTCAAAAGCTGTACCAATGATTTGGCATTAGTGGGACTCATGTAATATGAGTTAATATTCCAGTGTCTAAATTGCACCATCAGCAACTGTAGAACTGCAACCAACTCTTATTAAACATTTTCTGAAGTGTCCACTAAACATGAAACAATCATTCCTGTTTCATTACCATCATTTTAAGATAAAAAAAAAACTAATTTCACATTTTTAATGTAGCTTTCTACTGATTTGCAAGAAGAGGACGTTCAAATTAATTATTCCAAAGACCATATCAATAATTAACATAAATGTCATCTAGTCATTTCCGCTTTTTATAAAAACAGAGTATTGGCTTAGTAACTATAGTTAATGCTTCTAAGGCTTCAATCAAAAGCCAAGTAAATTATTCCTGATGAGTTGAATAAACTTCCAAGTGTATGAGAAAGAAATTCCAAATAACGTCATACTGAGTCTGATTGATATAAGATGGGACAGAAAGAAATTTTTGAGAACCTTCCAAGACTGTTATTATACCCTACAGCAATAAACTAGCACAACTGCAATTCCTGTGGCATCTGCTTTCTGACCTGGCCTACCTTGAAGGGCTGACAATAGCAGATCTGGCACATATTTTTATCTGCCTTCCATTGGCCTGAATATTTTCCTATTGAGTTCCTTTTCAGAATGCTGTTTCATTTTGAACACCTCTATATTTTTACTTCCTTTGCTACTGGATGTTTTACATGTGACAAAGCTGAAAAAGAATGTTTATATTCTCTATTTTTTTCTTTTCTTTTTAATAACATTTGATTCTATGAATATCTTGGAAGATAGATCTACTGTCCCATCAAGGACAAAAGGAAGAGGCTGTGGAGTCCTTGGCACTCTCTGAGCTTGGTTGTTTGCTTGCTGACATTTCATTACCCAATCGGATCAAACAATCAATCAATCAGAATAGAGCTGGAAGGGACCTTCCAGGTTTTCTAGTCCAACTTCCTGCTCAAGCAGGAGACCCTATACCATTTCAGATAAGTGACTGTCCAGTCTCTTCTTAAAAACCTCCAGTGATGAAGCATACACAACTTTTGATGGCAAACTATTCCACTGGTTAATTGTCCTCTGTGTCAGGAAGTTTCTCCTTGCTTTTCTCCTTGATTAGTTTCCATTCATTGTTTCTTTTTTATATATATAAAAGTTTATTAATTTTTTAAAAATTACAGTCTTTAGTGCTCAGTAAACAACATGTTGTCTGGGTTCAAATATTTAACATTAACTTCTTCAATATAAATCTGTTCAATTCTACACAATCCAGTATTTCCCCCCCTAATCCTCTTTTCTTCTCCATATTTTTTCCATTTTCCCCTCATTACACCATTACAATTTTTGGTACTGTTAATGTATACAAAGTTAGATATAAGCATCTTCATCATATTTTACTAATATCATACAAATAACAATAATATCAATTCGTAAATCAATAATGTCAATTCATTAATCAATATTCTGTTTTTCATGCTCTTGTTAAGGTTTGATTTCCCATCAGTATTTGAAATATCTTTATCAGTTACGATTTTCTCAACATTAATTACATTTATATAGCTAAAAGTTTTATTCAAATCAATCCTCCTCTTATCTTCATATTTCCCATATCAAAAAGAGAGAGAAAAAAATGCTATCTTAATTCTAAATCATATCTTTCATTAGAAAGGTCTAATTATATCTATGGATCATCCGTTCTTTTAATCTTTTTTTGTATATATTTTATTGATTTAAAAAAAAAAAAACTAACAGCCTTAGTGCTTTGTAAACAGAATGTTGTCTGGGTTCGCATTTTACAATAATCAATAATAGTCAATTTCTATCATATCGTACTCTACATAACGTCTTTCCTTGATTTTCTCTTCTTCCCATATTGTTTTCTTTTGCAAACATTAGGTTAATACAGTTCTTAATATTTTAGTAATAAAGAGATTAAATATAAACATTTTTCTAACATTTATCCAGTTGGTAATAGCATCAATATAGAACTTCTTTTCTAGTTAGTCCTCTTGGTTGCGTTATATGTCCTGTTTCAACATTCTCGTTTAGACTTTTCCCCCACAAAAGTGGGGAAATCATTTTTATCTGTTAAGATTTTCTCAAGATTGATTTATGGTTAAATATCTAAGCTGCTTCCCTCACAATAATCCTTCCAACAATTACATTTCTCATATCATAAAAAAATACAATACTATTCAAAATAAGAAAAAGGAGAAAGAAAAAGAAAAACATATCTCTCTCAAACTAAAATTCATTTATATCCCCTATTTTTTCATTTTTAACTCTATTCCATTTGATATTTACTAATTAAGTAATCCATGTTATATTTTAAACATATTCAAACAGATACTTAATCTTTAAAAATTGCATCTGATAAGCAGTTACATTTCTCATATCATAAAAAAAATATATCTTTTAACTCTATTCCATTCAATAGTTACTGGTTGAGTAGTCTATATTGTATTTTAACCATATTCAAACAAATGCTTAATTTTAAAAATTGCTTCTGATAGGTCCAATCTTCTGATCCCTTGGATTTGATTTTAGTCTTTTTCTTTTGCCAAGCGGCTTTTCTAATCCATCTATTCCACTTAGTTAAAGAGTCTTGCCATTTTCTTGTGAATGTTGTTAAGGATGGGAGAGGCAAATCAGGTAAGATGTTGATTTCTTTTATCTTTTTCTGTCTCTCAAGTCGTAGATTTTTCAGTATCTTTGTGATCCATTTTGTCAGGCTTTTCTTCTTATCTTCGGCTTTGTTTTGTGGTTTCGAGATGTGGACTATCTCTTCCAGTTCCAGTGCTTCAATCACGTCTTGTATGTTTTCCTCCATCTGCGTTAAATCACAATCCTTTCCACTGGTAGATTCTTTCATTTTTACGATGTATTAAGTAGTACTTTTTTCTTCTTCGGTTGTTAGCAGCTAATGGCCGGCCACAGGAATGTAGCCGGTCTTTCCCCTGCCGGTTTGGAGGGCTTTCCTTGGATCGAACGGAAAGACCGCCATCTCTCCATGATCAACAAGGCACCCCTCCTCTTCATTGCATCTTCGGGGTGATTTTAGGCCCTTTTTAGGGCCTCCAGCAGGGCGAAATTGGGTGTGAAAGGCAGAGCCCTGCCTTCCTGAGTCCTGTCTCGCTGCAACGCAAACCGGAAGTCCTCCATTCATTGTTTCTTGTCCTGTCCTCTGCTCTTTGGAAAATAACATCATCAATGCAATCTGATGACCATCTCCCTTCTGTTTTATTAATCTTTGCTCAGGTGAGATTCCTGCTGCCAGGCACAATCTCACAAAAGCAGAATGCTTCGAATACGCCCTTCGTGTAACCTGTTATCAAAGCTATTCTATGGCTTTAGTTGTCTTCCAGAAAAGTGCTCGACCTGTATTCAGGTATAGCCCACCTGACAACTCATAGGCTTGGGGAAAGGTTGTGAAGAGCATTGGGAAAGCTCCTTCTTGGTCCACCTCATAACCTTCCACAGCATATGCAATTGTCAGGTGGTAACAAGCCTAGTAGAAGGACAGGGGGTGAAGTCCGAGAGAGCAGTGGATAAGTGTTACAAGGGAATAGCAGTGCTGGCTATGAGTGGCAATGGGGAATAGCATTAAAGTAGTCCATAAAGTGGGCAAAATGGTGCCATATCCTCAAAGTAATAAAAGCAAGCAAAAGGACAACTGTGTGGCATCTCTTTTTGGTAGCAGCAGTGGAAAATCTATAATGCACTTATTTAGGACAGAACCAACCAATGCAACTGATGGAACATGGTTCTTTTATGGTTTTAATAACTCCACGCAGCCCACGACAAGCACTCTCCCAAGAGTCGCATTTCAAAACAGATTCAAAACCACAACCAACAAATATGAAAGATTGTCAAATATTCAGAGAACCTTTAGTGGTAAACCTCAGAGAAGTGAGATACATTTCCACAGCAGGTATGCATACAGTATATCATCAGTTAGTTTGATAAAGAAAATAGGAGGAAATCTGCTAAACTTTGAAGATTCCTCTCGTGACCCAGGTTGCTTGCTTCAGAAAAGCATTTCCTCTTTTGGGGTTTTTCTTTGCACTTCCTTTCTGTAATTTGGAAAGAATATTATACAGCACTGATATTTTCCCCTTTTCATGTAAGCATTGTCTGAAACAAATCATTTTTCTTGGCAAAATAGCTGAGGCCTACCAGCTGTCCAAAAAGGAAAAAAAAAAGCTAGAACATCTAACTGATTATCTTTCAGCAAAGTTAGTACTTCATTTATTAAAACTTCCATAAAGGGAACTCATTTGCTGGGCTTGTTCTGGAATTCAAACCAGATGTAAATGGGAGACTTGAAGGCACTGCTTTATCCTGGAGGGCTTAATACTTCAAATGTTAATAGCAGCTTTAATAATATTGATTATTAATGACAAATATGAACAAAGAAGATTGAAGCCTTCAACCATTATAGGCTCAGGATCTGCTTTAATTCACCACACCCCGAAATAATCTGGAACTGAGATTCATTTGTTAGGTTTGTTTTAAAGGTCTATTTTCTATGGAGTTAATCCTGGCCTCTAAATAGGCTGGGAACAAATCCATTGATTGAGGATCAATAGGGTTTTTCTGAGAAATATATCAGCACATACATATTGTTTTGAGCTCCCTGGTGGAAGCATAATAATATAAACAATGTAGAAATAATGTTGGAAACTCAAAATATGGTTAGCACTGAGCATTTAAGGACTTTGATTTTTTGTAAAATAGCTTAATATGTCATCAAGTAGAAGGTACAGTAGATTCGCTTCACTAAGAACGGGCTGCCTATTAGATCAGAAGCTGAAAAAGTGCATTTATGGTCCTGGAGGCTACAGCTGTTAGTCTGTGCCTCTCAGGAAAAAAACCAACTGTGTCTTTTCCTTGCATGCAGAGTGGCCATGCGATCCCAGGAAAACATGCATTTGAGTCAAGCGTTACTGATAGGGCACAACTAGATGCTCCTGAGTGGGTGGAGTCTAGGACAACTCACTGTGGCCAACTTGCTGCGGGACACTACGGCCACCTTGATGCAGGGCAACTTGGTACGGGACAATACAATGCTGTATTTACTGTATGCTGTAGTTTCATCAGTTGGCCCCGGTGAGTTGACCATGGCAAGTTGGCCATGGTGAGTTGGCCAATTCCGTAGTGGGTGTGGGCATGTTGTTGGCAGTTCCTTAATTGAAAACTGTGTTTTGTTGGGATTGCAGATGTTGTGTGCTATGAGAACAGACCCAGTGTCTTCAAGGAGGTGCCAATAAATGTGATATACACCCCTTGCTTGCTCCACAGCCCCTTGGTTGGCTTCAGACTTGGAGCACTGCAGGGCCAAATTTTCATTATGGTGATCTGAAATACGAAGCTTATTGCTACTTCAACCAGCATGTTAACATGTTAGCATTTTTTCGATTATCCAGATCTCCAAGGTAAATATTAATGCAAAGCCTGCCTCTGAATAAATCAATTCACTCGATGCATGAATTTAAATAAATAATAAAAAATGATGTCGCCGCTAATCTAAACTGAAAAACATCAGCCATTTCATCATTCAAGCCCAGTTGACATCTAGTCAAATGAGATACTGAATACCTGTTTGTATTAAAGTAATTCTGAAAATATTTACTTTTAAAAATTATTGTTATTAGGAAAGGATGTGTTCAAGTATTATCAAGTTACAAGATTGTCATAGATACAAGAAAACCCAAACTGGGACATGTTCAGTTATTGATGAACTTGTAGATATGTGGTGTTTGTTATGATCTGAAGCAAGGAATATGATAGATAAATTCATAATTTGTCAAATGATAGTTAAGTTCCATATTTTTGAGTATAGTTCATAAGTGCATCCACATATTTAAACTATATTGATCAATAAATGTATTAGAACAGGGGAGCAGATCATATCATATGTGCAATTGTCCCTTCATTCATTTTACCCTTTCAACTTCATGATATTAAGAGTCAACTTTTGGTATGTCCAATAAACATGAGAAATAATCCCAAAGGTGCTTTTTGAAAAGACAACTCGCTTCTCATCCCTGAAGAACTGAAGAAGCTTCTTGGATGAGAACCGAAATGTTTTCAAGCAAAACAAAGAATGTCCAGTTGCCGTTTGACAACCATGACCTGGATGATTGAGACTCTCCATAGACATGAGAAAGAATCTTTTGCTGCATTACTCTGCTCTTTAAAAAATAAGAAACATACAATATACTTTTAAAGATCCTAGCCATTGACTTTTTTAGTGTGGGATATTATTGGTGTGGTGGTTTATTAATCTGTGGGATTTATATGGCAGTACATCTGGAACTGGGCAGCTGGTATTTAAAAACCACATTGTTTTATTGCTTCTATAAAAATAGTGTGCATCTATTTGATTCTGATAGTAATTTAGGAATTTTCAATGCTGCTAATGTGGGTGGAGTCCTGGACTAAATTGTAATATCAAAAAATGTTTCAATTGAACATCAAACCACTTCATATAAAACTCAAAAGGCTTAAAAACCTGATTGGCAATAAAATTGACATAACATGATCTAAATTTCATGATTTCATTCATAAATATTTCCATGCTGGGATTTTCCTAGCATGCATGTTTATCATGAGAATAAGAATCAAACTTATGCATGCATCCTAAAGTCTTCCAAATGTGACAAGGGAATCACATAGTAATTTCCCAATTATACCCAAAGACCTTGGTGCTCTCTGAGCTTGTAATTGTACATATAATTGTAACCTGACTAGGTAACATCATCAGTGCTAGTGAGTATGAGGTTTGCTTCTTGTTTATATACAATAACTTGCCCTGCCAGTGTTGGGTGTGGTTTTATTCTTGTTACATTTGTCATTAAGGTGGAGTTTGTTACCTGATTATTTGCCCAGTATTAATCCCTGGTTATCTGGATATTGATTGCTGGAAGGAAACTGTTCTGGTCTTTTTATTTCCTTCTTAGCTTTTTATTATTTCTTGAATAGATATGGTTTATCTCTTTATGTCTATTGATGGCTTGAATGCTAAGCTTCCAGGAATTCTCTATCATTTTTTAATGTTAACAGAGTTTCCCAGTTGAAATTGGGTAACAGGGTACATCCATGAACAACAGCTAGCAGTCAGTAGACACAGTGAAACTCTTTATACCTAGTCAAGTAATGAAATATCGGCAAGCAAATAGCAAACCATAGGGAACAGTGAGGGACTCCATAATTGAGTGTAAAAGCACTCACCAATATAAATCTTCTCTGCCCATTTCTGCAATCTAATTTTATGTTCAATCATAATATTCCAATATTATTTGGAAGTTTCTTAAATATAACAATAGAAGTCCCTGTTTCAGGAGGCAACTGGACTTTCTTGTTTTTCTTTGAAAACGTTTCGCTTCTCATCCAAGAGGTTTCTTCAGCTCTGATTGGATGGTGGGGAATGGATGGATTTATATTCCTTGCAGACAGCTGGTTATTTGCATTCTTTTAGAGAGTCGTTGAGGCTATTTGGAAGTTTATCTGTGTCCTCAGACATTTAGCTATGCACTTTGGGATGAACACCCTTCGAATGGTGCGGAAATATGAATGGATTTCCAAAAAACCTTTGCAGACTTCAGCAACCATTTGCGCTTCAGTTTGAGATGCAGACAACACAGACTCATCCCCGACAGCCTGTGCCTGTCTTCAACAGTGAAGGGATACAGGACAGAAAGAATCCTGCAGCCAAGAAGGCTCCACACACATTTGCACTACTCAGGTGAC
The DNA here is from genome assembly GCA_023970755.1 of Azemiops feae. NCBI lineage: Eukaryota > Metazoa > Chordata > Lepidosauria > Squamata > Viperidae > Azemiops > Azemiops feae. The sequence continues at coordinate 388,982 of JALGBA010004255.1, read as the reverse complement.
CCTGAGGACACAGGTAAACCTCCAAATGGCCTCAACAGCTCTCTAAAAGAATGCAAATGACCAGCTGTCTGCAAAGAATATAAATCCTTCCATTCCCCACCATCCAGTCAGAGCAACGTCTTCAAAGAAAAACAAGAAAGTCCAGTTGCCTCCTGAAAAAGCACCTTTGGGACAACCATGACCTGGGTGACTGAGAATCTCCATCGACGTATAACAATAGAAGTCACTGGAAAGGCACCAGGGAAGGAAAAGTTGTACTACAAGGCTAGGTTGCAGGCCAATCATATATGTTCAGTATGATCCAAGTGATAGTGTTGGGGAGACAATGGAGAGACTGTTGACCGCCTTGAACCCTCTGAGAAAAGGGCTGACTAAAAATGGAATAAAATACTTAACGTCACTCTTTTAATGTCTAGCAACTAATTTGCATTTTAATTAGCATAATGACCAAACCTCTTGTTTGATTATGTCTGAGTTTTGAAACTACTAGATTATGCTTTGATAGGACCAACTTCCTTCCACCACCATCCCTATCAAAGTAGGGTTATAATAGGATGCTAGGTAGACATTTCCTACAAAGCTATTAATATTATTTAGTGCTGGCAAGATGATTCACTACAAGGAACAACCTTTCTTTCGAAGGACTGCCCCTTATCCTTCAAAGATCACAGGCCTATCACACTCCCATGGAGCTCAGCATGTTGCTAGGCAAACCTGGATGTCTCCTATGTCACCAGGTTATAGTTCTGTCTAATCACACAGCCCATTGGGCTGTGTTTTCTGCACGACCTAATGGCTGCAGATAAAAGATGTCAGTAAGCACAATGGCAATATTTTCCCAAGTGTTAATGAGTGCAAGGTGTGCTCAGCACCTCCATGATTGCTGTAGGTTTTGTGTGTGGAGGTCGATAAGCTCTGCAGATAATCTGGCCATAATCTTTATTGCAGTCATCTTGTTCAATTGAGGCCTCTGATGTCCACATTTACCCAGGGATCACTATCAGCAAATGTGAAGGTTGTAAAAGGCTGGGAAGGGCCAAATGAACAGAGGAAGACAAAATAAGGGAAAGGGAAAGTTGAAGATGGCAATATTTATTGCACAACTGTAGGGAGAAACACCAGCGTTTTTGAATTTGCTGTTTTGGATGGGCATGGATTGGAAGTACAGCCCTTATTTGCAAGAGGTAAAACTCCGAGTGGCACCAGTGTGGGAGATCAGCTGGCATGGCCCCCTTGGGTGCGGCAGGCTTTATAAAATTCAGGAACAAAACTGTACAATTGCATTTTAAAGACATTAGTTTTTATAGAAAGGAACTCTGCAGGCAAGCTGTCTCAGCCTTTTTTATTTGCTGCAAACTTTAAAAGCAATCTAGTCATTTATATATGTATTTGTTGCCTCTGCCTCTGTCTTTCTGTCTCTCTCTGTCTCACAGGCATTACTCACTGCCATCAGAAATTCTAGTTGCAAAAATGTCTAACTATATATACCTGCAACTTTTTTTCTGAACAATAGTATTTTGGAGAAGGGGTATAAGTGCTCATGTAAAACCATCCTTTTACAGGCAGAAATTAACATATGCCAAATGGGGTTGCGTGCCTTTAGCAACTTTTTAACAACTGAATTGTATTCAGAATGGCAATTGCCTTGACTTTTAATGTCCACACATAAAATTCTTCGATTGCTGCTATTATACCCAGAACAAAGACCCCAATTTTCCTACAATGCTTAAATTCAGATAAAGCCAGATTTTTTATTTGGGTCTAAATGACTGTACACCTTCCAGCAATTATTTCATTTACGTCCATCTATTCAATTTATAAGTTTGAGACTTCCATATAGATGGCTTGCTGAAGCAACACAGCAGGTGCGATAAATGGATTGGAAGAGACAAATGACTGAAATGCATGTTAAGAATCTTGTGAGGAGAAGTGGATTTGCTTGGAGTAAAAGAAAGTATTGTTCTCTGTAGACAGGCCAACCGTTTCAAGGCCTGGATGCAAGCTTCTTTCAGCCAGCCTTGTAGGGTGGGCTGCTTTCATGAAAATTAGATGTTTAATGGGGTTCAAAGCATTTTTTCGGATTCCTTTCTCAAGAATGTATAACCCTATTGGTTACCACAGGCTTGTATTGATGCTGTGCTTCTCAATCTTGGCAGCTTTAAGACATAGAGGCTTCAATTTCCAGAATTGGGAGTTGATGCCCGTACATCTTTAAATTGCCAAGATTGAGAAACATTACATTCATGTATATTAAAAAAAATCCAAAACAAGTGCCATCAGTATTAGTTTCAGCTGTTTAATCCAGATACCGTTCAAAGTATCTCCATTGGTCAGGCAACACTCGTAAACATAATCTCCAAGTAATTTCATTACTTGATGGAAGAACAGCCAGTCCCTGGCAAAAGTTCAATGTCCTCCTTAGGAAAATCAAATTCTCAATTAACCGCTGAACACATCCTTGGAGGAATTACTGCTATTTTACTGCATATGGTAAAGCTGAAAGCAATGGTCATCCCTCCCTTGTGGATGATGTCATAAGTCGTGCTGACTGAAATGCAGTATAAAGCCTGCAGGCTTCAACATTCAAAGATCAAAACCTTTCCTTGAACAACAGATCTTTGGATACTTCTGTTCATAAGGACAAAATTCTGTGAAGCAGCGGATTTAATCATGGTTCTTGAATAAAGCCCAAAATTGTAATCACCTAGCAAGCTAAACCCAACCAAACCAATCGCACAATGATTTAAATGCATGTGGGAACTCAGCCAATCCAGGTGTGAATGTTTTGAGATCCAAATGGGGTTAAGAGCTATATATAATCCTTGAACTTCATAGAGAACAAAGAAATCTATCAATCAGTGCTTTGCAAAAACCACTCCCTGTAATAATAATAATATTTCTCACAACTGGCGTGCTGCAGCCTGTCATCAGATTTTCTTAATGGTGCTGAGTTGTGGAAAAAAAAACCTGGATTATGAAAAGGGCATAAACACCAGTCTTACGCAAATATTTTTTAAAACATGCTTACTCACACACATTGCTGCAACATAGGCTAAATTAGTGTTGGTTTATAGTGTTGAACCACTGTCATATTTTTAGTGCTCAAAATATAAACAGTATATTAGAGAATCACCAGTTGTTGGAGATTTGAACCAGAGGTTGACAGTGGTTAATCTGTACATCCTGAATTACTAACAAAATTGGCGAGGATGAAATTGTGAATGTTTTAAGAGGTTTTAGGGAGGGCTCCACCATTGTTTGTTAGATCCATTTGCTTTGCTTAATGACTGTATAGAGTTAAACCCCTAATTTTTTCATGCATATCTTGTGCACCAGGACTGAAAAAGTATTCTCCTGAAACTGGGAAGCAATAAGCCCTTGAGAATCACCACAACTATCATAGATGGACTGGTGATTTAAGAAAGAACTGGTCTCAGAAAATGTTTTATTTAATTATTTGAACCGTTTATATGGCCACCCATCTTGTGCGTCATCCGGAGCAGGTTGTAATCAAGAGGTAATATCACAGCTATGTAGAATAAAAATATTAAAATCCAATAATCTACCACTGAGTTGGCCACAGTGAGTTGCTGTGGCGAGTTGGCCACAGTGAGTTGGCCGTGGCAAGTTGTCATAGACCCCTATCCCCGTGCTTGGAGGGAAAACAGGTCTTGAGTGCTGCTTGGACGGTTAAAAAGATGGGGGCCTGCTGAATTTCAGAGGAAGGGCTTAAATAAATTTGTTGACATATATTGAGTCTTTCTTACTTCTACAACTTTTCTCAGCTTCTCTGATGGAACAACTATTGCCAAGAAGAAGGTGGAATCAGGGTCATTTGGTTGCTTGATGTATGAGTCCACATTGACTGTAAATTGTCTTTTAGTAACCCCAGGAAATAAGTCCTATGGAGAATAGTGTCCACTTGAGATCTTTGACAGTATGGAGAACACTAGGTAGTCTGGTTGGGGCAGACACTAAATGGGATAGGCTGGCTGCCATGTCACCTGTTATATTCATGAACCAATCTTGAGTACAATTTATATTGCTAAGTCAAGAACTTGAGAAATCCACAATGAAATATCGAACGGTTTTTTTTTTAATGAGCTATTTCAAGTGAGGTATAAAGATGAATCAGAGAGCTCACCAAGTTCACTCTTATCAGGAATCTGGACTGGAAAAAAATACATCATGCTCTTTTGATAAATGAAATTCCATTACAAATATCCAGACAACTTTATCTCTAAGTTCAGCAGTGAAAGGAAGGAAGGCTTGTTTCCCCTTGGCATGAATTGAGCCACTGCAATTTAATTAAAGGGGCATCTTTATTTCAACTTACATACAAGTATTCCAATCCCTTACAGCAGGGGTGTCAAACTCGAAACGTCACGTGATGTGTCGCGATGTATCGTGACTTTTTTTCCATTGCCAGCAATGTGGGGGGGGGGTTTCGGCATGACGCATCCGGCCCGTGGGCTGGCAGTTTGACACCCCTGCCTTACAGTAACTGAGTGCCCCATTGATAGAAAACAATCTATGTTTTCTGTCTGCACCACTCTTGAAACTTTTATTTAAGGTGATCTAACTCAACCATCCAGAAACTTTGAGCATCTTATCAAGCCAATTGAAGACAAAAATATTTATCTTGTTACAAAAGTTATCTTGTGGCCAGTAAGAAAGAGTGGAAACCAAAATATCAATGACCACTTTTCAAACAGGAGGAGTCAAGTCACGGTGCTGGCCGGAAGCTGACACTTCATCCTTAGAATCTGAAAGAAGTCACCTGAGCGACTTTCTCCTCTTATATCAAGGGTGGGCAAATATGGTAACTTTACAACCTGTGGACTTCAACTCCCAGAATTCCATGCTGGCTCAGGAATTCTGGGAGTTGAAGTCCACAGGTCGTGAAGTTGCCATAGTTGCCCACCCCTGTCTTATATGAACCTTCAGGTCTTAAGGAGTAGCAACACCCACATATACACAGACAGAGATGAAGAAGAACCTGTAAAAACAATACACCATTTCATTCTTCCTTTTTCCCTACCAGCCAATCAGCATTTAATAACCAGTAAATAGAGCCCGATCGTGTAAATGCTTTTGAAACTCTCGAGATAAATACTTGGCATTTCTAAAATATTGGGATTTCCCCTGTTCCTGTTGTTATCTCACTTTTCTATATGGATGATGCATTGACTTGAAGTCACCAACTGTTCAGTTTCGCCACCTTATGTTCTGCACTGTCAAAACTCCCCTTGCAAAGCAACTATTTTGACTTGCAAAGTTTATCTATAAGCCAGTTTCTGCCCTATGAAATATTAGGCTTATTAGCTTCTTCCGCATTTCTTTTCTTGGGTGTGAAAGCTGTATCTGCAGTTTGATTTCTGGGTGCTGCCTTGAATGTTGACTTTCACCTGCTGTTGACCTTCTTCTTTGCGTTCTTTTTGCCTTAAAACCCACCATCTGACAGACTTTTCCTGACATATAGGGTTTTTCCCCCCCAGCTTATTGTGTGAACCTATTCATTACGGCTTTGTCAGGGCCAGCTTATTATGGCTTCTTCAACAAACCTGATTTAAAAATGGTTGGTCTTATATTATACACCTGTGTCCCTGCTTTAGGAGCTCACAAAGCCTGATCCAGTTACCCAAGCCTTGCTTTCAGCATGAGTGTTGATCTACCGCAGGAGAGGACTATTGTAGGAAAGTGTTTTTATGGGACAGGGGATGAAAGGGGAAAATAGAAAGCCAGGGAAAGTTAAGCAGATCCTGCCTGCTGATGATCATCTTCCTATTTCTATGAAAGCATCCAACAGCAGAATGGAGGGTTAAGAATTCTAGGCTTGTGTTGGAATAAGAAGTTCTGTCCTTAAAAGGATTGATAATCAAAGGTCTGAATACTAAGTGAGCTCATGTTCAAGCTTTAAAAAAAACCAAAAACTTTTGCTTTATCTTTACAGCTCAACTATTTCACAAATGAAGCTTTCACTCTTTCTGCTATGTCATACCTTTTTTTAACTGACATTCCCACTGCGGGAGAAATAGATGCTTAATCCTACAGACTGCAGATTGAAGTAAGGCATTTCTCCACAGATGTCACTAAAAGCTCTATTCTTTCGGTAGGCTTATTGCTCTTGGGAACTTAGCATTTTCCAGGATCCTTGACAACGTTACAGCATGGGACATTGTCTCTGTTTTAGTACAGAGGGAGAGAGAGAGAGAGAGATGAGAATGGTGAAGTCAGTCCAGGCAGGACTAGGACAAAGTTGATGTATTACAGGTCATGATGTCACTGGCAATTGGGTGGTATTTGTTCCTGCCATTCAGTGCCCTTGATTCCTTCCTAAGTGTCTCATAAAGCAGATAATACATGCTTTAGAAGTGGTTTATGCAAGGAGGACTACATAGTAAAATATCTCCCTTGGACTTGATTCCCTAACCCTAGATGCAAATTCCGATGGAAAGCATAGAAGGTGTTTGGTTGCATTGCGTGTGCAACTATAGCAAAAATGAGATAATTCATAGGAAGGACAAGATTTTCTTGTTACAGAAGGGTGCTTTCAGATAAGACTATGTGATGCTCTTATCCTGTTTCCTTCTTGGGATATTATAGAGAGGATGATTTCATTTGGAATCTAATTATCCCCCCCCACCACCACCTTGTTTGTTATTATTCAATGGTTGTGCAACGCCTTTTGTTTAATAATTGTAGGAACTATCATCTGAGAACACTTGCAGAACACTTGCAGAAAATGTTTGTTCTTCTTCTCTCTGTCCTTCCCCATTATTTCCAGCCAAATTTCATTTATGTTTGGTACCCTAAAAGGTGCTGTGGGAATTTATGGGAAGATTCCCCCTCTATAGCAAACTGCCTCCACATCTAACCCGCACTACAAAAACATCAGGATGTAGCTTTTCTAATGGTGGAACTGATTATGAGTCATGGGACTGATACTGAATATATTAAAATAAGAAAGGATCAATCAAGGGCATTCTAAATAGCCCCCACTTGCAAATAAATACATATAACCAAAGACAAACAGTTAATCTTTCTTGTCTATTTGAACAAAGTTCTTTTTTAAAAACTTATTTTTAATAAGCCAAGAACCACTCTATACCTTTGGAACAAATTGGTGGAAGGCTGAGAAGAATCTTGTAGATAGGGCAGCAAGAGTTTGCTGAGTTTATGTTGGCAATTAAACAATACAGGAAGCATTTTTGTCTCTTCTTTGGCAGTGTTTTGATTACAAGTTAATCTCCTGAGATATTATGACTGCTTTAAATGGTTAATGGGTACCTTAACACGTGTCCAAAGGACAATCAGTCTCTGGTCATATAAAATCTGTGCACAGAGAAGGAGAAATAGTCCAACCAGAGCATGCTGAGACTAAGAGCAAGGATGTCCAAGAAACTCTTCTCATTTGTCCGCTTGCTTGTGCTGCTACTTGGCTTTGTAACTATTTGTTTAGGAGCTTTTTGCATCTCTACAAGCGCCTCTGCCTGTAAGTGCAAGAGTTTGCCGCTTGCGTATTTTCTTCTACCATTTGGATTCTTTCTTCTCATTGCTGGGATCTTCTGGAGCACCTACCATGAAGCCAGCAAGCACAACGGCTTGTTCCGCAGCATTATACATGGGAGTTCTAGACTTCACGAAAGTCACATCACGACCATAGATAGGTATGTGTTGACTATTTCAGGCCATCAGCTGGCCCTGATGTACACTCCTTTTCCATCTTAATTCTCCACTCTGAATTTGCTTCATTTAAGTTCTTGTTTTTTTCCCTCCTGGTAATGACTCACTAATTATACATGCTATAAACACAGCTCTTTCTTAAATGGTACCCCGTCAAGTTAATTGTCTCATTATATGTGTTGCCTCAATTCTGGCTTCTTTTTGATAATATCAAGTAATTGTTTATTATTTTTCCCCAGCCGATTGTAAAGGGAATTCTCTTTACATATAGTTGTTCAACATCATATTTTAAATACCTTCAGTTTTCATTCATTCATTTACTTTTATCACATTTTACTGATTTGCGATGGCACAGTGGATAGAATGCAGTATTGCAGGCTAACTCTCCTGACTGCTAGGTGACGTTGGGCCAGACACTTTCTCTCAGCCCTAGGAAGGAGGCAATGGCAAATCATTTCTGAAAATCTTGCCAAGTAGCTGCAGTTGCCAGAAGTGAACACTTGCTTAGTTTACCTCCTACTGAAAAATGGAACACATTATATGGTATATAACACTTTACTGGTTGGTTTCCTACCTAATATTTAAGGTTTGGAGACCTTAAATTAGTTTTGTTAAGACCTACTGAAATAAACTAAGCCATTTTTAACTTAATTCCCATTGATTTAGGAGAATAGGTAACAGTCTGAATCTAACCGAATAGGTTCTGCAACTTTTCTCCTGTCTATCAATAGCGTTTTTATTCCCTTGTTTCCCTCATTATCTCTTCCTTTTTCTATATTATAATTCATATTTTAAATCTCTACTCTCCCCTCTATGGGTAATTGGATGATAGTACAGCTATCATGCTCAGTTTTCCTCAGCCTTAAATTCTCTAGATTTGTCAGTGCCATGATCCAACCCATCTAGACAGAACTAGAATGGACGATTTATTCTGCTTTCTTTATATTTCCTAAAATTAATCTGATCCTTACTTAACTGCTTCCTGGACTTTATTGACCATTCTAGATCACATGCAGTGGTCCATCATGCAAGAATCCAGTTTAGTGCTACATGTGGAAGCAGCAAAACTAAATTTCCTTTGCTGTTTAGCCACTAGAGGGCTTTGATTGAATCATCTGTTCTCAACCTAGACCTGTGTTTTTCAACCTTGGCAACCTTAGGATGTATGGACTTCAACTCCCAGAATTCCCCAGCCAGAATTCTGGGAGTTGAAGGTCACACATCCTAAAGTTGCCAAGGCTGAGAAACATTGACACAAACTATTCCTTCCAGTGGTTTTGAGCATGTTCAGTTATACACTTTTAAGGATGAGCAGCATAACAATGCTTAGCTTCACACCTTCTAAAGCAGGTAATGTGTATCTTTGTCCAAGTTTCTGTGAGGTTGCTTGAAGTCACGTAGGAAACATGCACTGTCACAAACTGGTCACTATCCTGAGAACTCATAACAAGTCTTGGATATTATACATTCTGAATTCAAATCAGAGCCTTTAAGAATGGCATGCTTCAGTCCTATAAGTATTTATGGCTCTACAATATTTTTCCAAAATGTCAAGAACACATTCTTTTTTAAAAATCAGCTGATAGTTTCAACCATGTTCAGTATGTGTTGAAGTGGCATGCAGTTGCCTGCTTATTTTCAGTTTAAAATCCTCACAGTCATATTCTGGGCCATTCTGCAAGAAGACTTATACACTCACAATATATTTCTTTTAAAGTCAAATTGGCCTTTAGACTGGCAAGCCTTGTTAAAGGGCTACAGATACAAAAGTCACTTCTTATTCTGTTATGGTAACAGTGCCATAAACACTCACAATCGGCAAAGCAACAGCTCTATAAATATGACAGAGTGCAAACCTTGCTTAGATAACCAGAAAAATGTCACACTTTGGAAGACACCATAGCCTCATTAGGAAGTAAATTTAGGAACACTTTAGACAGAATACACGTATGCAATTTTTGTTCAAATACCAGGGGAATTAATGAAAGACTGGCACATAAACTATTCAGTATTAATCAAATTCACTTTTCCTTGGATATGCCTCATAATATTGCCATTACAGAATACATGTAGTCCTTGACTTCTGACCACAATTGAGCCCGACATTTCTGTTGCTAAGCAAAACAGTTGTTAAGTCAGTTTTGCTCCATTTTACAACCTTCCTTGTCACAATTGTTAAGTGAATCACTGTAGTTGTTAAGTTAATGACATGGCCATTAAGTGAATCTGGCTTCCCCCATTAACTTTGCTTGTCAGGGGATGGCAAAGGGACTCTTTCATAAATATGAGTCAGTTGCCAAGCATATGAATTTTGATCATGTGACCATGGGGATGCTGCAACGGTCATAAGTGTGAAAAATGGTCGTAAGTCACTTTTTTCAATGGTGTTGTAACTTTGAACAGTCACTAAATGAACTCTTGTAAGTCGAGGACTATACCAGCATCCTGAAAGGAAAAATGTTGTTAAATAGGAAGCGCTTACCCCCTGAGGTGAGGTTGGTTCCCTCTTCCTGACTTTTCAAAAGAGCCTTAAGACCTGGCTCTGCCAGATGGTTTGGGGACCCAATGGGGGAGCTTCTTACTAGAGCTGGTTGACTAATTAAAACTTAATTCCATCTCCCCCCCTGTATGTCTGGCTCTCTCCTTTCCCACCTGGTGTTAATGATTTTATTTCCAATGATTTTGTGTGTTTTATTGATGATTCAAATGTTTTTTTTAATGTCTTTAACGTTTTTCGTCTGTAAGCCATCCAGAGCCGTTGACTACAAAATGGCTGGCAAATTAAACAAACAAACAAACAAACAAACAAGCAAACAAATAAGCAAACAAATAAATGAGCTGTGATGCTTGTAAGGCAAAATAACCATCCAAGCCTCTGTTCTACCAATTTTCTCAGAAGTTTACTATCTGAAAGCTTTTTTGGTTCTTGAGGTAATGAAATGATTAAGAGGGTCATTTTTTTTTGTCCTGAAGTAGGAAGAGAAGGGTCATTGTAAAGAGTAGAAAAGAAAACTCAGGATTGTATAATTTATAAACCAATATGGGATCATTTTTAATACCACCCTCATAAATAATATGTTTCTTTTTCCTGACTGTCTTTTCCAGGCCTGATTTCTACCCGCCCTCTTACGAAGACAGCACCGGTGTGGGAAAGCAGACTTTCTCACTGCCAGCCTGCTCACTGGAGCCAAAGAGCTACGCTTATAACATACCTCCACCTTTGTACACAGAAAGCCGCTTCGAATTCATTGAGGAAACTGATGCTCAGGAACAGCAGCCACCTTCCTATGAAGTCTCTGTGCAGTAACGAGCCACAGGGAACCACCCAAGATAAGGAGAGGCGTCTCACGCACCAAAGCCATAGAGCAACTGCTAAGAAGATGGGCTGTCCAAGGACTGGAGAAGTTAAGCCATACCTTTTATTCTGGGACACAGACAATGTTTAGGCATTGTGTGTAAAGCCTTGATGAGGAGGTGCGGAAAGGACAGTGCGGTTTCATCACTGGGCACTGGGCACAGATGAGGGTGCATTCAGTGGCTGGCAGTCACTGGGCACTGTGCACAGATGAGGAAGCATTCCATGGCATTCAGAAAGGTTGTGTCAGAAATAGTCTTTGTGACCAGGAATAAACCATAGTGTGGCTGGTATTAGGAATGATGATGAATTCAGCCCAACATTGCTGGCTGATGGATGGGAACAACTGGATCTTCTTGAAGATCTTATGTGATTGTATTCTGCCTCTATTAAGCAATGCTTGCAATAGCCAGCACTATCTTCTAAATAGCAGCATGCACTGCAAGAGGCAATGAGTAAATGAAGAAACTTAAAGCTTCAACTTAGTGATGAACATGGGAAATATAGGTATAACAAAGCCAGGTCAGTTACATTAGTTTTCATCAACTCAATGCGTTTCACGTGAGTTTGACTTCAACTCTGTCAGACGTGCACAATCTTTTGGGAAGTGAAGTTCAACACATCAGAAGAGCACCAGACTGGAGAAGGTTATGTTACTGTAAATATTCTATTCTTGGCATTCATAAAGGAGATGAAAGGCACTTTCCAAAATTAAACTCCTAAGCTCTTTTGGTGCTCTGCAAGCTTGTCTCTGTATCAAGAGATGAATGAGTCCAGTTGAAAAGACCAAAGACTAGGACTTGATTTACCAGCTCCTATTCTACAGTTTGAGTTAAAAAAAATACCCTTTGATTTAAACTTTTACCATTTCATTGAAATTGAAGTTAAACAGCGTACGTGAGTTGTAGTTTCGTCTTGCTTTGGGTTTTTTTCCATGTTTAAATTATTGTGGTACTATTGTGCAGGATCTGGGATCCTGGAAACTAAGTTACAATGGAGCCCCCAGTCACACAAAAATATGAAGACAAAGCATTCTCTGGATAAAATAGACTGATTAATGTGTTCTTATTTCAATATTTATTCGTTTTAAAAAGAGTAATTGTATCAGTATTGCAATTAATTATTTTTCATCATGTACCCCTATTTAACCAACTTCGTTACCTCTCATTACTTTTGAGGGGAGAGAGTCTCTTGGTACAATGTAGATAGCCCACTGAAAAAATAGCCAACTCAATGTTAGAGGTTTAGACAATTGCAGTAAGACAATTAGCACTGGAATGTCTTCCATACATATATAATTTTTAAAATATCTTGGAATTTTAGCATCGGTTCTTTTTGTTATCCATTAGCATTACAGGCTGAAATCTAATTAATTACCTAATAGTGACATTTGTTGATTATAGTAACTTTTTATTGTGTTCTGGGGCTAACCAGTTTACATTGTTTAATGCTGCATTGCGGTTTTCTTGTAATAAAGTTTTGTAATGAAATACATTTTGCGAAACAGTTAGCAATTACTGGCTGGGGGAATAAATGTGTATTTGTTTCCATCATACAAAACAAAGAAGAAGGAAGGAAAAGTGTCTTGGTAACTTTTTCTTCTAATTCCTCCATTGCTCCTTTCTACTGTATAACCATCAAGTCTTGAGCTTGTTTATGGCAAGGCTAACCCAGTGGTGGAATTTAAATATCTAAACAACGGGTTTTCTTATTTGATGCAGGCCTGGGCCTCCGAGGCCTAGAATGGACTTCCGGAAGTGGCATCCATGCACTTCCGGCGGGCTGTTCTAGACCTGGGAGACCTCCTACAGGCCTCCAAGGCCTAGATTGGACTTCTGGAAGCCAACCGTTCTCCGAATGCAGCAAAATTTAGCTACTGGTTCTACTGAACCGATGCAAACCGGCTAAATTCCACCACTGGGTTAACCCATTTTATGCATATCTAGTACTGAATTCACTAGGTTTACCTTAATAAAGATATTTTCCCCATATTTCTGTAAGTCAGAAAAAGAAATCCCAATTCTCATTTCATGATAAATAAAAGTATCTGCCTATCAAGATGTAAAGGACAAACTTAATACTCTAGGGCAGGGGTGTCAAACTCGCAACGTCACGTGACGCAATGTATTGCGACTTTTTTGCCATTGCCGGCAATGGGGTGGGCGCGGTTTCACTATGATGCATCTGGCCCATGGGCCATCAGTTTGACACCCCTGCTCTAGGGCACTGTCTTATATTTAGGGTAATCCTTATGAGCAAAGCAATTTTGTGAATCTATATTCAATATTAACTTAGATACTACTTTCATGACAAGTTTAAGATGGTACAGTATTTCTTTTAATGAAGTGGTTTAACACTTGGAGGTCTTCTAGTCCAACCTCCTCAAGCAGCCATTGGACAAATGGCTGTCCAATATCTTCTTAAAAACCTTCAGTGATGTGAGCGCCCACAACTTCTGAAGGCAAGCTGTTCCACTGATTGTCACTGTCATGAAATTTCTCATTTCTAGGTTGGTTCTCACCTTGATTAGTTTCCATCCATTGCTTCTTGTCCTGCCTTTAGATGCTGTGGAGAATAGTTTGACACTCCCCCTTCTTTGTGGCAGCCCCTCATATATTGGAATGCTGCTATCATGTCACCCTAATCCTTCTTTTCATTAAACTGGACATACCCAATTCCTGCAACCATTGTAGCCACTCCTAATCGTCTTTGTCGCTCTCCTCTGCACTCTTTCTAGAGTCTTCACACCTTCTTTAAATCGTGGCAACCAAACTTGATTGATGGACAAGTGGTTGCGATTTTCTTGGCAGCAAATTAGAAGTGGTTTTCTTCTGTCTTCTGGATGGTTTTGCAATTTCACAATCTAGTCTACAGCCTTGAGATTTCCCTGAATCTAAGAAAGTGCTGCCATCTGCTGATATGGAGGCCGTGTGTTTGTAACAAAATAAAAACAAAACTTAACACATCTCCAATCCTTTTTCATGGATTGGCTCTAATCAGTAAATGACTTCAAAACCCATGACAATTTGTATGCATTTTAATTCAAAAGTTGTATATCATTTATGAAGATCTCTTAAATTGTTCTCAGCTTTTAACTTGCTCCATATACAGTAAATTCTCCAGCAGATCTTTATACCTCTTATGAAAGGTCAGCACGAAATAAACCAAACTAGCTACTTGTTGCTGTGGGCAGCCAAAGGATTATATACTGTGTAATATATAAAACAGAACAAAAGTATTTGACTTACAAAAAATCTGTTTAATAATACTGCAATAAAACACTGTGCAAAGATAAATCAGTGCCTCATTTACCTAGACACAGCTTAAAAAAAAACCTGTTGCATTAGAGCAAGTTGTGTTCCATCAGCGACTTCATGCAAGGCATATATGACACAGCAGTTTATTAAATGTCATAGTAAGTTTTGACACATATCAAAGAATCCAAGTCAGTTACTTAAAACACAGCAGCATTCAAGATTGCACTAGAAAGGAAGGCTTGCCGTTGCAGTGTTACTAGACTATGAATGTTTCAGATTGCACAAAAGCCACTGTAATGACCAACAGTCACACCTCAGCTTCCCAAGAAGAAAAATATTTGAATTAGTGACATTTAGAAGTTTTATGTCACAGCTTTGTGCTATGGATGGAGCCTTGTAGACTTGTTTCTGAGTTTGTAAAACAGGAGTGTCCAACTCTGGCAACTTTTAAGACTTGTGGACTTCAACTCCCAGAATTCCCCAGTCAGCATTTTGGGAGTTGAAGTCCACAAGTCTTAAAGTTGCCAAAGTTGGACACCCCTGTTTTACAAACTCAGAAACACTTTTCAATATCCTAGCATGCACTGAGCAAGCCTCCTTCCCCTGCCATATTATTCCCTGACTTTTTAGTAAGACATTGGGCAAGCTTTTCATTAAGTGAACTAGGCAAGTATTTCTAAAACTTCTATTACAGTTCCACTAACAACCTAGGTCAGGGGTGGGGAACCTTGGCTCTTTTATGACTTGTGGACTTCAACTCCCAGAATTCCTGAGCCAGCCATGCTGGCTCAGGAATTCTGGGAGCTGAAGTCCACAAGTCATAAAAGAGCCAAGGTTCCCCACCCCTGACCTAGATGGTGTTTTAGTTGGGAAAATTTCCCTCTTCAGCTCCATACACTCTCATGCACCCCAAAGCCCTGTCTCTTGATTAAAAGAAGTAACTCGGAAAGTGGAATTTTAATTTCTTTCTCCAGAGTTATGCAAAACAGTACATTTTAATTCTAATGCCAGTTGTTTCCACTCTCTTCCTGCTTTTCTTTTTTTCAGCTTTCTTCTACCATTTGAGGTTTTAGAGCAGGGGTGTCCAACCTTGGCTACTATGAGACGTGTAGACTTCAACTGTCAGATTTTCCTAGCCAGAATGGGGAATTCTGGCTGGCTGGGGAATTCTGGGAATTGAAGTCTACAAGTCTTAAAGTTGCCAAGGTTGGGCACCCTTGTTTTAAATACGAAAACCAGGTTTTTCTGCTGCTTTAGTTTGAAAAGATCCAAAATTCCACGTGCAAAGTTGAGGAAATTATCTGCTGGTGATGGGTTCTTTAAAAATGGTTTCCGATGTAATGTTTCAGAGATGTTGATAAGGAATATATAGAAGCAGAAATCTTACACTTCCAACATGACCTAACATTTAAATATGTTAATGTTATGCGGGGATGGATTCAGTAGCAGAATCCTAATTTGTTGAGTCATATTCACATATAAAAGAATTAAAATCCACTATGTATTTCCAACTATATACTGTAAGAGTATACAGTCCTTAAAAGAAAGATTATGCCACCTCTGTCACTAAATGTGATATTCAATTGTCACACATTTGCAATAACCAAACAGCACTTCCAACTTTCTGAATTATGATTATAAATCAGTGCGTGACAATGGAACACACCACACAGACCCATTTCCTCCACCTTATCCAAATTCATACGTTTGTGGAGTCCTTGGTCCTCTCTGTTTGCTTGCAGACATTTCATTACCCAACTAGATAACATCACCATCACCATCATCATCAGTGAATGTGGTTTTTCTGACTGTTCATATATAGTAGCTTGCCCTGCCAGGGTTGGAGGGCATGTGGTTTTCTCCTTGGTATTTACTTGATTAGGGTATTGTTTTCTGCTGGACTGTTTGTCTGGTGTCAATCCCTGCTTATCTGGGTATTGGCTCTGGGAAAGGAATGGTTTCCTTCTTAGCTTTTTTATTGTCTCTTATGAGTAGTGTTTTTTTTTTAAGAATCAGCTGATCCATCTGTATAAAAGTTGGAACTCTGCTGTGATAACTAGCCCTTTTAAAAAGTGGAACATAAATATATCTTGAAAGTATTTTTTTAAAGATTTTGAATTAAATTAATTTTAATTAAATATTCGTATATGAGAGAGCGATAGTGAACATGCACATGAGAGTGAGAGGGAAATAGCCTAAAGATTTACTTCTAAAAACAGAAACTGATAACAAAAGGGGAGGGATCATTGTCAAGATAGCTCCACAGTAGGAGATAAATCCACCGTAGAAATTTTCATCAGCTAATAGCAAAAGGCATTTATCTTAAACTGAAACTGCATAGAGTTGAATCCAAATAGAAGGTGGATGAAGAAATAAGTAGAAAAAAAGCAGTCCCGTTTTTAAACTACAAGCAGAGAGACCACACACACAAACCAGATATGCTGGTGATGGTAGTTAGGAGTAACAGCAGACATGAACAAAACATGAAAGCTGTTTGCCAAACAGATTGCTGCAAGATAATTTCTCATTTTTCCATTTAAATACGTAAGATTTAGTTACATAAAGTGTGTATAAATGCAGCAGCTGGTGCATAAAATTGTACTCGTTAGTCTTAAAACTTGAGCTGAGAAATTAGGAGCGGCAATTGCAGCATGCTTTGAAAAAGATAATCAGCTAACTAAAATCTCAGGATAAAGCTGCAGAATTAGGCATATTTATGGAAGATTACATTTTAAGGCACTCAGGGGACCTATTTCCAAATAAACCTGCTGGGCTACATATTTGTAACCTCTAATACAGATCAGAATAGCCCCACCTGCAGATTCTGCTCATGAGCTGCACCTCTTGGATTCAATGGCTATGTTCACACAACACGAAAATATTCATGATTAACTCATAGTTTAATTTTCCAAATTTGCAGAAATCACTGAACCATAAATTAACCAAACAGACCAGGATCACAAAGCCACTAGGTCAAAATGTGATTGGCTAGTTTGTGGTTCATTGTATTACACAAATTCTTTGTCTCAGAAAAGACAAAATTACTGACATTCTAGGTTGTTCCACCCTCTGGGACTTCAACCATCTAAAGAGCGAGCCCTGTATTTTAATTCAAAATCAATCCATCATAACTACCAGATGGGTTTAGAAAATAAGGTAACCCAAGAATAATATTTTGTTTTTGAGTTTTTAAAGATGTCCTTGACTATCATAAGACTGCTTTCTTTTTAAATTATGATGGGAGATTCATAAAACACTATTACCAAAAATCTATGTTTTTCAGCCAGCACTAGCTAAGGCAGGGGTATCAAACTCGCAACGTCATGCGACGTGTCGTGACGTATCGTGACTTTTTTGCCATTGCCGGCAATGGGGTGGGCGCGGCTTCGCTATGATGCATCCGGCCCGCGAGCCGGCAGTTTGACACCCCTGAGCTAAGGAAACATGTAGCCTATTTTCGCCTTGCAAATGCAAACACAGGAATCTTTTTTAATCATCTCTTCTGAACACATCTGTTCAGAGAGCCCTGGTTTTGATTATTTGCATCACAAGAAGAGGCTGAAGCTATAATAGACAAGTGCACGTTTTTCTTAATAATGAAATTCAAAATGAATTTTGTCCACCCACCTCCCCCCAACTGCCCTCAAGCCCTTAGACTAATATAAGGCACAAAGAACTGGTGTGCTTGAGCAATGCCTTCATTCTTCCTTGTCCTTCCATGTTTGGCCCTGAGTCAGCAATCCTCCTTCAGGTGATGACCGTAGGACCCTTACGACCTGTCCTCTCATGAATCTGAGATATTTTCAGTGCAATGGCGATGAGTGGACTCAGAACTGCCTAGAGAAGAAAACAAATTTGAACATTTAAATCAGTGGTTTATGTATCAAAAAGGAAGAAGTTACTTAATGCCCATCAATATATGTGTATGTTAAGATGGCCGACTCCACCAATTTGTTTCCATAAACGACCATGTCTTTCAAAATTCATGTTTAAAGTAGAAAAGGAATTGGGTATTAAAAATGCAAAAAATAGTATGTGACTAAAACATGCATGAAGTTAATTGGAAAGAAGATAGCTGACTGATTTTTTCACGTTGAAGATTTTGTCTCCCCGGCTTCACATGGAAGGTAACATACCAAGCTTTGGATAATATTTCAAAATGCCAGCTTGACAACAAAGGGTGTGCGTGTATGTTTAATACTAAAAATGTGATGTTAATTAAGCTAGCAAGGTGGGAGACTAGATGTAGGATACTTGACTGCTGTTTTTATATATACGATGTATTTTATGTATTTTATCTATTTTATTGTAGGTCACTCAGAGACATCTAAGTCAGATGGGAGGCTATATAAGTCAAATAAATAATAATTTAAATTTAAATAATTTATTTAATTAAACTACACAACATTTGCCTATCCCAGGGCCTTAGGAAAGACATCTAAACTTGAGACCAACTATAATAATAATAATAATAATAGTAATTTGCATTTACTTGGAATCTCATGCTAAAAGTATGCCTTTATCTGTGTAAAAGATAGGATACTTTATTTTTTTCAGTAAAGAAAAATGGATATTTTCAGGAACAAAGTAGAAATGTTGAATTGATTTTAACAATTAGCATTATTTACAGATTGAAAATCATTTTATTTATTTATTTATGAGTCGATGTGTTCAGCAACTGCTGGTCAAGAAAAAATTGGAACAAAAATTATCTTTGCCGTAGCCCCCACTTACTGATCCAGGACAGACTCCATATTTGTATTTACTCCTTCAAAGAAGTATAGGAATCAAGAGCAATTTAAGGTGCTACCTTGACACCTGAAAGCCTCTATAGAAAAATAAATCTGTCTTGCTAGGATACAGTCTGTTCTGCCCCCACCCACTCTTTCATAGATCCAGGCACTGAGTCAAGACTTCCACTATATCTCCATGGACCTTGGACGAGAGATAGGTCACTGGTTATCATCAGCATATTAATTTTTTGGAGGGTGCCTTGGAGTCAGTGTTGACTCTTGGCAATTGCATGACAACTCCTACAATTTTTTTGGCAAGATTTCAGAAGTGATTTGCCATTGCTTCCTTCCAAGGGCTGAGAAAAAGAGAGTGATTGGCGCAAAGTCACCCAATTGAGTTCATACTTCACCTCAAACCCAGGGTTGTAGATGTAGATGTTAAAGAAAACTCAAATGTCCAAAGCGTCAAATTGTCCCATGAATACCTCATTTAAAAAGTTCTGCCTACCCTGAAAAAGACTTAAAAAATACAAAGAGTACAAATTTTCTGCATTCCATCAGACAAATCAAATATGGTTCCATGTTTGGAAAAAATATGTTTTGCTTCTATAAATTATTTAATGAAATATTATTTTCGAACATTAACCTGGAAGCTTTTATGACTTTGTAAACCTTACTGTGGATGGGAAAATGATATAACAGAAGAAGAGTTTACTTAATGTCTAATGTCAAATGTAATATTTCATTCATATCCATTAATTAAAAAAAACAACCCAAAATCAATACTGTACTAACACCAACTCTAACCCAACAAATAAATTCTATATCACAACTTTGATTCCAGTAGTAACTAGCTGAATTTTTTATGTGTGAGAAAATCACATAATGGTTTTAGAAACGTCCCTCTTAAACAGAAAACTCAGAAAGATTTTTGGCTGAAATCACATTGGCTTATCATAAATAAGAAAGGAACCACTTATATTTGCCTAAACAGTGCTCCGTAATACAGTGCATTATGAAAACAGGAACTTGTTTAATTTATTACATTTTTAATAGTATGTGATTCAAGTGGTTCCAAGATCTATTTCACAAAATAGTGACATCATTTTAAGGGTGGAGGACATGTTGCTTTAATATATATCTGAAATGTTATTGTCTTCTGCTTCCAGCAAAACTCGACATATCTTTTTTCTGAAAAATGAAAACAATCTTCTAAAAAAAGATATATGATGGGCTGAAAAGAAATATCTATTTATCTTTCTTTACAACTTGCTTTATTCTCAGTACTCTTATACTTGTAATGTAGTATTACAAATACAATGGGCTTTCTAAGGTATCTCAAAGCCATAGGCACTACAAGGCTGAGGAGAGGTAATCTTTTTTTATAAGGTATGAAATGGGAATTTGGTGCTATAAAAATCCAGAAATAGAGTAGTTAGTTATACATCCATTAGAAAAAAATAATAATACTGAGCATGAATAGGCTTGGTCTTTCAACTTTTGAGAAATTATTGAGGATTCTGTCTTAAAATGTCTGCTTAGTCTCTAAACATCCTCTTCATGCAAGGAAGAAGGGGAAACTGGTAATATATAAGTAGATAGATAGATAGATAGATAGATAGATAGATAGATAGATAGATAGATAGATAGATAGATAGATAGATAGATAGATAGATAGATAGATAGATAGATAGATAGATAGATAGATAGATAGATAGATATAGAGACAGAAGAAACTACAAGGCAAAAACATGACTATAATGCAAAATATAAACTCAGTTTTTTGCTTCCATAAAGTACTTGTTTAATTGAAGTCAGTTAATTTTCCTCTAAAATTACTTTTCTTCAATTGAATCACCTGTACAAATCCTGTCCTCAATATATTTCTGTTCAGTTCGCTAATTTCTCTTCTGCTAACCATCTCATTCTCTAATCTTTACCAATCAACACAGGGCCATCTTTCCCTTTATGCCAGCCATTTCATTCATGCTTCACCTGCTCTCTCCAGTCACCCCACTCTTCTCTTCTCTCCTCAATAATTTACTCAGCACTTTAGAAAAACAAAACTGCCATCCAATTTTACATTTTTTGATGGGTGTTTCAGGTCTGAGCAATGCACAATTAGTGTACCATCAAAGCTCACACCCTCCAGAGCATACGAAAACTCAAAGAAGTAATGCAAGATAGGTAGATGTGGAGAGACCTGGCCCATAAAAGAGTTGGACAACATTGAATGGATAATATCATCATGGACAGTTACGGTAATGTAAAATAGGGCCCTCTCCTGCATTCCTGGAGGTTTCTAGCTAAGATGTGGCAGGAGGACAGCCACTGCCAGAGAGCATTTCATTAAAAAAGAGCCATAGTTTTTTCTTCTTTTATTTCAGGGGAGAGCTGGATTTGTATTTTGTAGTATGCATTATCAAACAATGCATTCTCTGTGCACCATTCTGAAAATTCACAGGATGTAAATGGAAAATAAAACACTTGCTGGATTGTGTATGTGAAATGGCACTATTTGTGAATTGAGAGGATTCTTGCTAGGTAGATCACAAGGATCCACTTAAGGCAACGTGACTTTACTTCCAAGTACATAATTGCCCCTGCTTCCTTGTTAAGGGGCAAAATAGCAGGGATCCATGTGTTTCGTTAATGTTTGAGTAGCTTATGGGACATTCCAAAGAATATAACCAAACGTGCTGTCACTATTTATCAAATGTCTTATTTTTTTAAAAATCATGCAAATTATATCACCTCTATTGAGGTTTGAGTCTTCATATCTGTTTCTTCCAAAACAGTCTTTTCCCACCTGGGTTCTCCAAATGTGTTCAATGCCTTTCATCACTAGCTGGCACAGCTGATTGTTACAGTATTTTTTTTTAAAAAAGAGAACACTTTCTTTGTTTTAGATTGTGCATATAGTTACATTGTAGAAAACACCGACAGCTGAGTGACACTGTTCTGTGTAAGAGGAAATGGAAATGCCTTCTGGTTGCTAAGGGGTGTGTTTTAAAAAAATCAAGATGGCAGCCACGATCCTGTAATTGAAAGTCTATTTCAGTGGTGGCGAACCTATGGCACGCGTGCCAGAGGCGGCACTCGGAGCCCTCTCTGTGGGCACACGCACCGTCGCCTCAGCCCCGCCTCCTCCCACGGCCCCCTCACCAGCAGCCCTCCAGAGGAGAGTCGCCCCAGGGCACGGCCCACGCAATGCTGCGCAGCCAAGGACATGGTAGCCGGGCAGCGGGGACAAGATTCCGTCCTTGCACCCCATCGCGCGCAGATAATGCTGCAGGGCACGGGCGGAGGGCGTGGCCACCATGGCGCTGCTGGGCTGCCTGGGTGATCTGTGGCAGGCCGTGGAGGTGGTGGGTGGTCCAGCGGGCACGGCGGAGCGGGGACGGGGGTGGGAGGGTGGTTTTTGGGCACTCGGTCTATAAAAGGTTCGCCATCACTGGTCTATTTGGTTTTAAGCATGCTGTATATACCACAAGGCAGTGGGTTTTGATTGCACGATCATAGCTACCATCTTAACTTTTTTTCCAACACTGCCAACTTTTCAATAGCAAAATTGCTGTTTCTGGGAAAATATTATTCAGGAACATTCTGCTAAGCCAGTTTTAAATTCTATTATCTGACTCTTACTGCTTAAAGTAAGAACAAACATATTTATAGTAATTTTATTAAACATTACAGTTACAAAGATAAAACTAATAGAAACTAAGAAACCCTAAAACAATAAAAAGATAGCAGGGAAATCAAAAGAAAAAAGAAAAGAGTAAGAACATAGTAAAAGAAAAGAAAAGAAATATATAAAGAAATGACTTCCCCTTTCCTCAGAACAAGTATAAACAATTTGCTAACTTATCACCCTCTCTTAAAAGTACAACAAATTACCTCTTCTTGCCATATCTCATCTCTTATCTATAAACAAAGGACAGGAATATATGGTACAGTTAGTAAATAGATAATCCAATCAAGTACAATAAATTATATCTAAAAATAGTTCCGATATTGATTCAAAATGTGCAATAATTATTTTATTATTCTGTTCACCTTTTCATCTGCAGCTAGTTCGGAACCACATGATATAAATGAATTTAGCACAGTCATAGTTTCACTTGATAAAGAAATAAAATCAAATTATAAGAGTACATAGAAGTCCAAGGTTCTATTTATTATAACTAATAAAAGGCAGGCAAAGGTTATGGCTGTTGAATAATACTGTGACAAACAGGGGCACTTTTTCAATTAATTATCAATAATGATGCACATGATTTCCACTTCTGCAGTATTTAAACTGCTTGCTATTCCAGTTATAAAGTGAAATAAAGGTTTTGTTCACAAAATTACAGTTGCTGATAAGCAGGTATTTGGTCTGATATCCCAGCAGCTTCCATAGTAGCCAATGTTTTACTTTGTTTCATTGATATGTTAAAACAATGATTCCTGATCTGAGGAAACTTGTTCCACCCAATTCATATATGATCCCATTTTCTGCCTCTCAGGATCAAAAACACCCAAGTGATCAGCCCATCTGAGTTCCACTTAAGATGCCTGACTTTGTGTTAAGAGGCCAGAAGAAGTATAATTACAAAGCAAGTTTTGTATGTGGAGGCAGATATTATAACCAGATGAAATAAGTAAATTAACTTACATCTAACCTTGGGGAAGAACTATGGGCAAATCATTTTGCCTTAAGTGCTTTGAATCATGTTCTTCCTTCAGATGGTAATAATCTATTAATATTTTTGCTTAGTTATGTAATAAGCTCATATGTAATAAATTATGTTATATATATATATATGTGTGTGTGTGTGTATCCAAATTTAGCATGTATTTGGAGAGACATAAAGCACCAAGTTTAATAGGCTTACATAAACTCAAGCATGTAGGCCATGATAGATTGGGAACCTGAAGCCTTCCAAATCATTTTCAGTAATGATCTTATTATATAGATAGTCCTCAATGTACAGTTGTAATTGAGCCTGGAATGATAGTCGTAAGTTCTTGCAGTCATTAAGCCAGTCACCATGTCACCGTGGTGATATTACAACCTTTTTTGCGCTGGTTGTTAACTGAATGCAATGGTTGTTAAGTAAATCCTTTTTATTCAGTGGATTATTTTTAAAGTCAAAACTAGAAGTAAACACTGGAAACTGGTAAAAAATAAAATAAAAAATCACGGTCATTTGACCATAGGATAGTGCAAATGGTTGTAAATGCAACAGTTGCCAAGCAAACAAAATGGAATCATGTGATTCTGTGTGTGTGCGCGTGTGTGTGTGTATGACTGTCGGAACTTCAAAATCAGATTATAAGTACTTTTTCTGGGGGTGGGTGGGTCTGTAACTTTGAATGGTCACTAAGTGATCAATCATTAAGCAAGGACTACATGCATGACGTGAACATCTAAGAGTTACAGTTCAACATCTAGACAACCAATCTCCATGGGTGATAAGGAGAATTTTACGACTTGAAGTCAAACAGTTAAGGAGGACTACAACTCCTAGCATCCTCGACAGCACTAACAATGGCCATAGGACTGTCATCTGATATATCACCAAATACCTCAAAGTCATCTAGAGTCCAGGTTTTAGATTATTCTCCATAACGTTTGTGTGGTAAATCAGTTGCCTTGTCTACTGTGCCAAATAGTTACTTCTACCAAGTCTGTAAATGAAAACTGATCAAATGTAGCCAAAATTTCCAAAAAGTGTGTCTTTTGCCTTCGTGATGTAAGCCAACAAGGCACTTTTTAAACAGTGACTGTGAATTTCATGAAGACCGTGCATGAAAGGGAAAATAAAACCTTACTAGAATAATATACTCTGTATCTTGATGTGTTCCATTTTAGCAATGTTCAAATTTGAAAAGTGAAGTTGCTTTTCTCATAAATCGTCTGATCTTTCGCACTGCAAAATCATCTTGTAATTTACATAATCATCCTGCATGTTCGCCATATACAGAACTACGGTCACTATAAATTGTGTTAGTTCAAAAGCAGCTGTAGACACCAACCATCCCATGAGGTCAGATGAATTTGGCAGCTAACTCATTTATTTATGACTCAACTGCAATGTTATCCAAATGACTTTTGGGGGGGGGGCAGAATTTCATTTTGTAGTAATGAAACTCTGTTGAGGTTGTGAGCCATCTGTTTCCCCATTGGAAAGAATGCCTGCCTCATTTTTCTTCCAGACATCTGAATGTTAAACGCAGAACTTTTAAGGTAGGGTTTTCAAACATTTCCTCAGAAAAACTGGCATGGTTGTGGTCAAGTTAACTTGACTCCTCATTTTCATCTTCTCTTCTAAGGGTAGGAGATGAACAGATATAAGTTTCTTGAAGTTTATAAATTTTATTTTATTTTCTTCCTCACTAATTGATTTCATTTCCTTTTTGTGTGGAAGGACTTTCTGCTCCAAGATGGAGAACAGCTTAGACAAGGTACTGGCTAAACAAGGGCTTTTTGGAAGAAAGCACCGATTGTCCTCAGCTTTCAAAAACTGGAAGGAATCGAGCTCAATGGCTCTAAGCAAAGCTGAGAATCAGAACTAGGGGGGGTCCTTCTTCTTCTTTAGTTAATCCCCTTCTGTCCAAAGTTTTTTCACAATGCAAATCAATCAGATTTTTTTTTTACACTACTATTATTAGTCACCTAATAAGTTATTTTTAGGATAAATACATTTTAAACTAAAAAAAAAAGTAATATATGAGCTTGGTTTGTCCATGACAATTAATACTGGTAGTTGTAAAAGAGATTGAAAAAATGTATTATTTGGAATAGTTGAATTATTTGAGTTCAGGTAGTAGTGAATTCAGAGAATAAACATCAAACTTTTGAAGTATTTGTTTTGTACATACTGCACTCACGGTGCTTAAGGTTTCTCATGTGAATGCACTGCATTTCTGAATGTGATTCAAAATTAATTTCAGAGACTGTTCTCTATGTAGGTAACATAAACTACCTTTGCATTTTGACCAGGTTTTGTTTATCTCATTGAATATTTCCTCACTTTTGATATAACTGTGCTCCTGTGGACTGCATCGATAATAAAATATGCCTAATAACTTTTTTACTGTGCTGGAACGGATCCTGTTCTTGCTGCCATTGATAAAACAGTGCAATTTGTCTTTTTTTTAAATGCTGCTTAAGCAATTAAAAGGGCAATGGAAAATAAAGAGGAAGCAAAAAAGCTATATTACAGAACAAAGGGAAATCAATCAATAATTGTAATAACTATACTACAATGCTTTCAAGCGTCACTGAGATTTTGTTGTATATTTCTATTTTTTAACAGAATAACAGAACTGGAAGGGACCTTGGAGGTCTCCTAGTCCAACCCCCCACTCAGGCAGGAAGTCCTATACCATTTCAGACAAATGGTCGTCCAGCCTCTTCTTAAAAACCTCCAGGGTTGGAGCACCCACAACTTCTGGAGGGAAGTCGTTCCACTGATTAAATTGTTCAAACTCTCAGGAAATTTCTCCTTAGTTCCAGATTGGTTCCCTCCTTGACCAGTTTCCATCCATTGCTTCTTGTCCTGCCTTTTGAAACAAATCTTTCTAAAAACATTGTTATGGTTTTAAATGAATCTCCACTGAAATTTAATTTTGAATCTGTGTGTACATAAGCGTACCTCATAATTACAACATATATTCTTCCTTTGGTTTTTTTTTTCCAAAAAGATTCTATAGGATCTACCTTTATCAACAGTGCTCTGCTGGATAAAAGTTAAATGTCTTGAGAAATGAACCATGTTTTATGGAAAGCAAATATTCTGTACACTAATTTCAAATCATTCATTGAAAATGGCATTTGAAACACGATTATTGCTCAGTAATCAGAGATTCTATACGACAGAGTTACTACTAACAATACCTGCTCTTACCCTTTATATTTAACAGAAGCTAATTCAAAACTGTTATAGATGAAGCATTTTCCATTAAAGAGGAAATGATAGGGGAAAAATCTTTTTTAAAAAATTCCTGCATAGGAGATGCTGCCCAAATCCCAGACACAGAGTCATTTGACAAAGCTTTAATTGTATAGTGTTTTTGGACTCAGTAAAATCATGGTGTTCCCCACTTTTTACCTCATGACTTCTATTTATTCTGGTTTGAATGATTACCACAACGATCCAATCTTTTTTGCAAAAGCGCTTTCCCTTGGTCTTAATTAGGTGGGTCAAAATACCTCAAATAATTAGGTATTTTATTGGCAGAACATTCCCTATTGTTTTCCAGGTTATCTCAAAATACTTAAAAAAATAAATCTTGTAAAATACGTAGTCTCAGTTGCCAGTGGACAGGAAGTATGACTCCTGCATGCGTTTCAGAGGCTGAAAAGGCTATTAGAAATGCACTGCAGGTTCCCTCAGATGTGTCCGGAAAGGAAATCACTACATAAAGTCTTACTTTTTTCCATGACGCATCTCCATTTGACTTATGCCCTGCCCACACTGAAAAACAACTCTCTTAAATATCATGATGTTTATGTACAAGGCATGGCAATGAATGGTAAATTTACAGAAATACTGACGATAGGGAAATGAAGGAGTAATGGAGATTAATAATAAATAAAATGAAATAAAAATAAATTTCATACACAGTCTAAATTCACACATAATGGTAAGCGAAGATTTTTAACTACAGATTGTTGAAAAAGCTAACCCACAGTTCAGGGATGGGCAATCACTTTGTGGCTAGGAGATACACATTACAAAACACCACCTCAGCTTTTTAACGGTAGTAGAGCTTGTAATGAGGGAGGAAATGAGGACTATTTACTGGAGGCTAACAGAACTCGTGTACTGTGTTGATTTTTTTCTTTTTGGCTTTTTGTTTAATGAAAAATGTCGCTGCTGCAACTGGCAGGTTTCTGCCAACTCAATGTTGGGGGATACTGGATGCCATGAAAAATGGTCTACAGATCACTTATGACTCACTGATAGCTTATTTCTGCAACAATTGGTGAATTCGGGTAAAGCAAAAACCAATTAATCCCATTATGACCTAATGCAATGTGTAAGAATTACTTGTAGTCCAATTGCACTGCCTATTCTAGTAGATTACTGGATATCAGCTGGAGATTAATTTTTCTCCAAAGAGTATGTTCATTATTGCACTGGCTGGGCACAAAATAACCCAAGTCATGCCATTTCACACACAAAGAGAAATACCTTGTTATTCTAGCAACTGCAGCAAAACATTACTTGGGAAAGATTCCCAACCTTATTATTCCTAGTTATGGGCCAAAAGTTGGAACAGATATCCACAACTTCTATGGGCAGACATTGTTGCTCGTTCTTTTTTTTTTAATCTCTGTTTCAAGATGTTATAATATGTAATAGTAAATGAGAATGACCTTTGGGGTCAAGTTGCTGGCTGGGAAATGAGACAAGAGAGCGGGGAGCTCCCAGTGGCTTAATAGTCAGAGGAAAAAACTTCGGAAGGACCCACTTCCTAAGTTATCTCAGCTGATAACTAAGCACCCTAACAGTATTCCCAATATTGAAATGTTTTCTCCTTTTCTGGTTTTTATGCACTCGCTGTTTCCCAGTTTATTGCTCCTATTGATAAAAATAGCAGTAAATAGAAAAGGGGAAGAAAAGGAAGAAAACCATTAGCACTTAATGGATCTTTAGCGAAACATCCCATCTTAAATCTTTCCCAGATGCACTTTCCCTCCGGGAAAAAAAAAAAAAAAAAAAGCTGGATTGGATAACTTGCTAATTTTGACAATCTCAAATACTTTTCCTACTGAGAGGCAAGGTTATTCTGCAACTGTGATAGTTGTCCTGAATGTAAGGCTGAGCCCTAATTTTTAATTTCACATGTTATTCTCATCCCTCTGAAAATTAAGATACTGAACTTCATTCTCTTCCCTCGGGAAAGCCCGTCTAGCAAACATTTCCGATCAGGCAAAATTGACAGCAAGCATGAATCTGGAGATGTTGGCTGCATTCTGCTGAAACACTCCTTTAGCCTTTAACTCCTCTTTAGTACAGAACGGTTTTTGTTTATAAATACAAAAAAGAACTCTCCAGCAGCTTCGCATTTCTTCCTTACAAGGAATCCAAAAGTTGCTTGGATGTATTTCCCAAATGCAGTACTACTGCAGCACTTTACTGGAACACATCAGCAAAGTAATTCTCCAGACAAATTAGCTTAACAGCAAGCTATTTTAAAAATGTTAAATTTTAATTTAGATTTATGAAAGTAAAGTAAAAGAGAAAGGAAGACGTACAGTAAGTAGGTCTCTGTGCATAAATCTTAACAGACTTATGTTTCCTTCTTTTCTTCCATGAGGAAATTTCATATTAAAAGAACGTATCCTATAGCCATGTATGGCGCCCATAAAAGTAGTTTTATAGAAACAGGCAAAAGCCCCAAAGACACACTCTCATTACGAACAATTTGATCTTGGCTTTTGAGCTGCAATCTTTTTTAGGCATAGCAGGACAAGCTTTCTTAAGTTCTGCTTTAAGGAACAGGAAGAGCAGATGAAATCTACTCTTTTTAAATTAGGGTTTTATAGCCTAATTTATTTATTTATTTATTTGGAAATGCAGCTCTTGTGCTTCAAATAAATGTGCTTAGACTTGCAATCTTGCAAGTTGAGCTGCATGTGCATGCCACTCTCCTTCCCCCAAGCAGGGCTGCCAAGCCACAAAGGTTGGGATCGCTGATATATAGAATATCTTTTCCTTGGAAGTGTAAAAGTAATTTCTCTCTGTTTACCTGTGGCTCCTTCTCATGCTTGCTGGGATCCTTTTCGTAGCTCTCCGCATAGATTCTGAGGGTGGCTCGCACATGGCTCGAAGCACTTAATCTAAAGATGAGTCTGGAAGCATCAGTGAAAATAATCCTCAACCCCTGTAGAGCAAATAAATATTGTATAGGCATGGAAACAGAATTCTTGAGAACAATCATTTGCTGATGTAAATGTTACTCTACTGTAGCAATTAAAAGTTCATTTGTGGCAATAATTGATTTTCTTATTCAACACGAGGGCATAATTTTCGACCTTATTTCTATGTATCTGTACAATTGGAATTGGTTGGGTTGTCTGCTAATTAAAATAGAAATGATTCGTGTTATGCTTACTATTTGGGCCTTGGAGATATTTTCCATTAATAAAACTGTCACATTTATAATAGCAAAAGTTAAAAATAATGCACATTTCTATTTCTCTTCCCAGTTGCTGTGTTTGGAATCCCCTCAGATCTAGCTGTTGCTGCTGGCAGTGAAGGGTAAAGCAAAAGCTAAAAATTATGCAAGTTCCCAATTATCTTGCTTAGTCTTGTCCTGGTTCTTGCCAATTATTTCTCTGTCAATGATGGCATGTTACGTGAAACAAATCTCCTGGACATACCTGTCTTTTGGTCACAGTGCCATCTACGGGATCCACATATTCAAAGCTGGTTGCTTTCTGCACAGTGTAAACATTGTTTCCAACAGCAAACTGTTGATTAGTGAAAGGTTTGTCGGTGATCAAGGCTTCCAGGTCTCTCATTATGTAGTATGCCATTCTAGGATCCAGTGCTTCATAATCAAATCTTGTATGGCAAATATGAGAAGAGAAGAAATATGTGAAAGGTTGATATGCATTATTTATTTATTAAATCTGTATGGCTGCATTTATGTGACTCTGACACCTGATAGTTAAAATGGGATAGAAACAGAATAAAAACAAAACCAGTAATTAAACACATAAATACATAAAAAATAGCAAGCAATCTTTCCACAATCATTTAGCCGAGAAACAGCTCATTCCCATTATCAAGGCTCTGATTTTGATGGCAAAGCCAAGTTTTAATGCCTTGTGAAAGGCCAGTAGGTTTGGAGAAAGTCTGATCTCAGGGGCGGTAGGGGTGGAAGGATGTTCATGTCAGAAAAATTAGGAATACAATAGAACAGGACAATTTTAAATCTATTCAAACACCTGAGTCTGAATCTGGTTCTGTTGGACACCTGCTGTAATCTGAAATGGTGGCCCGGTTACTCTTCTTTTTTTGCCATCCTCTTTAAGCATGTGAGCTTTATCAAGAGCCAGGGAAATCCTAAATTACCTGCTTTGCACTTTGAATGATATTGTGAAAATCAGAGGGAAGACAAGATACAACGATTAACCAAAGGTCCCTGGTATCTAAAACAGAATGACTCCATCTCTTATCTCAGTCTCACTCATCAATCTCATAATAGTTAAGTACAGTTGTCATGGATATGCTACATTTTGCCGTATTACAACCTGCTAAGGAATCATGCCTTCCTTTTTCTCCTCCACCATCTCATCTAGAGTGCCTTAGAAGTTATGAGGAATACAGTGATTAAGGAGACAAGCAGTCTTCCAATCTATAAACACTCAAGTCTGTTCATTTATATCTCTGGATGGTGGAATGGGGGAGGGGGGGGCAAATTTCCCAGAGAAGCAACTTATAACTCCCTTAACACATTGTCACTGATTTGCTGTGCTATGAGCTTGCCAAGGAAATGAACAAGGTTAAATAGGAAGTTTTCATTCTGCATGATAGAATTCTCTCTAAGTTAATACTGAAAGAAAATCTTTCTACAAGCAGTCTACGGTGTGTGGGAATTGTAGGAAACATAATCCTATTCTTCTACAGGGCACCAGTTGGGGAGAAAGCTAATTTAGAAATACAGCTGAGGTTTTTCTTAAAGCTTGTTAACCTTGTTAACCTACATAGCTTATTCAGTTGGGAAAATGTGATACAAATTTAAAATCCTTATCTAGCTGGGAGCAGAGGAATGAGAGTTTTGCTAATTTGGAAAAGAACGGGAAATCCATATCCATATGTTATTTTTATACTGTCAGCTAATGCATCCCGCCGATTCGCCAGACCTATGGTTCCAAATATGATGGCATAAACTAGGGGTGTCCAACCTTGGCAAACTTTAAGATTTGTGGACTTCAGCTCCCAGAATTCCTCAGCCAGCCATACAATTCTGGGAGTTGAAATCCACACTTTTAAAACTGCCAAGATTGGACGACACCCCTGGTATAAACCACACTACTACAGCTTTAATATTATAATTATGGGACAATGTTTATCTATTTCATTATTTTCCTTTTATAATAAAATGCAAATAAAAGTTCAGTGAAATTAAATAACACATGGATAAAACATCGTCAATATTCTTAATACTTCTTTAGCTTTAGAATACCTGGTTTTGAATTTTTTGGAGTATGCTGTTATTCATTTTTAAAATGTCTGCAAATGAAACTCCCTATCTTGGCTATATAAATTAATAGCAGTCAAACTCTATCTGAATGCAGGAGTTCACTTTACAATGATTATCACTTCTCCTTGCTCCAGTACAAACCAATATTGTAGTTTTTGCCCACACCCACACTCATAATTGTAGTTACTTTTATCATTATTTCTCAAAGGCATAAAACAGATGATATAAAAACCTGAATTAGAATGGCTATTAATCTGCTGATAACTCTTCACCTGCAAAAGTAGTGGCGGCCAAATTTTGTCCAATGATCTCTAACAATTTCCTCCACACCCTGCTTTCGAGCTGCCATGATTGAGAGCCAAATTAAAACAGCCCAAAGTCCATCTTTCTCTCGGATGTGGTCAGATCCTATGGGAAAAATAGTAGACACGTTATATGCTAAGAGATAACCTCAACTGGATTGGAAACAGAGATACTGCTATTCAGTGAATTACTGTGCTTCCCAAATATGTGAGAATATTCTTACTATATTAAAAGTAGACTAGGATTTGGGCAATTGATAGCTTTTGCTTATGCAACATACATAAAACAACACACTTCAACTTCTCCAGACTGTCCCCGTTCCTAATTACGTTTATTGACTGCATTTTTTAAAATCCCAGCATTTAAGAGGCAGAACACTTTATCAATTAATAGTACACAACCAGAAAGAGCCAGTTTGGTATAATGGTTAAAGGCAATGGGGTAAAAACTGGGAGACTGGGAGTGCCTTAAGAAGAAAACCAGCTGGGTGATTTTGGGCAAGACATTTTCTTTTAATTCTACCGTAGGACAAGAAGACAAGAGCAAATAATCTCTGAAAAACTTCCAAGAAAACTGCAGGGACTAATCCAGTTGTCAGAAATCAACACTAACTAGAAGCACCAAAAATGGGAAAAAAAAAGAGTTTTACTAAATATAAGCAAGAATGGTTCCCATATATCCTATCATACAAGGCAAACTCAGACATTAAGAATATGATCAAGGGAAATAATTAATTTACAGACAGAAGTAATTGCACTGTTTATAAGTATCTTGATGCAATCATAAGTCAGGCTGGGAAGAAATTTAGAATTTAATGTTGTTTTTACTGATTTTTCTACTTTTTTTCTCTTCTGATTTTTCTTCTTTTCTTTTACGTTACATGATTACGTGCATTTATTCTGGGCACCGTGACAAGTGGTATCATTAATACCAATGTCAATATTACTATTTAGAAACTTATATAGATTTTTAGTTATTTTTAAGATGATACTATGAATCTAGTTCTATGCATTTAATTAATGAAATAATGAATTTTAAATTTTATGATAATTGTAAATAATTTATTGACCAGGTCTTTTCCCACATTTTTCCTTTTATGTAGCTATTTATTCTATTCTTTAAATGCTATTTTTTTTAAAAAAAAGATAAAAGCTCACATACCAAAGATACTAAGTATAATGGATGAAATATAAAGTAGAATGTTTTATGGATAAATACTGATCGTGCCAATATACTTTGGAAGAGTTCATCGTTAAATTTCTACCGATTCCAATTCACTGAACAAAAATACATATACATTTCAAGCAGAAAGCACACATTAGAAATTCATGTTCATATATGGTTAAGTTGCTGCTCTGATTCATATTTTAAGTAGACTGAGAGGCCAAGAGAGAAATCATTTAGCAATCCTACAGTCCAACTCAAAATTGAATTCGCTATTTTTCTTTATAGAAGTTTTCATGGCACATAGTGACTGGCATTAGCTTATTCAGTGGAGGTCAAAACAAAGAAACATGTGTAACTTCATCACACAAATGCTACAACTTATATATTTGCATAAGATGCTGAGACGCAAGTACCGTGCTTTCCCGAAAGTAAGGCCTACCCCGAAAATAAGCCCTAGCTTGAGTTTTGGGGGTGGGCCTAATATAAGCCGTACCCCAAAAAATAAGACCCGGTCTTATTTTTGGGGAAACATGGTATGTAATGGCAGCTTTGGCCACTGATGACATCATCCATGTACCTTCACTTTGGCATTAAAATGGTTTGGAGATCATTAAGTGCTTACTTATGCATTATTGTTCTTCTCTTCTTCTTCACTTCCTCTTTTACTGCTTTGGGTGTTGTGGGAGATACAAAGTTCTGGCTCTTGCTTTTCTGGCGCCCTCAACCATTGTTAGTTAATGTTGTTGTAGTGCATCTTTGATGTTTATCCATCTTTTTCTGGGTCTGCCTCATGTTCTTTGACCTTCTCCTCTTTTTGTATATACCTCATACGGTATAGAATCCCACAACGTCCTCTCCGGGTGAGCTAACCACTTTATTTGCTGTTTTTGTATGTATTTGTATGTATAATGTTCTTCCTAACCTCCAAAATGTTTTATATATAATTTAGCATGTTTTTTACTGTTTGGGGTAAATGCCAATATGCTGCTAATATAGGAACAAAATCTTTTTCTGCTGCATCAAAGAAGTCTTCTAGACATCCTGTATTTGCTTTTGCTCAAAACATTTCAGAATTAATAGAGACTAATCTGATGTACAGAGATTTGGGTAACATAGGAGACCTGACTCTAAGTTTAATATATTCAGCAGAAATTTATTTGATAGTTTTTTTAGAGTTGTAAAATGGAGTAGGTGCTGTAGTTTAACAATATTAAGAAATACTTTCAGAGTATTAATCTTACCAGTGCCAAAACTTTCTTCTCCACAGAGGGAGCATCGACCAGAATCCATCAGATTTGAGAAGAACCTCCATCCTGTCGGTGTTTCATATACGGGTACTTTCATTGATTTTGCAACCCTAAAAAAAGGCATTACACAACATACTATAGTTTTTTGAATATATGGACATAGCATTATTTAAATGCATTCATTTTAAGTAAAGCCATGGATTAAAAACTGGATTCAGGTTCGGGTCATAACTACCGATCACATGCCACTTCTCGTTCTTATTTCAATGTCATATGCAAATTTGGATGAAAAAGTCAAATAATTCTATGCATGTAACATTGATACTCTAAATCATAATTAAGATTGATAGCATATTTGCTCTTCCTTTCTCTATTCTCAGCACCCTAAACTACCTAAATAACAGAAAGCTAATAATCTCCAAAAAACATTATTGTATTGAAATAATATAATGTATAATATATCAAGATCTATGGCAATATAATAAAAAAGAATAAAATAATTTGCAATAATTAAAACAAAAAACAATCAAACAAAGAAATGATAATAACGTCAACAAAACATTAAAGATAAGAATATCCCTCCAACATAATGACATTAGTCAACTAGGAATTGTCAAGGCAAGAAACAGACATAGGATCAATGTGCGAAGGTCCATTCCCTCTATTCACCTCTTACCATTTGCCCTAAAAATCAACAATTGTCAAATGTACAAAGAGAGGATGCAGTCTTCAACAAAGAGGCGAAGATCAGTTGGACAAACCTTTGGAATCCTAAACACTGCAAGGTGGATTACAGTTTGCAAATCAGATACAGCAACAACTGGATCCAATAGTATTTTAATTATTTTATTTCATAGTGGTAATTTCCAGGCTTTCAATTGCATTAAATGAGAATAATCAAACACAATTAAATCTAACTTTTTTATTCCCTCCCCCCCCCCGTCTCCCTCTCTCTCTTGCAGACACACCTTTAACATACAGATACACAGAATAACTGATATGCCAGCCAGCCTCATGTCTCTTTTTATTATAATCAATATCTCTAACATATTTTCCTAATTCTTTTACTGGAGGAATCCTTGAAATAATTTTTAGCTATCAGGAAACTCTGGCAAAAAATACAAATACTTCACAATACAATTCATTTCTAATTTACACAATTTATGATTTACAATGTTTACAACATCAGCAAACCAGGTTGTCTCACTGCAAGTACTAGCATTTCAAAAAGCAGGGTTTTATTTTAAATCATGACCTAGAGTTTCAATGGACACTAATTGAAAAACGCTGCTCTACACCTTAGAAATCAGGATATAATAAAATATATCCACAAAGGTAAACTATAGATTGCATGTATATTAGCCGAGGTATTATTTGGAATAAGTACAAATATTTTAACTTTAAATAACATAGGTTAATTTATGCGCAATTAGCTCTGGTACGAGATCTGTATTGTGAGAGAAAATTATGATCACTGATTTAGTGCAACTTGAAGTTCAAAATATTAGCTAGCTATTTCAATCCAGAGGGTTGTCTTCAAAATCAATATAAGAAGAAGTGTGCATTCCTTTTTGTACCATTTTTGGTGCCAATAATACCCAATAATTGCCACTTTTAGATGTTTTTCATAGACCAAAATAGCTATAATTACTTCTTATGTATGTATAGAAAAATTGACATAGTTTACAGAAGAGTATATTTTGATCTTGCTGAATAAAGCAAAAAGCTTGTTGTATCTTTACAAAATTTTATTTTTCTTTACTTTGTAACTTTTCATAGTGTGTTTACAATGCAATGCAAAAACATTCGCATAAATTTCATAAGTGCTACCATATCTGGGTTACAATAATCCAGTTGACCACTAAATAGTGCCCAAACATTTTACAATAACTCTCTGCTGCCGAAATGATGGTTGTCAAAGTTTTGCAGCCCGATATCATAGCTCTACAATAATAAAGAAAATACTGTAGAATGAATTTGCTTTATCTCTTGCTTAAGCAGGGGGCTGGACTAGAAACCTCCAAGGTCCCTTCCATCTCTATTCTATTCTATTCTATTCTATTCTATTCTATTCTATTCTATTCTATTCTATTCTATTCTATTCTATTCTATTCCATTCCATTCCATTCCATTTTCTTCCTACAGAAATAAAATTTCAAACTGTTGCAGCTTTCCACAGTCTTGGCATTTAATCCCCTAAATCTGAAAAGGAGACGGCAGTCACAGAATATCCCCCCCACAAACAGAAATTCAAAAAGTTAATACAAAAGGCATCAGGAGTGAAACATGAAAGTAGTATCTATTCAAAATAAATATTATAAACCTGCCATACAGTACTATGCCGGTTTTCAAATCTCTGTTGGTTGAATATTTCTATAGCAATATGGTTCGCACATTAACAAAAAATTAACTTCAGCTAGTCCTCAACTTACGACCACAACTGAGCCCAAAATTTGTGTTACTATGTGAGGCATTTGTTAAGTGAGTTTTGTCCATTGAGTTTTGTCCATTTTATGACTCTTCTTGCCAGAGTTGTTAAGTTAGTAACATGGTTGTTAAGTGAATTTGGCTTCCCCACTGACTTTGCTTGTTGGAAGGTCGCAAAAGGTGATCAAATGACTCCAGGACACTTCAACTGTCATAAATATGACTCAATTGCCAAGATCTGGGTTTTGATCACATGACAATGGGAATGCTGCAATGGTTGTAAGTATGAGAAATGGTCGTAAGTCACTTTTTCAGTGCCTTTGTAACTTCGAACAGTCACTAAATGAACTATTGTAAGTTGAGGACTACCTTTACATTATGTTTTAGGGGAACCAAGCCAGTGTGGCATTTAAAATTTGTGACAGAAAATATCTAATATCTAACATTCCCACTCCTCACTGTATTTGTGTATTATCCTTTTGAACAGATGGGAACACATTTTTTAATTCAGAAATTCTTCTAGATAAGATCTCTGGAACTACAGAGAGAAATAGATTGTCTGAGTGTTTTCATGGATAGAATGTGATGGTTCATCTAATTAACTATGATTTGTCAAACTACTCAGCCAGACAAGTAGCTGTTACAGTATAAAATATCAAATTAAAATTGTACACTGATATTATCATCTTTTATGGCATACTAGACAACCTGTGCCCTGTTAGGTCATCCTTTCAGAGATATTTCCTTGACTAAACAGAGAAATAAAATGACCACGAGAGTACAAAAAAACAATGGGCATGGAAGCAATGCCCAACTTCTTGCAGGCTTCCCCAATGAGTTTCCTTGTGGAAGTTGGACATTGCTTCTATTCCCACTGCTTTTTTTGCACCTTCATGGTTATTAGATATCCTCCTTTAGAGGATTAGCAATCCTACTTCTTTCCTTCCTTCCTTCCTTCTGCATCCTTCCTATTTTCCTTCCTTCCGTCCTCTTTCCCTTCCTCCTTAGAATTCCTGCTGGCTTCTCCATTTACTTTGCCTGCGGTAAGCTTGTAGGGAGAAAACCAATGGGAAAATCAGCAAGATGAGAAAGGAGGGAGCAAGAGGGAGAAAGGAGGCACGTTGGGGTGTGGCTCATCAATTGTACATGGAAGTACACAAGGGGTGGTGAGAGTCAGGTAAGATATGTGAGGATGCGCAAGATGTACTACATGGTTGAGGAAGGTGCACGGGGAGGGCGTGAATTGGGGAACTGTACAGGGGTGTCCTAGGCCAGAAAAGGTACACTGGGTTCCTTCCTCCATGTTCCTCTTTCCTTCCCTATTCCCCCTTTCCTTTTTTCATTCCTCCCTCTTCCCCTTTTCCTCCCTCTCTTCCTATTCTGTACACGAGCCCATTTGAGGTATCTTGTTGCCGTATGATGCACTGTTTTACCCAGTTAAAGATCACAACAATGAGGGTTTTAGTAGTATACAGATAAATATATAAGAATACCTGTGAAATTTAAAAAACGATTTGAAAGAAAAAGCCAGCTAATTTTACTGGGCCGAGAAATGGAAAATGTTAAAAACAGTTTAGTCAAAGAAATGCCCTTATCTTCAAATGTACTTAACCCACAAAGTTTCAACTGTTTCATCTTCAGTCAAAAGGAGTGTAATACAGAAGATTTAAGAGAGTTTTATGTGATGTATTCCATGAATGGAATGGGAATATAACCAAGAACATCTGTGAAAGCAGCACAGGACCATGATAAGGCATTTGACATTTTTTGCAGCCTGCATATTTTTTTAATAGAAAATACTTCAAAAGTTACTACGTTAGTATTGAATTCAGTGGAGTTTTTACCTCAAAGTCTATGCAAAGACAGCAGTTTATTTTGTCAAACTTTGCAGTAATGTGTAAGCCAAGAGACAAGCCACAACAATACTATCTTGTATGAAGAACTCGGACGGTAATTTTATCTGTTATTCTGGAGACCTTATCTAAGATTTCTGAATTTAAAAAACTCTTTTCCTTTCTATTCAAAGCTTGTAGTTAATCCCTGGAGCTTGTAGTTCTCCTATGCTCCTAAGAGTACAAAAGTGGCAGGTCTATGAAATACATGTTTGGTTTCTGGATATTTTCACTCTGCAGGCACCGAGTTCCCTTAAAAGGCATCAAGTGTATACACCAAGAGTAGAACCAAGCAACTGCCAATATCCCATATATGGTAAGCACTGCAGCTGCTATTCCTATTATTTTGGATTTATGAGCAAAAAAATAAAAAAAAAACAACTTAGGAACTGCAGCTTTGACCCAGCAAACAGATAAAAAGGATGCTTCAGAAAGATAAAAAACAAAATGACTAAATGGCCTTAATAATAATAATAATAATAAAGTTGGAAGGGACCTTGGAGGTCATCGAGTCCAACCCCCTGCTCAGGCAGGAAACCCTATACCATTTCAGACAAATGGCTGTCCAGTCTCTTCTTAAAAACTTCCAGTGTTGGAGCATTCACCGCTTCTGGAGGCAGGTTGTTCCACTGGTTAATTGTTCTAACTGTCAGGAAGTTTCTACTCAGTTCCAGGTTGCTTCTTTCCTTCTTTGATGAAATATTTCAGAACTGGAAGGGAATTCAGTAACACATTGCCTCTCCAATATCCTCACATGCCTAATTGTGGCTCAGCTAATTCAGACTTACTTGTAAACTAAGCCACATGCTAATCTGTAGAATCCTAGTTTGATATTGTTTAGGACAACCAGACATGGGCTGTAGAAATCTGAATGATGGTTAGAAGGCAAGGATTTTTTCTCTCTTTATTTTTGTTGCCATTTAATGGTTGGCTGGATTTTCAGAGCCCAGAACGGATAATCTATACATTTTTAATGTAGCGTATCCATTACTTCAAATTAAAGAAATCTTACCTTATTTTATAAATTGCATTCATGACACTGCAAATAAATCTATTTGTTCAATTAAAATATTCAGTATTTTGAAAGGATTCCCTGACTTCTAGTGTATTTCTATAAGTATTTCTCTATTTTATTTCATACATATGCCCCATTTGTCTCACCAAAGCAACTCTGGGTGGCAAAATATTTCAAAAATTAAAAAAGTGAAATAAATAATTGTAAGAACATGCAACATATAATCAAAACTAAAACCTCAGAATAATAATAAATCCCAGGGGCTCCACTTATTTTCCAACCTCCATACCAGAGCATTGCCAGGGCTTGAAAGCTTTCTGAAGGCCAGCAGATAGGGGGCTATTCTGATCTTGGGTGGCAAGCTGTTCCAGAGGGCAGATGTCATAACAGAAAAGAAACACTTCCTGCATCCCGCCATACGGCATTTAATTTAATTGATGGGAACTGAAGCACACCATTGCTGCCAGATATAACAGGGCAGGTAATGGCAATTGGACAGAGGCAGTCCTTCAAGTATCTTGGCCCCATATCTTTATAGGCGGCCACCAGTACATTTTAGTTCAACACAAACCCATTATGGTTGAATAAAGTGCACTGCTGAATAGTAAAAAAAACCTAACCATTCACAAGCAGTTTGAAACCAACCTATTACAACTTTGCTACCTGTAGATCTTTGCTGACACCTGAGTTTTGTTGATTACTTGTAAATCCAGTGTTCCCAGAGAATTTCATGAGCCCATTGATTCTTTCACTTTCTAGATGACCAACCAAGAATGGAAACGTTCCCCACATCCTGAGATGCCACCGGTCATGGAGGATGAGAAGAACGAGAAGCTCTTGACTCCTGGAAATTAATAAATTACTCC
Source organism: Azemiops feae (assembly GCA_023970755.1). NCBI lineage: Eukaryota > Metazoa > Chordata > Lepidosauria > Squamata > Viperidae > Azemiops > Azemiops feae. Next base: position 347,825 of record JALGBA010004255.1, on the reverse strand, counting down.
TGTCTCCCAGTGCCATGCGGAAAAAAAGGAACTGATCTTTTAGAAAGAAAAGATGCACCTCCCATTTTCCAGATAGTTTCCCCCCCCCCAGTTGTAGGAAACTTCCAACAACAGAAGTGAAAGAAAAGCATTTGGGGGAAGGGACTGCAAGAAAGGAGAAGACTTCTATTCCCCTCTTCTTGGGCCCATCTACATTTAAAACTGAATTCACTCCACCCTTGTGGTTCTTTTTTTTCCCTAGCCAATTAAATCTGTATTAACAATGAACTGTTACCATTTCAACCAGCTTTCCTGGGGATTCCCTGAAGTATTTATTGCTTGCTAATAATGTATTTTCAGAATACTTCATTTGGCTAGTTCCTGGAACAATTTCAGACATATTTCCCTTCGATTCAGTCCCTGAAGTCACGGAAATTTACAATTGTGCCAAGGCAACATTCATACAGTGTATTCTCTCTAATTCAAGTCAGATTGTTTTTGCACATGAAATGTTTAAGCAAAAACATATACCCATCACCCAACTTTCTTTTGGAATAAATAACATTGTGCAAAGTAAAGTAATGGAGTACAAAATAATAAGCAAAAGAAACTAAAAGCATGTAAATAGAAAAAAAATACATTTGCTGAATCTAGCTATGCCAACATAGTTATTATACATTCTACCTATATTTGCATATATTAAAATTTATTCATCCACTTTTTCATCTTTGGTAGTGGACCTTCTAACAGGGTACACAGATTCCTTGTTTGTTTTAGGAGGGTTTTTTTGCCACTTATGTATAACTCACAATCTTTTATATCATTTTTCCTATTAAACATAATTACCTTGGTCTTTGATATATTATTTTTCAAAGCATTACTCTTTGGTAACATACAATCTAACATTTGCTGCAAAATATTGAAATTCTAACCCTACAAGATGGTAGATATTTATCATACCTAAAAAAAAATTAACGCATTCAAATTCCCAGCAGATATATCTGAAATCTCACCTCAGCCATTCCTTATGTATTTTCCATAAATATTTTAATCACCAAGGGGTGTTATACAGCTACTCACAGCTCAGGACATTGAAAATTTGGTTTGGCCTCTTGGGTGCTTTACTTTCACCATATATTGCTCTTATCACATTCATCAATCACCTTCAACTCTATATTTGGGTGCAACATTCCATAATTCAAGCCTATCACTTTATCAAACACTTTCTCTAAAAAAAGGAGAATATTGTTCACATTTAAACACTTTTCAATGACTTGCTGAAGATCAAAAAACCAGATCTGCACATTCTCTGCAACGCATAAAGTTGCACTGTACTTTCCAAATTTTCCTCACTGATACCCCTCATACCGTTTCAGTCAGAAATGTGCCACACAACTTCCCATGCACACTCAACAAACGTATCCTCCTCTAATTTTTCCATTTGCAATTGTTATCTTATAAAGCAATCAGGTAATGGTTACAGTGCAGTATTGCAGGCTAATTCTGCTGACTGCCAAGGGTTCGATCCTCACTGGCTCAAGGTTACTCATCCTTCCATCCTTCCGAGGACTCAGATTGTTGGGGGGGGGGGGCAATATGCTGACTCTGTAAACCACTTAGAGAGAGCTGTAAAGCACTATGAAACGGAATATAAGTCTGGGTGCTATTGCTACTGCTAATGTCTAATTACTGTAGTATTTCGAGGAATAACACAATATTGTTTTCTAATTGTCAGACACAGGTGGAATCTTTAACACACATTAAACGTGCTCAACCATCTATAAGCAAACTCCATTTTTAATATTTTTGCAGTTAGTCTATATTAGGAATTAATTATGGTGATCACAGCAGCAACACATACCTATTTTTCTATTTATCACATTCACAGATAGCTCCCCAGCAGCAATTTTTAAAGTGATTCATTCCTTCATGGCACGGGTGTCAAACTCGATCGCGTCATCTGACATATCGTGACATTTTTTGCTTTTGCGGAGCCGGGGTGGGTGTGGCCTGTGCGTGATGCATCCGGCCCGTGGGCCGCCAGTTTGACACCCCTGCTTCATGGGTCAAGCCACAGTTTCACCTTTATAGCCACTATAACAGTGGTGGCGAACCTATGGCACGCATGCCAGAGGCGGCACTCGGAGCCCTCTCTGTGGGCACACGCACCGTCGCCTCAGCCCCTCCTTCCACGGCCCCCTCACCAGCAGCCCTCTGGAGGAGAGTCACCCCCGGGCAAGGCCCACGCAATGCTGCGCAGCCAAGGACATGGTAGCCGAGCAAGATTCCGCCCTTGCACCCCATCGTGCGCAGATAATGCTGCAGGGCACGGGCGGAGGGCGTGGCCACCATGGCGCTGCTGGGCTGCCTGGGTGATCTGTGGCGGGCCGTGGAGGTGGTGGGTGGTCAAGCGGGCACGGCGGAGCGGGGACAGGGGTGGGAGGGTGGTTTTGGGGCACTCGGTCTATAAAAGGTTCGCCATCACTGCACTATAACAAGTATACTAGACAGTCTTGTCTCAATGTTCACACATTCTCTGTGTGTCCTGGATGTGGAGGAATATATGCAAGTTCAACCCTGAAAAGATTGAGCGACTGGTATTTGGACCAGCCCGGTCTGGAGATGTTCCTTTGGGATTGGCATGCCAGGAGCATATGACAGCTGTGGCCATCAAGGGCCTTCCACAAATATGTTCATAATTGTACCAGGAGAGCCTTGGCACAGCTGCTTATGCTTTGGTCATCTAAGACTTGACTACTGCAATGCATTCTTTATGGGGCCGCCCTTGAAGACTATTCAGAAGCTGCACCTTGTCCAGAATGTGGCACAGGCAGTTATGGTCCTGCCACATTATGCCCATATAATAGCATTCCCTGAGCTGCACTGGTTACCAATAGGCTTCTGGGTGAAGTTCAAAATGCTAGTTATCACCTACCTTTATAGCATAGGGCTGATTATTTGAGGATCCAGGTCTTTGGTAGCTTCTACCATCCTACATAATTGGGCAGAATCAGTATATTTTGGGTGCCATTGATGCCTCAACATTTGACATTTTACTGCTTTATTTTGACCGCATGATTTCGGAGTGCTGTGGAGGATATACATGGCCTCAGGTTCCCATCCCTTCATTAAACCCTTAAGCAGGGTTAACGTAATGCTATTGCTGAATTATGCAACATACTATGTTTGAATTAGTGACTTTATTTAAAACATTTACATAGCCATCCATCATATACTAAATTCGAGCCTGCTCCCAAGCTTTTAAATTATTTGACCTAATTATCTCTTTCCCCAATAGTGAATAAAGTCACTACTTCTAAAAACAAACAACCAGACTGTTGTTTTACATAAGCCTCTTGGAAGTGGCAGTCCTAAACTAGATCCTTGACTCACAAATGACCAACTACAAATTTCTCCATTACTCCCAGGATATGCCCAAATTACCCCCACGAGTGTAATTACCCACAATTTAAGAACACTGCAGTAAGCTACATTATGGTTTAATGTAATTATCTGGTTCACAAACCATGCAACCAACAGATTCTTGCAACCTGCTGAACACAATTTATCCAACTCCCCCCCCTTCTAAGCCTAATATAGCTTGTTGCATTCACTATACTAAAAAAAATATAAACATTAGGCTTAATATATTGGCCAGGTTTGTATAATCATTAAGCTAAAAGTAAGCTATTATGCATATGATATTTAAATTGTGTTATCTTTAGGGGATTAAAAGCAGTATTTTCAGATCATAGCCCTTTGTTAGACCTCCTACAATGGGAAGTGGGTTAAAGAAATCTTTTCTTTCCTTCCTTCCTTCCTTCCTTCCTTCCTTCCTTCCTTCCTTCCTTCCTTCCTTCCGCTTTTCAGTGTCAAAGGTTCAGTCTAGGACATGAAGGAAATGAAAAGAGGCCCAGGTCTTAGAGGAAGGTTACTGAATAAAAACTGCTCTGAATATTCTGGAGTTAATAACAAAATAGACTTTATTGTTTACAAAGCCATTTGATTAGTTTTTGGGGAAAGTCATTAAAAATATTCATTTCAAAACAGTTTTGTCATAACCAAACAAAAAGAAAGGATACTGGGAGGAAAAAAGCAGTGCCAAGTTAGACATGTCTGTGTAAATAATGATAACATATAAACTTTCATTTTGGTGGTGGATGGAAAATATTTTACCCTTAAAAGAAAGGAAAAAATAATTTTGAGTTATCTAAAGTTCCTCAGAAATTCTGAAGACTAAGCTCCATAGCACAATTTGTAAATGACTTTTACCAAAGTCACTTCAGCAGAGCTAGTCATCTCAAAACAAAGGTGGAGGGTCATTTTGAATTCTTTCCTCAGCCTCTGTGGCATGCAGGAGGCGCAATTAGTGACACAATTTTATAATTGGTGTTTCGTTTCTGGAGAGGTTTAAAATACAAAATAAGCCTATCAAAACCCGTAGGGAATAAAGAGCCCTAGTCTGCATGTTCTTTAGGGAAAACTGCAAAATCCGTGCCTTACTGAGGCTCAAAGGTTTAGTCACCAAATATTGTTGTGAGCTTATTCTGAGTTTTGAAAAATGGAGGTTTGCATGGAGTTCACAAACCAGGGATAGCACATCCCTGCCATAAAGCCAAACGGGGTAAAAGTATCAGGCACTGAAGAAAGGGTTGAATAATACATGGGTCCTCAACCGTGGCAACTTTAAGACTTATGGACTTCAATTCCCAGAATTCCTCAGCCAGCAAAGCTGGCTGAGGAATTCTGGGAGTTGAAGTCCACAAGTCTTAAAGTTGCCAAGGTTGAGGACCCCTGGAACAATAGATTACAGGTAGTCCTTGACTTAGAACTATTCATTTAATGACCTTTTGAAGTTACAATGGCACTGAAAAAGGTGACTTATGATCAGTTTTTACACTTACAACCCATGCCACTTCCCCGTGTCCACATAATCAAAATTTCGGCACTTGGTAACATATTTATGACCATTGCACTGTCATGTGATCACCATCTGTAATCTTCCTAGCTGGCTTCTGACAAGCAAGGTTAATGGGGGAAGCTAGATGCACATAATGACAGCATGATTCACATAAAAAATGCAGTGATTCACCTAACCATCATGGCAAACTAGGGCATAAAATGGGGATCTGATTTGGTTGTAAGCCGAGGACTACCTGTATATAGTCAAAGGACTCTTTAAACCAGGGGTCTTCAAACTTGGCCCTTTTATGACTTGTGGACTTCAACTCCCAGAATTCCTCAGCCAGCGTGCCTGGCTGAGGAATTCTGGGAGTTGAAGTCCACAAATCACAAAAGGGCCAAGTTTGAAGACCCCTGATTTAAAACCCTCATGTTCATCAGCAGATCAGATGTTTGTGTCTATTTAGACTGAATTCATACATCACATAGTTATGATTTGGTTTAACTATGCTTTGTCGCCTACTACAGGTAGTCCTCAACTTACAACAGTTCGTTTAGTGACCGTTCAAAGTTGCAACAGCACTGAAAAATGTGACTTATGGCCATTTTTTACAGTTATGACCTTTGCAGCGTCCCCATGGTCACGTGATCAAAATTCAGATGCTTGGCAACCGGTTCATATTTATGACGGTTGCTGTGTCCCAAAGTTACGTGATCCCCTTTTACGACCTTCTGATAAGCAAAGTCAATGGGAAAGCCAGGTTCACTTAACAACTGGGTTACTAACTTATCAACTGCACTGATTCACTTAACAACTGTGGCAAGAAAAATCGTAAAATGGGACAAAACTCACTTAACAATGTCTCACTTAACAACAGAAATTTTGGGCTCACTTGTGGTCCTAAGTTGAGGACTACCTGTAGTCAAAATTGGTTGGTTTAATTGAATAGGCGCTAAGCCAACAATGAAAGCTTATAAAGCACCACAGCTGGACTCTAGAAAGAGTGCAGAGAAGAGCAACAAAGATGATTAGGGGACTGGAGGCTAAAACATATAAGGAACGGTTGCTGGAATTGGGTATGTCTAGTTTAATGAAGAGAAGGACGAGGGGTGACATGATAGCAGTATTCCAATATCTCAGGGGTTGCCCCAAAGAAGAGGGAGTGAAGCTATTCTCCAGAGCACCTGAAGGCAGGACAAGAAGCAACGGATGGAAACTAATCAAGGAGAGAAGCAACCTAGAACTAAGGAGAAACTTCCTGACATTTAGAACAATTAACCAGTGGAACAATCTGCCTCCAGAAGCTGTGAATGCTCCAACGCTGGAAGTTTTAAAGAAGAGACTGGACAGCCATTTGTCCGAAATGGTATAGAGTTACCTGCCTGAGCAGGGGGTTGGACTTGATGACCTCCAAGGTCCCTTCCAACTTTATTATTATTATTATTATTATCTTTTCTAGCTGAGAGCTATGCTTGGTCTTTGAATGATCTGCCAGTCCAAAACAGTAGTTAATAATTCAAGGGCACATACTAAATTCAACTTTATTTCATTTATATTAAAAATTTTGACTATTTTAAACAATTTGATAAAGGTATCAAAAGCAGTAACCGGTATTTGAAACATTGTGCTCATGGCTTTGTCAAATCAAGAAGAGGGAGTGACATGGAAAAACAGCTAGAAAATTCAAGTGTTTAAACAAAATATTTGTAATTTGGTAGCAACCTTTCTGAAACAAAGGTGTTTTGCTCATAGTTTCTACTTTCTATTATGTGGAACTGCACACACATGCACTCCACAACAACAATAGCTCCAATTTGTATAGCTCCCCTGGAAAATGATTCTGAAATACACAAGGGTTTAATAGAGATTATTCTGGTTCATGAGGTCAGTGTCTCTGCAATTAACTGCACACTTTATATATTTAACTCAGAAATGGTCAATTTGTGGTCCTCCACATGATAATGAAATAAAGCTCCTAGCAGTCCCAATCAGAAAGCTTAATAGTGTGAGAAGCTGAAGTTGAATTTCAGAGATACGTATCTGGAAAAATAAAAACATCTGGAAAATCCAAGACAGTAACACACACACACCTCCAAAACCAATGGCTGGAGCTATTTTGAGACATATTGTAGATTGAAAGAACATTTTACTATAATTTGGATGCATTTACACAACTATTTATGTAACCATTGTTTTATGAATGCCCTAAACTAGGATGGAAATAAAACATGAAGGAAAACATCTCTTGCTCATGAAATTTAGTTGCAGAATTTCTGGTGGCTGTAGGAACTACAATCAAGGTGTTGGAAGATGAATATAGCAGTCAATTCCTTATCCATCTCCAGATTTATAATGATACCAATAAAACTTGTCTCCTACCTGTCCAAGGCGGTGCTGGTAGGCATGCTCCTACCAAACCCTCGCACAGCCATCTGATGAAAATATGGAATGCAATGGAGATTTGCTGCAATAATGGCCAGGGAATCTGAAGGGTTAACAAAAAATCCATTTTGACCTAGAATCATGTAACGGTCCTGAAAGAGAAAATAAAATATATTGGGTAAGGAAAGGGGAAATGAGTAAGTAAAAGAGAAGGGGCGTTGTCTTACCTGAACGCCTTTTCTCAGCAGGACGATGGAGAATCCACCAATGGGTTAGGACTATCTTCCTGCCCAATAAGAGACTAAGTTTGCCAGAGTTAACACGCCTCCTGCTGGGCTGATATCCCAGACACGACGAAGGCGAAGCTGCTGACAATGGACCGCTGTGTTGGCTCTCTGTGCCCCTAACACAGGACCTGATGGTCCTAAGGGGATGGGCGTGGATTCTCCATCGTCCTGCTGAGAAAAGGCGTTCAGGTAAGACAACGCCCCTTCTCCAGCAGGACGATGGAGAATCCACCAATGGGACATACCAAAGCCGAGCTGTCCCTATGGGAGGGAATCAGTCAGGGCCTGTGTCCCACGTGATGATGCCACTTGTCGGAGTACCCTCCGGTCAAATGATGCCTCCGCGGAGGCGAATTTGTCCAGCCTGTAATGCCGCACAAAGGGGGAAGGCGAGGACCAGGTCGCCGCCCTGCAAATATCCCCGATGGGCGCCTGCGGAGCCCACGCTGCTGAAGTAGCGGCACTGCGGGTAGAGTGAGCAGTGATACGGCCTGGCAGTGGCAGGGACCGTGCCTGGTAGGCTCGTGCGATGCAGGATCTGATCCACCTGCCAACAGTGGACGAGGAGACAGCCTTCCCCATCGAAGAAGGCTGGAAGGAGATAAAAAGCGCTTCCGATTTGCGGAAGGCAGAAGTCCTCTTAATATAGTGGCGTAACGCCCTACGAACGTCCAAGGTGTGCCACTGGCGTTCTAAGTTGTGAGCAGGCTGGGGACAAAGTTCGGTAGGACCACCTCTTGTGCCCTATGGAACAACGAGTTCACCTTTGGTACAAAGGCCAGGTCCAGTCGAAGGACTATCCTATCGCTGTGAAAGACGCATAGGTCCTCCCGGACTGAGGGAGCAGCCAGCTCCGAGATGCGTCTAGCGGATGTGATCGCCACAAGAAAGGCCACCTTCATGGACAAGAACTGTAGTGAACAGGTCTTGACCGACTCGAATGGTGGCAAGGCAAGGGCCTGTAGCACCCGTGGGAGATCCCAAGAGGGATAACGGTGAACCACGGGAGGTCTGGTGTTGGTAGCACCCTTGAGGAAGGACCGTACCAGTGGATGCTGGGTCAAAGGAATGGAATCCTGGCACATGAGTACCGTGGAGAGAGCCGCCAGTTGCCTGCGGATGGTATTGGGCGACAAGCCCTTGTTAAATCCCTCCAGCAAGTACTCAAGGATGTGCGAGATAGTGACAGCCGAGATGTCCAGGCGATTCCTGGAACACCAGGCACAAAAACTCTTCCACGAGGAGTCATAAATTCCGTGCTTCGGACTTCAAAGTCCTGGAGCGAGTGCCGCCCTGCCGGTTCACGTGGGCCTTTGCAGCCACGTTGTCTGTGAGCACTAGGACGTGTTGACCCACCACCTCATCGCTGAAGTGAAGCAGTGCCAGATGAATGGCCCTGAGCTCCAGCCAATTTATGTTGTGACTGAGGTCCATGGGTGACCATCGTCCCTGTGCTAAGTGACAACCCAGGTGCGCACTCCATGCGAACAGACTTGCATCTGTCGTTAAGGTGAGTCTGTTTGGTTCCCGGAATAGGGAGCCTCTGTCTACAGCAGGGGAGAGCCACCATCGAAGGGAATCCAGAACTCGGGGTGTAACCCCGCCCCTCGGTACGGAGTAGCTCGCCTATCTGGCCTCCTAGTAAGGTGGGCCAACACCTTACGTTTATCCCCGTTCTCAATAAGGTAAGGCTCTAGCGCCTCCCCAAAGAGGCGTCCGTCCCTGCAGGGAGCAGAAGCCAGGTGCCACTTTGACTTCAAATCCGCTTGCCATTGTTTTAGCCATAGAAGCCTGCGGGCTGCAGTATTAGCGGCCATGGAGCGCGCTGAAAATCTGGCGGCATGGAGGGAAGTATCCGCCATGTATTCTGCCGATGCCACCAACTTACCCAGATTCTGATGGGCACGAACCTGATCCGGGGGAAGTAACGCTTGGAGTTCCCTGAGCCAGAGAATTGACGTTCTGGCAAAGAAGGAAGTAGAGGTGGACGCCCGCACGGCCCATGCCGATGCCAGGTGAGACCTGCGGAGAGAGAGCTCGGACTTCCTGTCCTCTGCCCTCAAGGCCGCAGACGTGTCACCTGACACAGTGGAGGAGGAAAAAAGAGAGGTTAGTGGTTCGTCCACCCTGGGAACCTCTAGGAGATCTGACAAGGCCGGGGCTACGGCCATCAGTCTCTTATCAGTTACCCCCGGCATTGGTAGAGTACCCGGATTTCCCCATTGTTTCCTGATAGTTTCCAGGAAAAAGGGAGGGCAAGGGATATAGCGCTCCGTCACCGTAGGTTCGGAGAAGAGTGGCTTGGGGTCCTGACTAGTTGAGGCAGTCGGCTGCTTTTCCTGCTCCGGCTCAATATTGGCCGACGTGGTGGCCTTTAGCAGGAGGGATCTAAATAGACCCGGGTCAAAGAGGCCTATGAAAGGCGACGGGTCTGGGGCCGACTCCTCATCCTCTGACAGCTGGAAGTCAGTTGACCCATAACCTTCGGAACCAGTGTCCCGTGTTCGGGAGGAATGGTCCGAATAAACGGACTCTGGGTAGTCCGGCCTCTCCGCCCGTGCTTGAGGTGGCACCACGGGCATGACGAACTCCGGCCTGGGGTTCTTGTAGAACGAGGAGGCCCTACCCTGAGCATACGCCTGGGCGATTAATGCCTCAAGCTGCTCAGGCCCAACCCCTTGATGTTCAGGGGGGCGAAGTCCAGCCGCTGTGGGCGTGAACGTGGCCTCGGGCGGGGGACGGGGTCTAGCCGGTGAAGCTCCCATTAGGGGGATCAATCCCTTGTCAGAGGACAGAGTAGTACTCTGTGCCATGGGGCCCTGATGGGAAAGGGCCCGCGAGTCAGTGGGAACTGGCAGGGCCGGTTGGGGGTTGAAGAGTGAGCTCTCCTGGGGGGCAAGGGGAACCAAAGGTTGGCCTCCCGCAGACATACGTTGTGCCCTGGAGAACTGCGTCTCCAGAGCCGTGTTACGCCTTTCGGCTGCCTTGTCTGCGGCCCTTGAGGTCTTTTTTCCAGCGATGGCCTTGGACCTGGCCTTGGCCTTTATCCTGCCTGCTGCCTCTAGTTTAGAGGACTTGCGCTTCCCTGAGACGGGAGTGCCGGAAGCGCCCTGTGCAGATTGATTAGCTGCGTCATCAGCCATTGCAAGGGAAGCCTGAGGCCTATTGCAACTCAGGAGCAGGAGCGGATTGCCCAGTTGTTAGTATAGCCAAAGCTGATGAACAGCGTCCGCTCCGAGTTTGGTGCTACACTGAGCGCCCTACTGCCCTAGGCAGAGCTCCGAGAGGCTGGAAACTGCCCAGTGATGCACTGAGGCGTATTAGTCAGGCGTCTTGTGGCGACGAGACCCAATGGGTGAGTCGCAATCGGCAAGTGCCGGCACGCACGTTGACCGATCAGTGGCGGCGATCACCTTGGTGATATGTGCCTGCACACTCCTCTCCTTGTTGGTGGCGGCAATCACCTGAGTGATATGTGCCTGCACACAAAGCCTAGGTGGTGGCGGCGGTGCCCGAAGGCGTGCCAGCTCACGCTAAAGGTGAAATCCTCTCCAAGTTGTGCCCTGGGGTTGGTTGTGCCAGATCAGAATCTGAGCAGGTGACCAATGGCAGCTTTGAAGCTGCAAAATGGCGGCTGTGAGCAGTCCGCAAAATGGCTGCCGCTGCAATGGCAAGGCGGCTTGTTAGGCCTGGGCTAGGCTGAGATAATTCCCTGCAGGGAAGGAGAGGTGAGGTCAGACCTTTGAGCCAATGGCCTCCGTAAGCAGACTGCAAGATCTTGTGCAGTGGCTGCTGCCTGTTTGGGCCGTCCCTGTCAGGCCTGCAAGGCCGCAGTCGTTCAAAATGGCGGCCGCGAATAGCGCGCCAAGAAAAATGGTCTGAGGCCTCAAATTTGGCAATCAGTTGCAGAGGGCTTGCCCTAAAATGCCCTCCAGTCGCGCCGTGGCAGCTGGGTGATCAAATCACAGCACAGTCTCGCTAGAGAGGGCTGAAGGGCCGTGGAGAGGAACGGCCTGGCTGGGCCCGAAGGCCGACGGCACGTAGCGGGGCGGCTGAGGCGAGCTCTGACACTCAGCCTCGAGGAGTCCTGGAGCTTTCCGCAGCGCTTGGCAATTGCGAGCGCGCCCGGAGGCCGACGCTCAGCTGCGCGGGGAGGCCGACGCTCAGCTGCGCCGCGGCTAAATCGAGAGCTCCGACGATCAGCTGATGCGGCCGAGGGATCCCCCTGCTATCAACTGTGAGCCCTTCGCACCTTACAGGAGCTATGGGGGCTTGAGCTGGCCGCCCGCTGCTGCTGCGGCTGGAAATTCGCCGAAAATCAGCTGTGCCCTTCGCCTTTAACCGGCGGGGCCTGACAATAGCGTCAATAGCCTCCTGAACGGCGTTTGCAAGCCTATTTCAGAGGCTGCAGCCTATACAGGCCGTCCCTATCGGGCCAGTTAGGCCGTTTTGGTCTTCAAAATGGCGGCCGCGAGTTGCGCGCCGACAGAAAAGGCCTCAACTCGACCAATTTTCAAAGGAGGCTTTCAGAACCGGCGGGGTCTGACAATAGCGTCAATAGCCCCCTGTGCCAAAATCTTTCTGCCCAATGCCAGCGGCAGCGATGTTCGCGTCGCGTAGCGATTTTGAGGGGCTGCGCCGGCTGTTCGCTGTTCTAACGGCTGCTGCAATCGCCGCCTGAGCGCTCCCGGAGGCCGACGCTCAGCTGGGATGCGGCTAACTGTCCCGACGATCAGCTGAGTGATTGCCGGGATCCCCCTGTGGCAGAGCCTCAAGTTTGGAGGGCCTGAGAAGGCCCGTTGCTGGGCGACCCGGAGGCCGACGCTCAGCTGTTTTGGGGCTATGAATTTGCCGAAATCCAATTATCCTTCAAATTTTGCTTCTGGTTTGCCTAACTAAAGGAGATGTGAGAATCCACCAATAATTAACTATACGACCTGTCCAGAGCCAACACAAACGTCCTAGCTGGGCTGAAGACTAAGTCGTGTCTGGGATATCAGCCCAGCAGGAGGCGTGTTAACTCTGGCAAACTTAGTCTCTTATTGGGCAGGAAGATAGTCCTAACCCATTGGTGGATTCTCCATCGTCCTGCTGGAGAATAGTTGGATTCTCCCTTTTTTCAATTTGCAGTCTAGCAAGAGGGAGACCCAAGGTTATTATTTGGCTTTAGTCTGTGTCATAGTACTCAGATACATGGCTTGATCTAAAGTCAGTAACAACAACAACAACAACAACAACAATAAAGTTGGAAGGGACCTTGGAGGTCATCTAGTCCAACCCTCTGCTCAGGCAGGAAACCCTATACCATTTCAGACAAATGGTTGTCCAGTCTCTTCTTAAAAACTTCCAGTGTTGGAGCATTCACAGCTTCTGGAGGCAGGTTAATTGTTAATTGTTCTAACTGTAGAACATTTCTCCTTAGTTCTAGGTTGCTTCTCTCGTTGGTTAGTTTCCATCCGTTGCTTCTTGTCCTGCCTTCAGGCGCTTTGGAAAATAGCTTGACTCCCTCTTCTTTGTGGCAGCCCCTGAGCTATTGGAACACTGCTATCATGTCCCCCCTCGTCCTTCTCTTCATTAAACTAGACATACCCAATTCCAGCAACCGTTCGTTATATGTTTTAGCCTCCAGTCCCCTAATCATCTTTGTTGCTCTTCTCTGTACTCTTTCTAGAGTCTCAACATCTTTTTTACATCGTGGTGACCAAAACTGGATGCAGTATTCCAAGTGTGGCCTTACCAAGGCATTGTAAAGTGGTTTTAACACTTCATGTGATCTTGATTCTATCCCTCTGTTAATGCAGCCTAGCACTGTGTTGGCTTTTTTGGCAGCTGCAGCACACTGCTGCACGGAGAACTTGGAGAACATGGAGAACTTTAGTTTGCTTGAATAGATTAGGGGAAAAAATATAATAGTTTTTTACTCCAAAATTTCATATAGCTTCTTTTCCCCCCGGAAACACATATGTCTTGAAGAATAGTAACATTTTTCTCTTACATTAAGCTTGATTAAACAGGAACAGGAAGGAAGGAAGGAAGGAAGGAAGGAAGGAAGGAAGGAAGGAAGGAAGGAAGGAAGGAAGGAAGGAAGGAAGGAAGGAAGGAGAGGAGGGAGGGGAAGGAAGGGAGGGAGGGAGGAGCGAGGGAGGGAGGGAGGGAGGGAGGGAGGAGGGAGGAAGGAAGGAAGGAAGGAAGGAGATATCTTTTATCAATACTCCTTCATTGGGAACTGCAAAATCAATTTTGAAATTTAATTCTTATTTGTATCTTATAACAAAGTACAATGTTATCAACTGTTTTCTTTAATTGAACTGTGAAGATTTCCAATAATTATGCTCTATAATACTAGGCAGGAATTGTTCTACAACAATCTTTTCAACAAAGGAAGGATAAATAACTATATGTTGGGATGAGATAAAGAATTGAATTTAACTGGAAATATCAAATGCAGTACTAAACTTCCTAAAATGGTCACACAATTCTTGGTAGAAAGTTCTTCATGCCCTAAACAAAGGAGTTAAAAATGTGCCTCCAAAGTATCTTTTACACTGATTTCTTCATCTGTTGCTTACTGATTAAATCAGAAAAAAAATCCTTTCATTGTTCTAGAAAGAACTGGAAATTATTTTGGTAATGACTATGAATAATGAAAAATGAAAAAAAAATTAGAAGTGAGGTGCGGTATAGGAAAATCAGTATTCCAATTCTAACTGCCAAGCACTTCTAATACTATCAAAGAGATGGAAGCATCTGTCTGGAAAATCCATTATATACATTATGAACTTGAAATGTATATTCCAATACATGTTATGAACTTGAAAAATCTATAGTTGATCCTGTGTAAGCAACTAAATGATATATTTTGGAACTCTAAATATTTTAGCACTGAACATCGTTGAACCACTGAATCATTCATAATAGTGAGGGAGTACATAATTGATAAACTATTAATTTCTCCTGTGCTTAGATGAAAGCCTAATATCTATGTAAAAGATAGAAATCCTCTGACAGTTGTTAGTCATGAATTTAGCTTCTCCAAACCTACCCCATCAGCATCAAACGCAGCTCCAAATCCGTACTCTCCTCCTTTCATTGCTTCCAACAAGGAAGTTGCATATGTTAGGTTTGGATCAGGGTACTGGCCACCAAAATCTTCCAGAGGGACACAATCAACCGCAGAATTAGCCGGAGCTCCCAATTCATCACACAGGATTCTCCGGACATAGGGGCCCATCACTGTAAAAGGGATTTGCCTTCAATTTAAAGACCATTTTCAAATAAATATTCAGAATGAACAGCTTTGTGTATTTAAAAAATTGGAACCAATTTGCATTAAACAGGGTATTATATAACTCTCTATTAAACAAGACATCCCGCAATTGTCTACAAAAATGCCTCTGTACTTATATGCATATTTGGTCATCTGCAGCTGACCAAACTAATCTCCTTTGAAAAGATGAAGGCTATGAAAGATCTGTTGATTACCAAATAATTTAGGGATTATATACATATATACCTACATAGTGCAGACTGCATCAGTAAATTAAAGTGCATCAGCAAATTGCAGTAAAAACAATAGTAAAACCAAACTATAATCAATAAATCAATGAAAATACAAGAGGTTCGTTAAGCACATGGAATAGGCACCTCTTTATTTATTTTTTGTTCTACAGCTACTGCAGAAGGAATACAGTAATTTCACTAAGTGGTAAGAGCAGGGGTCTTCAAACTTGGCCCTTTTATGACTTGTGGACTTCAACTCCCAGAATTCCTCAGCCAGTGTGCCTGAGTTTGAAGATCCCTGGGTAAGAGCCATGTTTGGTTCAGTTTTAGGGCACTTTGGGGAAGTGAAACAAATGTCCGATGCTTCGGTTATTTATTGCACTTATTTTGTTCTTTATGCTGCTATAGAAGTACAGGTAGGCGTTGACTTACAATCATTCATTTGGTGACTGTTCAAAGTTACAACGCATTGGAAAAAGTGACTTATGACCAGTTTTCACACTTAGGACTGTGGCAGCATCCCCATGATTACATGATCAAAATTTGGGCATGTGGCAACTGGCATGTACTAACTGTCCAGGGGTCATGTGATCACCATTTGTAACTTTCCCAGCTGGATTCTGACAAGCAAAGTCAGTGGGGGAAGCCCAATGATGATATCAAGATTCACTTAGCAACTGCAACGATTTGCTTAATAATTGTGGCAAAAAAGGGTTGTAAAATGGCGCAAAAATCACTTAACAACTGCCTTGCTTAGCAATGGAAATTTTGGACTCAATTGTGGTTATAAACTGAGGGCCACCTGTAGCAAAACTAAATTGGCAGTTTGTCCACTTTTTAAGCCACACAATTTGGTGACCCACTAGGGCCACAAATGGAGGGTGGTGGCCCAGATGCATAACTGCCCACCCCAGTTCGGCTGCATATGTCATTTGTATGATAAAAAGCTTCAGTCAAAGTCAAACATATTAGCATGGTGATTAATTTAAAGGCAGATTGATTCTGGATTAATTTGTATTCTGGAAATTCCCAAGTGAAAGTCCAGCTATTTTATAAAAATAGTGAGAACACAGGGCAGCAATATATACCATCTGGTATATATTAATAAATAACAAACTTCATTTGGAAAAAACCCACGAGAATGCTTAAGAAATAGCTGTATAATATCAGATACAAACCAAATATTCTACTAGTGGACATTTTATAGCAATAGTCACATTGAAAGAGTTTTATGTTTCAGCAGGGGAAAGAATGGCCTCAGGAAATGAAAGGAAACTGATTTTTAAAAAAAGAATGTTGTTCTACTTAAACACCAACATCAAACATAATTAAAGGAAGAGACAGATTTTCTTCCACTTCTGCAAAGAATTTTGTGGCTCTTTGAAAATATCTCCTTTAGCCAATTGCTGAGGGAAATAGCTGGTATGAGGTAATATATCTAAACTCAATTATAGTATCTGCATTTTTGTGGGGAGAAGAAAAATTGAACGGCATTTTTCTTAAATACAAATGGAAAACAGGCAGTGGTTGAAATGTGATATCACTTTGTGTATAAGAATTAAATAGAAGGATGCATTTCAACAATTTATTTGTGGTATAAACACTCTTGGCATATTTAACTTTTCTCAGGATGATAATAATTAATTATTTTAAAACCTATTATTGAAGGTTTTAATAGAGTAAACTGAAGAAACCAGTTTGTGGGCAAAAGTATATACACTTAAAATATATATAATAATGTATTTTTTAATCTGTCACCTTTGTCCCAGTTACTTTTGCCACATTTGAAAAATTTGGGTTTCTACGAATTCTTCAACATATAATCCATTAAATGCATTTGTCATACCAAGTAACTATATCACTGTTAAGAATAAATTGTCTCAGCACAGAAGTAGCAGTGTGTATGTGGAGTTGCTGAAAATAGTTCATATCTTAAGGGCTCGGGAGGTAGATTTCTATATATATAGTTGATGTCCTTTCGATTCAAAAAGAACAAAGCTATAAATACTTTTCATGAGTTAACTGAAACAAAAAGTGTCTGGACGTTCAAGAACTGCTTTTTCTCAGAGCCAACTAATATTTTGGTTTTCAGCTGAAGAAAGGGTTTTTCCCCTTCACTCTCATCTCCAAAATTAAGACAGTAGGAAATTTAAGGCACCTCTTTGACTCTGCCCCACTCACACCATATACATAGCTCCCTTAAGAGCATAAGATATGGGAGACATTTTGAATACTATACTTAGCAGCATAATCATGTGCATTTCTCTGCATTCATTAAGGATCAATCTCTAGCAAATGTTATTTGGAATTATAGCCTGTTATAAATCGATAGTAATTAATTACTGTATGAGTTTTAAATCTTATTTTCAGTATTTTAAAAATCAGTGATTTACAAACTGCATTAAAAATGGTGCTCTTTACCTCCATTCATGGCATCGATTCTGATCTTAAGTTGGTTGGGCCCTGTTAGCAAGCCTCGAATAGAACTGAAATCAAAGATGGTCCGCAGAAGATTAAGGTAAACCTCCACAGAGTCTACTATCTCAACTGTGCACAAAAGATCAAACAAAGAATGTAAGTCAGGATACTGTGCTTAGTCGTTAAGTACATACCAAATGAAAAATTATTACTACAAAAACTTTTATCAATGAATAAGTGAAAATCTATGCCATAAACACTTTGGGAATTAACCCAGCACCTTTATCAAAGATCACCTCTTAATTTGGCAATGCAACGCCCGTAGTATTCTTTCTAGAGTTGTCTGAACTATTCAAAGGGCAAAGTTGCATAACACTTCAGCAGCAAAATCAGCTTCTTGCATTCTGTTCATGCACATGTACATGCATGTTTAGGCAACATAGTAAGGTCCTTGGGAGTGTTTCACTTTCAAGAATACAATGCTTCACTCTTACCTCAGAAGGTTACTTTTAAGGTTTTTTTTTTACTTAAAAGGTTACTTCACAAAATGTCCCACTTAATTTTTTTTTGCTCAGTCATAATTTCTATCTGATCCTATCAATTCTGAATATTCTACCATAGTTAGCTTTTGGGGATATTCTAGGAGTAAACAAGAGAATAACTTAAGACATGCTTAATTTATTTATTTATATTTCATATTTCTTAACCGCCTATCTCCCTCAGACAGGGGCTCTGGGTGATAATAATGTCAGACTGATAAAGGCACAAGCAAAGATAGATTTATAACTTCTAAAACTTACTATATTGCTTCCAGAACTGTTGGCACACAATAAAATAAAACAAAATATCAACAAGATATCAAAAAGTCTAGAATAAAACCATGTATTAAAAAACTCTATAAAATGACTACAGTATGTGGCTTAGTAACACAATGACCACAAAAATCCATAATCAATTTAGCAAAGTAAAATAAAGGCTGCAGAATGAGAAACTGAAATTTCAACTCGTGCTTTAAGTTTAGAAGTAAAATGCCTGAAGAAAAATATCTAGCATGGGAATATCTAACAAGAACCAGGGAAACAGAAAGTTAGATGTTGGTTTGAATTTCAGTCACAGCCAGAATAAGATCATTATCAATATGGTACTGCGTTTATAGTACTAAAATTTATGTTAAACTTAAACAGTTGGGTAACAAGGGGAAAGCCACATTTCCATTGTGTATTTCCTATTTCAGTTCTAAAATATTACCATGCCAATAACTTTTTAAAGGACTAACTTTTCAGTTTTAATTGCAATTTTTCCCCACTATGGAAAAGAATTCAATACCCCGGAAAGGCTTGAATTTATTCTCCAGATCAAACTCTTGTCTTCCCAACCGAGACAAATCAATTCTCAAATCAGAGCAAATGGCATATTCTTCAAGGGTTTTGCTGATCTGATAAATTTTATCAGAAACAACATCTGGAGCTGGACCTGAAAATATAATACAAACATAAGCTGTATCAATTCTTGAATATTGCCCCAAAACAAGGTTTAAATGCTCTTAAATACAAAATAAATTTTATATATTATTTATATAGTTTAAATTAACATAGTATTTTAGCAGTGCATGCGTATTTTATTAGAGGTTTTTATGGTCTCTGAAATCTTCAGATTAAAGCTGATCTGAATGTCTGATGTTGACTCTTCTGAAAAATCAAATTAAACTCCTTGGGTTTAATGTCTCAGCAAATATTAATTACTAGGATTTTTTTCAATCTAGTTCAATTATTGGGCCCAGATTGTTGGGGGCCATATGCTGAGAAGATTGTAAAGCACTGTGAAGCGGTATGTAAGTAAGTGCTGTTACTATTGCTATTACCGGTATGTACAAAATTTTGCAGCCAATGGGCATATTAGAATTTTGAGAATCTGCAATATTCTCACAAAATGGCTACCATGTCCTATATGGAGAATAGCATATTTAATTTACCATAGGAAAAACTGGTGAGAATATTCCTTGTCATTCTTTTTTTTCCATACAGGATGCATTCTACCAGTTATCATCTATTAACTTTTGGAGGAGAAGATGGGTACATTTCCAAACAGGGCTGCAGTAGTATATCAGATTCCTATTTATTTATAATTAAAAGAATATCTTAGATAAATGAAATCTAATGAGACAGGAAGCTGTGCAGATGTCAACAGAGATATCTGTGACTACTATATCAGACTACTTATCTCTGATCTCATGCCTGGAACCAAGAGAGATGAAAATATGTCTATTCAAAGATTTTAATTCCAAAAAACAAATAGTTGGAAAAGTCCACAATCCTTTTAAACATTGTTTAAATATACTGTATTTAAATCTAAGATGTCTTAAGATGGATAGCTGGACTGCTGGATGGCTGGATAGACAGATATAGACAGACATTATTTTTAAATTTTTATATGATTATAAATAGTGAATGTAATAGGCAAATTTCTTTTCAGATGTTAGGTTTTTTTCTAAAAAAAAAACCCAGAGTTTGTAATAAGATGCATCACAACAACTCTTACCTCCATTGGCAATGTTAAACTTTACTCCGAATTCTCCTCCAGGTCCTCCAGGACAGTGACTAGCTGTGAGAATAATCCCCCCAGCAGCTTTGACCTTTCTGATAATGCAGGACACAGCAGGAGTAGATAAAATGCCATTTTGCCCAATAATCAATCTTCCAATCTAAATGCCAGTAAAAAAAACAATGTCAGAGGTGGTTGAAGGTACATGATTCATTTATTTGTAAAAAGGGAGAGCTTAGTTCCGAACATAATCATACTGGTGGACATCCAAACTGCACAGCCAATATTTTGAGCCATTGATCATGATAAAACAGCAAGGATTTTCAACTCTGATTCAGTGGTGGGATTCAGCCAGTTTGCACCACTTCGGCAGAACCGGTAGCTAATTTTTTGTTGCCCAGGCCCAGAATGGACTTCCAGAAGCGGCATCCACACAGAGAACTGGTTGTTCACATATTTGAATCCCACCACTGCTCTGATTGTACTGATGAATAAAGAACACATACATGTAAGTTTTATCCATGGATTGCTGCTATACATCTGCATCTATTCCATAGTGTTTACTTGCCTTCTTGCTCCCTTATATCTTAGTCTACAGCAAGATTACTCTATGTGCCATCAAATGGTGTCATAAATTAAAGTCTAATAAATAAAATTATAGCAATATGAGAAACCTTTCATTATAACCTATATCCATGATGCACATTCATCAATATGTCACACAGAGTACAGAAATGTTAGAACAATTATTTATGTCATGTTATAAAATACAGATTGATGACTAAGAATTTGTTTTTATTAAGAAGAATATCTTAATAAAGACAGTCAGTGGTATAGCTTCACTGAAGTTTGGGAAAAACAGAATTGGTCACACATGATAATCAAAGCTGGAGTCTGTAATTTTGTCAATGGAAGTCATTAGAAATCAACTAGGCTTCATCAATATGCAGGAATCTGAAACATGTGGGTTCAACTGTAGGCTTAGACCTTTAATAGGCATGAGAAAAGACAGCAACTGTCATTCATGGGAGCCTTTAGCAGGATCAAAGAATGATTGATAGCTAGGACCTGTAGCTTTCCCCAGAGTCATATTTCTGTGTTAAAAATAAAGGCCAAGAATACAGTGCATTTCCGAACACTTTGGCTTGCTGTGTGGTACTTGCCAAAATTAGTGTGAATCAAGAAGTAAACCCCATGCCATTCTTACAGTATGACATAATTTTGGGTATGCAGTTAATAATAATTTGCTCACTGTGTTTAACATAAGCAAGCAGCCATTAATTGAACTATACTTTTTTTTTCTTCTTTTCAATTGTGCCCAATTCTCAGAGACTCCTTGGATAAGTCCCTGCAGTTTTCTTGGCAAGGTTTTTCAGAAGTGGTTTGCCATTGCCTCCTTCCTAGAGCTGACAGAGTCTGACTGGCCCATAGTCATCCAGCCAGCTTTTTGCCTAAGGTGGGACTAGAACTCACAGTCTCCCAGTTTTAGCCTTATGCCTTATTGAATACATCAAACTGGCTTTCTGTACTTTCATAGCGTTATTCTAATATTATTTGAGTTTAATATAGGAGTAACTTCAGAGGCAAATATCCTATTTGCCATTTGGCACTATAATATAAATTGACAAGAGCAGAAGTTAGTAGAAGTACTTCATTACAATTAAAGACCAGCTCAAATGCAGAAGAAAGAATTGTGAGACAGGAAATAAAAAATGCAGTAAAAGACAATAATTATGATATTGAAATTGGTTGAAGTATGGTATATTTAATAAATAGTAAAACAAAATCTTGCTAAAAGAAATAAAATTATAGTGACTAGATAATAACAATTGTAAATAAAATAGATCCAGTTGAATTGGAAGTCTGCTTAGATGTGGTATTATTAGCTTCAGCTAGGCATCTTAACCATGAGAGCAATAATAAATATAAATATAATAAAATGTGGATTAACAGGTCAAAAGGTCTCTTTCATCACAGAGACAACGTTTTTGTTCAGATATCCCAGGATAGCCCATATTTTCCCCTCAAAAACAACTGTTGGAAGAACATTAACTGTTCTCAGGTTAGAGCTCTTCTGAATTTAGGAACCATATTTGACTTAAGTATTTAGTTGGCTTGAAAAAGGAAATCATCTTCGATAGCCAGTTCCTTGGCACACTATTTAAAGGCAGCCACTGCATGTTCACATACCTCAGGATTGCTTTAAGGAAGAAACCACAGCACTTCAGTTTCGTGTGCGCTGTCGTAGATGAAACCAAGTCATCACTTAAAATCAGACGTGAAAATCAGAGGCATCAATCCCCTGATGTAAAATGTGAAAAAAATATAATTTTTTAAAAGTAATTTTAACCAGTAAAAAAGATGCATAACCAAATGTTAGTTTCAATTTTGGTCACATCAGCCTCATGATTTAAGTCCATGTTGGGAACACAAACCCATGTCAAACACGGGGTCTGCGGTCCGGATGCGCCCCACGCAGGCCACGCCCACCACAACCCCGCAAGGGCAAACAAGTCCAGATACGTCACAATACGGCCGCGATGCGATCGGGTTTGACACCCCTGCATAGGATCTGAAATATATTCTTTAAAAATCTCCAAAGGAAGTGAAGGACCTATATGGTCTCAATTGGGCTCTGAACAAAAGTGTTGTACTCTAGCTGAAAATAGGTATGAATAATGCACTGCAGAACTGTTGCTGTCTTCTGTTGCTAGAGACAATGTACTCTAAGTGTGCCATGCATGAAACACTATTCCTATATATGTAAAGAACTAAATTTCTTAAATTGGATAAGCATGTATTTTAGGGCGCTTATATTATATTCTCTCCTTCATGGATTACTGCCTTGTCGTGGCGAAGGGGCTTGCGTAACTCAATGAAGTTATGAGCTATGCCGTGCAGGGCCACCCAAGACGGACAGGTCATAGCAGAGAGTTCTGACAAAATGTGATCCACTGGAGAAGGAAATGGCAACCCACTCCAGTATCTTTGCCATGAAAACCCCATGGACAGTACTATGGTGCTGGAGAAGACTCCTGCGAGTCCCTTGGACTGCAAGGCGATCAAACCGGTCAGTCCTAGAGGAGATCAACCCTGACTGCTCCTTAGAAGGCCAGATACTGAAGTTGAAACTCAAGTACTTTGGCCACCTAATGAGAAGGAAGGACTCACTGGAGAAGAGCCTAATGCTGGGAAAAATTGAGGCCAATAGAAGAAGGGGACAACAGAGAATGAGGTGGCTGGATGGAGTCATGGAAGCAATAGGCGTGAGCTTAAATGGACTCCAGAAGATGGTAGAGGACAGGAAGGCCTGGAGGAACGTTGTCCATGGGGTCGCGATGGGTCGGACACGACTTCGCAACTAACAACAACAACAACAATATTATATTCTGTATATACACCAACATATTCTTTTCTATTGTACCAATATTTTAGGTTTTGCATAATTAATGTTGAGTGCTTCTATCTTGCAATATGCAGTTAAAGTATATAAAGTTTGCTTAGACCAATTGGTATCTAAGATAACAGCATCCACCTAACTTTTAAACTAGAATTCTCACAAAGTTTTATATAAGAAGAAGCAGGCATCCATTATTCTTAAGTTTGCACTATGTGTAGCAATAAGTACAAAAGTGATTCTGAAATTGTTAAAAGCTGCATATTGTGCGGATCCCAACTTAAAAGTATATTTTCATCTATTGTAGATGTTGCAAAATAAGAACATGATCTAATACTGAATGTTCAGTTGTAAAGCATGCTTGTTCTTCAACTGAAACATTTTCTGATTTGATCCATTCCAAGCATTTATTGTAGAACTGCCTAGCTGTCTGAAAAATAAGAAACTTGAATTTAAATGATTTATTTTTTGAAAGAGGAAAGCATGTTATTGGGAGATTATTGAAGAATAGAGCATATATGCATATTAAAGAGTCCACCATGGTTTTTCTTTTTTAGTTACTAAACTCCAAGTAATCTGCTATGTTGAATATCAAACCAGCTAAGAAATTCTACTTACAGCTCTCTCTGATTTCTAAAACCAGCTCTGGGATTCCTTTTACCCTTAGCTGGTATGTAATCAAGTCTTCAGAGATAATAATTTTGTCATGATACCAGTGTTCGTATGGTGTGCAAAACAACAGCATCACCATATATGGAGTTCAAGAATGTGGCTTAGTGCCCTTCACATAGTGAGAACTTAGCAGATTTTGATGAGTGACGTGAACCTGAGGTTTCCTCCCAGTGCTACAGCTGAAAAAAAAGAGTGATCTGCATTCCCTCTGCGCATCCAAACATGTATGTAGATGGGGTGCCTATAATTAATTTTAAATTGATGCTTGTTGCGCACAAACTGAGAACTCTTTGCTTGTTGGAGGGAGATGGGTGATGCTCGTCTCTGTGCCTATGTGGTATTTTATCCACCAAAAAAATGTAGAAGAGAGCCTCTCATCAATTAGAAATTCAAAAGAGGTTTATGAGAGATACTGTGGTGCATTTCCTTGAAGCATAAGCCACAGACAAAGCACTGAATCACGATCACCTAAAATTCATCAACACATCCAGGTTATAAAAACCTTCATTTAGTCATTAAACTCACTGAGTGATTTTGCATGTCTTAATCTATGCTTTACCTCAGAGGTCCCCAACCTTTTGGGCACCAGGAACCGGTTCCGTGGAGAAAGGCTTTCCCACGGATCGGACAGTGTGTGATTTTGTGTGCTGCCTGCATCCTACGGATGAGGCTTTGCTTGTTTGTGCGGACTGGTTGCTGGCATGCCGCAGCCCGGTACCGGTCCACGGACCAGGGGTTGGGGACCCCTGCTTTACCTCACAAAGTTGTTAGATGAAAAGGGGCTTCAAAATTCTTGGGAAAATATTATACAAAAACATCATACAAAAAAATATTAGGGAAAGTAAGGTCATCACCAATGGCAGAAACTCCAAATGCAGAAGGGCAATTACTTCCTCCCTCCCTCGCTTTCCTTTTTTTTTTTAATTATCTGAATGCAACTTATATAAATTATTTTTTAAGCTCACTCAGAAAAAAGGACCCATCAAACATTCTTAATACACTAGATAAGAACAGATTTTCAAGTGATTACCAATAAGAAACATAAAGATAAAAGACAGAAAAATAAATATGTAAAACGTTTATATTTAATTGATAATAAATGTATCACTTATTGGGTAGATTGTTCTTCAAAGCCCGATGCCTCCCACATGTGTTGAAGCACAGTTTCAAATGCAAGAAGGGCTGGCTGAGGATAAGAATAATATGTACATATGTATATATGTACAGATTGCCTTTGACTTACCACCATTTGTTTAGCAACTGTTCAAAGTTACAATGGCATTGGAAAAAGTGACTTATGACCAGTTCTTGCACTTACGACTGTCCTAGCATCCCCATGTTCATGTGATCAAAATCTGGGTACTTGATAACCAGCATGTATTTGCGACTGCTGCAGCATCACGAGGTCATGTGATCCGCCATTTGTGACCTTCCCAGTTGGCTTCTGACAAGCAAAGTCAATGGAAAAAAGCTGGATTCGCTTAATGACCGTGATTCACTTAACAACTGTGCAAAAACTTTGCAAAATTGTGTACAAACTTCCTTAACAACAACCTCGATTAGCGACAGAAACTGTGATTCTAATTGTGATTGTTAAGTCGAGGATCATCTGTAGTGCATGTAAGACTACAGTGGGGACACCAAACTGAGGTAGACTGCCATAATCAAGCTGGAATGAGTTAAATGAAGTGCTGCAAAAGCATAATAAACTGTATGAATATTTTGGAATGAAATACAAAGCAAGTGCAGCTTCAGATTCTTTTCTCTGAAAAGTGAGTTCATTTCCCCCCCCCCTTGCTTAAACAGTCATGCATAAAATGAAAACCATACATCTCCTTGAGAAAGAGCTAAACTAAAAACAATAATATTTCATTTTTAAAAGATGGTATTAATGTAACAGTAAATATGTATAGTTTTTAGTGAGAGATAAGTCCCTTATGACTTAGCAGCATGCTTTGCAAACAAGACTTGTCATTTCTACCTTATTAGAAACAGTTGAGATTTTCCAAATTCCCATTAAGTCACCTTGTTCTTCCAAATCTTCCTTTTTAAATTTTACTTATTGGACGATGTGGAACTATTCCAGCCTGATGGAACCGAGAAGCAAAATTCCATTGGGACTTCCATTACTAGCAATTCAAGGAAGGAAGGAAATTGTATTTCTTGTCTTTATGAGGCTGCCATCACCTCTGCTACTGTTTAAATGGAATTGAAATGGATAAGGAAGAGTTTGGAATGACTAACCGAACGTTCTTCTACTTTGTCAGAGTCTAACTCTAATCAGAGAACAGGGAAGAAACTCTTTCTCTGATACAAACTTTTTCAAATCTCTAGAAGTCTGCACGAGTAGGCCAACTTAGTAGAACTTTTTAAAATAAAACTTTTCAGGCCATTCTAAGTCTTTCAAAATCTGACTTAAAATAAAATTATATGCACAATCATTTGGGAGTATTTTTCATCCTTTTAAAGACTTCTTTCTGTTTGTGAAGCTGGTTTTGAAATCATGCCCCTTATTTCTAGTTGATATTGTAGACTTCTCTTCACTCAGCCTTTTCTGCCAAGGGGAGGTGCCAATGCTAAAAGGATGGGAACAGATTGCCACAAACTCTTGGTTAATCTTTCCAGTTTTGATTTATGTACATGTCTTGTAGAACAAAACATATTTACACTGCACATATATACAAGTTCAACTTTTGATCCAATCTGCTTAAAAAACATTCAAGCAATTCATAAAATGACAGGTCATATATGTTTACTAAGTTAATAAAAATGTAAGAGTTGAAAAGAATAGAAAATGAGAGAAAGTCAATCATCTTGGCTTAAATTTTGTTAAGGAAAGGTGTTCTTAAATGTTGTTCTACTAATTTCAACCTTTGAAAACATTCTTAAAACAATAACAAAAATGTATAGATTTTAAACATACTGGTGAACAGACATTTACAGTCTAGCTGTGAGGGTTTTTTAATGTGCGAAGGAGCTCTTAAACATGCAACTCCTTTTCGCAAACCGTAGAAGCATATTTCTCAAAGGGCTATGTTTTTTTCTTTTAACAAAAATAAAAATGAGCTGAAGAGACTGGGACACATGGGCGAAATTGTTTAAGGCATACTTGACCAGAATGCCTAGAATGTGTGAGCTCACAAACACTATACATTCAAATAAAGCATTGTTCTAAATTCTCTGTGTCTTGCCTTAAAATTAAAGTGACATAGTTTATTAAAAAAAAGGCTAACTCTTAAAATGCCTTGACTTTTAATACATTTCAGTGGAATTTAAAACTATTTCTGTTTACAGTATTCAGTTAAAACACTATTATCAGAATTGTAATGTCACATATATAGTATGAAAAATATAAAACACATAGTCACATAAAATTCTATATGAATGACTTGTTCAGGAAAAGTCTAAGATTTGCTACTTCAACCAACCTGTTTCATAATTGTCATACATTTTAATCAATAAATTAACTTTGATATATACATAGATAAAAATATTACATCTCAGATGCTGCCAAGTTTTTGTTTTTGTATTCCTTATATATTCTTCATAACGGCCACGTTCATATCACTTAGTGTGGCTTGTTTAAAGAAGCTTCTTGGATGAGAAGCAAAATGTTTTCCAAGAAAAAAAAACCAAGTTCAGTTGCCTTTTGGAAAAGCACTTTTGAGACAACCATGATTTGGATTGAGAATCTCCATAGATTATCCATTTTGGTTTCTCAACCAGTGTTCCTGGCTTACCTTACTGTGTGAAACTGGCCTACTGTAATTTAATCAATAATCCATAATTAAGAGAAACACTGCTTAAGGCAATGTATGAACCAGCTAATGTTTTTCCATTATAATCAAATACTGTAGTGCACTGCAGTCACGACATAAGCCTAAGACTGAAAATCAGGCTTGTCAGATGCTATATTTTTTCTATCCTGCTCTATGGAGTAGAGAGTTGGTCTCTGACAGAAGGCCACCTGAAGAGACTAGAAGCATTTGAAATGTGGATTTACAGGCGGCTGTTACGTATAAGCTGGGTGGACAAGATCAGAAATAAGGAGGTTTTAAGCCGCTTGGGAAAGCCAAGGGAAATCATCAAAATAATTAAAAAACGAAAGAATATTTCGGACATGTGATGCAACACCCAGAAAAATACGTCATACTCCATTTAATCCTCCAGGGAAAGATTGAAGGCAAACGAGGTCCAGGCAGAAGAAGAACATCATGGCTTCAAAATCTAAGGGACTGGTTTGGACAAAACTCAGCAGCACTTTTTCGTGCGGCTGCTGATAAAAACAGGATCGCCAACATGATCGCCAACGTCCGATAACGGATATGGCACAAGAAGAAGAAGAAGAGTGCACTGACACTGAAAGTAAGCTATCTTATAGAAAATAATACTGTATTTTTAATACTTCTGGCTCATAACTGTCATTACTGGCAAATAGTCAAATAAGAGGCATGTTTTTAAGATTCTGAATCAAACATGGAATTTTTTCCCCATACAAAGCATGTTCTTCAGCTCTTTCCCACATTCCACAAGTAAGAACAGATTGTTTCCCTCACTTATATTTTTTCCTCAACAAATTTAACAAGATTAGATTAAAAGAAGAAAGTCTCAAGACATATTTTTCAAGAATATAACGAACATTTATCTAATTCTAAATTATGATGGCATTTGATAAGGAAATGGTTGTGAAGCCAAGTCACTATGATGTCAAAATAGCAGCACTATAACCTGCAGTTATGAGAAAATAATCACAAGGAAATTATTATTATTATTACAGTACAGTCTTCTGATCTGTCCATGTAACATATCTTGTGGGGAAGGTTAAGTTTGATGTGATACAACAGAGAAAAAGGTTAGATGTTTTTTAATGTCAACAATTTGGAATATTTCACCTGGAGACTCCAAAATGCACAGCAAAGGGGGAAAAAAATAAAGTGCTGATACTGTACAGTATGAACAAAATATCCAAGTAATTGGAGGGGATAAAGAAAGAATCTACTGGAACAACTATATGCTGTGTGGGTGATCAATTATATCCTAGGCTAGCTAAAATATTTTTCAGGAACTATTCCAATCAGAACTCACAGGGCTCTTCCTCACTGCTGAATTAATATGCTCTCCTGCAGTTTTTTAGTCAGCAAAACAATATGTCAGCACAATGTTGACTGGCCCCATTCAGATCCCCATTCTACCATAAAACAATGTCACTGGATTGCCCTATCCTTATTTATTGTGTACCAGGTTAAGGCAAGGGACTGATGGATTCTCATTCCTCCAAGTGTTACTTGTTGGCCATCAATCACTCTCCCTAAGTGGGCGAAGTGAGTATAGACAGTAGCTTAGACCAATGGGTTCTAACTCTTCTGTGCAACAAGGCTTTGTTCTCTATTTACTGTACGAGGAACCCATGCAAGACCTGACAAGTCCTATGCAAAGCACCAATCAGGCATTATCAAGGGGATGACTCTGAAGCCCAGGCCAAATTGGACACGGAGGACCAAACCCAGCAACCAGCCAGAAAGGAGCATAACTACAGCAACCTAAAGTGACAAAAAATAACTGGAGAAATCCCAACCCCTGACCACACCAGCAACCAAATGGTCAGTGAAGGGTTACAAACTTTAGCTGTTAAAATTATATAAAATATAAAATTTAGACCTGAAAGAGTGAAGGATGCCTGTCAGGGACAGGAGCTGGGAATGAAGCTAGCAGTGAAAAATTAACATAAAGACATTACGGGGTGGGGGGGGCATGTTTGTGTCTTAATCAGGAGCAAAAGAGAAAGAGACCTCAGGATTTGCATTTCCAACTCCTCTGATAAAATCCTTACAGGTAAGATCAGTTTAGCCTTGGAAATCACTGCCAGCTAATTAGCAGCCTGTTTGGTCTTGCTTATTTTAGCTTTTAATCTCCTTTATCTCCAATGTGTGCTTTGCTTTTTACAATCCACTAGCTTCAGATTATGTCTATTCAAGTTTATATCTGGTTTATATAGGCTATTCTGTGAACATAAAGTTTTTTTTTTTTGTAATTTTGGAAGTGAGCAATTTACTGAGGTGCCAAGAGGTGCACCGTCAAATCCAGTTTCTTATTGTCAGTAGAAAATAGAAATGGTGGGCACTCCTTTTTAGATTATCTGTCTCTTTGTTAAGAGCATAACCAAGACCATGTTAAAATTCTTCAGTAAAAGCATGAAAGACGTTTGCAGAGGATTTGGCTCAATGTTCTAATTTCCTTCCAAGGCAGATTTGCCTACAATACTTTCCCACAGCAAATCTACTATTGTCTCTTCAGAGGGAGATTCCTTATTCTCTGCAAGCCAAGAAAAAGGTCAGGCAGATGTCACTGACTCAGAAATATACTACATGGCCTTCAAAAATACAATAATGTGAGACATATAGCTTGGATATTAAACATATCCTTTGCATATTGAAATTATTATGGGTTTTAAACTTGTAAATCGGCCTTAATTATGTCTAAGTGCACATATTTCTTCCTAAATAGATTTACTGGTATGATGGAACTACTTTTAAACTAAAGAAATGTAGGTAACCATGCTTGAGAAACTAACTTTTCACCTCACAGATTTCAAATCCATCTTATTCTATGAAATTAAAGAAATATACATCAATTACGAGAGTGATTCCTGGCTGAATTCACACAATACGCTTATATGTATTTCACCACATAGTTTGCTTAATTAACACAACTTCCTGGTTTCATACAACACACTGAACTAACCATATAGACTGAGTTTGCACAATATGCTAAGCTAAATTTTTGAAGGTCTTGTACTATAGTTCATTAGATCATGAAAAGGCAGTACAGCGGAAAGCATGCAATATGCAAACTATATGATCAGGCAGATTGAGTGAATAACAAAAGCAATGGGACACTGAACTAGAGGGGGAAAATAAGACAAAGACTTTGGAACAATCTGATAGATATGGTGGATGGCAAGACAACCCAGTGAAAAACCACTGCATTTTTTCCATAAAGTATTGGAGTAAATATGTAAAACTCAACTCAATATGTCAAACACAATGAGCTTTCAAAATAGAGCCCAGTAAACTGTAAACTATCAATAGCTGTTCTCTTAACACTCACAAGAAATGAGTCAGTAGACCAAGCCCTGTAGCACAATTTTATCATTGCAACAATCATGAACTTACACAGATGGGGCAATGAAGGGCAGGTTAGCAAACAGTGAGGAAAGGATGGGGCATTATACATATAAATAAACTGGATAGAACCCATAGATAACAGGATAGATGGGATGTGACAGAAAATATATCATACACAAGTGTAATAGGATGTGATAGAATAAATCATGGGCTGCAGATCCATTACCCTATGGATCCAATCCATTATCCATTAGGATAATGGCAACTTGAAGATTCAAAAGGAAACCGGATCCAGTTGACCTTATAAACTGGTTTACAAGATCAACTGGATCCAAACTCTTTTTGAATTCAGAATTCCCCAAAATAGATTAGAAGGACAGATTGCCCTAATTTCATCCTCATCCTGAGTTAGAAGTATGGGGCGAAAATCCCCCTAATATCCCGCTGGAGAAAGTCCGCCTTCAAACGAAGCTCCGGAGGAGCCTAGGGAGGAGGCGCCGCCGCCCTTACCCCGTTAGCTGCCGCCATCTGCACCACCACCTCGACGGCCGTCCTGCTGAAGTACCTGCCGTCGCTGCCCACCACCATGGTGCAGCCCTGACGGTCGCGCAGGTCGATGGAGGAGAGCAGGCTCTGGATGAAGTTGGGCAAGTAATTGCGCTGACCCTCGAAGACCGCGGTGGGCCTCCTCAGCCCTCCGCCGCCCGTCGGCTTCTGGTCCTCGTACGGGACAGTCTGCACCGTGAGTACCGGGATCGGACTCCCCTCCATGGCGCTCGGCTTCTAAGAGCTTCCTTCGGTCGGCGCGGCGAGGCTTCTGCCCGGGGCTCTCCCTTCGGGAGAAGGATGAGTTCCCAGCGCCGCCCCGCCCTGCCCAGCCACCCCACCGCGCCTCTTTTCCCGCCTTAATCCTGGTTCTGCTTCGCCGTCCTGTAGCTGTGCATGGTGCCGAAAGCAAATTCGCTTCAGCAAAGCGAAGAGCCGAGGCTTCTTCCCGCCCGGAGCGCTCGCAGCCGCCCTGCCCGCGCTCTCCCTCTCTGCAATGTCCTCCGGGACGAGCCAGCTGCCCTTTTCGAAGAAGGACACGAGGGGGCTGCCAAAGCCTCTTTGCAGGCGGCAGCCTCGGCCAGTAATAACCCCGGTAAGCGAAGCTGAGAGTTGTTGGGCGCTGCCAGAGATGTAACTAGAGGCTGGGGCGTCTCTTTCTCTGTGTAAAAGACATTTGTTCCAGAGGATCACATCCTGTCAGTCCTCCAGCTTTCTATTTTGCACAAAGCCGCCCCAGCCCTTTATAGATAGATCAGCCTGGCGCGCTTCTCGCCTTGCTGGTTGGGAATGCTCGTTAGGGTCAGCTAAAAGAGAGCTCTGGGCTGGAATCACAGCCCATACCCGTGTAAAAGGGGGTTTGCTCATAGACCCACACCCACATGATCCTAAGCTAAAAGCATTAGGACAGTGTTCTGTTAGGACAATGGGATCCACCAGGATGAAAGGTTATGTATTTCCAAGCAATCTCATGACACATCAGTGGTGACAGTGTAGCTGGGTTCCTTTTATAACTTGGATTTGGTTTAGTAACCATTTTTTCCTTACTTTGGGCCTTGATATCAGGTGGGTTTTCAAGTCAGCATTTTTGAAAAATGCTCTAACAACAATGTTAAGGGTTTTCTTTTTCTAATACTGTTAAGTGGCTCCTATGTGTTAGAAAACAAAAAGTCTCTAAATGGTAATTAATTAAATATTTTCTTCTTAGTTCTTCAGTCAAGAAAAATTCCTACAATGGCTCTTTAAAATCAGTAATTTTACAGGCCCCACCCTCAGGTTAGCACTGTGTAAGACACAAGGAAAGGAGAGGAAGGTGGAAGAAAAAAGACTGATAGCAAAATATACTTAATTTTCACAGAATTTTATTCAGGTTCGTGCTGCATCTCTTGTTCTTATGGGTTGTCCCTTCTTGGCTGTCCTGTTCCCTCCCCCACCCTACCCATTGTTGTTGCTCTTTCTGTCCTTTTTTACTTTCTTTTTATGAATTTGTTTCTTCTTTCTCCCTTGGGTCAGAAATCCAGCCAGAGAATGGAAGCCATTCCATAATGGCTTATTTCAGAAGAAGGAATCACTTTTTCCTCTTTCTCCTTTGAAATTAAAGCCTAGGGCTCCATTCACCAAATCAACAGGATTGTACTACATTATTATAATATTTCCAAGCCTTAGATAAGGACTTTTTTTTAATGCTGGCAGCCTGCTCAGACTATAGCCCCAAATTGGGATAGCCATGTCTAAACTAGAACATATTCCAAGCTTAATACAATTTACCATCCAAAGAGCAGTAAGATCATTAAGTCCAGAATCTAAAGTTACCCAATAAATAATATACTGCTTCCTCACTGTGCTATTTTGGATCCATTACTCTGTCTAATGATGCCAGAGACAGTTGGGGACAAGACTGGCTGGAAGGGAATATGGAAGAAAAAAATACGTCACAATAAGAACACATTGACATAAAACAATTGTTTCTCATCATGCTAAGGGAAGATAAGCATATTGTTTTATGTATGTTCCTAAATACTATAAGTATTTCTCCTGTATATTTAAATGGGATAAACATATACCTCAGGAATTCTAACCAGCAAGCTTTGGTCAGTCAGCTGTTGATTGTAGACATTGCAGGAGGGAATTCACCAGGTTTACTCCTTATAAAGTCACAGGCTGGAGTGGTATTTGCGCACCATACATGGTTAACCTCATGGTTTAGTTAACCCAGTTTCATATTATATGCTAGTTTGTGGAACAGAGTAGTGTGGATACTGTTATGAAACACTGTATGTCTCTTAGAACATGGATGTACACAAAGGGAGCAAATACTGGAAAGTGTTGTGATGTCCCCACTACTCCTTTTACATATATCTAATGTTTTGTATGTACTTATGTAAAGGGTGAGCTTAATGTACATTGTGATATACATTTAATCACTGGTGAAATCTCTTGACTCAGTGGGTTCCTTTGATTACAAGAAGGGAAAGGGGGTAAAGGACCTTGAAAAACTGCTGTATAGACCAATTTGACCTTTTAAACTGTTAGTCAAGAAATAGGAATTATTTAATTGCAGTTTGCTTAACAGCTTTGTTTGGCTGAAATACTTGATCCTAAACTTATCTACAACACTATGCTTACAGGAAGTCCTCATTTAGCGACTACACTTAGATTGGTAACTCAGAGTTAAGTGAAGCAGCTGCTAAGTGAAGCTGCAGCTGTGCTTACAATGTTATTTCAGCTTTCCTTTGCTTTACAGACCTGTCGAAGTAGTAAATGCAAGGATTGGTAGTAAAATTACTTTTCATCACAGTTGTAACTGATAACAAGGCAGTTCAGTTAATGAGGACTACCAATATTTGGAGAAAAATACCAAATGGAAATTACAAGTAAGTATATATGCTATACGTGTGATGACAAAACACGAAGAAGCTATAAGATAGCTAACCTGAATATCTTCTGGAAATGAACAATTCATCACTTTCAGATAAACCACCAGCACTAAATCCAGCACTAAATCCAGCAAAGGGTGGGGCAATGCATTACCATTTTGTAATGTAAATCTTGCATACTGGAAAAAACTCTGAAACAAATTCTAGGATGTTCAGTCAGTTCATATGGAGCATTGGAACTGCCACAATGCATAAATCATGTTTGAAAACTAAGATATCAGATTGCTCAATTTCTACTCTTGGCAGGTTTAGCAAATGCTTTTAGTTTAAGCTTACTTTCCATTATATTTATGCAAGTGGGGATAACACAGCAAAAGGTTACTGTGCATTTTCGTCCTTTATAAAGGTTGTTGCCAAACCTAATTATTCTGAAGCAAGCTTTGGAAAACTATTTGAGATTTAGAAAGAGGCCAAGAAAATTTCTGGAATAATGCTTCTTTTTTCCCCCCTTTCACCATGTAAGAAGAAAAGGCGTGTTTGTAAGTTCAGAATGCACATTTACCTGCTTTCAGTTTTCTATTTAAACCAAAGGTAAATAGCACTATTCCTGAGGACCAAAAAGTATTAAAAGATAAACTTACTTAGCATCTGTCAGATTTTCTACTTCATCCAGCTTCCATTTTAAGTGAAAAGCTTTATCAATTTTATTGCTGTATTTTTATTATGAACACTGATATTTTGTCCTGAGCTATATTAACAATTGCTTAACATGTACACATAATGAAAAATCAAACAATTATGACCATTACATCCTTGTGTTATCTTAGATATGGATATCTTCTGTTTATTTCACTGCTGTATTGGGTTCTTTCTTAATTTAGCTGCATGAATGTTGTGTAGAAAAAGGCTAAGTGTAGAATAACTGCCAATAATCTTTGTGAAATGTTACAATAAGCTCCTGGGAATTAAGGTTATGGAAAAAAATAAAATATTTCTTGTGAATCATCAGAAAAATACTCATTGCTTGTAATTACTTTAAAAACAGTCACAAATGCTAAGACATGCATATGTATTTTAATCTCATTATGATATTGATCTGAGATTGCATTAATCAGGCATTAAATATGTATAATTTTAAGGTTTTCTTAATATTCAGGATAAGTATTATTGTTTTAGAGAACTAAAGGTACTGTAGAAATGCAAACCCTTTCAGCCCAAGATATTTTTCTGGCAAAGTCTGCAAAAATTGTAGCAAATATTCCAGATAAAATTCATAATGTTAATCTCACTACTGCATATCCTTTTTCTCTCCTTTCCTCCCTTTAAACATCCTACTAATTACCAGCATCTGGGCAGCATGTTCAGAAAATAATGCTACTTTTCTTCTTAGAGAAAACTGTAAATAAATCATCCACAATAATGCCACCAATCCTAAA
Source organism: Azemiops feae (assembly GCA_023970755.1). Lineage (NCBI taxonomy): Eukaryota > Metazoa > Chordata > Lepidosauria > Squamata > Viperidae > Azemiops > Azemiops feae. The sequence goes on along the minus strand of JALGBA010004255.1, from coordinate 311,764 downwards.
ACACAGTAATAAAAAAATCAAAATAAGATTTATTTAAAAATTCAAAAAGCAAGCAAGAAAAGTATTCTGACAAGAGAAATCCAAAACAGATGCTTGGTGCCTGTATGTATTTTAAACTTTTAAAATATGTCTGAGAGAAAGTGGTTGAATAGCGCCACCTGGAGTGAAAAATCTTCATTGTGTACTACATTTTTTCCAAGATCTATATAACCTTAACTGGAATTGTACTAAATATACAAATTTAATTGGAACAGTGTAACTATATAAAAATACAAGTTGTGATAACCTTGAAAAAAAGTTGTTTGTTAACCACTATTAGCATAAATTCAGGAGCATGAATTCTATGCCTGCTATCAAGACAAATTTCCAAATGAAGTTAAGTCATAGGTATATGTGAGTGCATGTGTATATGTTTAGATCATGGGTCGGCCACCCGAAACGTTGAATGAGCCGCACGGTCTCATGGCCTAAAAAAAAAAAAAACTGGGAGCCGCGCCCGTTCGCGCATGCGCACCCGTTCGCGCATGCGCACCCCCGCACCCGCACCCCCCCGCACCCTCCCGCGCATGCGCGCATGCGCTCCCCAAAATGGCGGAGGAGGCTCCGGAGCCGCAGGTAATGCCTCAAAGAGCCGCATGCGGCTCCGGAGCCGCGGGTTGCCGACCCGTGGTTTAGATGGATGTTAGAGAGATAATAGATTTCATTATTAGCCCAAGTCAATCCACTGCAGGATGAAGTGCTGTCTTCAGCTGTTTTCCAAGTGCTTTGACATGTTTTGCCATTTATAGTTAACACCTTGTGTAAGTTACAAACTGTGTTGATGTATGATTAGGAAGCTTGATGTTAAATGCAAAAGTCGTACAGAAGTTGAAGTTGCATAAAAAGCATGGAGTTGCAAATGCGTAATATAATGCAATCTGACAGGAAAGATTGGTTTGTTCGTCAGCTGAAATCATTCCACTGCAGAGTAGTGAAAACCTCTTTATTGAAAGTTGTGGACTGTATTTTGCCTTACCGGTCCAATGTGGGTTAGTATATAGATGTTTTTTCATTTCCCAGTCTGGGGCTAGGAGATAGTGTTTGGCTTAAATACATACTTAACCAGTTTCTGGTTAGTAATAACCAGTTCACTCAAGAAGAGAATGAAAGAAAATCTTACTCAGTGATTATTTGTATTATTTTTTTAAAATTATCCCCACATTGGAAAAAAAATCCTACATATAACTCACACACAAAAAAACACAAAAAGATTAACACGGCTCCTTCTCTGATCTACTACTTTATTACAAATGGGGAATTTTTATATGAGAAGAACATTAAAAAGATAACTTTCTAAATTTCACAAAAATGGTGGGTTTTTTTTTGCTATCTTAATCTATTATTTGATTCTGTGTAACACATAGTTTGCCTTTACATAAGTCTCGCAGAGGTAATAACTGTTTTGGTAAAATCTCCCAGGTTCATATGTAAAGCATAGGATGGAAATAGATATTAAAAAGCCAGCAGATGAAATAGGATGGTTAATTCTTCACGTATCCCAGCAGATGAACTGGGTCACTGGCAATATTTTATCTTAACTTCCCCTGCAGTCTGCTTTCTGTGAACATTATTCTCTATTGAATTGAAGAAAAAAATCATCCCAAACTACGGTATTTTGTTGTCTGAAGCAAATAATAAAATGAGGTCCCTCAATTCCAGGAATAGAAATTGATTGTATTAAGAGCTGACCCCTGAAATTTTGCAGTGGGATATATTGCTGAACTAAATTAAATAGGATACTTTTTGAGGCCTAGGACAGATTGCATAATACATACTGATTTATCCTCCAAGAAGGGCAATCCGTTCACATGAGAAATACATACATTTGATGCCTGTGCCACAGGCAATCTTACTACTCTAATTGTTTACCTGTAGTTCAAGATACGTTTTTGATGCTTGATAGCAAGAATAAACTAAGGGATGGGAGATGTATATAAAGTAGAAATGCAAACCGAAATCTTTTCAATTCAAAATGAATTATCGTTGTTGAGAATTAGGAGGAATGTTGAACCAAGTAGTTGAAAGTAGAATATAAGGAATAGCAAAAAGAGTTACGGTTTTTAGTTGCTCTAAGTAACCTGTTGATGTTTGACAAATAAAACTAATGGAAGATTCCTGGACGTCTTAGTCTCTCTCTGGAGCTTGTCTGTCTTTGGATCAACTTGCATCCGAACTTTGTTAATTGTTTGGATGTTAAGATTTATATAACATTAATGTGAGTGGTTACAATCATGACTAAGGAATGCAACATTATATTGGTAGCATGGGAGGGCAGATGAAAAGGACCAGAGTAATACTGTATCCAGAATAACCCACAATATTTTGGGAAGAAAAAAGAGGAATGAGTGTTCAGTTGAGCTGGAAGGAAACACAAACATACGTTGCCATAAGGAGGTAAATGCAAAACCTGGGAATCAAAGTGTCCCATTCTGTTAATAAAATGGAACTTCTTTATCAATTCAGCCCTTTCATCAGAGTCATCTATTTCTGTTTTTATGTATTTAAAATGTTGACGATTAATAAGCAGTCCCATTGGTGTGAATTGAGCTCCAATCCAATTCTGATTAGAAATTAGAACACTGCATTACATGGATCCTTAGATGTGGGGCACATGTAGACTTTGCTCAATTGCTGCCGGAAAGAAGGATGACATTTTCGTTATGTAGGATGCTGTGCTTCACCCCACCACCCTGATCAGCGTGGTGCGAAAGAGGGAGAACGACTTTCCTAATTTAAGGAGACACCTCCTCAATTTTCGAAGCGGGGGCGTGCTAAAGCAGAGCAATCAGAAGTCAGATTAAAGATCCGACGCGTCCTTGAAACTGCGGTCTGCAAGCAATTGGCCAGGTTCAGTAAGAGAATTGGGAGCGCGGATCTAGAAGGCAGGAGAGGGGCTTTCTACGCTGAGGATCAACTCTGAGTGACCCGCGAACAGCGCTGCGGGACCCTGACCGGTGCGGGGAGCCAGCAAGGTCCTCCACGAGGCTACGAGGCGCTCCGGGTGGGAGAGCAGAGCCGCGCTGGGGCTGCAGGTGGCGGCGGCAGGGGAGGGGATCCAAGCGCTCAGCTGCACCAGGGCAGGCGCCGTCTTCATGATGCTGTCGATGCTGAAGGAGCACCTGCTGCTGTCGCCGCCCTGCAGGCCGATCTCCCCCAGGGGCCGCTTTTCTTCCTCCCCGGGACCCTGGCGCCCGTTTCCCACGTGCACGGGCCCTCGGGCCGCCCCAGCTCTTCTTTCCGCCGGCGGCGGCGAGGCGCAGGCGGGCAGAGGCCCGACCGCCGGAGGCAGCAGAGGGCCAGGGGGAGGCGGGAAGAGCAAGATCCCGGCGGCGGAGGGCGCGGGCCGCTTGAAGCGCTGCCTACGCCGGAGGAAGCTGCCGTTCTGAAACATACCCTGCGAGGCCGGGTGGAGGCGCCACAGGTGGCCTTTGCCGGGGCTGCCGGGCTCGCGGGGGACCTTGACGAAGCAGTCGTTGAGCGAGAGGTTGTGGCGGATGGAGTTCTGCCAGGCGGGGAAGCGCTGGCCGTAGTAGGCGAAGCGCCGGCGGATGAAGGCGCAGATCCCGCTCAGAGGCAGCTGCTGCTGCGGGCTCTGCAGGATGGCCATGGTGATCAGCGCGATGTACGAGTAAGGGGGCTTGGCCAGCCCCTCGGGTGCCTCCGCCGCTGCAGCTACCTCCGCGCCGGGAGCCCCTCTCCCCGCTGCTCGGGTGGGCTGGCTACTCCCGGCGGCACCGCTCCGGGACTCCTTGGGACGGGGCCAGCGTCCCCGGGTGCTTTCGCCCAAGACGCCGGGACTTTCTTCCTCATCTGAACTCCGACCTCGGAGACGGTCCGAAAGGGCTTCCTCGCCGGATGGGCTCATAGGAAGAGAAGATCCACGCAGCCACGAAAAGGGGCGAGGGGGGACCTGCAGCTGGTGCAACCGAATTACCCAGCTTCCAGGCTGTGGGGTCTTTTATCGCCCTGTTTCCCCCTCCCTGTCATCTGAAGAGGGAGGGTCTCCTTTTCCATTGGCATGCTCCGGTCTCTGGGGAAGGGGGGAGCGCATCGGAAGGGACCCCCCCTTCCTCTGATAGGAATGCCAGATAGGAAGGCGAACTCAGAAATCCTATCCAGGTGTCCCGTGTGAATGGGTCTTAAAGGTGGGCATGGCATGGCTCTCCAAATGATGCGTTCTATCTAGTCCATCAACCGTTGATATGTGACAGGTGACAGAAGCTGTGGTCCAGAAAACTTAAGCCAACCAGCCCATTAGATGGCTGAAATAAAAGAGAGCTGCAATATTTGTATGAAAGAAGTAGGAACTGTCTTCAAGCAAATTCTTCGGCTCAGAATTCTCATAGGGTTTTTGCTCCATTTTTGGGGTAAATTAATGTTGGCTGAAAGACGCATGCCTTTTTGAAAGCCTATCCTACTTTCTAGTGGCTTACTATCCCGAAATCGGAGAGTATTCTGGAAAAGAGCCTCCAGGCAATGGAAATTTTTGTAAAGCAAGGCAAACTGGACACTCATGGAAAGAAAGCATGGCTTATTCTTGAAGTGGGAAAAATAAACTGGGCAAGTATTTCAGGTTATACAAGGTGTGGGGTGGAGGTTGAGAGGAAAGAAATGATGGACGAAGAAATAAGCATGCTATGGTTACAGTAGTAGGGGTTTTTTCCCCAAATCATGGGAAGGAGAGCACTTTACAGATACAGATAAAGAACCTTTTTTAATTTAAAAAAAATAGAGGAAACCCCCCTCCACAAAAATTAAAATTCTTATCAACTGCCCATGCACTTAAAATAAGACATCTACTGTCTTGTAACATCACTCATATATTTCTAGTCAAATATATTTAAATTTCAGAATCTTTCTGGTGTTAATCTATTATAAGTAATCTATTACTTATTGAGATATACTGTTGAATGTTTAATTTCAATCCATAGTGTGTTCATTTATAATGGACTGAATTACAAAAATTACCAAGATTATTTAAAGCTGTCTAGAAATAGCAGAACATATTAAAGCAGTTATCCAATAATTTTTTTTTAAAAAAATAGTCAAACTGAAGAAATAACCTACTTATCAAATGCACCAAAATGTATTATTTTCCTATCACGCTAAAAAATGGAAAATAACATCCTTGTTTTGAAATATTTCAAGTTCCTGGATTAGAAATACTGGGCACCTGATCTTATGCAATCTTACTGCAATTATATCAATGGATCTTACTCTTTACTAAATGTTTAGAATTTCAGTTTAAGAACAAATCTGATTTTAACTTTTCAAGGTCACTCAAGGTCAACCAGCCACTTCCACTTGCCATCATTTTCTAAAATAAGCAAGATTATTTTCAGGAGCAATGTTATTTCAAGACTGCCTGTATTTGTATTTTTTTAATCCTCAAAAGCAGTTTCAGAAGGCCCTAATCAATATAATACCTGCTGTAATAATCTATGTGTAGCTACTTATTTAAGAGTAAATCCTATTGAACCCAATGGGACTTCCTTCTGAGTAGACCTACTCAGGGTTATACTACAAAGTATCCACTGAAATACTTACAAAATAATAATTACCCTGAGGATGAGAAAATCAATCAGACAACTGGTATAGTTGAAAAGTAGATTGAAATCTTTATTAAGATTTATATGAAATCTGATCTATTAGAAGAGTAGAGGAGAGAGAGAGAGAGAGACTGAGAGAGAGATATCACTGGCCAAGATTTTTCTCTCTTTTAAAGAACCAGTCATGCTCTCCTCATACCTTTAAAATAAAGTTGTGTCATCCCCATTTGTTTGATAAGGCAGCCCGATTCTTTAAAAACAGAAGTGTATTAAAACTAAAGAAATCTATTCACATTTGAGCTGTGGTTTCACTACAGGGGTGTCCAAGCCTGGTAACTTGTAGACTTCAGCTCTCAGAACTGGGAGTACATGTCGGCTGAGGAATTCTGGGAGTTTAAGTCCACAGGTCTTAAAGTTGCCAAGGTTGGACACCCCTGCTCTAGTCTAGAGAAACAATTTTCAATATTCACTAGAGCAGCAGCCTCCCAACCTTTTGGGACCAGTTCCATGGAGAGACACTTTTCCATGGAACAGAAGGGGCATGGTTTTGCATGCTGCCTGTATCCTGCGGATGAGGCTTTGCTTGTTTGCGCGGCCTGGTTTCTGGCATTGCCACGGACAGGTGCCAGTCCACAGACCGGGATTTGGGGACCCCTGTACTAGAGCACCCTTCCCTGATCTTTATCCTGATCTACTCCTGAACAACCTCCATTATCTGTTGGCCAGGTTGGCTGAAAATTATGGGTATAGTAGCTGAATGCATCTGGAGAACTCCAAATTGGAAAAGATTGTATTGGTGAGTTCTGGTCAAGGTTTAATTAACTGTAAGAGCTCAGCCTTAGCACCTCTTTACCAAGCATAGACTACAGGAAGGAAAAGAGGTGCAGAATACATTCCCATAACTAATATGGTTTTTTGTTTTTTAAATGGAACCTGTCTGAACAAAGACTGGAGAAGTGACGTTTCAAGGACATACACATATTTACTTTATTGAAAATTAATTCCTCATTCTGGATAAATTAAGACTTAATATTCTATATATGAGCAACAATTTTATAAAGCTCAACTATTAAGAAAGAAAAACAAGTCCAGGATATTTTAATAATCCACTGGTAAAAATGCAGGGTTAAAAAGCACTTTTCTGGCATCAACTATTTCCCCCTCTTTTGGTCACAGTTGCTATGAAGAGGTCTTTGAGGATATCATTATCCAGGTTCCTTCCTAGGGACAAATAACATAAAATTGAAAACATTTTTAATATCTTACAATAGTTTGCATTAAGGAAAAACTATTTCACTGTTTCCTGAAATACAACCAACGCTTACCAAAAAAATTATTAAAACCAGATGATAAAGAGATAAAGGAGAGCGCCAGCAAGTCAGTGTGGATCCATCTCTTCTCATGTAGCCTACTTCAGTTACTTTCTTGCAAAGACAAGACTGCTCAGATCTGCTTGTTGACCTGACTATGCTGGGGTAATTGCTTGGATGAATAGTTATGTCCATCAAATGCAACTCCCATCGTTTCATTTTGTCACATTCCTTATTCCAAGGAAGGCTGGCTTAGTTCTAGTTCTAATATTCCTTCTCCCAGTTTGTACTGTGGGAACATCTGCCTTTTATCTAAATTTTTAGTAAATTATTGAAGGAAAAGCTGTCATGCTTTGACTTATTCCTCTCTACAAACTTTCCAGAGCTACCTCAGTCGCAAACTCTGTGGAAATCCAAGAATAACTGCAGATCTTAACCTCCTGGCAATGTTTTATTTCTCTTAAGAAGTACTGTGCCTAATCAACAAGGCTACTATGCAGTGAGCATCAACAAATGGTTACAGATTAGGAATTTGACTCAACTCTTAGTCTTGAACTACATGTAGACTATGGCAATGCAAATTGTATTAATCATTTAAAAAATGGAGCAGGGTTAACAACAAGTGTCATACAGCTGAGAATACTGAACCATTTCCCCTATCACTGTTTTTTTCTTTTATTTTTATTAATATAATAAAATAAAGATTTATTTTTTAAAAAGGGAGTATCAAGAAAGGGATAAAGAATTGCTGACCTTATACAATTAATGCTCAGTTAATAAAAGAAAAACCATGCCAAGCAAAATACTTTCATTTGCTTTTATGATATAAGAAAGAAGTATGATTATTTTAGCTCAGTGCCAAAATCTCTACTAAATCATTATTTATCAACGTTAAAACAAGACAAAGGTTATTTGCTGTTCAGCAACCTATCCTTTTGGTGACTTTTTCTTAATTCTGCATATTTTTAGTGTTAGAAACTATAGCTTTCTTCAGGACGATGCAGGTTCCTGAATAAAGTTGGCTGCTCTAATGGCTAACAGGGATGTGCTGAATGAGGTCCAAATAACTTCTTCCAAGTCATTCTGAAATGCACATAGCCCTACTAAAAACCAGTAAAACTAATTATTAGATAAAGTGTATATCTAGGTTAAGACATAGATCGGAGGGTAATTCAGCATCCCTTCTCTGCATGTCCCTTCTGTTCTTTGTTGAGTGTAGTGGCATTAGAAATTTACATGATAAATAAACAGCTGCATTCTATTCTTGGCTTCATTTATTTATTACTTATTATATTTATATACCACTATAATCTCAAGGAACTCTCAGTAATTCATACGGATAACATAGTAATTGAAACATGGTTGGTTGAAAACCACACCTTTTAAAATATACAAAAGCTTTATATGAGAATGGAAAAAATCTGAAATATGATTTTGCTTCCAATTACACTTAGACTGGGCAAGAATTGCCCAAGACTGCCAAATACTATTCAGAAACTGCTCTGAGTACACATTATAATAACAATAAAATGGAAGCAAACCAATTCAGATGCAGAATCAATTTGTCATGGTTCCGATAGATGAATCCCATTAAAGAACTTCAAGGCAAGAATTCTTCCTTAAAGAACAATTTATTCAGGAAACAAAGTATCGGCACTACATAGCTGAACCCAAAACTAAATTCCCTTCCCCCAGATACAAAGTAACAAGTTGCAATTCCCACCCCCATGAAGCAGTCATAAATCACATTCTTCAATTAGACTGAAGCGCAGGCTCCCTCTCCAGCTCCTCAGCCCGCCAAAACGTTATTGGTTTGTGTCCTTGAGTTCCCACGAAGCTGCATTATTATTATGGCTAGCTGAGCTCAAGCATTCACCCCATTCCCCTTCTACATATGATCTCTAAACAGCAGAAAAAGCAAGCTGAAAGCAGAGTAAAAATGGCTGCAATTTCCCTCAGTTGTCAGAGTGGGAACATCCATTGTCACAGGGAAATTTATGTCAATGAAATGCAAAGTTTAGTACTGTCAAATTTCAGGATATCTTAGAAATTAGGTTTTAATTCATTTTCTGTAGGATTGTATCAAGAACAATTATACTGGTTATGTTTCCATTTTTGTAGAATTAATAGTTTTATACAACCAGCATATGTAATGCGCATATTCTTACCTATTAAGACTATTCGATTAATTCGTTCATCCTCTTTCCATTTCACAGTTGTTTCCTCTAGATCGTAGAGCTCATAAACACCCTGAACTATCACCTGATGAGCTTTATCTTTGATGGACACCAATCCCTGATTAGAAAATAAAATAAAATTAGCAAAGTGGCTAGTGAAAGCTTCTATAAATTGAATATAAAATTTAGAAATTCTATATACAGAATCTATAAATAAAACATATTCCAACATCCTTGGGTGAAAGGAATCGATTGCTTTCAGTGATGGACAGAGTTATCTTGAGATAAGATGGGCAGCCTATAAATTTTATAAATAAATGGATGCTATAGTAACCCTAAAGGGAGGCCTACAAGTATATAAATATTCTCCACTGCCTAACATAGGATAGGATAGGATAGGATAGGATAGGATAGCATATGCAAGTAAGTAAATGTCTGCTGTGGTAAAAACTATATAATCTACCTCTTCATAATATCTATAATATCAACAACCTTGTACAGATAATCCTTGATTTACAACTGCCCATTGTGGTTATAAGTCATGACAGTTGCATGTGGGTCACCAATTTTATGACCTTTTTTGATGAATTGCTAAGCAAACCAATTGTTTGCTATGGACCACTTTTGTCAAAAACCAGAAGTACATGCTGTTTTAGCAAAAACGTGATCACTGACTGCGGGATGTTGCAAACAGCCATAAATGCAGGTCAGTTGCTGAGCACCTGAAATGTGCCCCTGGCATGGTCTTTTGTAACTTCAAATGGGTGCTAAGCAATTGGTCACAAATCAAGGACTATCTGTAGTTCCAAAGATCATGAAAGAGTTTCTTCTCTCATTATCGTTAGCGTAATGTCTGTGCATGAAGGAACTATATCAAACATTTCTTCCAGAAGGTACAGAAGTTGCAAGTACAGACCATTTGATATTATTAAAATTTGATTAAAAAGAACCACATATAGCTGTGATGCAGAGCAGAATTTTAGAATTTTAGCCCTTCAGTGTTTGAGCAACACACGATGACTCCAAATTAGCATATCCCCTTCTTTCCATATTCAGCCACTTTCTGCATCCAAATAAAAACAGTAATGGTTTTGAAAATAAGAATGTTAATACTGAGTACTGAACCTTTAGTCTTATTACTTCCATGGGGTTACCTTTCTTGTCTTTTACATTTTTCTCCCACAACAGATTCTAAAAGAGATATAAAAACGATTGGAAGAATTATACATTCATAATAAAATAATCTTCTTGGGGGGGGGAAAGGCAAGTTCTTTCAAATCATGTTTATTTCTCAAAGTGAAAGATGTGTTGCTATGTAAAGAAAACATGAAATAAGTAATTTGGATTTTTCATGCAAATAATACAGCACTTACTTGAATAAACACATTTAGGTCTTCTTCAGTTGTATTTCCTAGCACTTCAAAAGTGGATGTAACAATACTCTGAAAATGGATACAGAAAAATTGCTATATTTCAATTTTTAGTAAAAGCAAAATACATTTTAATGATAAAAATTCTATATTAGCAATTCATGGAATCTGCAAATTAATATAATGTAATGTACTATACTGTACTGTAATATAATTCAATGCAATGTGATGCAATGTATGTAATGTTACGTTAAAAACATTACATATTTTTTCCTGAACTATAAATTTGATGATCGTATATATTTCTTTCCATAATAAATTGGAACCATTTAGAATCCTATGCAATAATTAAATGCACACATATTTTCAGTGCATGCCTGTATATAGCTATAATGGAGCCATCTTCTAATGTTGCCTCTCATTTTCACACATTGACAAAAACACAATTGTACTGATACAGTTCCAAGTCATGATGCTACCAAAGAATCTCATTTAGTAGCATAACATATTGCTACACAAGTCTTTTGAGATTTGAATCATCCTTTTTTACACTACTTTCCATTTAATCCACTTAGACCCTGCTTTTGTGAGAAATAAAGAACTTTCTTTCAATTATCCTAAATAACTAAGAGGAGCCTCATAAAAGCAAGATTCAGATTAACATTATTTAGACATCTTTAAAAAAGCTAAATCTTTGAAACAGAAATCAATTAAAAAAAGGGTATATATGTATTATTACTGTAAGCCCTAAAACATTATCTATTTGTCATAAAACTGTAAAACAGATTATCAGGAACTTGGCCTTGCACAAGGAACATGGTCCTATAATCTTCCTTTACAAGGCTAATTTTAGCTTGTGAAATGACTAAAATTAGAGCAGGTGTGTCCAATCTTGGCAACTTTAAGACTTTGGACTTTATTCTCTTTAAAAAAACAAGTACATACAAGTATTTTGCAGTCTTCCATGTGCCTAGGTAGGACCATTCCCCAGATTACACATTAGGCCTAATTTAATCCACTTCCCAATCCAGTACATTTATTAGGGAACTGAGCACAGAGGGGTCAAAACAACAAAAGGCTAATTTTAAGTGCTAAGTCTATACTGACCTGATCTTTGTCAATACTTAAAAGACAATTCCCTAGGTCTCCAGAGCAAACATTGATCTTTGTTCCTGGCCAGCCACTTTGAGAAAAAGCAAGTTTCCCCAGTGGTGGGAGTAGATTCCCACAAGAAAAATTTACACTGACCAATCAATACCTTGGATGGCTTGATCCAATGTCTTCCAGGTGGTACCTACTGTACCTATTTAGCATAGGCTGAGTCACAAGGGAAGACAATCAAGGACTAGATTCACATAGATTTTGGGAGGGGATCTAGCTTCTCTGTTCACATCCCATGCTTAATGAGATTATCTAACAAGAGGGAAGGGAGACTGAATCCATCCCAACTCTTGTAAGCATTCCACTAAGAGTGGTTGCGAAGAATGGGCTACCTCACACATTCCCCAATAAAAAAGGCAGCTAACAGGTAACACTGCCTGCACAGACAAAAACATTCCCTGCAGGCAAAACAGGAAAGCTTGCCCCTCTCTTGCTCAAGCATCATCTTGCATGGAGAAATTAAAGATATCAGAGAGTTAAGACGAGTACTGAGGGCTGAGTCTTTCTTTTTTTTCTGACCTGTCATCCAGTTCATCCAGGCAGATGTGGGGCTGAATCTGTTATAAAGTATTCAAATTTTGAAAATCCAAAATCTAATCTCTTACTTTTTTATTTCCCATCTCATTATTACTTGAAACTTATAGCATTCTTTCTTGTATCCCTTGATTTCTGATAATGCATAGAGAGGAGGAAAAGCACAGACTTGCAAAATTCTGTTTTTATAGTCAACCAATAAAGGAAGCTCTAGTCTTCCTTTGGGGTTGATTTTGGATCTGGTTTACCTCATGGAGCTGGCATAATGATGAAGGGAAAGGAAAATAAAAAGGCACATACAATTAACAAATGTTTAACCAGTCATACTTAGTGCAAACTTACTGCTCACCTTATCTAGATGTGGACGATGTTCTTCTTCAAGCTGAAGTTTCTGCTGCAAACTTTATAAGGACAATACATTTAACACCATAGCATTGCAAACACAAAACATAATTTGGACAATTGTCAATATCGGGGTGTAACAGAAATACAAGTTGAATTCTAAAACAAAGAACAACATGTAATCTTACCTTTTTCCTGATACACTGTCAAAAGCATGCAGGTCTAACACATTAGAGATCTCAACTCTAGGGTAAAAAATAAAATTAATTATGTCTTTTTAAAAAAATACTTAATTGATGTATTAAGACGACCTCTTGTTCAATGGTGTTTTTGTATGACTCCCCCTGTCCTCTGTAGCTTTTTATTTTTTTTCTGGTCAGCCTCTGAATGCTTGGAGAATTCTTGAAAAACTTTTGGAAGTGAACAGATGTGTATGCATCCATTTGGCAGAAAATGTTCGCCTCTCTTTATTGAATAAGCAGTACTGACTAGGCTCCCGCCTAACGCTAGCAAATCTCCAAAGCAATGTTATTTAGTGCAGAGGAAGAATCCAGTCATAATGTAAATGGATGGAATTTTATATAAGAAAGAGCTATTTCAGGCTTCACATCTTCTCCCCATTTACGTTTGTGCTAATATGGAAAGCCAAACATTCACACGGAATCTCAGTTGCATGTGATGTCCAAAGTTAGGGAACTGTGATGATCTGAGAATAAATTAGGATTTGAAAACTACAATTTGATCCTTACAATTTCAGTAACCCTGATTTAATCCAACCAATTTTGTTTGGTTGGTTTTTTACTTAAGGCACCACAGGGAAAAGTATTCCATTCAAAAATTAATAAAGAATGCTTTTATTCATTGCTGTTAGAGCAGAGCAGTACAGATCTGAGGCTTGTTATAGTCATTCTCACTGAAAATATGAGTTCCTTTATTAATTACATAGAACAGTCAACCGTCTTTCAGTTTCTCTAGCACTGCAGAAGTGGCTTATTTTAAGTCTTAAATTTATAGGAATGTAAGAGACTTCAGAGAGCCCTCAACAATTCTTTGTTATCAGGAAATTCACACAGCATAGTTATTACAACACTGACACTTCTCTTCTTCCAAAGTTTGTTCAGAAATATCTAGACTAACTTTTGACTTGAAAAAAGCAGTCTTGAAAACAACTCCTTAAATTTTTTTGCTTTATGGTGCACAATTAGAAATGGTATTGCTCAATGAGAAATCGCAAAGAGTGTTTAATAATGACCTTCACTGTGAACACTTTAACAATATCTTTAGAACTTAAGAATGGTTCGTCATCCCCCCCCCCAAATTTCTAATTCTAGTTTTGAATGTAGAGATCTTTTTAAAAATCTAAATCTAATACTAGTGCACTTTACAATATGTCATGCTGAGAATAATTATGATTGATAAACAGGCAACAGGGCACTAAGAAAAGCTATAATACTGATTCAGAGCTTTAAGTTAGAGAACGTTATGTTGGAACAGTGTTTCTCAACCTTGGTAAGTTGAAGATGGATGGACCTCAACTTCTGGGAGTTGAAGTCCACCCATCTTCAACTTGCCAAGGTTGAGAAACATTGAGTTAGAGTGTTAAGTTGCTGAAACTATTTTGCACATTCCACTCCATCTTCCTAACTCAACAAAAGAAAGAATGACAAAGACTGTAATCCATATAAGCCAACATGACAGTCACTACAGAAAAGAATTTTCATAAAGCAACTGTTAAGCAGCAGGATATAAATCCTCCAGTCTGGAGCAGATCTGAATTTCTAATTAAATTATATCAATGGATCTGTTAACGGGATTAAAATGTTTGGACATGCAGCATTCAGCTGGTGAATAACAAAAAAAAATGTTGCATGACATTTTAGTTTCGCTGTCAGGCAAAATATGGGTGAATTCATAAGTGGTATCTACAAGGTCCTCTGCAACCTGCTGTCTAATGATATTTCTGTTATAAATTTGTAGATACTATTTGGAAAAACATTTTCTAGAACAAGATATATAGGGGAAAAATGAATGTAATAATACATTTCTGATAGATCTAAGTCAATATAGGATTAGATCATATGCCTTCCGGCGTCTTTAGATAAAAAAATTACACAAGAACTGTATTTGCATGAGATAAATAAACATTTATGTGATGTCACCTACATTCTTCTGTTGACATCTGTTGTGCTTTGTTCCTTGCTGAATCAGTACTATGCAAATACTGATGTTTACAACTTCTATTATTAACCAGCAATATCTAAAGGACCTATCCAGCAATATACAGGTAGTCCTTGAATTACAACCATTCGTTTTAGTGACTGAACATTAAGTTACAATGGTACTGAAAAAAATGACTGATGATCAGTTTTCACACTTACAACCGTTGTAGCATCCCCAGTTACATGATCAAAATTTGGGTACTTGGCATGTATTTATGGCACTGTCCTGGGTCACGTGATCCCCATTTGCAACCTTCCCAAGTGGTTTCAGACATGCAAAGTCAATGGGATAAGCCAGATTTGCTTAACAACTGTATGATTCCCTTGACAACTGCAGGGATTCACTTAACAACTGTGGCAAAAGGTTGTAAAATGGGACAAAACTCACAACTGTCTTGCTTAACAACAGAAATTTTGGGCTCCATTGTGGTCATAGGTTGAGGACTACCCATGCTATATTTAATTGTTAGCAAATTTTGAAATACTGTATTATAGGAACTCAGAATGTAACGATAACTTCATTAGATCTCTTTATCAATTGCATTTTTGTTTTTGGAAGTGTTTAAGGCTTTGCTTATATCAATTGCTACTTAGAGGTTGAGAATAAAAAGAAAGGCTCTTAAATGTTTGATATACTGTTTTCTTATTGATGTACTTTTTTCCAAACTGAGTAATACAATTTATACACTTTAGCTTTAATCAATTTAGTAAAACTAAATTTAAATCAATTAATTAAGCAGGAAAAACAGTAAGGTTATTTAATTACTTGAGATACATTCTATAGTTAATATAATCCTATTTGCTTTGTTACATAAACTCTACTTAGTTTAATTATAAATGTACCTGGTTGTCCAAGGGTGCAGTAACAATGTTTTGAACAATCTGGTGGGGATTGAATGGCCAGCTAAGGGTTGGACTAAATAATGCATTATGTTCAGTGGTGAGATTCAAATATGTGAACAACCAGTTCTCTGCATGGATGCCGCTTCCGGAAGTCCATTCTGGGCCTGGGCAACAAAAAATTAGTTACCAGTTCTGCCGAAGTGGCACGAACCGGCTGAATCCCACCACTGATTATGTTATATCTAATCATATATTCTCATTAGGTTAGAAACAGGAGACTGTGAGTTCTAGTCCTGCCTTAGGAACACAGACAGTTGTGACTTTGGGCCAGCCGCTTCTCTCTTGAGCCCTAGGAAGGAGGAAATGGCAAACCATTTCTGTAACTGCAGAGACTTGTTCAGCCAGTCACCAGAAGTCGACCTGACTTGAAGGTGTGCGCGGGTTCACACACACACAAACCCACACTAATACATTCTACCATCCTGATGCAGTAAAACCTCTATTTTTTGGACCAGATGGGAGTATCTGTATAGTCAAATGTATATCAAATAAACAGCATGTAATTCTATAAAATTATGCAAACAATTTACTAAAATGTTCACATCTTGCATAAAGAATATAAATATTGTCCCAAGTGAATTGCTAAACAGTGGACAAGTCTATTGTTTACCAGAGCAGTCTGAATTCAGATTTTGTCCACTGCATCCAAAGTCCACTGACACCAAGCAACTGTTGTTTTTTTCCCCCAAGCCACTGGAGCAGTCAGGGATAGGTGTCAGATTAAAATATAAACTGATTGGACACTGCCTGTGTAGCTGACTTCCCGCATAAAATAAACTTTTTAGATTAATGTATATTATTCACGATAGTAGGAAAAAATAGTTAATTTAGCATTGTTTTAATTACCTTGAGCGCTGAGTTTCTAAAATCTTGGCAACTCCATTTATTGCACTAACATTATTGAAGAGAAGAAAAAAGATATAATAGAATACTCATGATCAGAAATAATTTACAATCCACTTGACAAAATTTAGATTCCTGTGTTTAATCTGATCCCTGCAAAAACAATAATAATAGACTTTAACAAGGTTTAGCAAAGTTTTTAACAAGGTTTTCTAGACGTTTAATTAAAATATAAAACCACAACTTCTAAAACATTAAATATTAATTTAAAATGTTCAACAGGAAAACCTAACTCAAAGGGTGCTGTTTTCAAATGCTCCTGGAATTCAGCAGGGAGGACTTTCCAAAGAAATGAAATAGCTACAGGCAATGCTTGATTTCAAGTTCCTGCAAGACGAACCCTCAAAGAGGCAGATCAACTGCCTCATATGATAATTTAGAGATTCATGGAAAAATGTCATCATTGCCTAAATCCTTCAAGAAGATCGTATATATTGAGCCAGTGTAATACAATGATTAACTCTTGAACTTGGGCTGATGAGACTAGGGCTCAAATCTCAACTCAACTGTTATTCAGTGGACCCCTCTGGGTTGATCGCTCATTGCCAGCCTATCTACTTCACAGGGTTCTTCTTCTGGAGAAAAATATATATAGTTTCCTTTTTCTACAGATTTCTTACTTCTTTTTCCGATTAAATTGGATTCATAGCTAAATAAGACAGAGGAGGATCTATAGGCCTGGCGTAGCAGGGAGACTGATGGCTATCAAAAAGTATTTGCAGGTATACTGGTGCTTATAGGCACAATGAAGTCCCCCCCCCCCAATCTATCCGATTTTCTGATTTATTTAACTGTCTGAATGTTAAAAGAAATCTGCTGTTTGAAAAGAAAATTAGAAAATGGGAATCCTACAGTTTCATACAATCTCTCAGCTCAGAGTTGGATAACTTCTTTTGGACTCAGGAACTATGCTTAACAGTTTATAAGACTGTTTGGCTTCTGAAAGTTGTGGAAGGGCTTGATGATGTCATGATAATGTTGAAAATGGGTGAGCCTTTGGGTGTTGGTGGGAGTTGTAGGATTAAGGGCAAAAAAGGGAGATCCAGATGTGCTCAGAGTGAGAAAAATGGATGCTGGAACTGTAGCATGGGTCTGCCCACTTAATTTCCAGTCAGAGAACTTCTGAAATCATATTCTACCCCAAATGTTAAAGTTACCACATTGGTCATAACAGTGCAACTAAGCAATTAATCCAGTTTATGCCCTCAACCTGGACATTATTTATTTATTTATTAAATTTATACGTCCATCTCACCGATAAGGCCACTCTGGGTGGCTTACAAATGAAACATAGGATTTCAGCTATGGTATACAGAATCCATACACGGCGGAATCCAACTCTACTGCCAAAGCAGAAATAGCTGGGTATTTGAGCCTCAAGATCATCTTTTTCTCCCAATAAAGGATTTAAAAATGATTAATGATCCTGGTTGTAAATCTGCCTTAGTGAAAAACTTTCTGACTTCATCAAACTCTAGCGAAGATTACAACTAATCTCTGTTCTGACAATTTCACTTCATACAAAATGAAGTGTACTACAGCAAGTACACAGAGTTGTAAATCTTTTAAAGAGAAGGTATTTAAATGAACAACTGACAATTAAATAATTAAATCAAATGTACTCTTTTGATCCCATGTAATCTACTGTTCCAGCCGGGACAGTCATAGGAAAACAACAATAAATATTTCAACCAAATTCCCTAGGAGCTACTTTATCTTGCTGAACTCATTCGTGCATGAAGACCAACCCTCCTTCTCTCTGGTGAAAAGCTGCCTATTTTTCTACTGCTTTTGCATGGTTCACTTAAATTGGTCTTTCCCAACCTTGTCAACTTTAAGATATGTGGACTTCAACTCCCAAAATTCTCCAGTCAGCATGTCAGTTGAAGTCCACATGTCTTAAAGTTTACAAGGTTGGGAAACACTAACCTAAGTGATTAGGTAGTTGAAATGCAATGTACACCTCTAAACTTGTTTTAATTGTATTTGTTTTGATTTCTAAGGCTTTTTTTAAAGTAAAAGGACAGTATAAAAATGTTTTAAATGGATATTGGAAATAAACGTATGCTTACCTAACAGCTGTTCTTAATTTCATCAGTTCAGCTTGTGAAACCAAGTCTACCTTATTGATGATGATAAGATCTGCTAAGGCAATTTGCCTAGAGAAAAATGAATAAATGGAAAATAAGTAAAATAAGTAAACACAAAGTACTTATCACCTTTATCTTTCAGGAGAACTACATTGTAGTGCTCATGCAAAATCAAATCAAATTCTATTGCAAATTTAACTAATAATCACTTACATGATTTCAAAACACCAAGGCTGTAAATTGTTTCCTAAATGCACTGTTGAAAACTGTGGAACTTACTTCTAAACAATTATACTTAAAATGTACTTTTTTAATAAAAGAAATAATCAGACTTTAAGATTCTTTGTCACTCTCATTACAATAAAGAGAAACTGAAGTACCGGAAAAGGTAAAATGTTGAACTAAGAAGTTATTTAAAAGTAGCACACACTTATTCTGATGGAATACACTGAGCAGAAATCTAAAAAATTCCAGAACATTAAAAAAGATAATTTCCTCCCAAACTCTATTAAGTTGCTTGTAATTTGGGTTGCCTTTTGTTAATGTAACTTATTGGGTTGAGGAAATCCAGCCAATTATGGATTATAGTCAGTGGTGGGAGAACCAGTAGCTAATTTTTTGTTGCCCAGGCCCAGAATGGACTTTCGGAAACGGCATCCACACAGAGAACCGGTTGTTTACATATTTGAATCCCACCACTGATTATAGTTAATCATTTAACTATAATTAAGTCAGTAATTAAGCTAACCACCATCTGTGAACCCACTCATTTTTCATTCAAACGCATCTGGGTTCAATTCATGTTGTTGGTTATGAGGTCAGATGATTTGAGGGACCACTTCTCCTTGGTTACATTTACTTGCCCCATCAGGTCCAGCAGGATGGCATGTGATGGGTCCTGTTTGCTAAGGAGTTTTATCTAATGGGACCCCAAGAGGAGGACCTTATGGCCCCGGTGGCATCTGCCCTCTGAAACATTGTTTCCTGTAAAGTTAGATTGGCCCCAACCTTATCGGCCTTTTGGAAAACCCTGAAGACACGGCTCTGCCATCAGGTCTGGAGATCCCATGGAGGTATGGAGCCTGCAAGATGGCTGTATTGTTTGTAAGCTACTGGTTGGCACTCTCCTGCATTTTATGATTGTTTTAATTGCTGCCATTGTTTTTAGCTATTTATTTCTATGGGCTTTGTTTTTTTGTTTTAACTCTGAGCCATCCAGAGCCATGTATGTGAGATGGACAGTTATGTGAATTGAACAAATAAAAATAAATACAGGAAATAGCTTTTACTTCTATGGCATACCACAGAGGAACAATTGAGCAGAGGCATTCAGGAAACAAATAACAGAGCAAGTGAATTGGATCCACCAATTGAACTTTCAATGAGTAATGTTCCTAAATGATCCAAACCTGTTTACTGTTTATGCACTTCCCATTAAACAAAGTATAAGATCTAGATTAAAAAAACTGCAATATACCAATACCTAGCAGCTTCATTAATAAGGCCCGTGGGCTTTTCTTCTTTCAGGTGCTGGAAAAAAGATTCAAAAACACCATTATAAAGAGGAATATTTTGTGTTGTAAACTGAGTACACATTATGCAGCAAATACCTAGAATATCATTAACTGTTTTTCATGTTTCAGTTTCAAAACATCAGGTGAAGAAAAGCTTAAAGAGAAAAACTCACAACCAGATATATATAAACGTATTTAAAATAGCTGTCTTAGATCTGCTTCTATATGTCAGTTGCCCTGAGAGATATTTATACTTGGTTCAAATGAAAAGAGATTGATGTGGCTAATTCTCTCTATAATTATAATATTAGTAGAAATTTTAATTTGTGTTTTAATAACTTTGATTTTTTAAAAATTTTACAGGAAAAATTCTGAGGGTGCTTTCTGAAAGGAAAAGTTCTGAGTGTTCACAGAAAACCTAATAAAGGTACCTATATTTCATTGTTTTATCTGCTTGAGATACATTCTGTTAGTCCAGGGGTAGGCAACCTTGGCTCTTTTATGACTCGTGGACTTCAACTCCCAGAATTCCTGAGCGAGCTGAAGTCCACGAGTCATAAAAGAGCCAAGGTTGCCTACCCCTGTGTTAGTCTGTCATCATCCGTTCACTTAGTTGTCAATGTTCCTGGACTAAAACTAGGAGTAACACAGCCACTAGTACTTCACAATTACAGAAAATCCTCAACTTACAACCAAAATTGAACTCAAAATGTCTGTTGCTAAGCAAGGCAGTTGTTAAGTGAGTGGTGTCTCATTTTAGGACCTTTTTTGCTATGGTTCTTAAGCAAGTCATTGCAGTTGTTAAGTGAACCACACAATTGTTAAGCAAATCTGGCTTTCCCCACTGACGTTGTTTGTCGGCTGGGAAGGTTACAAATGATGACCGCATGACCCCGGGGCAGTGCAACTGTCATAAATACATGCCAGTTGGCAAGGGCCCGAATTTTGATCATGTGACCATGGGGTTGCTGCAGCAGTCGTAAATGTAAAATCCGGTCATAACTCATTTTTTTCAGTGCTGTTGTAACTTTAAATGGTCACTAAACCAACTGTTTTAAGTCGAGGACTACCTATATTCACGTTAGTCACTGCCACAGCATTTCAATACTTAATTTGAATATTTGTTTGTTAAATTTATATCCTTTTCTTTCAAAGAACTCTGGATGACTTAGACAGGGATCTCCCTTCACTTTATCTACAAAGAAATCATTGAGGTGGGTTGCGCTGAAGAATTGCTGGCTCAAAGTGACACCATGGCTAAGCCTGGTTTTGAACCTCACTCTGCCCAGTCTTAGTTCAGCTTAATCCTATATTACCCTGGCAGTATAGATGCTTCCAGTTTGATAACATTATTTCAAGGAAAAGAAGAAGAAATATGCAATGGAAAGGTTGGCCAAAAGACTGAGAAGTGATTTAAGTGCAGCTGTAAATATTTTTAAACCGCATTGCAAATTTTTTAAAAAATAGTTTTAATAGTATTTTCTGATTAAATATATTGAAAAGGATGTCAATAATAATAAAAACACAAGAACACAAGAACTCTCTTTTGACCTTTTTTCTTTTCACTGATTCTTTTCTATAAAAAACACTGCCGCCAAGCTTTGTACATTTAAAAAGAATAGCATCCCTGGTTTAGGTCCTCAGTGTTATGACCTGTCATTGCAAGCTGTCCAATCATTTGCCTTTAGATTAAAACATGAATATTTCAGATTCCTAGGCGACAATCCCATTAGAGAGATAGTCCATGATATCAATTACCATTTCAGTTTCAATTTGGCTTGCTGGCCACAGGGTACAATTTCTCAGCTTCACACGGACTAGGTTGGATCCACAAAGCATGACATTTCTAAATTGCTACCTATTATCCCAGTGTCATCACTTGTATAGCCTCCAGACGGTTTTTAATCATGTGCCAAGCCAAAGGTCAGGCTTTGAAACCACAGGAATTGGACAGGTTCGCAAATTCCCTACACAAAGCAAAAGTTATTTATCTGGCATATGACTGAGAAAATGTAAAGGCTGCCATCTCACTGGCAATGTGTTAAGCTTTTTACGCGTTTACTGATTGAATAGCGCAAGGCATATTGCATTCCAAAGATGTCAAATATTATACATCTATTACTTCAAAAACTTTTGTAAGTTTTTTTTAAATGTTAACTATAAAAATACTTCTCTGTACAGTATATAAAATAATTAATTTAAGTATATTTATTGTCACATAAAAAGCCAGACAATTTATTTATGTTGCATGAACCTTAAAACCCATTGTGGTATGGCAAATAATGATATAAATAATTAACTGCTCAGATTTGGGCAAATTTGTCCTGTGTTAGTGGATCCTTCAGGTGTCCCCAGAAGCACTTAAGATTCATTTTCAAAGTTCTGGCCGCAACAACCCCTCCCGTCACAATCGCATGATCGCGTTTTGGGCACCAGCTTGCATTTACATCCATTTGCAGTGACCAGGGATCATGTGACTGTGATTTTTGCCAATTGTTTTGGTCAGTTTCTGCCATTTATCTCCAGTTTCCAATAAAAAGCATCCACTGGGGAAAAACAAATTCACTTAATGACTGCAGCTTTTGCTTAACAACTGCTGCAAAAAAGGTCATAAAATCAGGTGTGGTGACATGGTGACTAACTTAGCTACAACTTACAACCCTAATTCCCGGCTCAATTGCAGTGTTAATTTAAGAGACATACGTAGTCAAGCATCCTAGTTTATTAGGCATATAAAAATCATTGTTTTCTTTGCTATGTAATTGACAATAACCATCTTATGTTACCTGTAGCCCATGCTTTGCATCAACAACAGATACAATACCTAAAAAAGGGAGGAAGAATCTTGATTTGAAGAATACCAATAGAAGACACAGATGTTTTACATATTTACATGGAATTAAGAAAAAAATTACCTCAGGCGCAATAACCCTTCAAAACATTTCCTTAGATGCTGATGTTAATTAAAAAAATATTGTAGGCACATTCAGGAATATTAAAAATGATTTTAATTTGAACTTTTGGAAAGCAGAAAAGTCTTGCCTTTTCCTCTTCCTATATGTCTCATGGCTCTAAAGAAATCCAGAACATCTTCCAGAAAGAAATGAGGAGATAGCAATAAGCTGGAACCTTCCAAACAATCATTTTTGTTCCCTTCCAATTAAAGAAGCCCCCCAAAGCAAGAAGCTATTGCAAGTAAGGAGAAGGGTTGAATATGTTTCTACAATGAATGAAGTGGTTAGCTGCATATCTGAATGGACTGAATTGGGCTGTTCCACAGGAAGAGAGCCAGTCCTTGTTTAGAGGAGATAAGAGGGAAAATCTGAATCAAACCATATGCTGGCAATGTGGTTTGTGTAGGTTTTGTTTGTGTGAAAGAAAGAAAGCAATTTGAGAAAATTTTCTTACTTGTAGAATTAAGTTATAAAAATTTAATAAGAGGCCAATTGCTTTGTCTTCTGAGATGTGAAATAAGTACTTTCTTAGCAAAGAAAACTGTTGATGGAAAGGAGCAAAATCTACATTTAAAATTTATCGGTTTAATATCTTTTGACATTTTGTGACAGTATAATATTTTGTCATTTCCTATGCCTCATAGTCATTTTATGATAATATGCATAACACTTTCTCAAAAACCCAAACATATCTAAATAGCTTAAAGACCGCCATTTAACTAAATTGTTTTGAACGCAATTGTGTTTCATTTAATCTCAAGATCTCTCTTTCTACCCACACACATATACGTATACTAGATTTTCAACTATGAATTTTCTTACCATCAAGATAAATGTCACTTCCTAATTCAGCATCCACCCAAAACATGGAGGCCACAGAACCTAGCAAATAAAACATGTAGAATATGCCAATATAACAAATGTTTCCATTTCTTATATTCCAAAGAGGGGGAAAAAATAAAAGAGCAAGCAAAACGATAAAATGCTTATAAATTATTATATTTTTATAAAATAAAAAATTATGAATTATTTGTTTTGATCATATTTTTATGAGAAGGAATACTTCTAAAACATATGCAACATTTGATTTTAACTTTAGGTATAAAAAAACCTTCAGCGGTAGCTTAGGGATGTACAGATAGTCCTCACAACCATTCATTTAATGACCATTTGAAGTTACAACAGCACTTTAAAAAGTGACTTATGACCATTTTTCACACTTATGACTATTGCAGTGGTCACGTGATCAAAATTCCGACATTTGGCAACTGGCATGTATTTGACAGCTGCAGTGTCCCAGGATCATGTGACCACCTTTTGACCTTCTGACAAGCAAGTCAATGAAAACCCAGAGTCACTAAACAACTGCGTTATGACCTTAATAACTGCAGTGATTCACTTAACAACTGTGGGAAGAAAGGTTGTAAAATGGGGCAAAATTCATTTAACAACTGTCTTGGTTAGCAACAGGAATTTTGGGGTCAATTGTGGTTGTAAGTTAATGACTACCATATTACTGCACTTAAAATATCATTTACAGAAAACTTGATCAACCTACGGTGTTCCATTTTCAAGATACATATTAATAAACATTAATTATACAGTATACTATAAAGTTTTCAAACATTAATTTATTTTCTTCTTTTTTTTCCCTTTTCTGTATATTTAAAATTCATGCTCAGTTTAATTTACATTTTCTTTTATCAACAGACATCATAATGGGATGTACTTCCAATTAAAATATTTAACTCCGTTATAGTTTAGTAGAATTTTAAGAGTAATAGAATATCAGATATGAATTCTATTTCCTACAATAGAATTCCTACAATTGTTTTTTGTTTATTTAGAATTAACACTTCTGTGTAGATATACTTTATTTTTATCAGTATGAAACAAACCAATTTTTGGACTCACTCTATAGCAGTATCAGTAATAAAAATATTATTATAATGCTCAAAGCATGCTAGAATCTTTGGTGACTAACGGCTATTTACATAGATTTTATCTGTAAAGAACAATCCAGCAAAACTATGAAATGAAATTGAGCAATATTGTGTCTCAAAATGAACACATTACTATTATAAAGCAATGAAAACAGCATGCCAGTTCTGAGCAGTAAAAACTGATGATGGTGTTGAAAAATGATAGTTTTTGAAAAATAAGAAATCAATTTACTTTGATTCAATACACTGAACTGATTCAATACACTCAAATGCTACAACCTGAAGGCTGTGAGAATTTGACAACAATTAAAAGTATTGTCAAAAGCTCACAAATCTAGCGGATGTCAAGGCTGTCTTAAAAAATGAAGCAGACATGCATAAAACAACGGTATCTGAAGCTGTTTCAATATCTGAAGCTGTCCACCTGAATTGATAAGATGTGATCTGCCAAGCGTCCCTGGTGTCAAAACTGAAGTGCCTGTCAACCGTTTACAGTAATCACTCAGGCAAGATATAGCCAAGGCCTTAACAACTAATAGTTTCCAGGTATCTACTGATTGTTTTCTTCAAAGGCCTAATGGTTTCCAAGTTAACTGAAATACAACAAAAGCCGAATCAATGTCCTATTTTGTGTGGTGTGTGCCTTTGAGATATGTTGACACCTGGCAACTGCCTGGATTGGTTCTTGCAATTTTTGGTAGTGGTGTGCTGTTGCCTTCTTCCTAGGGCTGAGAGAGAGGGACTGGCCCAAGGTCAACCAACTAGCTGTGTGCCTAAGGCAGGACTGGAACTCATAGTCTCCTCTATGTGTTTTAGTAAATGTAGACAAATGTAGACAACAACAGGATCAGAAGAGCAGAAAATGCTACACAGTGCAACCACTTTTATGTTCATATGTTATGGTATTATCTGGTTACATGTGGAAGTAATTTAGTTACTTGGGGAATACGATGATGAATCACAAAGTGACTTGGTTTGTGCAAATTCTTATTAACAGGTATCCGCTATTTACCAAAATATCTATATTCATTAAAAGTAATGATTATGTTTGGGTATCTTAAACACAACATGACACTCTAGAGAATGAATGGGGGAATAAGTTGGAAAATTTAGAAAAGGCAGATATTTGAAAACAGTGAGGTGATAAAGCTGCAGGGAAAAATCAAGCCAGGTGAAAGCATGGCAAGTATTTAGCAAGTATCTAGTCTGCCAGGAGAAAGACAATGGGGACACTGAAGTCTACAGGACAATGGCTGGTTGTCTATAAGCTAAAAGATTTGATGAAAGGTACAAAAGAATTACGATACCAGTCGTAGCAAAATAAATCCTAAGATGTCCAACATTAAATACATTTGAGGCCACGTGTATATTTTAAAATGCCTCTTTTGAAGAAATCCACCATTTTCTGAACAATAGCCTCTTCTGTTTTATAGGTGATCATGTATGGATATCAATAGTGAAAATTACTTACTTTTTAAATCAAATTGAGTTCTGGTGAGGTCCAGTGTTAATTTTTTGATGCCTGAGTTGGTTAATGTCCCTAACAATCCTGAAATTCAGTTCCGAAATTCTCAGGAAGTAAAAGTAATTAAACAGAATTGTGCAACCCTATTTTGTGCACGTTACTACTGACTTTCTAACAGAACTAACTGATGAAGACTAAGAGGCACACCACTTGCAGCCCTCCTGATGTTGTCGGTCTCAAACTCCCATTAGCTGTATAGAAATGGCAAGATATGACAGAAGTTGGCATCATCGATATCTATAGGGCCAAATATTCTCTATTCTGGCTCTAATGTACTTTTAAATTTTAGCTGCAATAGATTAAAAACTTGGCTGTTGAAATTATGTTGAGTAAGACTTGATCCTGCTAGATGAAGCAGGGAAAGTGGACTTTAATCAGGAGTTACTCATGTACCATTTATCGTATACTGTCAGCATTTTCAAGATTAGCTGGACAGATAGTGCTGCTTATCAGTAGTATTATGTGGGTGAAGGTAGGTGGTTTGGTATAGAAGAGTGCCAGTTTGGTGTAGTGGTGAAGGTGCTGGGGCTACAAACCAGGAGACAGGGTATTCTAGTCCTGCCTTAGACCTGAAAGCCGGCTGGGTGACTTTGGGCCAGTCACTCTCACCCAGCCTGACCCATCTCACAGGGTTGTTGTTGTGGGAAATAGGAGGAGGAAGGAGTATTATATATGTTTATCTCTTTGAGTTACTTATAAAGTAATAAAGGCAGGGTAAAATCTAATAAATATAGTCCTTCTGTGGCCTGCCGTACTAGTTAGATCCTGTTGCGAGAGAAACAATCCAGATTAACTGACTTTGCCTATCTTTGTTCTGTGGCTATTCTAATTATGACCTTTATCCTAGCTAGATTACTAGTACATATTATAAAGCAGAAGCGCACTGAAACTTCTAACAATATATCTTTAATTTTATCATAGGTAACAGATTTTCCAGAAAAAAAGAGTTTCACAATCATTCCCATTTCCCTGTATACCTGGATCTGCCAATCCTGTTGTCTCTAGCAAAATGTAATCAAACTTCCCTTTCTTCTGCATCAAATTTTCAATTGCTTTCAAACCATTGTCTCTAATGAGAAAATTAAACAAACAGCATTATTTTTTTCTGTTACATTTATGTCAAATTCTATATGTTGTGTGTAAAATGTTATCTCCCAATCACGAATCTATCAGGAAATATAGAAAATGTATTTATCAAATAAGTGTACAAACTAATTGCAAACCTCCTTATAATTACTTTGTAACTAATTAATTACAATTAATGTATAGACCCATGTTAATTTTAAAAGTTTGTTTCTATATATCTAAGTTTCTGCATGCTGCCTGTTCTCTTATATCTTCTCTAAATTATTCATTACTTTAGATGAAACTGTCAAAAAGGAAGCAACTTATCAATACCCATTCTCTTAAAATAGATGCAATTTGCAATACAGATGACTCTTTAACCTTAATTGTAAGAACTTAATTTTATTATGATTTGTTAAATTTACTAAAACATATAGATCAGGCAGTTACAGCAGCCCAAGGTCATGTGATAGCCATTTGCGATCTTCCTATCTGGCTTTTGACAAGTAAAGTCAATGAGAGAGGTTGGATTCGCTTAACAACTCCATGATTCACTTAACAACTGCACGGATTTGCTTAACAGGGCAAACAGATCGTAAAACTGGGTGCAATTCACTTAACAACTACATTGCTTAGCAATGGAAATTCTGCCCCAATTGTGGTTGTAAGTCAAGGACTACCTGTATTACAATACTAGATCTTCCCTAGCATAATTGGCCTTTTCATCACGAGAAACGCAGACTATAGTTTGAAATCCTCAGCATTAGAATTGGCAATTTTACCAAATAAAAAATCCTTACTTTACTGAGCAGCAAAGGCAGCCATTTCTGAGCTCCAGCCATTCTTCATAGAGTTCTCCACCTTGACTTATAGCCAAGGATTTTTCCAACGCACTGCCTGAGAAAACAAGAAAAGCTATAATAAAAATAGTACTTTTATTGAAAGAAAATAAAACAGTGAAAGAATAATCCATTTCAGGTTTTGAATGGGAAAGGTATCTTGACTTCCATTACACAAAAGACTCGGGTTTGTTAGGTTTGTTGAGAAAGTGATGCTAAAGGAGCCATAATTTTCCTGCAGCATCAATCTTTAGTAAATGGAAATAACTTTCTCAGTTGCTATACTTCATGTATCCTAATGTCCTTATTCAAAAGCACAAACTTTAAAGCACGGTCTTTAGATTACAGCAAGAGTGCATAATATTACTTGGAAAGCAAATTTTGTTGCATCCCAACTGTTAAAATGTGTGAACATAAACTGAAGAAAATATTTTACATTTTTGAAAGTAAACAGGCTTCAACATGAAACTTTTGTTTTCCACTCACACTTGCATTTTTACATACCTTCACCAAATTCATTTAAAATAACTGCTATTCTCTTGCTATGTTGTTCAGTCAAAATATAATTAAGAAGAGTAGTTTTTCCAGCACCTAAAGAAAGCAGAACAAATTTTATTAGACTAAAAAGGAACACTGATGTCCCATTCTTTATACTAAGGAGATATTTTGAGATGTCATTCCGGTACTTTTTAAAAAAAATTCTAACCCCTCTAGCTTTTTAAGTCAGCAATCTCCTATACTTGAAAAAGCAGTGTCAAATCAAGTGTTTCTCGAACTTTAGCAACTGAACCGATATATGGATTTCAGCTTCCTTCCATACATGCTGACTGGACAATTCTGGGAGCTGAAGTCCACATCTTCAAGATGCCAAGGTTAAGAAATATCAACTACATTTTAATGTTCTAGATCTAGAACATGGGAGCAATCTTTTAAGTCTTCTTACCCGAATATTTCAAATACATATATATAAAATGTGAAGTCTACTATTCAAATAAGAAGAGTGACATCATTGGGGTTGGCAAAATTAGGGTTGCTTCCTTTCTCAGAACCTGAGCATCCGTATAAGGCTCCTACTTATTCTTTGTGTCCAGGGACAGACATAATGCCTTGACAGCTGGGGTATGCTTGTCCTATCATCACATCTCATCAAGAACTAAGCTCACAGAAAGGAATATTTCTAATGGAGCTCATTTAACCCCCAAATTATTGTGTAAATCGTTTTATATATTCTACCACCTATGAGTAGAAGGCACCTGCAGACTTGCAAAAATTTTCTGCATGGCCACAAAATGCCTTCCCAAAATTGCTATCCATTTATTATGACAAAAAAGTTCAAGTAAAGTAATTCATTAAAAACCAAGAACTGTGACAAATCAGAGTGAATCTACCATTTATTACCTAAATATCCTGAGATTATAGTAACAGGAATCTTAAAATTGTTGCTAGATTGAATGTCTTCTACATTATCTTTTATTGCTGGCTCCCTTATGGGAATCAATTCAGGGCAATCCTCTTCATCATCCATAAATGAACTTTCCATCTCTCACCTGTCAAACTAAAGATAACATTTATGAAATATTATATAAAAAGTCTCAGATATAGATTTCACTAACATATTGAACACAGGAACCCAGAGAGATGGAGGTGGAGAGAATAACACAAGTAGCTATAGTATTTGATATACTGATTTTTCTTTCCATGAACTTCCAAACAGGAGTACCTTTAGCTTCTCCCTCTTTCATCATGGAGAATGAGGAATGCATGTTAAACACTACTTTTAAGTAACCACAATCACTTAAGGAAGCCTGAAGATCAAATGTGATTCAGCATGAATAGCTTGGAGGCGGCTTGACCTCAAGAAGGTCTCTTTTCAAAGAAAAAGGGTAAGAAAGACGACAGTCAGATCATTGTATGCGTTTTCAGAAAGAATGTCAACAGCTGTAGAAAACAGGAGACGCCCTCAGCCAGTTTTCTCGAGCTAGAGCAGGGGCAGCCAAACTTGGCCATTTTTAGACCTGTGGACTTCAACTCCCACAACCCGCCGGCCAGCCATGCTTGCTGAGGAATTATGGGAGTTGAAGTCCACAAGTCTCAAAGTGGCCAAGGTTGGAACGTCCCCGGACTAGAGCCTTTCTGACAGACCGAATGGGACTGTTTCGCGCGAAATTGAAGAAATATTACAATAATGTACCGCGCGAGCCGAGAAAACATATTCAACTCCATCGAGCTTCTCTGCCAGTCCAGATACACACTCGATAATGCTCACGTTGCGGTTAACTTAACAAGCCAAACAATGCATTTCTAAACTCCCCCAACCCACACATTTCTTTCTCCCCCTCCCACTTCCGCTTACCGCCGGTCCTTTGGTTCCCGCTGTTCTAACTCCTCCTCTCTTCTGACAAGTTCCTACCCTAAGTACGCATGCGCCATTTTGTTTCATGCGCTGATAGATGCAACCTGTTATCTTGGGCGGGGTTTCTTCGCCCTTCCTGCATTCAACCAGATTAACAGCTGTGCATCGGTGTAAGTAAGGCAACAAAACTGAGTAGAGAGGGAAAACTGAATTTGAAGACCGCCCGAGCTGCTCAAAAGTTTCCTCTATGATACCTAAAGCGAGGCTTTTGGTATGTCTACTCAGCCAGGGAACAATCGGTATTTCTCTCTGCATTCTGCGACAAACGCAATAGGACGGATTATAATAAATGGATCAATAACACGTTTACCTTAACAGTGCTCATCTATTAAAACAGGGAAAAGTTATGTCCTGACAGCAAGACCAGCCTTTCTAGATTCCAAGCATTAAGTTATGATTGAATCGTAGCCCATACTGTGGCTTAAAGTTGCACCAGGTTCAGTAAAAATACAGTTTTGTTTCAAAATGAAAGATCATTTCTTTCATCTCTACTTTGCAGACCTGGCTATAAATCAGTTTCCCAAGGTGCAATCGTTAATTTCAGCACAATCAAGCAATTTGGGACATTGCTTGCTTGTGCTGAAATTGTTTGCTGTAGAACTGCCATGTTTATTCAGATTTACTGGGCATGATATATGCCATCATCAAATTGTTGCCGTTACATTTTTTGTTTCAAAGTACAGAAAAATTGATTTCTTTACAAAGAATAGGAAAATAATTCAATCACAGAGGTGCAGACTGCTCTTAACATTATGATTTCAAGAAGGATACTAAGGTGAATTCCCCTTTTCCACATGGTTCTGTCATATTGTAAAAGCACTCATAGATACGCAGATGGAAAAAGCAATTTATTTGCTGATGTGTAGCAAGAACAAAGATTGTGTAGAACTACATTTTTCCAGTTTACTTCAAAGTTGCTTTTCAGGTGTTCATATGAGCTGTGCTCCATTTCTGTTCCATATGAGAAGCCATATTAATAATAACTCATGACAATGACATACATATTCTCACAGAAAAGCATTGTTACTGTTTAAAATGTGTGGGCAGAAGCCACAAAATGTATCAAGCTGAAATTTGAAATGACAGATTTATAGGATTGCACTTTCAATGTTCTCTTACCAACATGATCAAACTTTATTTTCTAACAGCAGAAGCTTTTTAAAATTCTCTTGGCACCTTTACCTTATGGAACTTTTTTCTTGTATGTTCCTCATTTCTTTATGCCATGCATATATTGCAAAAAAGGAAGGAAACCAGCAACTGAGTTTGGCCCCTCCCTCACTGCCCAGCATACTGAAGAAATGTAAAACACTTAAAAGGTCTTCGGTTTCATAAATGGATAAATACTCATATTGAGCTGACTTATTCTATTTTTGAACCAGCTAGAAGAAAAAAGCATAGCAGGGTCCTTAAGTTATTTGTTTTTTGAGAAGTTCAGTTTGAAGTGGGATTACTTTGAAATTGGTTGCTCTGATTCTGGAAAACAGAAAAAAAAAAACCTATGTGGAGCCCAGAATAATTTTGAGATTTTTTTTCTGCAGTTACCATTGCTTATGAACTCCAAGCAGCAGCTCCACTCAAGAAGGCAGAATCAGTAGGTTTCAGGGGACTTTCAAGTAATATATTAATATTGGGAAGAACATCTAAGCAGAAGTCTGGTTAATGAGCTTTCCCAGCAGCTATCAGTGCTGGCTTGCCCTGGGAGTGGAGGGGGAGAATGGATAGGAGGTAGAATTCTAGACACTTGCAACCCACAAGACAACACATTGTAGGTCCCACCTGCCTTCAGTCTATTTCTTCCAGATTCAGGTGCACTATACTCACTTGTTTCATAGAGCACTAAATGGTGGAAAGATTGGGGTGTATACAATGATAAGGTTCATAGTAAAGCATAAGAGGTGCTTTCCTATTAAGAGATTCATGTTCAGAGGAAACATATGTGCAGAGTACTTCTTGTCAAGAAACATTTTTATGACACAGAAAGAAAGAAGTTGAAGGGAGCTTGCTTCTTCTAACCCCACTGCCTGCCAGAAAAAAAAAACCATTCATCTTGAACCCTTTCTGGGACTACAGAGGGAAGAACACTCTGTTCCTGGCCACAGGAAGAAAGACACTGTAATTCTGTGCCCTGCTAGGTGCTGTAAAGTGACATGAAGAGTGATTGTTGTTTTGCAACAAGTGAATGCTGCACATCTACACATGTGTGTATTTTGGTTTATTATGGGAAACAGTACGACCGCTTGAGTCTCAGAACAAAAGATGTGATTAAAAAAAAACCTCAGTGTCGGGATCTCCTCCACTTACGGGGACTTGGGACTCAATTCTCTCTTGTGTGTGTGTGTTTGAATATATATACATACATATATTGTGCAGGTATCATAGATCTTGATCCACTTCTGCCCACCAAAGAAATGTCCCCGTTTAGTTGACACTCTTATAATCTTGAAAGCATTACATAATCTTGACTGATAACTGATTATATAACTCCTGCGAATATTTATAAACCCACTACCGTAAATGGCACATCAGCTTAATAATTTCTTGTTGCATTATAATCCAGACAAAGCAAGGTTGTTTACCTTTATTCACTGGGCATTGGGCTTTACTCAAAGCAGTTATGAAAGGTGAGAAATCAAGTAGGCCGATGGTATGCTGCATCACTACAAATCCCACTGCAACCAGAGAGGGCAGTGACACATGGGTAATACCAGTATTGGGAGAAAAAGGGAGGGCCAGAGAATCTGCTGTTCTTGCTCCAAGCATGCAAAAGTACCTATTAGGTTTTCTGGATTTTTGAAATTTTGCCCTCTTTTTATTGCAGTAAAATGGACCTAATTCAATGTCATTTTAATTGCCCCTTTTCATTTCCCGATTCTTTCCCCAAATTCCATGGCAGACAAAGGGCATGGTGTACTTACAACATGTCCAGATTTGCTCTTATAATCTATCATTAATTTGCTTGCATTTGACTGTCTCAGTGCTCCACTCTAGTTGCTCTTAATTCAGGCTTAGGTGCCAAATTCAAGCCACTTGGGGTGTTGACTCGGGGTTCAATGTTTGGTGCAGCTGCTTCCTAACAGCCCTTCTCAACAGAAGAGAATATCTGTAGCTCAGGGTTGAACTCTGGGGTCCTTGGTGCTGTGTAAGCTTGTTTGTTTTCTTGCAGACGTTTCATTACCCAACTAGATAACATCATCAGAACTACAAGGGAGTGGGGTTTCTAAACAGAGACCAAACCCCACTCCCTTCTAACACTGATGATGTTACTTAGTTGGGTAATGAAACCCCTGCAAGAAAACAACCAAGCTCAAACAGCACCAAGGACCCCACAGCTTTTCTCAAGTCTCACCTCCAGGAGTCACTAAACTTAAGAAACCACCTCTTTTGCTTCGACTGAAACCCGAATCTTATACTCCGACAGATAACCCCGAATTCTTCTCGATCGGCGGCCGAGTCCCTTAACGACGTCCATAAATGGGGCTTTCCCGCAAGAATGGCTGCCGCACTGCACTTTTACCCGCAAGGAGCTGACTGACACAGGTCCGCAAGCCAGCCAATAGTTGGAAATGGTAGCCGGGCAACTTCGACTGCGAACGACTCCCTAACTCTGCAAAACAAACAACGGTGGACACCCAGCGGGGTGGAGTTTTGTTGGACGTTTGCAGGGCCGGAAGGGAGTTAAAAATAAATTAGGAAGCAAGCTTGGTCTCAGCGCGGGTTGTTTAAAACCCTCTTCCTCCACCGGGTCTGTTCCAAATGGGCTCTACGCTCCCGTAACAGCCAGCAGTGCTCGTGAAAGCTTTAAAACTTGCTTTCGCCTCTGCGAGATGAGATTTAAATATTTATTGAAGTGCAATTCTCAAACGCCTCGAACTTCTTGTTCCTGGGCTTCCTCTTGCAAGTTCCAACTCGGGCGGTTAGGCGTCGAAGCAAAATTAGGGGTTGGCTTCGGGGGTGCTGCTGTTCCCGGCGCTTCTAGCCTAAAAAGAAATGCCAGATCCCCCTAAGCCGGGAAGCCTTTCAGTTCAGACAAAGGGGCTCCTTTTAAAAAGAGAAGCCAAAGTGGCATAGCGCGCTAGCGCCCCGGGAGCCCCTCGCGCTTTTTCAAGACCGATTGGAGCTTTGCGCCCATCCTGAGTTCCTTGCAGAAGCTGCGCCCTCCCCATTGGCTGCTTCCGACGAGGAAGGTGTGAAATGCGGAAGTTTTCCGCGCCGAATTGACAGCCCGGCTGCCTTTTAAGTGAGCAGTCGCCGCCGTTCTTGGACCCTCCATGGCTACTCTGCCCAGTTCCGACCGGAGGGCGTTTGCCCTGAAAATCAACAGGTAGGCGTCGTCTCCTGGCGTTTGGAAGGGGCTTTATTTACTCCTTGCCCTTCACCGGCTGCGCGAGTTGGGGCAGCTTTTGCTGGCGTGCCTGGAGGCTGATTGGGTGGAGTGGGAGGAGGAACGGAGAGCCGCGGCTTGAGCAGTAAGTAAGGTATGAGGATGAGCTACGGATCTGATGAGAGAGCCACGCGCCGGTTGGAGGGTGTGTAGAGAGACGCTCACATTCTGTACTGTGAGTTATACCGAGTTTATAGGTCAGCATATATTCTCCCCTTATTAGAGAGATTGCCAGGGAGGGCAGACAATTTTTATGTAGGCTTTCTCCTCCAGAATTCAAACCCTTCTATCACGCATGCAGTGGCAAAATACTGTGTTGCAGCAATGTCCACAAGAAAAAAAATGGTTACAGATTTATAGCCCTCAACTTGTGCCAATTTTTTGGAGATATCTCTAATAATTTTTGGAACATTATATTTACTCACACACTTATCGGCTTTCCGCTCACGTAAACTAGGGAGTGACCCTAACATTTTGAGAACATGTATTTTCTTAACAGGGATGTTATTATTTACTATTAATGTCAGTACTATTTTTTTTAATATATTGTAAAAAGTGACGGCTATTGCTGGTCTATGACTGTAATAAAGTTATTATTATTATTATTATACGCTCACATTCAAGGAATTTATTCTGGCCCTGTACAGAACTCCCCTATCCTAGATGAGTTACCACTTTAGCATTTTTAGACTCTTCAGCAAGGGTGTTCAACCTTGACAACTTTAAGACTTTAACTCCCAGGAGGATGGCTGGGGAATTCTGGGAATTGAAGTCCACAAGTCTTAAAGTTGCCAAGGTTGGAAACCCCTGCTCTAGATTCAACAGTTTCTTCCTTTGGAAAGTACCCTCCCTGTTAAATAATTATGCAAAGACGTTATTTGTGTAGGGAGTTATTTGCTGTGTAAAACATCTTTATAGTTCTGGCAAGTAGAAAATGCCAAGTGTTTGGTCAGAACTTGCTCTGAGCCTGTTTATAATACTATCAGTAAATCTTTAACAGGATGTTTTACTTCTTTAAGATGACTTAATTTGGAATAATTCAAAAGACTTCTTTGGAGTTTTCCTATGACCTGCCCTCACAGTATATTGAGGTTTTCTTCAGCAGTTAAATTCTGCAATCCACAAATCAGTCATTTTTCCCTTTTTTAAAGAATTCCTGTAAATATAATGGGATTAAGCTGGAGGCAAGACATTGAGGAAATAACATGCAGTTTGTGGTTACAGTGTGTCATGTCTTATGGTTTGTGCAATTGCATAGCAGACAGAAATTTAGCAGAGACTTTTATTAAACACCACCAAATAGATTGACTTGCTGAATATGTGGTCACAAAAAAAGTTTAATAGTTCTGACATTTAGAACTAACCAGACTTGTAGCAAGTATTAATTTCATGTGAGATATTTTTCCCCAAAAGGAATAATATATGTAATTAAACATACACTTCTTGCTTTTGATTTTAGACTGTATTCTTCAGTACTCATTGCAACAATATTATTAGTGAATGAATTCATTTTATACCTTGTTGCATTTCTTGAGTATTTCATAATTTGATTTTATACTTCAGTGAGTTTTCTGTTTCTTACACAATTACATTTTAATTCATTATACATTTTGCCTTGCCAATATTATTGAGTTGTTACAAATAGAACAGGAGATTCTACAGTTGTTAAACCACAATAATAATACTGATACATTATCATTATTATTTATGTGTATATTGCCAGACTTACAACTAAAATATCTTGCAGGCTATTTTCTTTTAATCCGGTATGATACTACAATATTTATTTTAATATTTCAACCCTGATATTATACTGCAACTATAACCCTCATTCAAATCCTTATGATATTGAAGATTGCACTATGCAGTGTTATTTTTGGCCATCTGAAGTCGTGATATTACATATTGTAGATAAACAGTATTATGCTTATTTACAGAATGCAATATAGATAAAAACCTGACTGATAATATTTAACTTTAGGTTCCTGTGATCTTATTAGATCTCATGAATGACAAGAACACATTTTGTAACTGCTGTTCCTCATTTTAATTTTAAAATCCTTTCCCAAGATGAAGATAAATTAATTTTGTAAAAAAAAAAGACTAGAGTCTTGAATAATAAATTATTTTTCACTATAGAAAACAGAGTGAAACAAAAGACCTCTTACTTTTTTGGACTGGAACTAGGACAGTGTTGTGAGATCAAGAGGGTTGTTGGAGAAGGATCAGAACCTTACACATACTTTACAACATACTTTACAACAGGCTTTTGAACCTTACGGTGCATCTTGCCTATTATAATTCTTCCTCTGCATTGGATTTAATTTTTAGGGTGTTTCCTTTATTTCTTTAAAACACGTCACATCTGGGGTCAGACTTGGAAGCCTTTCCAAGATCTTTCTCAGCATGTTATCCAAGTCAGGTCTCTAAATTCATTGTTTTCTTTACAAAATAGAACATAAAGCAAAGATTGTTTCTGGGTTATAAACCCATGGTATCTTTTGGCGCAAAAACCAGAAAATGAATACAAACAATTCCTGTTTTTTGGTTAATTCGATTCATTCTTTCCACTTGTGGAAAGAGCCCAGCTCATGTGATGTGCAGGACCCAAACTATTGTCTGCAGAGAGTCATGGCAGTGGCTTTGAGGCTGTTACAAAAACAGAAAGAGCAGAAGCATTCCTTAAATCCCAGGGAAGAAGAAGGTTTTAGGAAGATGCTCAGGCTGGCTCCTCCCTGATATTATTGGGTTGTAAGAAGAATGGGAGGAAAAACACAAACTTGCAAAATTTTGTTAATAGACCTTATATCAGCGGTGTCCAATCTTGGTAACTTTAAGACCTGTAACTTCAACTCCCACAATTCCCCAGTCAGCCATGAATTCTGGGAGATGAAGTTTATAGATCTTAAAGTGGACACTCCTGGCCTATCTCAATAAAGCTTCCATTTATTTTGTGGAGTCTGTTTCCTATTCATGTCAGCTTTGAAGGACTCATGTTGTCAATAAAACCATTTCCCATTGTCAGTGTCCTTCTTAATAGAAAATGTATCGATATTTTTTTAATTTCTGCCAGCTAATGTAAGATCTTTACAAACCTGAATTAAAGAGGTAATAGCAATGATCTATTATTATACAACATCTATAAATTCCAAATGCGCCGTCTTGAGGTTGTGCACAAAGTAGAAAATGTGTTTTATTCAAGTCAGTTATAGTCTGGCTGAGCCAAAACTTAGAATGTTTGTAATGTTCTGGTTTTCAGCTCAGAAAAAAAAATGAAAAGGGTCTACAGATTTTTTTCTTTATACATTTTTACATTAAATTTTGGACTGTCAGTTATTTTTCTCATGATAAACACTGGTCACTGGATGGACAATTGTGCATAGTAAGAGAAAGTCTAGTGATGGCAGAATAGCAGTTTCATATAATGCAATATATCCTGCAAATGTTATTTAATGATGATAACATGAGAATGCATGAATGTTTTGCTAGCCCATGGCCAGACATAGATTGTTCTTGTTTCTTTCATTGTTGCCTGGTAGATTAGCCTGTTTTTGACTTGATTGGGATTTGGGTCACACTGTCTTCTAGCAATTCACTTGGTATTTTTGCTTTGTCTTTTATATGTGCCAGCAGGGAATACATGCTTCTAAAATTAGGTGTCAGGCTTTGCTATGAGAATAGACCCATTTAATCTCCTTGTTTCATGTTTGGAGGCCAAAAAGGTTCTTGAGCCATAAGTTAATTTCCTCCCCTAGGTCTGTATGAAATGAGTCATTATGAATTATATAAGTAAG
The DNA here is from genome assembly GCA_023970755.1 of Azemiops feae. NCBI lineage: Eukaryota > Metazoa > Chordata > Lepidosauria > Squamata > Viperidae > Azemiops > Azemiops feae. The sequence continues at coordinate 272,736 of JALGBA010004255.1, read as the reverse complement.
GCAGCCATCATAGTACAACCCATGAATAGAACAATCCCCCTCTACATAATGTAATCAATGGAGCCTAGATGGCAACTAAATACAGTTTTATTGTGTCACAAGCCCCATACCCACATCTATGTGGTATCTGGAAAAAAAATTAGTGACATATGATATTCTCTTTAAGTGTGGAAATAGCCATGCTGCTGTTTGATTTACCTGAAAAACTGGTTGCTGAACAGTCAAACTTAGTAATCGCAAGTGAAGCTTTGAACAGCAGAAACAGATGCAAATTTCTTTCCATTCACATTCTTCAGTCAGAGAGCTCTAGTTTCTGGTAGCTATGAGATTAAAACAATAACTCTAAATATTTACTCATTTTTGTGCTTAATCTCAGACATTTCTAACAATGGGTTGAAGTCTCTCTCTGTTGAAATGCCAAAACAGTGTTGAAAGAATGTGTAACTAACTTCACAACCTGAAAAATCTGGCTATTGTGTATGCTATCATCACAGTGAAAAAATGCTGTTTTTCTGTTTGTATTATAGCTATGGAATGCATGAGTTGGGCTTATTAATTAAAAAAGTGTTGTAAACAATACGCGATAGTCTCTATTGAGTACCCTCGTAATCAGATTTAGCATTTCTTTTTCCAACTATCTTAGTATTTGGGGAAAAAATTGCATTCCTATAAAAGTACTATTTTAAGGGAAACTAACCATTCATCACCAATCCTTAATTATGGCCTTTAACACAGAAAACATACACAAAAATATACTGCACACAAGATACACAAACATAACATCCCCCATTATTATTTGTACAAACAACTCAAGGGAGTGAACATGTCCAACACACCTTTCTCCTCCATTGTTTCCCCACAACTATGACCCTTTGAAATGGGTTGCGCTGAGAGAGAATGACTGGCCCAAAGTCATCCAGCTGGCCCAAACTCACCCAGCCTAAGGCAGGACTAGAACTCTCAGTCTCCTGGTTTCTAGCCTGGTGCTCAACCACAACACACCCCCCCACACACACACAAACACACTTTCTCTCTCTCCCCTCTAAAATAGAGATGAATAAAATAGGCATAAAATTAACAGTTAATAATATAAACAATAGCGACGACTACCAAAATTAACAATCTTCTGTTATAAATAGAACAAATAGAACAAACAGAGATGCAGAATCGGGCAACCTGAAAAAATACATCAGAATCCTAAGAAGTGATCAAATGAACATCATATTTTCTGCCAGGGTATTTCTTAGAATGGGATAAATGATTGTCATTTGAGATTCCCTGTGAGAAAGCAACAGAGGAGCATATAGCTCAGGGACTTTATTACAGCCACCCCCACATTGGCATTAATGTTGAGGGGTGTTTTTTGTAATGCCCCCAGGGGACTGTGAAGGACTGTGAAGGATAAGCATCCAACCTGATAAAGGTGAAGACCCAGTGCAGTGTCCATTTTAGAACAAAGGAGAGATAGATGATGGCACATGCCTATGTGGAAAAAAAAATCTCCAAATCCATGTCATTCGATAACAGATTTAGATTGGTTTGGAAATACCAGTATCCCAGATACAGAGTGATTCCTGACATCTTTAAACCCTAATAGACAAAGGCTCTCCAAAGAGAGACCTAAAGACTGAGGGTTGCTATTAGCTCTCGTAAGCCAAGTTGATTTAAAATGAACTGTAATCCTCCATTCTTATCATCATCGAAGGAACAGCTGAAGGAAGCTTTTTTTTTAATTGCCCTACTAACAACTGCTTCTCAGCTGTCCATTTTCTTTCGTAGGCGTATGGAAAGAGAAGCACACTCTGACCTCACGTTCACAGGTTAATGCTTACTGGGATTTTATCGTCTCTGTGTAGTGGGTGTATTTTATTTTGTACTCTGACCATCTTTGCAGGCTAGGTGAAGGATAGGGTTTAAGGTACACATTTTAAGACAAATAAAGTGTACTACCACATGTTATCAAAAAGAAATTCACACATTAGGAGCCCAAAAAGATTTAAGTAGGTAAGTAGGTGAAGTATTTGAAGCTGGCTTTTTTTGACTTCCTGTTGTTATTCTACTATCTTGCCCAGATATGTGTTCTAATAGAAGATGAAGTTTTATTTCTTCCTACTAAGTTTGATAACTTTATACTAGTATAAAGCTCTTTAAAAACAACAAGTTTGTTGTGAATTCTTGTTTGATTTGAAATCTAACAAGGTCAGCCTTTTCTTTTACTCACAGAGCAGTGAGTAAAAGCTTTTGTTTTACATCGTGCTCAGTGAGTCTACTGATAAATTCATGGCCATCCTGTTAGCATATGATAATATCAGCCATCCGTTGCTTTTGGGGGCCTGCCAAAATATGACCTGGATTTGTAAATTCTGAGTGAAGAATATTCAACTAGAGTAAGTTGATCATTTGTGGTTATCAGCAGGCCTTCCTGTTTAGTGGCTTCCAGAAGTTTGTGTCTGAGTGACTTGACTTGTAGCAATCCTGGCAGATTGTGACACATTTACTTCCTATTGCTGATTTCCACTTAAAACAGTGCCAAAATACTTGCTGAGTCTCAAGAGTTGGCTCTAACTCAAAATCTCCTTATTTCTCACCAAGCTGCGCATTTTATTTATTCATTAAATTTATATACCACCCATCTCCCTGATAAGGTGGAGTCTTATATCTAGGGAAGACACTGAATACTTATCCACTAAACAGTTTTGGTCACCACAATGTAAAAAAGATGTTGAGACTCTAGAAAGACAGGCTTAAGATACAGAAGGATCTGGACAGACTTGAACATTGGGCACTAACTAACTAAATGAAATTCAATGGTGAAAAAAGCAAGGTTCTACATTTAGGCAAGAAAAACCAAATGTACAGGTATAGTATAGGGGGTACCTTGCTCAATAGTAGTAACTGTGAGAGGGACCTCGGAGTCCTAGTGGACAATCACTTAAATATGAGCCAGCAGTGTGCTGCAGCTGCCAAAAAGGCCAACACAGTGCTAGGCTGCATTAACAGAGGGATAGAATCAAGATCACGTGAAGCGTTAATACCACTTTACAATGCCTTGGTAAGGCCACACTTGGAATACTGCATCCAGTTTTGGTCACTGCGATGTAAAAAAGATGTTGAGACTCTAGAAAGAGTACAGAGAAGAGCAACAAAGATGATTAGGGGACTGGAGGCTAAAACATATAAGGAATAGTTGCTGGAATTGGGTATGTCTAATTTAATGAAGAGAAGGACGAGGGGGGACACGATAGCAGTGTTCCAATATCTCAGGGGCTGCCACAAAGAAGAGGGAGTCAAGCTATTCTCCAAAGCACCTGAAGGCAGGACAAGAAGCAACAGATGGAAACTAACCAAAGAGAGAAGCAACCTAGAACTAAGGAGAAATTTCCTGACAGAACAATTAATCAGTGGAACAACCTGCCTCCAGAAGCTGTGAATGCTCCAACACTACAAGTTTTTAAGAAGAGGCTGGACAGCCATTTGTCTGAAATGGTATAGGGTTTCCTGCCTATGACCTAGATGACTTCCAAGGTCCCTTCCAACATTATTATTATTATTATTATTATTATTATTATTATTATTATTATTATTATTATTATTATTATTATTATTATTATTATTATTATTATTGTTGTTGTTGTTGTTGTTGTTGTTGTTGTTGTTGTTGTTGTTGTTGTTGTTGTTGTTGTTGTTGTTGTTGTTGTTGTTATACACTCTGCAAGAGAGAAAGAGAAAGGGTATTTGCTTAGTCAGAACTCCTTTACACAACAAAATGAACATTTTGAAGAGATGATATAAGAGAAAGATGTATATATTTGCTGTGGCTAATCAGATCCTATTGTTGTCAAACATTTGTTTTGAGTAATTCTGTATGTCACACGGCTCATTATTGTGAATGATGAACTAGAAAAATAAATTGGGGTTCATTCTCATTCTCCGAATTCTTACCTGATCCTCCTTTGGTCGGTTTACTTAAACAATTTTCTCTTCTGTGACAGCCACTAGAGGGGGCTCATCTTCTGCAGAGCAAAAATTTAAGCTACCAAGATGCTTAAGCTAAATTTCACTTTGTGAAATCTTGACAAGCTTCTTTTTTTCTGTATTGTGTCTTTTAAGGTGAACTCCTCCTCTCAGGTGATTCTAGCATTTTTCTTAGCATTTTTAATTTTAATTTTCCAGTTTTGTCTCACATTTTTCTATAGATTATTGCCATATAAATATTTTGGCGAGGGCTTTATAGTGCCAGCCTTTCTGGCTGCCAGCCAACAAGGTAGCCAGCTGGCTGCCTGCCGCAGTCCAGAGTTCTGCAAACTCAGAACTTTTTAGAAGCAAACAAACAAATGGCAAATCCAAGGGAAAAGACGAGAGACACAGCGAGGTGGAATCCAGAGGTCAAAGCATAGCACCAGAGCTGAGATTTGAAAAGTTATTCTCAGCATTTTCTCTCAGGGAGGGAGGCCAATAAAGAAGCTGCACAGAGGCACCACCCAAGTGCAAAGCTAAGGTACATTACTTGCTGGAATACTCCTCTCCTGCCAGCCTGCTTCTTGGCTGATCCGTCTGATCTGTTCTCTGTAGTTGTATCTTTAATGCAGGCCTCTGTTTGGGACTGGATGGGTGAACCATAGAGTCTGAGGGATGTCTGTGGGTGCAGGTGGGAGTCCTGGGGGGGTTGCTAAGCCTGCCTCAACCAGAGGAGGGTCATTGGCTTCAATATTGCTGGAATCTGCCTCTTCAGTACTATTATTCCTAGAATATATATTATTCCTGCGCTGTTGCTGTTGCTGCTGCTGTTCCTCCTCCTCCTCCTGGGCCATAAAAGGATTGACCTATGGCCTGTCTGTCACCATTTCAAGAGTAGTTTCTGGGGATATGTTAATCACAAACATTTACACTCCGGAAATTAAAAAAAGGGAAACAGCTTGAGCAGAGAGAAGAACCGCAACAAAGTACAGTTAACAGATTCTGTTCTGTTCTGTATTTGAGATGTCAGTTTACTGTGGAAAGATGCCAGACTAAGAAACAGACACTATGTGGGCCTAAAACTACTTTTATTAGAAGGGCTATTGCAACTGAATCTTGCAAATCTGAACGTGCTTCCTTTTCACCCCCGGTTTTATCTTCATGAGAAGTGAGGGCTTCTCTGAGGCATTTTCACAAATCTGTTTTGGTATGGGCTCATGTCAAGTTTCTCTGGTGGGTTGTCTTGGTAACAAACCTTCCTTCTGTTTGTCAAAGCCGTTTCTGTGCTGTCTGCCGTACAGGCAGTCCTTGACTTACAACCATTTGTTTAGTGACTGGTTAAAGTTACAACAGCACTGGAAAAAGTGACTTATGACCGTTTTTCACACTTATGACCGTTGCAGCATCTCCATGGTTACATGATCAAAATGCGAGTGCTTGGCAACCGGCATGTATTTATGACAGTTGCACTGTCTCAGGGTCATGTGATCACCATTTCTAACCTTCCCAGCTGGCTTCCAACAAGCAAAGTCAATGGGGGAAGCCAGATTCACTTAATGACTGCATGATTCCCTTAACAACTGTGGCAAAAAAAAATTGTAAAATGGAGCGCAACTCATTTAACAACTGCCTTGCTTAGCAATAGAAATTTTGCGCTCAATTGTGGTTGTAACTCGATGACTACCCATACCACAACCTTGTATTCCTCTAGAACAGTGTTTCTTAAACATTTTTCTCTCAGGATCCTTTCCTTTTTTTTTAAATTATGGAGGAACCCAAAACAGGGTTTGGGTGATATCTATTGACACTCATTAAAAGATGAAAGTGATGCATACATAGAATATTTATTTATTGAATCATGTAAAAATAATATCAAACCACTAGATATTGACATAAATAAAATATTTTTCAAGAAAAATGTGTATTTTTCACAAATAAAATAATGAGAAGAGTGACATTGTTTTAATTTTTTGCAAATATCTTCAGTATCTGGGTTAATAAAATATAAAAATAGGAAGCAGCAGCAGCCCTCTTTAGTTAGCAAGTTCATTAAGATAAGAGGTTTTTTTAATGCATAGAACAGTGATTTCCAACCTCCACAACGATTAGAGTTGTGGACTTCAATTCCCAGAATTTTCTAGTCTAGCCAGTGCTGACTAGGGAATTCTGGGAGTTGAAGTCCGCACTTCCTTATATTGCTGAGGTTGTATTGCCCATAAAACTAGGCACCTGAGTTGGTGTGGAACTGGAAAGAACCTAGTCCCTGAATTTGAGAGAGAAACACTCTCAAGCGAAGAGACATCTGCATACCTCGTTTTTCTATTAATGCTAAAAATGCTAACCGGGATAACAGGTAACAGTTTGATTACGTGGAATGTGCTCAAATATTTAAGAAAATATGGTCAGTTAAATGTAACAGGTGTAACCAATTCTGTTGTCTTTTTTAAATTGAAGGCATTCCTCAGCAGAAATAAGACGACAGTTTGTGCATCAACCATCCTTTGGACCCTTCAGTCAGCGAAGTAATAGTTCGCCTGGTTTTTCTTCCATTAATCTGGTAAGTGTAAAAACCGTTACTTTTTTAAGATTTTTTTTTATGCCACCTTTATTTTTTCATAAATAACTCAAGGTTAGGAGGAGTAGGAGTAGGAGGAAGGAATATCTAATATTCCTTCCTCCTCCTCCTTTCTCCAGAACAACAACCCTGTGTGGTAAGTTGGGCTGAAAGCGAATGACCGCCCCTAAGTCACTCAGCTGACTTTCATGCCTAAGGCAGGACTAGAACTCAGGGTCTCCTGGTTTCTAGCCTAGTGCTTTAGTCACTAGACCAGGGATGTCAAACTCGCAACATCACATGATGTGTCACGATGTATCACGACTTTTTTTTCCATTGCCGGCAATGGGGTGGGTGCGGTTTCGCTATGATGCATCCGGCCCATGGGCTGGCAGTTTGACACCCCTGCACTAGACTAAACTGGCCCTTATTAATGTTTGCGCTTCATTTATCCCAGTTAACATGAGGAAGGACACTATGTCTATGAGATAGGGTCAGGGGAAGGAAAGTTAGAATAGTGTTGAAGAAAAGAATTGTGCCTCTCATGATTCAACTGTGAATTCCCCCTTTATTATTTTTTTTAATGACCCTTAGATGCCCTGACAGACATTGGCTCCAATAAATTTATATATATATAAGTATGTGAAAGTTTGCTCATATATTGAAGAGAAATTAAGGGGCTTAGAGAATTTTTTCTGCCTACTAAAAAAATTACTTAAAAGTGATATTATATAATCGGAATTGAAAAATAACAAATGTGTCTTATTAATAACTATACTATGAAGTTGTCTGGGGACAGTGCTTTCTCAGTGATGGAGCACCCACAAAGTCAGTAGGCAGTCTGTTCCATTGTTTAATACAGTAACTCTCACAATCAAGAAATTTCTTGTTAATTCAAGTTTGGATCTCATTGTTAAGCTGCCACTGATTGGTTCTTGTCTTACCTTCAGATGCTAGGGAGAATAAAACTACTCTTCTCTATGACATTCTATCGTATATCAGAAGACTTGCTGTCATGTTTTCCCTTATTCTTCCCTTCTTTTAGCTAAAAATACCAGTCTTTGTAGGATTTAACTTCCAAGCCATCGTTGTTATTCTTCCCTTCATAATTTCCAGTTCCCCAGCATCTTTTGTGTGTTGACGAGAACTGGACACAGTATTCCAAGTGTGGTCCTACCAATGCAACACAGAGCAGTGTTATCACTTCCTGTGAGATCCTATGCTCTGTTGATGTAATCTCAAATTACACTGGCTTTTTGGCAGCTGCTGCAAATTGTTGGTTTATCTTTAATCTATGGTCTACCAAGTCCCCCAGACCTCTCTCGCAAGTACTGTTACTAAGCCAGTGTTAGAATTATTAGCAATCTTCCCTAGCTTTGTGTCATACACAAATATTATACATACGCCTTTTGTTCTTTCATCTAAGTCATTTAATAGGATGTTGAACAGTACTGGGCCCAGGACAGAACGCGGAAGTACCCCACTGCATTTGCTGTTCCATATGGACATAGATGGATCAAAGATCATGTGTTGGCTATGGTGTTCAGACATCTATGAATCCAACTGATTTCGTTATGATGTTCTGCTGAAAGTTTGTGTTATGGGATTATGCTATTAAAAAATAGCCCCATACAATTTCTTATTTCTTAATTGATTCAATTCTGTTTGAAACAGAGTATCATCTTTCACAATTAATGTTGTATAATGTCTGTGTGGACATTTAACACATGAATATTATGAAATACAAGTTATGAAATATCTTGAGAGAACATTACAAAGGAGTTTTCAAGTTCTGATGCTTTTATCAAAATGACAAAAGCCTTATCACATCATCAAACTGCAAACTCTGTTCCTTTTATATTATAATGCTCTATAAAAGGATGAGAGAAAGCCTGTTTTTGCCATTTGTCCAATCTTTCTGTAGACATCACTGATTACAAATGTTACTATAAAGAGACAATATTTTCTTTTTGATTTTAATATCTGTTAGAGTGAATTGAATTTTGCAGAACTTTGTTCAACTAATTTTAAATTTATCCTCAGACCTTTTAATTGTATTTTAATAAGAACAAACAGGTTATTAGGAACCCACAGTTCTGAAAACTGAAACACAGTAAATATATATTTCCTGTCTCTTGAAGTCATCTAATTCACTTCCTCAACTTGAGCAGCTGTCGGTTTAACTTTGTTGGTGGTTCATTGGATGATAAAAAGTGTGTATTTTGTTCTCAAAAGGCTTTCTGCCAAGTTGCTTACTTTTTGTTTCATCTATCCACCATTTTGATTGCATCACACTGCTAATTTTACTGCACTAAAAAGGTACAGTATGTTAATTGCTTCTCTGTAAGCCTTAGATTGCCTTTTATAGATAAACCACACTGCCAAAATCTTAACTGCTGCTTTTCAACTAATGGCTTTTACCTTCCTGTAACAATTCTTTCGTCTACATATTTGTCACCTCTCAATAATTCCCGGTTGGTCTGGGCATGTGCTATGTATATGGGCTTTGGGGCTGCATTATATATTTACCAAGTCTGCTGTTGTCTATAATTAGCTATCAATATGTATATTAATATTTAATTTTATAGTTTTTAGTTTAATCTGTTAAATGCACATTAAAAATTATAGTGGGGATAAATGTGGTTCTACCCAAAGAGAAGACAATCGCAGTCTCCGGACACATTCAAGAAGTTACACCAGAAAAAAAGATTATTTATACCTCAAAAAATTCCGTATACTAATTCTACCGTACCCAGTTTCCTTGCTTTGACAGCTAGAATGGCCGAATAGAGTTCAAGGGCTTAACATATGAATCATTAGGACTTCATGTTTTATTCAGGCAGCTGGAGTTTCTTTACTGACTGAAGATCCTGATTTTTCTAAGTCCTCATTTGTACGGAGAGCCTGTATCAATGATATTTTCAACTGCAAAGACTCACAAAGAGTACCATTTTTTATTGTAAGCCACCCGGTGAAATGGGCAGTATAAAAATGTGATGGATAAATAAATACATAAATAAAATAAAACAGAAGAAGGACAGTCTAGTTTACTCATTGTAGTCTTCCTTGTGGCAAGAATGTACCGCTCTCAAATTTGCTAGCTTGTGACAATATCTTCCTTTATGACCACATTCTCGCTAAAGTAAAATGACTTCCGCTTCTATTCGCATCTTGACGTTTAGTTTGGTTATGTAGCAGATGGCACTTCCCTAATGAAAGTAGTTGTGATTTCTTTTTAATTATGAAGAATTAAATCTCATAGATGTAAAGAGAAATTAAACTGAAAGAGCTAAATATAGAATTGAGTTGAATCTTCAGCAGGAAACTGCTTATATAGGTTTGTTTGACATTACTGAAAAAAGAGAAGAGGTAGAAGAAAAGGAAAGGTATGTTATTTAGTTGTCTAGCAATTTCTCCTCATTTAACCTATCGTCTAATAAGTTAAGGGGATTTAAGTAGACTAATGTTTTAAAACTATAGACTTAACAATTATGGTTATGTGTAAGAATTTAAGCTTGATTTATGCCCTTTGTTCTTGATCCTTAAAATGAACTTTTTTGGCTGCTAGTGCATTTGAGATTAATATTTAATGGAGACTCAGCAATGTGTTTTATATTCCTAAAAAAGCACGAACAAACTGTTTTCTTTCTTTTTCTTTTTTTGTAACATTTAGCCTCAGTTTTATGATGCTGTAGACCCAGTGGATTTTGAAGGTCTCTTAATGATGCAGCTGAATAATCTAGATTCAGAACTCTTGCAAGAATTGGGTGATTTTCCTGAAGATGATTTGGAGGTGGTTTATGCTGCAAAGGAGCACAGAACCTTGGAACCATCATTACCAGAAGAACGGTGAGGAAACTTTTTTAATCAAGCAGCTAAAGCCTGTTTTTATGTTCCTATTCCTTTTGGATTCTTTGTACCAGAAGTGTTTCTCATCAATGTATTCTGGTTACCCACTGGTCTGACAAACATCTTTTTATTGCTGCATATTCTGGGATATCACTATAACACTTCAAATAATCTCTGGAAAAATAATTTGTTTTCAGAAATTGTATTCATAAATGTTGAATTCACTAAACATTTATTCACCCAGGGCAAACTCCCTGTACAATGTACAATGATAGAATGGTGATAAATAGAATAAGTACAAAGTTTGAATTGATAGAGTTTCAGATTTTCCCAATTCAAAATACAGAGCCAGAACAAACCATTTTGACCTTAGATCTTGACTTACCTTAGGGTTTGCCCATCATTCCCATTGGCACAAGTTCCTCTGATTCCTCTTTGCTTTTCTTAACTCTATCTAGTGGCAAGCTAACGGCAGTACAATAGCAATATGTTTTTCTGTCTCCACCACATGCCAGTTATTATATCTCTTTTTTTCTCACAAGTGACAAGTACCATAAGGTACTTATAAAGGTAAAAGCTATGGAAAGAGAAGGAGAGACTATATTGGGATTATATCGAAAGGAAAAAGTTAATTCTCTTTCCCTTTATGTTCCAAAGAAAATTGCTCCCCTTCTGACCCAGGGTGGTAGTTAGCACATGTAATTGGACCCTAGTCTGTGGTGATTGAGGGTTATTGCCTGTGAGTATAATCCAAGGTCTATTGCTGAAGACTTCACAGTACTTGCACAGCACCACTTGCAATTTGGTAATCCGGGACACACTCTTCACATAGAGAAAAAAACTTAATAAACCTAAAGTTTCCAGAACAAGAGAAAGATGGAAATTGAGCCTTATGTCTAAAAAGGGGATTTGCTAGCACATTGTATAGTATGGACAAGAAAAAAGATGTAAAAAAATTGAACATTGAGTTCACTGTTATATACAACTTTTGCTGGAATTTCTTTCACTGTGGCTTCTGCAATTAAATTCCTTCTTTGAAGTTTTTGGATTGTAATATACCTATTTAATTGGTTCCAGTGTAGCCTACCAGGGACAAGCCCAACAATCACAAACATTAGAACATTTTAATTTTCATTAAAGCATTTTTTTTTCTCTCTGAAGAATTTTCTATTAATTGATATGGAGATCCTAGGATTGAATATTTTCATACAAAATATGTACTGTATCAACGAATTGCATCGTTTTCCTCGGATGAGATAAAGGGATTATTTTATCCATGTTACCAGAATCCCTTTCTTACTGAATTGTGCTTTAACTGACCGGTGCTTCCCCAGTCCTTTTCTTTGTTTCATTATTTACATGTTGTATGGTTTATACTTTGGAATATAGTCATTATACTTGATAATACTATCAGTATCTTTTAATTTTTAAGTTAGTTTTTATAGATGATATTTTCTTATAATATGTTGAAAAAGATGTTCAAAAATTTATCTTGAAAACTGGATTTAGAGAGTACAAAAGTGGCTTCAAAATTAACATTTTTTTTTATTATGCGGGATGAATAGCTATGTTGCTGTTATTTTATTGACTAGCTTTCTGTATAATCACTGATTATGCATAGAAATATTTTTGCTTCTTCCTAGAACTGAATTGGATTTACATGTTCGGGACTGTGTTCAGACTTATATTCGTGACTGGCTGATTGTGAATCGAAAGTAAGTCCTTCATTTATAACTCAATAATTACCCAGAGAAAAATTAAAGTCTATTGCTTTGATTAATTATCTAATTATTCAAGAAGTAAGTGATAATCACTTTCATTAGGCTTACTAAATGGATCGAGTTCAGAAAATATTACTGACACTGATAATGGTCTGTTACAGTTGGATACATATTGTTTTTGTTGTTAGTTGCGAAGTTGTGTCCGACCCATTGCGACTCCATGGACAACGTTCCTCCAGGCCTTCCTGTCCTCTACCAACCAAAAATAATCATTTATGGTTGACAGGGAAGGAAACAATAATGGCTGTGCTCTCACATTTGTCTAATTTCAGCAGCATTTCCCAGATTAGAGTTGTGCATACTTGGTGCTTCAGCGAACCTTCATTTGGAAATACTCTGCATGATTAAAAAGTGACAGGAAAAATCTCAAGTGCAGCCATTTTATTATGGCCTACAAAGCAAAAGGCTCAATGGCACTTGCCTTTTGGCTTAAAGAAGTATCACTGACATATTGGAGAGGAGCAGAAAATAGTGAAAATAAGTCTAAAAACCTATTAGACCCAAAGTACCATGGACATGATTCTCTTGATAGTTTTGGACAACATCTGGAACTGCGGTTTTGGGGGGTGGGGGTGAGTGTTCTCTTGAAAAAAAATATACATAAGGATTACCCTCCATATTCTTCTGTGGTAGTAACCCAGATAGCAATTCATTATAACTTTGTATTCCATTTAAGCAGTTCTTAAATTAATTTGGGGTATTGTATATATTTTGATAGCATTTGTTTGCATGACAGCAATTGATCTTTCATTTTGTCTCCTTTTCTAAAACTGAAATCTAATTGGCTGTTTTATTGAAGAAATCAAGGAAGTAATGAGGCTTATAACTTAATGAAAACGGGATCCAGAGCAGACTTCCACAGAAGCCTTCGAAAGCAAACATTTGAATCTGAAACGTTGGATTTTGACGATTCCAGTTATCAGGTACTCTTAAGAATAGCCTTAAAAGAATGTTTTGATAAGAAAAATGGAGCAGTAGGAAATGGCAGAGCAAAGTTGCCAGTGGGAGGAACCTCTTTTCCCCAGAATGCCTTGAGATCATTTGTGTGTATGCTACAGGGCCACCCAAATGACAGGTCTAAACTTCCTTCCCAAATTAGAAGGAATAGCACCAAGGTGATATGGGAACTTGAAAAACAATGCAGCATTCTTTTTTAAATAGTGTGGAGTAAGAGAAGAAAGTTGTCTTATCTTTAAATGTTATGCTGTATAACAGGAGGGAATCCAATCTTGGCAACTTTTAAGACCCGTCGACTTCAACTGAAAACCATGGAATTCTGGAAGTTGATGTCCACAAGTCTTAAAGTTGACACGTTTGGACATTCCTGCTCTATAGCAGTCTAAGAATTCTTAAATCTTCTCCCAAAGTATCTTGTTCTACTATTTTTTCATATAAAAAAGATCTTAAGACTCTAGAAAGTATGCAGAAAAGAGCAACAAAGATGATTGGGGGACTGGAGAAAAAAAAACAATTGAACAGTTGCAGGAAGTGGGTATGTCTAGTTTAATGAAGGGAAGGATTAGGGGTGACATGATAGCAGTCTTCCAATATCTAAGGGACTGCATCAAAGAAGAGGGAATCAACCTATTCTCCAAAGCACCTGAAGGCAGGACAAGAAGCAACAAATGGAAACTTATCAAGGAGAGTTCCAACCTAGAACTAAGGAGAAATTCCCTGACAGTTAGAACAATTAATCAGTGGGATGACTTGCCTCCAGAAGTTGTGGGCATTCCAACACTGGATGTTTTCAAGAAGAGATTGGACAGCCATTTGTCTGAAACGGTACAGAGTTTCCTGCTTGAGCAGGGGCTAGTAGACCTCCAAAGTCCCTTCCAATTCTGTTATTCTGCATGAAATAAATGGTTCTGTTAAAAGGAGAGTTAATGGTTCCATTTAACATTTATTTCATGGTGTTGGAAATCTAATACCTGTTATTGCAACAGATAAGTATGGAAATATGACACAGAAATATGATAGAAATATTCAGTATGTTTAATCTGTTCAACTATTCCCTATTTGCTTGAGCAGACAGGCCCCAGTCACTTAAAAGTCCTCTGTGATGAATCCAGTAAGAGCACCTTGACATCTGGAGTAATTTGCCTGCGCAGCCTACCACTTGATCCCCGATTGACCAACCTACTGCAGACTGTTAAAGCAGAAGACATTCAAAGGCAAAATGAAGAGGCACGGCAAGCCAACAGGCCTACTGAATTGTTTGCTCTGTATCCCAGTATAGATGAGGTAAGCCGTATATTTTCTGGCACAACTATACTGCAACCATCTGGGTTTCCAAAGGAACTATAATACAAAGGATGGAATATGTTAGACATTAATTCCATCCAGCTCAGCTAGTGTAATTAGCTATGGCAATTGTAGTTCAAAAAAATCTGAAGAAAAAGCAATGAAGATGCTAGGCTAAATCATTAAGGGAAATAGGTATGTATAGCCTAACAAAGAGAAGGACTAGGAGTGGTATGATAGCAGTCTTCTAGTCTTCTTGAAGGGCTGTCACAGAAAAGAGGGCATTGATTTATTCTCCATAGCACCCAAGGGTAGGACAAGAAGCAGTGGGTTAAGAGAAATCTAACCTGGAACTGAGGAGAAATTTCATGACAGTGAGAACAATTAACGAATGGAACAGCTTTCCTCCCAGAGTTGTAGATGCTCCCTTGCTGAAGGTTTTCAAGAAAAGATTGGATAACCGTTTGTCCAGGATAGTATAAGGTCTCCTGCTTTATAATTTCTTATAAGGGGAGGGGGCGGATTGGACTAGAAGACCTCTAAGGTCCCTTCCAGCTGTAGGATTCTATGATTCTATAAGTTATTGGGACAAGTCTTAAAGGCAGCAGTCAGCACTTGAATTGCTGATTGCTGAGTTGCATACCAGTACCACTGCAGGTCCTGCAACAATGATGTAAAGTCTTTGTATCATAATTGCCCTGCGACTGGGCGGGCTGCTGCATTCTAAACAAACTTCCCTGGCTTTACTATAATTCTGATGACTTCCTATGTGTTCTGCATTAACCTTTTGCCTGATTGTAAAGTAAAAAAATGAAGGGATGGTAATAGATGATGAAGCTAAAATGAACCAAAACAAATAACTCTTCTTAATGTCTTTAATAGGAGGATTCTGTACAAATACGACCAATACCTGAATGCCCAAAGGAGTATCTGGGCAATAGGATATTAGTGAAAGTACAGACACTGAAGTAAGTTCTACATCAGTGGTGCTAATGGGACATGTTTAGGGGTTTGGGTCAATCAGGTGGCATATTGAGCAAGCCGCACAATAGAATGATGGAATGAAATCTATAAAGTAGAAAGCAGGAAAATGACAGGTCTAAAACAAATTTCCTCCATGTGCTACTTTTCTTCATTCAGAAAGCTTTTTTATTTGGGAAAGTACTTTAAAAACTTGCCATGTGCAGTAGACAAAACACTCCATAGATTTCTCTATTTCTGCTTACTCTGGTCTTTGTATATATCCACCCAGCAAGAGTTATCTAGCTACTGTGTTATGTTCTTCTAAAAATGAGTTTTAATTTTGAGTCTAGTGCTTATCATGTTTAACTGAAGTTTAACAATGCCTCATGAGATAAACACATTTGTTAGCATTGCTGAAATTTTTTTTTAGAATGATAAAATGCTGCCCCTATTATTCTACCTTCTGAAGAAATTATCAGGATGGCTGCAAAAACCTCTGTGTCACTACAGGTGGTGTTACAATGGGTGGAGGTTTTAAATAAAAGAGGATTTGCAACCAGTTTTGTAGCATCTTCTTCCATCAGATTAGTTAGATCCCATTTGCTCCATTCTCAAAAAAAATGGCTTATAAAGAGGAAATTGGGACCATATTATTTATTTATTATTAGTGGATTATTAAGTGATCATTGTTTTGTTGTTGTAAATAACAAGCATGCCTTTACTCATAAGAGATTTTAGATTTCATTCAAAGCAGATAATAAGAAAACAAAATAGCTACATTATATACTTACAGTATCTATACATATTGAAATTGTTTAATGTTGGCACTGAGGATTAAGTAGATAAAGCAAGATTTAGTTAATATTTCCAGTATAAGTATTATTCTAAGGAACCATTGTGCTTGATTTTGTGTCACATGAATTATTTAATTATTAGTAGTGCCTTATTTTCTCCTTTGCAGATTTGAAATTGAAATTGAGCCATTATTTGTAACCTTAGCTCTTTATGATATAAAAGAAAGGAAAAAGGTAAGAGTGTAGCAGCACTATTTTTCATTCAAATGCAGTGTTTAATATTTTGCAGAGATCTTGGGTGTTTGCTAAGCTTGGTTTTCTTCTTGCAAAAGTTTCAATACCAAATTAGACATCGTTGTCATGTTTTGACTCAGGGACACAGAGCTTGCTGGCTTTCTATATGTGGCAGCTGGTTTAATCAGGGTTGTTCTAGTTTATATACCTGTTTCTCATTAGCCTATCTGACTTGGTTGGCTAGATTGTTTAGTCTTAGATAGTTCCTGCCTATGGTTAATATTTGTTATATTTCAATGTAAGGACTATATATTGGAAGATTAAACATAAAGACAAAGGGTTTGAATTTTCATCTCCATCCACCCTGGCTGCCAAGATATTGTGCTCATTCTTCCAGGGAAATGCAACAGGATTGAAACTTCCTTGATAGCCAAGGAAAATAAAACATAGATTTACAACCTTATGCTTTGATCCAAGGGAATGAATATCCAGTCTGAATTACTTTGTTCTAGCTCATAATTTGAACAAATTATTTTGTTCTACCTCACAAGGTTTGGACATATCTAATGCAGAAAGAGATTTTCAACAAGTGTCTATAGTTTTGTGAAATATAATTAACTAATAATTTATTTTATGTCTTTATTCAACACGTATCTAGCCTGTCACAGTCAACATGACTCTTAGTAGATTACAGTACTGTATATAATACGAAATAAGCAATGCGTGTAGCAATTTCTAGAATTTGCCTTTTCTTTTAGGCATTTCTTATTTATCCATCAAATATTGAACCGTAGGTGAGTGAGAGATTCTATGTATTCTTTTATAGGACAGGAAATCTTGCTTATATCTGCCCAATAATCCTTTGAATAGGAGGTTAAGATTAAAAATAGTATCAGAATTTGAAAAAGGCATGGCTCTGTTGTTTCCTAAGTCAAAACATTTATGGAATCAAGCAGTTAGTTCCTCATTTTAAGGTATAGCCAGAAAAATGTATATAGTATAATCATTATTACTATTATTATTATTATATTATATTATTATGATGATGATATTGTAGGATGCATGTCGTAAACAACAGGGAATGCATCTTCTCTTTCATCTTATTTCTTTTTAAGATCTCTGAAAGTTTTCATTGTGATTTGAACTCCGAACAATTTAAAGGGTTTTTGCGATCCCATACACCGTGTATTGACTCCTCCACTCAGGCTAGGGCTGCTGTATTTTCGGTAACATATCCTTCATCAGATATCTATCTTGTGCTGAAGGTGAGTCACATTATTTGTATTACAGTGATGGTTTCTTTCTTATTCTTACTTTCTGACTTGAGCCAGAGTTGACTGTAATGGAAGCAAGCAAGACAGCTTATACCAACATTGACCAGCTTAATGCACTCTGCTGGTTGATAGCCCATAGTTCTTTTTATTTCTAGACATCATGGCATTGGTTATTCTAGATGGGGATAATGGGACTGCTAGACCAACACACATAGACTGCATAAACTGAAGAAGTCAGGCTTATATTAGTTTTATGGAAGAATGGGATGCTACAAAATTATGCTTAATGTATTTACAGAATGGTAGAGCAGTGTAGGATTCTGTCTTCTATCTTTTACATTGGAAAAACTGACTATGTGTTATGTTCCAGATTTATATTATGGAAGCGCTAGCAAAATAATTTATAACTATTATTAACATTTTGTTGGTGTTAATTAGTTTCTGTTTTTTTGTGGTAGATTGAAAAAGTCCTTCAGCAAGGAGAAATTGGAGATTGTGCAGAACCCTACATCTTTCTAAAAGAAAGTGAAAGTGGGAAGGTAGATATAATATAAAATATAAATGCACACATATCACCCGGATAATAGGAATATTTATGTGGCCATCTCTCTGTATTCTTGAGATTTCAAAGTGTTAGTTCAACTTGTACTACATATATGCAATTCACATTTGTTTTTCTACCCATGTCTTGAAATGTACATAATCAAATGCTCAAAGATTGATCTTATCAGGCAATTTTTATTCTAAAAATATTATTATACAAGTATAGCAGTCTTATAAGATATGTCCTAGGAAGTAAGCTTGCGCTCTCTAACAATTGAGAAATTAGCACAAAGTATAGATAGTCCTTGACTAATGACCACAAATGAGCCCAAAATTTCCATTGCTAAACAAGATAGTTGTTAAGTGAATTCTGTCCTATTTATGACTTTTCTTGCCACAGTCATTAAGTGAATCACTGCGGTTGTTTAGTTTGTAACAAGGATGTTAAGTGAATCTGCCTTCCCCATTGACTTTGCTTGTCAGAAGGTCGCAAAAGGTGGATCACACAACCATAGGAATACTGCAACTACCATAAGTGTGAAATGAGTCACTATTTTCAGATGGTCACTAAACAAGGGTTGTAAGTCGGGGACCACCTGTGTATCAGACTTAGGTTTCCAACCTTACAAGACCCATTAATACTATCACCATTAGCAATGAATTTGATGATGTAAAGTCTAAGATACCAGATTTAAATTTCTTAAATAAATCTCATTTCCCATTCAGTTATGACTCTCAGTTTCTTTGCACTGCTAGTTTAAATATAACTCCTAAATTCTGCCTACTGTTCATTGATGCTTTAGTTGATCAGATTTGTCCCTGACTCTGCTGGCTTTTGTTTTCAGTTATAATTTTGCAAACAAATTTATGGTATGACAGCACGTTAGTTCATTTCTTTTCTGTTTAATCGATTTTTATAACTTTGACCAGCATATATTTTTTTCTGCCTATTTTTTTAGACTAAGGAAAAGATTGAGAAATTAAAACAACAAGCCGAGAACTTTTGCCAGCGTTTAGGAAAGTACCGCATGCCTTTTGCTTGGATACCTATAAATTTAGCGAATTTCTTTAGTATTCCAACACTTGAAAAAGATATAGCTGAGTTAGAAGTTTTAAATGGTAAGTGTAAATATAAGACTGTTTTATTATTTACTTACTATTATTATTATTATTCATCCTAGATACTGTAATTAACTATTTTCTATTAACTGTATAAACACATAAAATGCCATTATTTCTGTTCTACTTTATAATGAAAATATCTATCCTCTCTTAATTATAATCTCTGTGTAATTTTTTAATTGTAGGGCTTGAGTTATGTGGGTACATACTGAACAAAAATTGAAGCATATCCTTAACTAGCCATCTAGTTAAGCAAGATTAATAAGTAGTGTTCTGACATGGAAGTTATCCTCATAACTGATGGACAATTAGAAAAAAACTGTTAATGGTGTTTTGTCTTCATCATTACAGTAATGTATTATACTCTATATACCATTAAAGTGTTTGGATCCAAAGATTTTTTTTTAGCTGATCCAAAGAATCTTGCTCTGGAATAATAGTTCAATTGCAGGAAAACTACTACTATTACCTCATCCTATTGCCTTATTAATATTTGAACATGTACTTGTGATAAGAAAAAAGGATGTGTTTATTGGCACTATACTTTATACTATATTAAGTCATCACAGTAGCATCTTCATCATTCTAGCATACAAGCTAATTATTACTCCTGTAAGAGGTTGAGCAAATTAGCAGGTTTCACCCTTTGTTTGCATTTGAAATGGCAATATATCCTACAGGTTTGTTGCATAAATGAGATAGTCCTCGACCACAATTGAGTCCAAAATTTCTTTGTTAAGTGAGATATTTATTAAGTGAATTTTGCCCTATTTTATGACTTTTTTTTCACAGTTGTTAAATGAATCACTGCAGCTGATAAGTTAGTAACTCGGTTGTTAAGTGAATCTGGCTTCCCCATTGACTTTGCTTGTCAGAAGTTTGCAGAAGATGATCACATGACTTTGGGACACTGCAACCGTCATAAAGATGAGCCAGTTGCCAAGGATCTGAATTTTGGTCACACGATAATGGGGATGCTGCAAAGGTCATAAACTGTGAAAAATGGTCATAAGTCACTTTTTTCAGTGCCATTGTAACTTTGAATGGTCACTAAATGAACTGTTGTAAATCGAGGAGTACTTGTATTGAGATTCTGACTCTTTTGGATATATGGTTTATATCTCTAGAAAACATGCCATGGTAGAAAATATTGGAAGGAAGGCAAATTTTAAGAGGAACAGTCTATTTGTACAGGTAGTCCTCGATTTACAACAGTTCAGTTAGTGACTGTTCGAACTTACAACGGCACTGAAAAAAGGAACTTATGACAATTTTTCACACTTAACGATCGTTGCAGCATCCCCATGGTCATGTGATCAAAATTCAGACAATTGGCAACTGACTCACATTTAAGACAGTTGCAGTGTCCCTGGGATCACGTGAGCCAGATTCACTTAACAACCGTGTTACTAACTTAACACCTACAGTGATTCACTTAACAACTCTAGCAAGAAAAGTCGTAAAATGGGGCAAAACTCCCTTAACAAATGTCTCACTTAGCAACAGAAATTTTGGGCTTAATTGTGATCGTGGGTCGAGGACTACCCGTAATTAATTATCTGAAACAGTACAATGTAGCAATTAGCTATGATTACCTTTTTCATTAAGCCCAGTAAAATCTAACTGAAATGTTACATTTGAAGGAAAAGGGTCTTGTGGCGATCGAAAAACGGCGACACTGCAATCTAGAAGATATTCTGAAAAAGGCCTTGGCTCAGATGACATTCCTGGCCCAGTGAACTTCAGAACCACAACTCTGACTTTCAACACTTTTTTTAAACAGGTACTGTACTTTGTTGGGAAATTTTTCAACATGAGCAATTCCAAGTGCCATTCAATCCTTGTTGTGGTGGTATAAAGGGGTTCTAAGTACTGGTCTGGCCATATTGCTACTATTGTCCTGATTTATATACCTCTAACTTTTGTCAAAATAGATTAGTGAGGTATTCTAGAATGTTGGCTAATCAGAAATTGGCCAAGGTTTTTCATGATGGTGGTGGTGGTGATGATGATGATGATATAACTCTTAGCTGGCAAAAATCGATGAGAGTGTAAGGTAGTCTCTAGATTAGTGGTCCTACTTTTCACAGAATAGACCAATTACATGGGATAAAAGTAAGCTTTGCTTACACTGTTACATCAGCAAGGAATACTGCATTACCTGACTTTCTAAAAAGCGTTATAACAAAACCTTCATTGACTAATGCTATGATGGACTGCAGAGGCCAGTAGCTTTGGAAAATTATAATATGGAATGTAAAACAAGAAAATGATAAAGATTGGAATGAAGGTGGACTATGTTGTAGAGTGTAGTTGATGAATACATTCAGGGAAGGGAAGGGAACTGCCATTGTAGGTCAGCACAGTCATGTGACTTCATATATTATGATTGTCACTAAGTGATGGAATTCCCGGTACCAATTACAATTGGTAAGCAAGGACTATCTGTACATAAATATCTGGATTGTTGAGCAACTTAATTGGCATTTGTGGGCATCTACTCAGAAAAAAAGTCTCTATTTAAAAACATGGTTTAGATATAAATCTTTTCATCCAGACATGTGGAAAAGAAAGAAAGTTAATGTAAAAGCGTGATTGATTTGTTTATTAGAAACGTTTAAGAAAATTAATGAAGCATAAAAGGTTGATGAAAAGTTCCGAATGTGGGGAAAATCACTTTTTTTAATTCTGTCAAGAGTAGGTTTTGGAAAAAAGGATATAAAAAAAAGGAAAAATAAAAGAAAGCAGAGCAAGAATAAAATGAATTCAGGAAGAGAAAATGTGTGTCCTCTATGAAAAATTATTAAAAGATAAATTTATTTCTCAATCGTGTAGAATAAATGGAAATCAGAAACAAGGAAACTGACATTGTCAATAAATTTAAGTCATACTATATGTTTTTATATATAGTTAATTACTTGTCTCTAATTATACTCAACATAATTAATTACAAATACAGATGCAACTCAGATCATTATTCAAAAACTTACTGTTTCAGGAAGGAGACAGGCTTAGTGATGAAGATTTATTCAAGTTTTTAGCTGATTATAAAAGGTCTTCGTTGCAGAGAAGAATAAAGTCTATACCAGGTATGCTTAATATTAATATTAGATACTCATACTATATACTGGCCAGATCACACCTATTTTTGAGTAACCATTTCCCCCCCCAAGAAAAACAATAGCTTATTTAATAAAGTTCCCTGCTCAAATGCACGAGGGAATTACAATTTAATGTCAGCAAAATAAGAAGCCAACAAGCAAAGGTAAGGATGAACTTTTCACTTGGCCCCAATTGGGTTGTTTCAATTAATAACATCTAGACAGGTTTGTTGAAAAATACCATTCAAAAGTTGCTGTGGTATGACTTTTTATTCTCTGGCCTTGAAGAAGTTAATGAAGTTATCGGGCAAATTGAGGACACAGAATTCCAAAATGATTTGAGTCCAATCAGAAACATCTACTGTGCTGAGCCTTAAGAAGTGCCCAGAGATGCTTTCTTGCAAACTGCTTAAGTTTACTTATTCTGAATAATATTAGGAATTCTGTAGAGCTCGATTTAATGGAGCTCCCTCGGCACTTTTAGATAATAGATGTAACAATACCCCTCAAGTTAATATGTCATTTAAATCTAGGAAGGTTGAGTTATTTAAACGTGCTCGTCGCATGTTTTATTCTGATTTTAACTCGAGCTTAATTCAGCCCTTAATGATGGTAATAAAAACACATACCAGGCCACTGAATAACTTTTATACTAAAGATTTTCTGCATATTTAGTCACATAATTTTGCTTTCTAGCAAAAAGAACTTGCTGGACTATGGGATTTTTAAAATGGTTGAGGTGAAATAAATTACAATGTTTTAAGTTTGGTTTATGTGGTTTGTATTTTTGTGTGGCTCTGACTTAAGACCATAATAAACTACTACTTAAATCAGCCAAAACCAATATTAGTTCTGCATTTTTCTCAGTGTAGCCAAATTGATGTTTGGGGATGCTGAAAATAGGTGCTGAAAATGTAACACACTCTTTATTGCCCTGCAACTAGTATTTAGATATGTCCCCATCCTAGAGGTAGTATTGAGTGTTCAATGACTTGTTCTTTGTGGATTTATCCAATTTCTTTTAAAGATATCCAGGTGTCTTTGTCTTGTACGAGTAAAGAAGTTGGATCCTCTTAATGGAGAATTCCCACGACAAGTCTTACCTCCCCCAAGGGACTTCTCTTAGACCCATTTCTCTTAGCCTAAGCCCTGTCATCCTATTCCTGATTATCACATCCTAGCCATCATTAGTCATCATTAGCCCTATATTTTTCTGTTCTTTCCCACTGAGTTGGAAGGGATGAACCTGTTCTCATGCACTTGTGCTCATGCAAATTTTAACACCTTCTGTGGAGGGTAAAAAACAAGCTTTTGTTCTGTCAACCAACCCATATGGCTAGACCATATGTGAACCAGACTTTTTAGAGTAGGGATTTTCTAACGGCATTCTTACTTTTAATGTACCATATCACTTTCATTTTATTAATTTTCCTAAGGTTTACTCAAATTGGAGATCTCTCCTGCTTCAGAAGGCCTCAATTGTTGTCTCAGCTCAGAACTGTTACAAGTAAAGCCATTCACTGAGAATCGCAGTCGTATTCATAAAGAGATTTTGGAGTTTCCAGTACGAGAAGTCTATGTACCCCATACTGTATATAGGTAAGATCTTTTATCGATCTTGCTGAATTAGAAGACTCAGGTGTACATCAAAACAGATGGAAATAGTTTAGCTTTGTTATCTGGATTTTAATGAATACATGAGATTATTGCAAACATGTTTTTTCTGTATTTACCTTGGAAGACAGAAACAATAACTGTTAGAGAATAGTGTAACTAGATAATGGTTTTGTATATTTTCTGCACTTTTCCCTTCATGGATACCTTTGAGATCAATAGGTAACTCTATTTTTTCCATGGTAGGAACTAGACTGTGGAACAGTTTGCTACTGGAGCTGAGGCTGGCCTTCTTATTACAGTTTCCGTTTTACCCATTCAGAGTTCTCAAAATTAGAGTTTTTAAGATGCTGTGTTTAATGGTTTGTTGGTCTAAATTTCATTGTGTAAGAATGTTTCTAGGTTGCTAGAGCTACAGAATTGGGGTCTCCTATACTGTACACGTTAAAATAAATTGAGAAACAAATATATAAATAACAGGAACTGGGCAAGGAATAAAGAAAGACCCTTCTAGGTTTTTGTTGGTTCTCTTAATTTATTGTGCTTGTTTTACCCTATTCACTGAGATATTATGAGAGCTTCTTTTCTGGGTACCTGCATCTTCCAAGGTATTGAGAATGGTAACCGAAGAGACGGAATTGTAAATGGCGGTCTAATAATTATTATGGAATAATATCACATTGAAGTTTAGTTAGTTCCTGTGTTTAAGCACCAAAGATTATTGTTTATTTTGTCAAATAAAGTTTGACAAAAAAAAGTTTATCCCTTTCTTTTAATCAGTTCAAGTAAAAGTATAATGCTTTTTCACAGAATTGTTTCTGCTGCTTTTATGTGTTCGGTTTTCTGGTATTCAATTTATGATTTAAGCAGTATTTGCAAGTTGAAGTTCTTTAGTTCTTTTATTCAGAGCAGCAGTTAATTAGCCATTCTGTTTCCCAGAATTTCCCATTCCTCTATTTCCCCCCTGGAGTTACACAGAATGATCTCTGAATATGCTTAGCGCCCTAACTGGATTGCTCTCATTGAAACAAAAACAAAACATTCTGTACAAGTAGTCTTTGACTGACAATTGAGCCCAAATTTTCTGTTGTTTAGCAAGACAGTTGTTAAGTGAGTTTTGGCCCATTTTACCTCTTTTCTTGCCACAGTTGTTAAATGAATTGCTACAGTTGTTGAGTGAGTTAACACGGTGGTTAAGTGAATCTGGCTTCCCCATTGATTTTACTTGTCAGAAGGTCACAAAAGGTGATCATATGACCCTGAGACGCTGCAAACGTCATAAATATGAGCCATTTGCCAAGCGTGCGACTTTTGCTCATGTGACCATGGGCATGCTGCAACAGTCATTAGTGCGAAAAAAAGTCATAAGTCACTTTTTTCAGTGCCATTGTAATTTCAAATGGTCACTAAACAAATGATTGTAAGTTGAGGACTATCTTTCTACAAATTTGTAATTTTCTTGAATTCACTGATTCTACTGAATCCTGCTCTGACCAGTTAGTCATTGTGGTCAAGGCTTGGACTCCAAGGACTCTCTCACAGTTACTGTTTTTGAGCCAGGTTTTGCTTAATCTGTACTTGGTAGACTATAAGAAGCAGAAAATGAAAATTTCATGAAACAAAGATAATTGAAAATGGCAAAAATGGAACTTTCAGTGGCTCTGGCATGATTTGGGTCTGTGCCAAGTTCCTACTGTTCCTTCCTCTTTTTGTTTCCTGCTGAAATTCAGTGGAAAATAAAAACCAAGATCTAGATTGAAGGGATATTCATTTTTAATTTATCCTAAACGGTTATTTTTCTTATCTGGAAAAAACATACAGAGAGTCCTCACTTTTCCTAAACTCGTTGCATTGTAGCTATATCCTTCACTACATCATGAAACAAAAGTTAGCAGAGCAGGAAGAAATGGAAGAACCATCAATAACAGGGTTATACCAGTTTGCCTTTTCCTTAGTTTAAGAAATTATTCAGAATATTCCTTAGAATTCTCCAGAAATACAGATTTGAATAGGCTTAAGCTCATTTCCTAACAAATTGTGTGTGTGTGTGTGTGTGTGTGCCATGTATAATAAAAAGAAGGTCATGCCTTTGTTTACTATAGTCAGTGAAATATTATGAATAGTTACGTTCAATATTTTATGCATCAAAAACTACCTGTAGGGCAAGTTTAAACAGATAAAAATTTACACAAACACATATCTGAATCAGGTTAAGAAAAACTCTTGGCTTTGAAAGAAGAACAGGAAAATGGGGATTTGTGATGTTTGCTGTCCATTTTAACTGGTTAGATGCCTATGTTGTGTGAATATCAGTGTTAAGTTCCTCAGCAAAAGTGCATCTAGAGTGTTGTATAGTATAGTTAATATATGTTGCTGCCAACAGTGCTGCTACTTACACAACAGGACTGCTGATTTGTACATGCACACTGTTTTCTGGAGAGACCTTGTGTGTGCATGTAATTCAATAATATTCTCTTTCAAATGTGGAGATTATTCAAGAAATTATCTACCTTCAGAAACAAAACTATAAGCAATTTTGTGCTTAGAGTAGAGTAGAATAGAATTAGAATAGAATTAGAATAGAATAGAATAGAATAGAATAGAATAGAATAGAATAGAATAGAATAGAATAGAGCTGGAAGGGACCCCAGCGCCCTGCTCAAGCAGGAGAACCTATACCATCTCAGACAAGTGACTGTCTAGCCTCTTTTTAAAAATCTCCAGTGATGGAGTGCCCACGATTTCTGGGGGCAAGCTATTCCACTGGTTAATTGTCCTCACTGTCAGAAAGTTTCTCCTTAATTCCAGGTTGCTTCTCTCTTTGATCAGTTTCCAACCATTGTTTCTTGTCCTGTCCTCTGGTGCTTTGGTGAATAACGTGACCCCCTCTTCTTTGTGGCAGTCCCTCAAATACTGGAATACTGCTATCATGTCTCCCCTATTTCTTCTTTTCTTTAGACTAGCCAAACCCAAGTCCTGCAGCCATTGTTCGTATGTTTTAGTCTCCAGGTCTTTGATCATCTTAGTTGCTCTTCTCTGAATTTTTTCCAAACTCTAAACATCTTTTTTGTGATATGGTGACCAAAACTGGCTGCAGTATTCCAGGTGCGGTCTTACTAGGGTTTTATAAAGCGGTACTAATATCTCACGTGATCTTGATTCTATGCCTCTGTTTATACAACCCAGGATTGTATTAGCTTTTTTGGCTGTTGCTGCACACTGCTGGCTCATGGTTAAGTGATCGTCCACTATGACTCCAAGGTCCCTCTCACAATTACTGTTTTTAAGCCAGGTCTTGCCCAATCTGTACTCGTACCTTTGATTTTTCCTGCCTAAAACTTTGCTTTTCTCCACATTGAAACTCATTTTGTTGGATAGGGCCCATTGTTCAAGTTTGTCAAGATTTTTTTGGATCCTGAGTTTGTCTTATGGGGTGTTGGCTATTCCTGCCAGTTTGGTGTCATCTGAAAATTTGATGAGTTCCCCTTCAATTCCCTCATCTAAGTCATTGATGAAGATATTGAAGAGTACTGGGCCTAAAGCGGAACCTTGTGGTGCCCCACTGCTTACTTCTCTCCATGTGGATATAGTGCCATTGAGAACTATTTGTTGAGTATGGTTTGCCAGCCAGCTATAGATCCATCTGGTGGTCTATTCCACCTTTTTCTAGCTTACCAAGGAGTAGGTTGTGGTCTACTTTATCAAATGCCTTACTGAAGTCTAAGTATACTACGTCCACAGTATTTCGCTGGTCTATTAGTTTAGTCATTTTGTTGAAGAATGAAATAAGATTGGTTTGGCATAATCTGTTTTTAACAAACCCATGCTGGCTACTAGTTATAACTTTGTTTGCTTCTAGTTGTTCGCAGATCTGTTTTTTGATTATCTTTTCTAGGATCTTCCCAGGTATTGATGTTAAACTGATTGGTCTGTAGTTTCCTGGGTCCATTTTTTTCCTTTCTTGAAGATGGGAACCACATCAGCCCTTTTCCAATCCTCAGGTACTTCCCCGGTGCTCCAGGATTTTTGAAAGATGTGGTGCAATGGTTCTGAGTTAACATCTGCCAGCTCCTTCAGAACTCTGGGATGTAATCTGTCAGGCCCCAGTGATTTATATTTGTCAAGGTCAGATAGCTGTTCTCTTATCATTTTCTTGCTTATTTTAATTTTTGTTTCTAATTTGTCTTTTGCAGTGGGTTTTTGGGTGTGTTGGGCTATAGTTTCTTTTTGTGTGAAGACTGATGCAAAGTATGAGTTAAGCAGCTCTGCTTTCTCCCTGTTGCCTGTTATTTCCTTGCCATCTTCTTTCTTTAGTGGACCTGCAGTTTCCTTGACTGTTTTCTTGTTGTTAATATGTTGGAAGAAACTTTTCTTATTATCCATGATTTCTGTTGCAAGTATTTGTTTGTTCTAAGCCTTTGCTTTCCTGACTTCATCTTTGAATGTTCTGGCTGTCTGCTGATAATCGGCCTTAGTTATGTGCTCCTCTTTTCATTTTTTGTATTTGTCCTTTTTGTCTTTCAGTTTGTCAGAGAGATCTTTGTGCAGCCATGCTGGTTTCTTCTTGAATTTCTTGTTTTTCTTTTTCAGTGGTATTGTGCTGGTATGGGCTTTTATGATTGTATTTTTCAGAGTTTCCCACGCTTCTTGGGTTGTTTTCCCCTTTAGGATTTTCATCCATGGGATCTTTCCTAGGTTCTCTCTGAGTTTGTTAAAGTCAGCTCTTTTGAAGTTCAAGACACTGGTTGTATTGTTTTCCGTTGCTAGTGTTTGCGTTATATTAAATTCCAGTATGATGTCACTTTCGCCCAAGGTTCCGGCAACTTCAACTCCCTCTATCACTTCTTCTCTATTAATTAGAATTAAGTCCAGTATGGCTTTACATCTAGTTCCCTCCTCCACCTTTTGGATGACAAAGTTGTCAGCTAGGTTGGTTAGGAATCTGTTTGATCTCCCACTCGCTGCAGAGTTTGTCTCCCAGTTGATATCTGGATAGTTGAAGTCTCCCATTACTACATACTTCCTACATACATGCTTCCTACATGTATGCTTCCTACATACATTTGTTAACTGGTTAGCAAGGAGTTCATCTATTTCTTCTGATTGTTTGGGTGGCCTGTAATATACACCTATGGTAATGTCACTTTTTTTTCTCTTTTATATTGACCCATATACATTCTGGACAGATTTTATCTTGGATTATGTGCATTTCTGTAGATATGTAGTGTTCTCTTACATATAGTGCAACTCCCTGTCCTCTTTTTGTAGACCTGTTTCTTTTGAACAATTTGTACCCATCCATCAGTCCATTCTATTCATGGGTTTCATCCCACCAGGTTTCTGTAATGCCAACTATGTCATACCCTCCCTTGTGTATTATTGCTTCTAGTTTGCCCTGTTTGTTCCCCAAGCTTTGAGCATTTGTATATAAGCATTTAAGACTTTTATGTCTGTTCGTGAGTATGTTTCCTGCATCTCCTGATTGTTGTTTGGGTTTTTCTTTTTTCTCGTCTCTGCCTACCTCATTGTTTGATTTGTTTTCTTGGGATTTATAATTGGTTTTGGGTTCTAGAGATTCTAAAGATTGGTCACCCTCCCCCCTCAATTTTAGTTTAAAATTGGTCTCTTCAAATGGAGGAAGTGCCCTATTTTTAGCCCTCTCTGCTTCACAGCAAGAAAGAAGGCATTCAATAGGACTAAATATTTTTAGAAAGGGATTACAATGAAGAAGGGTGGAGAATTAATTCTGTAGTATTACTTTTTACCTATTTAAACAAATTGCTTTACAATTTCATTTTTTTAAGTAAGAAGATAAAGACAGAAAATACATTAAATATCAATCTGCTCAAGAAATATTTCCTGGTATGCAACCAGAACAGACTTTATCTCTTGCTCTTATATTTGTACTTTCAGAAAAAAATGTTCTTTATTGAATTTAAATCAAATCTGACCACTTTTTTATCATAACATAATTTACATCATAAGAAATAAAATATTCGTCTGTGACCTGTTTGTTTATTGCAGTACTTTCAGCTGATTCACCACTTCTGACATACTGTAATGATATAATAAGGAAGTTATGAGAATTATGGTGTCTTGGTAACTGTGTGAGAACCTGTATACCTAACTGTATTAGAAAATGTTCCCATTTATCAAGTTATAGTTTTAACATATTTATTATTAAGACAGCCACCCCCTAAATAAATCCTAGCTTAGGAATAGTCTATCTTTAGATGGCTGGTGTTTTAATATTTTTTTGTAAAATGAAGGATGAGGGGGTGAGATATCAGTGCAAAGCGAGTGGGTTCAACTTATATTAGTGGGGGCCCTTCTAAAATCTCTTGATTTTGTGGAACTAAACTTTGACATTCTGCTCATGAGGATAAGTGGATAACTTTTTTGGTGTTAAAAATAGGATCTACACCAGATCTCCAGTTTCAACCAGATGATTACCTTATTAAAACATTCCATTGCGAATGTCAAAGAATATCCAATATCACTTGCATACCCACACTCTAAAATACTTTAGGATTTCCTTTCCTTTCTGGAAAGGAGTTCATTAATTTTGAAATAAAATTGCTTTAGAATTGCATTCTTTTCTCCCTCAATTACCAGTTGCATGGTTTGAACTTTATTTTCTTTAGCATCAGTAGCATTCACAGGACAAGGTTTTGTCAAAATTGGCAAGAAGGCAAGTACAATGTCACAATCCAAGCCTCACCCATTTGTATGTATATCTTTGGCATTCAAAAGAGAATGAGATTTGCATTGCGATGCTCCGTCCACCATCTTGTCAATTTTGTGTCCACGCCACAAAATATCTTTCTTTTACATCCTTTCTTTTGCCTTTGATTGTTTTGTTTCTAAAATAAATAATTTGGGAGAGGAACATATTCTTTTACTTACCTGATAATCTAGAAAATAGATTACAAAGTTATTTTTTTCATCCTCGTACTTGGAGACAAATGTTTATTCTTGTTTTCTAAAAGGGATAATCTAAAAGAAAAAGTGCATTTCTTTGTCTTAAAAACAGTGAAATCCACTTTCAGGATTTTTGTACATTAGTATTTGTATGGGGGAAAAAGAAGTATTGCTGATGAGGAAAAGGAAAGTGAAACTAGCATAAGCTTAATTAAAATGATCATCGTTATCATCCTTCTCTTCCCCCCCCCAGAAATCTTCTTTATGTGTATCCACAGCGGTTGAATTTTGCAAACCGCTTGGCTTCAGGACGAAACATTACCATTAAGATTCAATATATGTGTGGAGAAAATCCTACCTGTGCAATGCCGGTAAGAAAGTCTTTTGTTCTTTTGCCTCTTCAGTTTGTGCAGAATTATTCAGATTTGTTTTCCATACAAATTTCCCATACATTGGCACTTCTTTGCAACAAATGCTTCCAATTATCTTGGGATAAAACCAAACTTTTCCAGAATGTTGGCACTCCTTCCATTTAAGAGATATTTTTTTCAGCCGAGCAAACATTCAGCAGGGCCCTGGAGATTTCTCTCTTGGCTGCATGATGCAATTCTGGACTTACAGAGGCCAAATTGCATTCTGGAGACCAGAATTGTAATTGTGCAATAGGTGACAAGTGTATGGGGAGCAGGCCCAAGCACTATGGGCTCCTGGCCGGGGGGGAGGGGATATGTGGGGAAAACGTTGTTGCAGCCATAACTTCAAAATGGGGTTTTATGTAGCTGTTGGGGAGCATGTCATAACTTTGAATGGCTGTTAAGTGACTGATCATATATCAAGGACTACCTGTACGATCAAAGAATCAAAATTAGCTATGCTCTGATAATTCATTTGCTAAAGCATTACTTTGATCAATTATGGTTATACTTTCCATTTAATAGCTAGCTTTAGAGGAAAATGCTCAATTTCACTTGATTGGAACTTTGTTTACAAAGAGAAAGAATTTTTATTCGTTTATGGGCCCTGTATAAACTGGAGCTCTTCACATTTATTTTAAAGCCAGGTTGACTAGCTTTTTGCCACTAAGAGTTGAAATTTTGTGGCCAGCTTTCAGTTGTATAATCCCTGAGGATGTCTGGGGGCTGCAAAACATGGTTTGATGAAGCATTGTGGTCATCAGCCATTCAGCCATGTCTTTGGCCACTCTGTGGATCAGTACTCTCCATGCCCCTCTGTCTCTCACTATCTCCTTCACATCCGCATCTCAGTGTCATCTTTTGTAGTGTCCAGCCAGCGGGTGCTGGACACTATAAAAGAGGTAGAAAAAATAAAAGATGTATAAAAGATGTATATAAAAACCGGATATTTGATGGAACAGGGGGATACATATCTATTCCTTTCTAAGAAGATGGATGCCAACTGTTTTACAATCTGTCAATTTAAAATCTTGTGTTTCTGTGTCACCAGTTAAACAAATCACAACATAACATATGTATTTTATGATTTTATATTTTAAAATAATGGCTGCCTGACTTCAACGTTATCAGAAACAAAATCAATATTGCCGATTTCAAATAATTGATAAAAATCTTCCCAAAAAATATTTGGATCATAGTAACTTTTTAGTTTGTTTTGTTTAATGGATTATGTTTTGCTGTGTAGGTCATATTTGGAAAATCTACAGGTCCAGGGTTCGTACAAGAGATTTATATTCCTGTGACATATCATAACAAGTAAGGTCATTATTATTACCATCTGTATCCTTAGGCCGAAATATAGAGTATTTGCATAACAATGAGTAGTTATAAATGCTGGCTAAAAAAATGAGATAAACCATTTCATGAAAGGTGTTTACATTCAGTAATTAAAACAATTACTTTGTATTTATTGTCTTGAAACAACAAAAACCCTGAAACGTGGAATTCCAAAAAAAGTTAAGGCATGTGAAAAGTTAAGATATAGTGTTTCGTGTTACTTGGGAGTAGTTGTACAGCATAATCAGGAATTAACCATACTGTCTCTTTATCTCCCATGTAAGTGTGACTTCCCTTAAGTGTAATGTTACTTAACATTTGATGTAGTGATGTTAATTGTAGATAGGGACAAAATTGTCAATTTTGAATTTAAAAATATAGGAATAATTTCCATGTTAATATCACCATTAATTCAATAGTTAACTACTATTAAATGTGGCAGGACAAAATTGTGCTTCCCCGTTATTGCAACATAAACCTATGCTGGTTTTGGTCTACACTGATCAAATAAATCAGATTTTAATTATATGTACTTGTAAACAATTTTATATTTTGCATATATGAATATAGATTTCATTTTCTTCTGGACTTAAAGCAGCAATTCCTTGGTCTTCAACATAGGTTGGATCTATAAATTCTATTACAATTCCTATTTCTTTTCATTATTTATGATCTCTGTGACAGATTTATATTATCACAAATCTTATGATATGCTATACACTAAAACTAATAAATAGGTAAAGAAACTTGCAGTTCTTTAAAGAAGGCTTTATGTTTGCTGCTTACATATTAATACAAATATAGAAATATAGATATTTTTTTTGTTTTAAAAAATACAGGTGTCCTGATTTTTATGAAGAAGTGAAAATTAAACTCCCGGCTAAACTGACAGACAAACACCATCTGCTGTTCACATTTTACCACATCAGCTGTCAGTCAAAACAGGGAGCTTCTGTAGAAACTCTCCTGGGTTATTCAGTAAGTCAGTTTTGGTCTATCAGCAAATTCTTGGACAAAATGAATTTTTCATTGTTTCTGGCAACTGAAAGTACCGTAAAATTACATTTGAGTTTAGCTTGACTCCTGGTGAGCTCATGGACACATGAATGTAATTTTTCTTGGCAACAATATAAAAATTGGCATTATTTTCTTGGCAAATGTATAGAAACAGTTTGCCATTGCCTTTTTCCTAATCTAGCCTACTCCCTGGGGTTTTATGGTGTCACCCTCCAGGTGGCCCAATCCTGCTTGACTTTTGGATCCAGACACAAACTTGGTGACGCTCTGTCACATGCTGAGAACCTTCTGTCCATGATACAGAAGCAAAATTTCAAAGAAGCATGTGTGAAACATAAATTGTATTGTATCACTCAATGTGCAAATTATGTGTAATTGTCAATGGAAACAAGCAATTTGTTTATCACTTGTGCATATCACTTGTGCATATTTATTGCACAAATCTCTACCATTTGTTAAAGTAAAACTTGACACATTTTGCAGTCATCTGTTTAATATGTCTGGGTCTATATTACGCACTTTTCATAAGTGTCAGTGAAGTAACCTTTTGCACAAAAAACAACAGAGAGCTTTGTACCACCTTGAGGACTAACAAATGTATTGTAGCAAAACCTCTAGTGGTTTACTTCATTAAATACATGTAAGGGCTTTCTGATATATTGTATGTCTTCTGAGTATTACATGTATTGCATAGGTACATGCATAACAAAATATCATAACAAACATCTATATGTAATATCACATTTTGTGTGTCAGTCAAGGTTTTATGCAGGGATTTTAACTTAAATTCTATCTGAAGTTATTTATTTTGCCACAGATTACCTATACCTCATAATTTGCAACACATATAATATCCACGGAATGTATATCATATACATTTATTATCTGCATGATGTACATCCCTGCCATTTGGGCCAGGAATGGGCTAGATGAGGGAAAGTGAAAACTGGTACAAAAGCATATAACTTGCCCATGGGATCTTCTCCATACATTATGTTGGATTCTTGAAAAGCTTTGTGATTTGGGGGTAGCAGGGCGTATCCAGAAAACCAGTCGTTTTACAGAGGGTTAGTTTGGAGGCAGAAATGCCAGTAATTGCATTTGAATGCCAGTAATGAAACTGGTAGACAGTAAAGGTCTTTGCAAGAACAAATGTGGAAAGGAACAGATTTCAATTGATTTCTAATCCATTTTCTTGGAATGTAATTAAGCCTTATCAATCGTTCATGCAGTAATGATATAACTCTCTTTCTCTCTTCATCTGTTTCAGTGGCTGCCAATTCTGTTAAATGATCGGTTCCAAACAGGACATTATTGCCTGCCTGTTGCTTTGGATAAACTGCCTGCCAACTATTCAATGCACTCTGCAGAGGTAATAAGGAAAAACACCAAGAATTTTTTTGCCCAAAAGGACACAGTTAACATTTTTCTCCTAATATTATAACGTTTGCCTTCCTTAAATGGAAGAACATATAGAAAGACATGTAATTTAAAGACACAAAGATACATATTAGAATAATGGTTCTCAGTGGTTTTTGTCTTAAGATTGAGAACTTTGTCAAAATGATTGAGAACTTTGATTTAAATCGGTTATATCTATCAATATTTACTATATTAGACATTAAAATGGAGAATTTTTAAAATATGTATTTGTTTTTAATACAACTACCATGTGTGGCCCCAGACCACACATTTTGAAAACCACTGTCTCATAATATTTAAATAACAGAATTACTGGGGAGAGACAATCTGATTCTGTAATGTGAAATGTGAGTGGTTTTATTTACAGCCATTGTAAATACCAATAATGAACTGGGTATTTATTTTGAATAAAATACATACATCAAAACATTTAGTGGTAATTCTGCATTTGGCTCATTTGGTTACATGATAGATATTTTTGAATTATTCATTTATTCTTTTAGGTGCACTAACCACATATCATTATAGTAAGCAAGAATGATTGAAATTGACTTATTTTGCGGGAAGAATATTTTGAAAGGGTGCCATATTGAAGAGGATGCCATAACTGTATCAATGTAATAGACTGGAAATGGTCTGAGTTGAAGTGGCATCTGTTAAAATGTTACCTGTAAACATTTTGTGTTCAGTGAAAAATCCTCAACATTAAGTAAACATAAATGTGAATTCAGTGTCTTTTGTATTGTCATCACATATCTTTTGACAACCAATTTTATCTTCCATATAGAAAGTTCCTCCACAGTCTCCTCCTATTAAATGGGTGGAAGGACACAAGGGAGTATTTAACGTGGAAGTGCAAGGTATATCATCAGTTCATACCCAGGTAAGAAATTTGGGGGAGGGGGTCCATTCATGCAAAAATTAATCTTTTTTTCTTTTTTGAATTCATTTTTTAACTTCAATTACTTATCTTCAAAACTTCAGATTTCACAAAGCTGAGGTTACCAAATACAGAAAGTAGATTAACCATTGTCTTTCTAGTTAAACTGCAAAAAAGGTGAGCTGGAAAGATAATACATCTTGTGTAAATGTGTAATTCCATGATTCTTTTGTATAGCTTTTAGATTAGGATATAATCACACTGTTGAGTGGTTAAAGCAGCCTTCTAGAGGAAAATGGTCTCATAGCTTTTAACTAAATTCACATATTAAAAAAGTAGAGTACCAAAGTGATCTAAACTGGTACCTAAGTAGTCTAAACAGTCAGCAAAGATTTATACACCTCTTTGGCAGCTGCTTCATAGCTTTAAAATAATTGATTTCAATGACTAAGTAACTGTGACTAACATTAGCTGTGCCAGAGTTATGTCAAAGAAGGTCCAGGTGTAATTTGAAGAACTAAAACAATTTCATCCTCAACTTGAGGATGAAAAGTTCTGATTTTTTTTTCTCATCAGCATTTTTTTCTCCTAAAGATTCCTTTCTGCATCTCTTTTAATCTTGCTGAAGAAAAATACTGATATTCACAGAGTTTAATAGCGTTCATTGATATACTGTATATATGCAAATAAGCTTGCAAGTTGATCTGGAGAGCCAGAGTCTTTGCAAGAGAAAAAAGAATAATAATATTGGCCTGCAAATGTTGACATTATTTCATGGCTTCAAAATAAAGCATCTAAGATTACAGTTCTTTAGAAAATTACAAAAGTTTGGTGAGATGGATCATAATAGTTTTGGATTTTTAAAATATTGTTAATTAAAACAGGGGTCCCCAACCCCCAGTCTGTGGACCAGTACCGACCGGGCTGCGGCATGCCAGAAACCGGTCCACACAAACAAACAAAGCCTCATCTGCAGGATGCAGGCAGCACACAAAACCACGCCCCCTCCGGTCTGCGGAAAAACCTCTCTCCACAGAACCGGTTCCTGGTGCCCCAAAGGTTGGGGACCTCTGAATTAAAAGACATTAGCTCTTAGACTAGATATATCAAGATTGGGAAGACTTTAAAACTTGGTTTCTGCAAGACCTAGATTGGTTCTGAAGATTTAAACTGTTTTAACTATGCATTATAACTGCAAAAATAGAAAAAAATAGGTTTTCTTTTTCCACTGTGGTAAATATTTGACAGGAGCAATTTAAGCTCTATAATAAGCATCACACATCATTCATATTTTTTGGGGTGTTGTGTTTATAGGACAATCACCTGGAGAAATTCTTCACCCTGTGCCATGCACTTGAATGCCAAGTTACTTTCCCCATCCGAGTGCTGAATGAGAAAATCACAGAAGCCAGTCTGGAACATGAGCTGAAACTCAGCATTATTTGTTTGAACTCTTCCCGCCTTGAGCCTCTGGTGCACTTTTTACATTTGGTGTTGGATAAACTGTTCCAGTTGTCTGTCCAGCCCATGCTTATAGCTGGCCAGACAGGTAGGAAACATTGCTATTGATTTCAGAAGCCATAAATCTTGTGTTATTTGGAATGTTTAAAAAAATACTTCTTCAGATCAAACAAGATTGATATAAAAAAACAAATTATTCAACTGTCTCATAGAAATCAGAAATTGAAACTTCATAAAATTTCTTCCTGGATTGATAGACCCTCTCTACCACACCTGAGATAATTTTGCTTTGTTTTATGCAGATTTCATGAATAAAGTCATTGCTTTGAATACAGATTCAGGCTGATTAGACTGATCAGTGGATCTAACCTAAGTCTGACTGAATCTGAATTTAATGAATGAGTTATCCATATTGAGTTTTGATTCTGTTTTCCATCCATTCCATCTTGATGATGTTATGCTATGGGCAATTTTTTAAATTTCTCTTTTATTTAAGGACTATGTAGCTTTGAAGTGTAAATGTTTTATGTATTCACTCATTTTAAATATGGATTGGAATACTTTATTCTCGACCCATTTCACA
This sequence comes from Azemiops feae, assembly GCA_023970755.1. Taxonomy (NCBI): domain Eukaryota; kingdom Metazoa; phylum Chordata; class Lepidosauria; order Squamata; family Viperidae; genus Azemiops; species Azemiops feae. The sequence goes on along the minus strand of JALGBA010004255.1, from coordinate 234,674 downwards.
TTTCCCCATGCAAAATTGTGATGAAATAAGTTGAAATTCAGAAATGTTTTTAGAAAGTCTACAAAAATGAGTCATGTTTACATATAAACTCAACCAGGAAAATTATTATTTTGTTGTTTCCAGCAAACTTCTCCCAATTTGCCTTTGAATCGGTGGTGGCAATAGTGAATAGCCTCCACAACAGTAAAGATCTGAGCCAGGACCAGCATGGACGAAACTGTCTCCTAGCATCATACGTGTACTTTGTGTTCCGTCTTCCTGAAGTTCAGAGAGATTTTATCAAACTAGGTATGGTTCCAGCCTCTTGTTATTTATACTTACAGGTAGAAAATTGGTGCTTATTTATACTTATTTACAGGTGGATTCTCAGATTTAAGTTCCAGTGGATTCTATAGACCTTGCACCAAGTACTGTAAGACTGTATAGGTAATTGAGACATTTCAAGTGAAAACTACCAAGATAGCAAAACTATAGGACATTCAGCACACCTGGCTTAGCCACCCTCCTCCTATCAAGTGTATTTTATGCTATCCTTACTCTGATTTGAAAAACTGTGCAAAATACTATCTGGCTTAGAAAGATACAGGATACCAGAAAGAGGAGAAAGTGTCAGAGAATGGGGATGTCCATTTAACTTTAACTTTACCTCTAAACATTCTTTGCAACAGTTAATCTTGCAATAGATTAGTAATTGAGGATATGGTATGGCATCCTTGATTTTTTTAAAAGTTGCCAATTATCCTGTGGTGACCAGGCAAACAAACATTATCATGAATGCTGATGGCATTAAATGGCCTGCAACAATTTGACTTAAATTCCTTGGTTAAAAATGATACCATGCAAGATATGATCATGAATATCTTGCATAATATCATTTTTAACCAAGGAATTTAAGTCAAACTGTTGCAGACTATTTAATTTGCCACATGCTCAGCACTGCATTTACTATTTAGGTAGAGGAAAATATATCACAAGTACAAATTCGTAAAAGACTATATTCTTGGCCAAGAGTTCATTTCCTTTTGGGTGAAACTATAATTGACAGCCTCCTTGTAAGTATTGTATCTTGCAAAAAATAGTTCTCATAATGTCAAAAGTAAAAGCCTTAAACCTGATTAGACGTCTCCAAACAAGAATCAGGTGAAAATTGTTCCTTCTGACCATAGAGAGTGGCTTCAAGCAAAGCCATAAATGAGGATCAGCAAGGCCAGAATGGAAGGTAGAACTGCAGATTGACCCTCTTCACATGCATCAATACACATTATAGGGGGTGAGGATTGGATCCTTGGTTGCACCCATCATTTTAGTCCTCTTATCCCCCTGTTGCAGACATGTATCTCTTCAAGCCTGTGTAAGAAATTAAACCTTGATTTCACTGTAATTGGTGCTTAGATTTGGTCGCAATCAAGAATATAGGATTAGCAGACATTATGTAGTGGTGCTAATTTCTGATTGTGAACAGAATAAACTTCAGAAAGGACAATTGTTGCTAAGATAGGGCCACTATTGTCAGTCATTTCTATAATCTCTGCTGACTAAGATATGGGATTGTATGTCTGAACTGTGAAAAACAAAGCCCTGTCTGCAATTGACTGAAGTAAGCAATGCAAAAAAAAAAAAAAAAAATAGGGTCCTGCCAAACTTTTTTATTTTTAATTTTTGCATAAAAGATTTTTATGTAAAGAAGAACATTTTCTCATTGAAAATGTTTGTAACTTTTTAAATTAGAAAAAAATCATAGTGCTCGCATTTTAACTCAATTTAGAGAAAGAATTTTTATTCGTTTATGGGCCCTGTATAAACTGAATCTGGTTAATCTTTCTACTTGATGGTTGCAATGTCGCTTCTGCAAAAATGTTCAAATGATTGTGAGGAGAGGGCCTTGTGCTGAAATGTAGAACACAGTGGGATAGTGGATTTGCTCTGGAGCAGAAGTGCATTTGCTTAGAAGGACAGGATGGGACATACAAAAAAGGGCAAAATTATCATTTTTGAGACCCAGCAATGTCATAATATGTTTTTTTTAAAAAAATACCAAAGGGCAGCATAATGTTTTTTTCTTGGCAGGTACAAGTGGAAGCACAAATCTTCCTGAATCTCGTTATTACACATATGGTCGTACGGCTGCTGTCTCAGTGGGATCTCGACTCATGCAGAGTCGGACAACAAGCAGTAGCAATCCAGATATTGCTGGGACCCAGAATGCTCCTGATGAAGAAGTGAAAAGCATCATGTCCTCAAAGGTAAGAGAGGATCATACAATTCTAGTCTGCTAAAACTACTGTAAGGTTATTTAATGTAATAAAACCTCAAAGGTTTGGACTTCTATTTGGTGGAGCTTGGATGCAATGGACAAAATCGTGTGTTGGACTTTACCCCCAAATAATAGAAAAACCTATTATTTGGTGACTCAGTCTGGATTCTTTTCACAAATGTATGGAATTTATGTAAATGTCATATACATTTTATATCAAATATGTACATTCATAATACTGTACATTCAAATTCATATTCAGTGGACAGTGGGTTTTAATATAAATAGCACTTATATACTGCTTCATAGTGTTTTACAGCAGTTTATAATGTCAACATATTGCCCCCAGCAATCGGGTCCTCACTTTACCGACCTTCGAAGATGGAAGGCTGAGTCAACCTTGATCTGGTCAGGATCGAACCCCTGACTATGGGCAGAGTTAGCCTGTAATTCTGCATTCTAACCACTGCACCACCATGGCTCATTTAATTGAAACCCCTTTCCCCATTTTGGTCTGTTAAATTCACATTTTATGCAAATATTTTTCTTTCTCGCATCTAGATCGTTTGACCAGTATATGGCAAGCACCTGGATTCACCCATGAGCTAAACATGTAACATAAATAGTTTTGGGTAGCCGAGGATCATTCCTACACGAGACTGTATGGTGGCCAGTTCATTTTTAAAAGTGCTGGTAATATTTTTATCTTGTAGAAGATAAAAAAATTTGAAGATAAGGAGAAGAGGTGGAGATAAAATCTAAAGTTTAGCAATCTTACAAAATAACAAGAAAGGAAAGAACACAATTAGTCCCACCCTATATACTACTATGAAAATTTATGTGACTTTCATATAATATTTTTTCAGTACTTTTGCGCCATTATTTGAGAGAAAAATGAATAAACAACCATCACAATTGTATTATTGAATCTGAGCATTAGCTTTCAACTTCTGCACTGTTAAAATTATTTTAATTCAATGAGTTATCTGGGGTGCAAATTACATACATAGTGAAATATAATAATGCCCTTTAAATGCATCGAAAAATAACTGCCCTTGGTATTAATCATGGTTCTGGTTCTCGTTTAACATTCTCCTGCTAGAGAAGAATTTTTTTGTTTTTCTTCCATTTTTATTGCACGTATATGTATATGGTACTAAATTGGGACATATGAGGTCAGTTGTGTTTAATTTACTGGGAAGAATGTAACAACATTTTTATTGCATACTTCATGCACAGCCTTCCTTCCTTCCTTCCTTCCTTCCTTCCTTCCTTCCTTCCTTCCTTCCTTCCTTCCTTCCTTCCTTCGCTGTTCTAGTAATTCCTTTTCTGTATGGCTTCTGGTCATTTTCTCCAGGTTGCAGATCGGAACTACAGCCGTGTGTCTTTCTATAGTGAATCCAACAGTGATATGTCAAGTCCACGCACAAGCGCTCGGCTACCCAAACAGAAGGTAGACTGCCACATAATGCCAAACTGCTCGTTAATAGACGCTATACTCTTTTACAAATGTGCCACTTTTCAATTCTCACTCTGAAATGCCTAGGCTCCAAATTTGTTTTAAATTTCTCAGGAAAAAAACAATGGGCCTATAAGTAATAACACCTGGTGATGTAAAATATTTGTCAGCTCTATGACCAGATACCTTTGCCTAGGTTGCTTCAAGGACCCATTTGCGCTAGGTTAAAATGTGAAACTCAAAAATAAACTATAATTGCAAGCTAACGTTTCAGGCATATTTACCGAAATTTAAACCTCAGTGATTATAAAGGAATTTTATGTGAGTAGATACAAACAGGATAATTGAATAGTTTAGTTACTGTTCTCTAGAGATCATAATAAATCACCTTTCTCTATTGCAGCAGAAAAAAGGAAAAGCACACAGTGCAAGGGAGATTCTCTTTATGGGATAAATGTTTGATATATAGTGGGATTTAGGAATAACAGAAAGCCGAATGGCAAGGAAAAACCCAGTTAACACACCAGTTTTAAAAAGTGACCACTGTAATGTTTAATCTTAACTGTCACAGTGCATTAAGTCATCAATGCATTCAGTCCATTTTAAGTTGTATTTGAGTAATCTTCAAATAACTGCAAGGTGTCTAATTTCATTTTTACTAAAGCTAAAGTCTTTCACACTGCTTTATGTGACAGTCTCCTTTTGCACATATCATTGTAGACTTAATATTCAGTTAAGTTAGAATTAATGAAAATATAACTGCATGCCACAGAAGATTTAGATTTTCATTCTGGACCACCTATGTGTTGGTCATACATGCAATTATCACTAATTTTTACTAATTTTTCTTGGAAAAAATTACTACTGATATTGTAAGGTTTATTAGGATCTACTAATTCATTCTTTTCAAAGGTTGCCCTATGGTACTAGTTCTGCCATTGCAAAATGTATGACAGAATAGTCAACCTTTTTCCCCCCACCATCTCTTCAGCTATTATTTTTGGTCAGTCTTCTAGGGCAGGGCTTTTCAACCTTTTCACAGATGGTACCACTTTTAGGGCATGACAATATTTGAGTACCACCAGTGCTTAGCAAGGTGTCAAAAACTTGATGACTAAAAAAAGGGGGGGGGGATTTTGGGCTTTACTGATTAGATTCATTTGTTGTTATAGAAATGGCTAGTTTATAATATTATGGAAAAATAAAAAGTTGAGGTTCAGTGTTAATGCTTCCTTCTACTGCAACAGAGGAAGTGTGTTCTTTTTCCCTTCTCCCCCTCCTTTCCCCCCCCTTTTCCCTCCCCACTGTGTCCTACTATTTGCTTTTGTATTTTTGTATTTTATTCTATAATCTAATAAAATATTACAAACTGTAGAAAAAAAGTAAAAAAAGTACCAGTTTTAATTTCTTTGGTGGCTGTTCCTTTGCTGAATCACTTTTCCTTTGGACTGACAAATGTATGATGAATTTATCCATGTTTATTAATATGCACCACTACCAGCTAGTTCAGGGGTCTTCAAACTTGGCACTGTTGAGACTTGTGGACTTCAATTCCCAGAATTCCTCAGCCCTCATGGCTGGTTGAGGAATTCTGGGAGTTGAAGTCCACAGGTCTTAAAGTTGCTAAGTTTGTAGACTCCTGAGCTAGCTGGTTTGCCCTTCTGAGCTCTTCCACAGTGTAGTAAGAATGCACACACCCCCAATCCCTTCCCTGTACCCTTAAAGACACAGGAATCAAGTGCAAAGCAAAAAAATAAAGAAACATAAACTCCGTTTTTTTTTTCTCTTTAAGCTGCCTCAGGCGTGTCACAATGTTGCAATTCTAGACTGAAAGGCTTATCTTAAAAAAAACTTTCTAAAAGCCACAGACATACTCAATTAAAGGGGGTAAAACTAATTACATTTGTTTAAAGGGATTAAACCTTTCCTGTTGTCTTTTTTCCCCTTCCCCCACCCAAACCACATTCTTTTATAGCCTCTCCTCTCTTTCCCCCTCTTTTTCTTCAGTTCACCTCCAGCTCCAGCTGCTTCTGGAAGCACCAATCAGCTGGAGCCAATCAGCTGGAGCCCTGCCGGCTCCTGGGGCTTCTGCAGAGCCCAGACAGTCCTGCAGCTGCAGCTGCCTCTCCCTCAGGCTTGGCTCACTTTGGCTCATTCCCCTCCCCTGCTACACTTGGCTAGCAATCGTGTACCACCTGCCATGTGGCAAAGTACCACAAGTGGTATGCGTACCACGGGTTGAAAAGCCCTGTTCTAGGGTATTCCTTTTGTCGCCAGCAGCTCATTCTGTGCTTTCTTAATGTTTAGCTGCCTATGTGTGTTCATGGACTAATGAAAGGATTCCCTTTTGGATCTCCTAATTTCAGTGTTCTGCTTTGAAATCTAACCTTGAAAGTCAGTTGGTAATCACATTTGGGTTTTAATGTACTATATAGCATTTTCATGAAGAGATCGCACTTCAGATGGTGGTCAGCACAGGCATGGTGAGAGAATCAGTCTTCAAGTATTCTTGGTTCTTCTTTGAATTGCTGGTAAGATTTTATATGGTCCTTTTATTTTCAGTAAAGGAAATTACAGTATATGTATTTGATGTTCAACTCAAAATCAAACAAATATTTCAAGATTTAGTTCCTTTCCATCACTAGATAGTAAGAAAACATGATTCCTGAGCAAACAATAAATGTCTACAGCATATTCAGGAAAGAAGTTATGAATTGGGAAGGAAGTAATAGTATTCTTCTAGTCAATTAAAATAAAATGTTAAATCCAGATTATTAATTTAATTGATATGTCCATTGAATATGCAGAAAAATAAACTGGCCGAAAGGAACTGTTTGTTTAGTAAGTTAAAAATTATCCCTAAAATAAATGTTAAAATAAATAAATGTTAAAAAATGTTTTAAAAAATCACACTGTTTAGAGTTACCCAGTGTCACATCAAACACATCAATCATATGTGAATGTGCAGAACACTGGAAGCATTTCATTAATATTCTAATTTTGTAATCATGAGCAGCAGAATAAACAGTCCCTAATGTTGGGTCCCTGAGGCTCCCAGTGGTTAAATTGCATTTTTTAAAATCATGTATAAGTAAAAGCAGGAAATGTATATAATATTAATTGTAATAGTTGAGCAATACACCTAATATAGATTATATTATACACCTAAGAGTTTTAGAATGGAATCCCACATTTACGTTTAACAGGTGCATTGCAAGTTCTCATTTTAGCTGCAGAATTTTTGGAGCTGAATTTAGAAATATAGAGAATATAAAGTATTCTTCATAATGTGTGAATTCTTTCAATTCTACTATTTGCTGTTGTTTACAAATTCACATTTGATAAACAATGCTGATTTATTTTTTTTTGAGGTAAAAAGCATGGCTCAATATGTTGACAATGTACAGAAGCAGGATGTTCCCCGCAGAGCTCGATTTTCTAACCGCTTCAAAGATGACATCACGACAATTGTCAGTGTTGTTACCTCAGAGGTTGCTGCACTTTCAATCAAGACCCAGAAGGTAATTTTACAATCTAAAATAAACAGAAACTCAAAAAAAATCTTAAAATTGTATAATTTTATTCCAGGAAGATTATTCCTGTACCTCAAAATCATTTAACATTCTAGAGATCATTGCCTTTTTCTCTGATTACCAGAGAGGGGATTTGACAAACATCATTTTCAGGGAGTTCATATTTTAGGGGAACTGAGAAGCATCATGGACAGGAAAGGCAGGGTGTGCACTTGGGGCTGCGTCATGCATATGGTAGGTCGGAATTTTCAGTTAGTTTCATCAGTATGCTGATGATACCTAGCTATATATCTCCACCCTTGGTGAACTAAACCAGGGGTCCCCAATCCCCAGTCCGTGGACCAGTACCGGGCCACGGCATGCCAGCAACCGGTCCACACAAACAAGCAAAGCCCCATCCGCGGGATGCAGGCAACACACAAAACGATGCACCCTCCAGTCCATGGAAAAACCTCTCTCCGTGGAACTGGTCCCTGGTGCCCCAAAGGTTGGGGACCTCTGAACTAAGTGATACTGCCAATGATCTATCCTAATGTCTAGAGGTTTTAGGGGTTTCGATGGGGAACAATAGATTTTGGCTCATCCTGGCAAAACTGAGAGGCTTTGAGTTTTGAGGCCACCTGGATCTAGGAATTCACTATCTTTGATTCTGGATATAGCTGTATTTCTTCAGATAGACCTGGTACACAATTTGAGGATAATTCTGGATTCATAACTCTTGCTTGATGAGCAGGTGGCAATTGTGACTAAAAGGGCCGTTTGCAAATTATTATTATTATTTAGTTATAGCCAGAGTGTAAATCATTAGGCTGTACAATATCAATAAGCTTAGGACATAATGATACTACATAATTGATTAATGGAATAACCAAATTGTTTTCTCAATAGGTACAATACCAAGCGCTACCATATCTTTAATATCTTGAAACTATTTAATGAAGGTTTCAAGAATCAAATTAAAAGTTAAAGGAGATAGAGGACATTCTTCTCAAGTTGATGTTGATGTTTCAAACTCACACACACGCACACATACTGTTGCTAGGTGAGAATAGCAATTTATTCAAAGGTCAGTAGATAAGCAGCAGACAAGGAAAGGAATGTAAATGTAAACAGTCTCTTGGAAATAAAACTTGCATGGATAGTTTCACTTTTAACAGGAAGACACAGAAGAGAAAATCCAGTCCAAAGTTTAGAAAGCTAAATCACGTTTGTCAGTCAGCAGAATACACATGAGCAATGCACCAGAGCAGATCAGACAGTTATTTCCAACAGAGAAGCATGATTCAGGACTACTTCTGCATCCAGCTATCTATAATTAAATAGTTACTTGGCAAGGAGCCTGACTGAGCCTATTTGCTCTGCTCTCTGCTCTGCCTGTAAGACTGAGGGCTTGGAGGCCATACCTCAGCATCTGACCACTCACTGATGATACCTATGTTTGATCAGTCTCAGTGATTCCTGGCCTAGTGTCTCCTGAGGCTGACATTCCATTGGTTCATCTGGAGCAGCTTCTTCAGATTCAGACTCTGAATCCTGGGCCATGATAGGTACCCTAAACGAGCTTTATACGTTAAAAAATATATTGTAATGACTCTAATTATAGGGTGAAAATACCAAATTATAATTCAAAAGACAAAGCAATAGCAATAACAAGTAGACTTATATACTGCTTTATAGCACTCTGAGTAGTTTATATTGTCAGCATATTGGCCTCAGCAATCTGGGTCCTAATTTTACCGACCTCGGAAGGTTGGAAAGCTGAGTCAACCTTGAACCCTATCAGGATCTAACTTCAGACTGTGAGTAGAGTTAGCCTTGCAATACTGCATTCTAACCACTGCACCACCAGGTTTCCAAAAGTGGTAGAAACTCATATCTTCTTACATACTTCATAAATTTAATCTGAATAATATCAACATCCAATGAGATTACTGGGAAATAGCTGATCTGTTGAAATGTCCAAAATGTCAGTTGACAAATGGATATTATCAGATGTCTGGTCTATGTTTTATAAATCCATTTGTTATAATTAGTTTACAAAACAAGCCTGAAATCTACAGATTTTCCCTAACCATTATTACATTTTTGACATCTACCTTCTTTTATTAAACTCAGTCAGTCTTTATATTGCCAGACAAGTGTCAGGTATTCATGATGTAGGAATCTTAGAATGATGAACGGAATCTAGAATGAATTGCACGTGATGAGCCAATTGCATTTACCTAACTTTATTCCAAGTACGTCAGAACACTGGCTTCTGGGCCAGTAATTGCATGCCAATATGCATTTGTATTCTTCTGCGTATTGATGAACCTGTTTGTGTGGCCTACCATGTTATGAAATGTCTAAACCCTGTGGGCAAAAGTTTTAAGTGTGAGAGTTTTCCTCACCTGTCAGTTCATGTATAATTATATTGATCTATAATTATTGTGTGGATTTTACCTCAGAGTATTTGTAAAACACATTTCTTTTTGGGCAATAATCTTTCTTTTTTTAAGGAAAGTGAACAGGCAGAAAAAATCAACATTAGCTTGGCATTTTTCCTATATGATCTTCTTTCTTTAATGGATCGTGGATTTGTGTTTAACCTCATCAAACACTACTGCAATCAGGTAGGCCTCATTATAAAAAAAATCCCTTAAATAAATAACTAGTACACCCCAATATATAACTTTCAAGTGTGCAGAAATTGCAATTTGATTTTAGATTACTGTCTTAAGTGTAAAACAGAAAGAGGTCCACTGCCCATAAGAAAAGTTGAAATGTCTTATTACAGAAATATCTTACTTAGGTAGCTGAAAATCAGATAATATCAGATAATAATGTTTGATATTTCACATTCCTAAAATTTCTTCATCGAACAGGATGGTAACTAAAGCAAAAAATGGAAGCTCTTAAAGTGAGGCTTTAAAAAATGGCCTTTTTCCAGTTATTATGCCATGGTTCTCTTAAGCATAGAAATAAGTGTAAGGAGAGAAGGATTGAAATATCCTGCAGATGCAGTAGCTTGTTTTTTTTGTTTTTGTTTTGTTTTTGTCTACAACTCTTGGGTAAACTCCTGAGTACAACCCAACACTACTTTAATATCTGATAGGATCCAAATTGTACATTTGGAGAATAGTCCAATATTCCTAAGAACACCAGCAGAATGGAGGCATGGCTAGTATACTCCTGCCCAGCGTTTTTTGTTTTTTGTTTGCTAATGGAAAGTGTTTAAGAATTCACAAGTTAGCAGTCTATTTTGTAACTTTAAAATGGCCTCAGTTTGGAATTCATAAGCATGAAATCATCATTTCCCCAATTTACCATCACTTCCATTAACTCTCACTTATCACAATATTTTTAAATTGCACAGATGAAGAAAGTATATTACAGAATTGCTTTCAAGCGAGAATTGTGGCATTAACAGAAAACAATCTATTTTATTAAATGTTACCACTAGGAGAGACGGTCTAAAAGATGTAAACTTAATGTGATGCAAGTATTAAATGGAACAATTGAGAATGTTTATTGCTTCTTTATTATTGTTATTGATCTATTTCAAGAGCAAGGCATTTCTCTCTCTATGCAAGTATTCATCATGCTTTTCTTTGCAACTATTCCTTTCTAGTTGTCAAATAAAATGAGTAATATTCCAGTGTTGTTGTCCATGAGGCTGGAGTTCCTACAAATTCTCTGCAGTCATGAACATTACCTCAATTTGAATCTCTTCTTTCTGACTTCAGGATGTGCTCCAACATCTCCCTCTCCTTCTATATCATCCCAGGTACTTCCCCTATTTTTTTTTAAAAAAAACAATTTAATAATATTAGGGGTACCTTCTTTGGCAGATGCAGAATATATCGGTGATTGAGTCTTCATATTTCTTCTCATTGATTATACATTAATATTTGATGTCATAATGAGTCTATCATCCTTTCCCCCATATATCCACAGGAGTATGTTTGCTGACATCACCACTTAATTTTGTCATATTCGGTATGTATGTATGTATGTATGTATGTATGTATGTATGTATGTATGAATGCAATTGCATATACATAAGATAGATAAGATAACCCTTTATTGTCTTTTTTTTTTTTTACTGTGGGCACAACGGCACACATCAAAAATGAAATTTAGTTGCCCGCTCTCAAAGTGAAACACATACATGACACACCCTAAACATACTATGAACAACATATGTATAGACCCACATCCCTACATATACGTAACAAATAAATATTAAATACTGTCCATCTTGAATATATAACGGAAGGAGGAAGCTTGAGAGTTCACAAGGTTAATGCTGTGTGGAATGAAACTATGGCTGAATCTGGATGTTCTGCTACGGATACCACGAAGCCTCCTGCCAGAAGGTAACAAGGAAAACAGGTTGTGAAGAGGATGTGTAGTGTCCCAGATAATCTTACGGACCCTGCTCAAGCAACGCTTCTGTGCTATGTCCTGGATGGGAGGGAGGGAACTGCCAATGATCTTTTCGGCCATTCTCACCCTCTCTGCACCGCCTTCCTGTCTGAAGCAGTGATGCCTCCAAACCAGACTGTGATGCTGTATGACAGGATGCTCTTGATCGTCCCCCTGTAGAAAGTGGTCAGGACAGGGAAAGGAAGATGTGCTGTTCTCATGCGATGCAGAAAATGCATAGGCCAGATAATCCATTAAACATGTAGAATGCAGGAATAAATCCACGAACTACAATCCCTTTCTTCTCGTATACATTCAGTATACACAGAGAAAGGCATCTAGGGATATTTGTAAGCACTGGTGTTTTCTTGGAAGGAATCTGCTAGGAGGAATTGAAGAATTAGATTTCAATTTTTTTAAAAAAATCAATCTAGTCTGTCTGAGAGGGTAGCCATTCAGGTCAGTCTTCTGCCATATAAGAGCTGAAAAAGAAACCAATCAGATCAGTTCTGTCTGTTAAATAAAACAAACTTCTTATACATTCAACACTGACTCAAAGGTGTGTGTGCACAAACATACTCAGACTCTTATACATTCAGGAATAAGCCACAAAGGGACTGAAGTCAACAGTAGCTTCTGCTTCTTTGGCATGATTTAATATTGCAGTTATCTGTCAGTTGAACCTTTGCCAACTGGGAGCACATCTATACTGTATATGATGATCAGCCTTTGCCTTACCTGTGTAAATACAGGTATAAATTCATTCTATTAAATTTTTGGATTTTTCTTTGCTTATATTTATTTTTAATTTTGCTTTATGATACTAAAATACTTTATGGAGCCAAAGACCCATTTTATTCTTGCTTTGATTTAATAAATGATTGTTAATTCAATTTCCATATAAAATGTTTTAGAGATGAAATTAAAGAGATTTTCTTTTGTTATATAGTAGACATATTTCATAAAGAACTTTATGTCAAGTCATTCTGTTATTTTTTAAACTGCAACTAACAGGGCTGTGTCACTAAATCTATGCTTTGATTTCAATATAAGCATACCGTTTGCCCCTTTCTTTCATTTATTGTAGAATTCAAGTTCCTGCTCAAGTTTCCAGGATCAAAAACTTTCCAGCATGTTTGAGCTTACAGCAGATTATCGGCAGCAACACTTCCTCACAGGGCTACTTTTCACAGAGTTGGCAGCTACCTTAGATGCAGAAGGGGAAGGGTAGGTCTCGTTTTTTTTCCAGAGATTTGAATGTGTAAGCAACACTTGTGAATTATGGGTACTGAATTGGGTTTCAGTCAAGTATTCTTGAAATACTTTATGCACTCAGTTCTTTTCATATATCCAGGATCAGCCAACTTGATCTGTTGGTTAAGCCACCAAGCTAGAAACCAGGAGACTGTGAGTTCTAGTCCCACCTTGGCCATTATGAAAGACAGCTAGGTGATCTTCAGCCAGTCACTGTCTCTCAGCCCAACCATCTCATAGGGTTGTTGTTTGGGAAAAAATAGGAAGAGGAAGGAGTATTATGTATGTTTGCCACTTGAGTTGCTTATAAAGTAATAAAGGTGGGATAAAAATTTAATAAATCAATAAAATAAATAAAAATCAGTGTCGAGGACAGTCACCCCTGAATTGATGCAAACCAGTTTACATCCCATAATAGTCTGAGACAGAATTTAAATAAACAAAAAGTGAATTGACTGCTGTGTTGACAAGATCAAAATCCATAGGCAGGTTTGTAGAAATTTTACAATTTTGTCCACCTGGGGACTTAGTATTAAGCCAAGTCGAAATAGTATTAAATGATTAAATGACGATATGATTGAAAATATGTAGATTGAGAATCATTTAAGGGATAGACCACGGTTGGGTATACAGTGTTCAGTCATGTTTTTCCATACGTTTGGTGTATGCAGTATAGAATAGTCCTCAACTTATGACCACAACTGAGTCCAAATTTTCCGTTGATAAGCAAGGCACTTGTTATTTTTTTCCACATTTTATGACCTTACTTGCCACAACTCTTAAGTGAATCATTGCAGTTGTTAAGTTAGTAACACGGTTATTAAATGAATCCGACTTCCCAATTGACTTTGCTTGTCAGAAGGTCGCAAAAGATGATCACATGACCCCGCAACACTCATAAATACATGCCAGTTGCCAAGCACCCAAAATTTTGATCATGTGACCATGGGTGGTGCTGCAGTGATCATAAGTGTGAAAAATTGCTGTCAGTCAGGTTTTTTAGTGCCATTGTAACTTCAAACAGTCATTATACAAATGGTTGTAAGACAAGGACTACCTATATCCTAAATACGAAAGCAACTTAAGAAGCATTTTACTCTAACATGTTGTATGAATTCAGTCGCTTCTAACATTTGGACTAATGTTATAATCTGACCCTATCATACCAAAAGAGATAAACAACTGGGCTTGTATTATTTTACTAGGCCAGGAAGCTCCAGCATTCATAATTTGACCTGCAAATATTTTGTTAATCCCCAAGCAGTGTGAGAATAGTATTTTTTTTAAAATTAAAAAGAAAGCATGTACAATCTGTAGCTTAAATTCTTTCCCTGAAGGGGACCTATTTAACTTGCCTCTCAAAATATTTCCATATTTATTATGTCTATCCTGTTATTTCTTGGACTATTCTGCGATTAACTGATCAAAAAGGTCTTGGTCCTTTTCTCCTGATAGAATAAGCAAGGTGCAGAGGAAAGCTGTCAGCGCTGTCCACAGCTTGATGAGTTCACATGACTTGGATAAATCCTGCTTGAAGCCAGAAATGAAAGTGAAAATTGCTGCACTTTATCTGCCTCTGGTTGGCATAATTCTGGATGCCCTTCCACAATTACATGATTTTACAGGCAAGAAATGGTGATGGTGATGGTGATGGTGATGGTGATGTTGGTGATGGTGATGTTGGTGATGGTATACTTACTGTCTTCTAGTTGGTATCTAAAAATGAAAATGTTGGCTGTTTTCCCCTTTTGATCTACCCTCCATGAGATGTGGGTTGTTTTGACCTCTTTGTTGCATTCAGCATGCTCACAAAATAGAGCAGGAATTCAGGAATTCATCATTTCATTGTAAGGTTATGATTTCCCCCCCACAAAATATATTTACCTAAGTGATAGGTAAGTATATTTACCTAAGTCAGGGGTCTTCAAACTTGGCCCTTTTATGACTTGTGGACTTCAACTCCCAGAATTCCTCAGCCAGCATGCCTGGCTGAGGAATTCTGGGAGTTGAAGTCCACAAGTCATAAAAGGGCCAAGTTTGAAGACCCCTGACCTAAGCATAAGGATGGAATGTGTTATGCACTATGCTACCGTAAGGCATAACTTGTAAATCAAGGTGATTAACTTCACAAAATACCTTAAGTCACAAACAAGGAAAGTTCATGATGGCATATAGCACTTTTCTCTGAAGCAAGTCACAGAGTGTTTCCTTAGATGAAAAGCTCGGGCAGGGGATGAGAAAAGCTCTCTGGGTTTTTTTTCTGCTCACTGCAGGAAAATGGAAGAAAAGAAAAGAAAATGGCAACTGCAGCTTTTGCATCCATACACACTCCATTCTGCATTTAAAACTAAATGTTTATTATTCCAGTCTTTTGAAATGAAACTGTTCCTATGATTTCAAATCCCTCATGCCTCAGTTGAACCTGCTTGGCATATTCCCAGCTCCCTTGGAACACATTTCTGCTGAGTTTCATAGTTCATTCTCTGTCCCTTGGAGTCCTGTAGATGGCACTCCATCCCCGAGACTTCTTACATTTCTGAGAAGGACTGTGAGAAGGTGGACAAATTCTTTCCTTTAATGTGGTTCCAGTGAAAATTCTCAACAGCAGTACCAACTTGGTAGTAGAACTGGAAGAAATCTACCATTAGTAAAAAAGTTAAAAGAATTTGCAAACTTAATGTGACATGTTCAGTGTTGCTTATATGTAGTTCGGCCCTCAGACAATTTATGTGTAGTTTGGCCCTCAGAAAACCCACCTGCAAATAAATTAAACATATTTTAACCTAGCGTGTTATGCAGACCTGCTCATCTGGTTAGTTAATCATTTATTGTAATATGAACGCTCAGAAAATTGAGTTTATTAAATCATGGTTCAGTTAACAATGAGTAACCATGTCATACAAACGGAACCAGTATCTTTTTATTGATATTAGTGGAGCCATGAATGGGGCCTAGCGGCTAAACAAATGTAGAAAAGCAACTCCACAGAGAATTGTTAATCAATTAAGTGCCCATAGCAAAGTGAGAGAGAGATATTAGGATGACACAGTACTTTGGAGCTGATTTTTTAAAAATACTTAGTATGTTCAAATGTGCAAATCTAATATCTGTCTGCCAGTTTTCAATGCAGGTGTGTCTTTTCAAAATCCTTATAAAACTCCGCAGGACCCCATAATTTTTACTCAAAGATCGTCTTCTAAGCATCCAGTTTTAATAAAATGTAGATAGGGTCCTTCTTGAGGAGAAAAAAAAAACCTTATTATCTGTGAGGCAGGAGGTTTCCATTTCTTTCCTAACCTACTGGCTACACACCAGATGAGATCATTTGTGTTCAGTTTCCAACTTTCTTCCTGTGTAAATGTGATAAAGATGTGATTCAATCCAGGTACATATTTTCAAGAACCAGTAATTTTAACACTTTGAGTGGTAATGATGTTAGCACCAACAATTTGCGTAAATGCAGCAAATATCTCTCAGCTTTTGGTTTCTCAATGTTTTCTTCTGTAATGTGTTTTTTAGTGTTGTATACTGCTGTCTAAATGGCTTTCTTAATGCCTAGAGGCTTTTGAGAGTGCATTTGTTGTGTTTTTTCCCCATCTGTTGTTTCAGTGTCAGAGGCAGGGCTGAATGGAGAAATTTATGCCACGGCTGTTCCTGCTCTGAGCTCTGTAAAATGCAGGACAAGCAAAGGGAACACCATAAAATATTGGGGAAAGAGCAAACAGAGGTGGCAGTTTTAATCAATTATGGTCAGAGAGAAAAGAAGTCCTGAAAAGAAAAACAAGAGAAGGAAGCAGATAGACAAGATTAAAGGAAGAGAACAAAGGTCACATAATAAGAGAAACTAAAGCTACAAATAGCGACTTGGGTTTAAAACACTTGTGAACATTGCTAGAGATATATTATATATTGCCAAGTAAAGAAATCCATTAATTCTAGAGTTAAAACAAATCCAGTCCAGTTCATCCTAATCAAGAGACAGGACAAATCACAAAAATCGGGTGAGTTTGTGTCCCAAGCTCCCAGACATATAAGACACATTGTTTTCAGTGCTGACTTTTTCAAGTGGTAAGTAGGCTTTATACTAGAATTCACAGGCTTCCATCCCACTCTAGCTAATATGCAATAGACTTGTTGTTTCTTAAATTTCTGCATTGCCCATCTCAGTTAAGTTTGTTTAGGATGCAGATTATTCAGAAATGTAGAAGTACTTTCAAATATACCATTGTTACTTGGAGCTTCAACCTGGCACTTCTGGGCTTTTCAGCCTGATTAGATTTAATATTCTGTTGCCTTTGCTTCCATGGGGTTCGTACTTGTGACCATTAACCAGAATATCAAAATCCACAGCAGTTAGAACAAACTAAATGTATTTCAGTGGTTACTAGATATATTCTTGATACATCTTCCTCTGAGAATAAGCTATCCAGAAAGTCTTTGATTGGAGAAATATGGGGAAAGTTTTGGATCACACCGAAAACCTCTTACATAGAACCTGCGCTTTCCAATTTAGTTCCAGATGTTCACAATGGGAAAGGCCGTGTTGTGTGGCCAGATGAAGAACAAGAATCAGCAAACCAGATTAATCACAATATTGCTCTGGCTATTGCTGGGAATCAGTTTAATTTACGATCTTCTAGCTCCTCTATGTTTACGACGGTAAGGCTTTTTACAGTAATTTACAGGACTCCCTTCCTGAATAATGTTCCTATGATTTTATCTTGTAATGTTATTCACTATTACTAGCCTTGCTATCAAGATTTCTTTCGTTCTCTCATTTACGCTAGATTGGTAGTTATGTGCATTCTAGATACACTTAATTTTTTCCCAAGAGAAGAAGGAAAACTTCTTTCTCTTTCTCTACCTAAATGTGGGTGGCCTGCAGAGTGCCTCTAGATCAGAGGTCCCCAACCTTTTGGGCACCAGGGACTGGTTCCATGGAGAGAGGTTTTTCCGCGTACCGGAGGGAGCGAGGTTTCCCTGCTGCCTGTATCCCACGGATGGGCCTTTGCTTGTGCAGACCAGTTGCTGGCATGCCGCGGCCCGGCCCTGCTCTAGATGTTTTGAACTACAGCTGCAGTTATCCCTGCCAGTGTTAACTGTGACCAGGGATTATGGATGTTATGGTTCAAACTATCTTGAAGACTCTATCATCTCTCCTAGATTAAGTTCATTAAGCAAATGAACTTAATCCGTTGTGTAAAGCAGCAGTGTAAACTAATCTGGTAGTTGGATGTTTGAAATAGAGCTGCTTTCAGTTGACAAATGACTTCAGCCATATAGAAAAACCAGCTGAACGAGCTCTTTATTGAGTTCCATTTAAGAAGATGTATCTTCATCTCAGGGGTCTATGATATTTATCCATATCTTTTTTCTTTATCCATTTATCATAGCCTCACATTGGAAAGTTTTCATTTCCTACATGTGTCAGAAGTCACTCCATTGAGAAGTTCATTGACAGCCCTCTGAAGTTTCATTTCAGTCAAATAAAGAGCTGCTTTCTGCTGATAAAAAAACTATTAGTGGAGGAATTCTCACTCACCATTTGAAATAAAGATATTCCTTGCTCAGAAATCAAAATGAGCTAGGGTTGTAAATTGACAAAGTTATTGGGATTAGGATCAGGGAGATCCAGGTTCCAGTCCGTTTCAACCATGGAAGCCAAAAGGAATGAATTTTGGAGATTATGTAGTCCAATACCTTGCCCAGTGCAGGAATCCATTAAAGTAGCTTTGAGCCAACTAGACACTCTTACTCAGCCTAACTCACTGGGGGGGGGGTGTTGAAGGGAGAAATTGGAAGAGGAAGTGCTCTTATGCTGTCTTAAGCTGGAGGAAAGTCAGGATATAAATGTAACTAGTAAAAAAATACAAACTAATAAATATGGGTCTTAGCTGTTAATTAGAAAGGAAATTCCAAGCCCATAGTAAGAAGCTTTGATGTTCTGTTCCTGAGATAAAATTTGCTCTATTGGGAGTCTTCTGATACATTTTCTTTTTGCTACTCTATTGGCTTTTCATGCTATCTCTTTTTAGTCCTGGAAATCAGGCAACACATTAAGTCCTGAGACAACCCGTCATCTTCTGATCTGCTTCCTGTGGATCATGAAGAATGCCGATCAGAACCTTATTCAGAAATGGATTGCAGATCTTTCCTCTCTGCAGCTGAACCGGATCTTAGACCTGCTTTTCATCTGCGTCTCAGGCTTTGAATACAAGGTAGAGGAAATTATGTCCAAATGAAAGTGTTGCTGCACTTTGGGAAAGTTTCTTTTCCAGATGGGTGTTTACCTGCATCCTTGGGCAAAATTCTGAGTTGGGCTTTTAAAAGGCTTCAGTAACGTGGTAGTTATTATTATTATGTCCTGAAGTATGCTTGCCTAGGGCTTGCCTAGGGATGTAAATTTATTCTTCTGTTTGGACAGGGCAAGCAAAGCTCGGACAAAGTCAGCACTCAGGCCCTCAAGAAATCACGAGATGCCAAAGCTCGCCTAGAAGAGGCATTGCTGAGGGGAGAGGGGGCCAGAGGTGAAATGGTGAAGCGAAGCAAGCTCCTTGCTGGTATGTCTTCGCTGTTGTTCTTTGACTTAGTTTGTTTTTCTCCCTGGAAGTGCAAAGAAAGGGTGCCTGCAACCTCCCATTGTTTTCAATAAGCAACAGAAGTAAAGCCTCAAAGCAAGACATGTCCAAAACAGCATTTGCCACTGGTGTTACTGGGCAGAGATGCGAATCAATTTGAGAAGAGCTGTTATTGTTGGATATTACTGTCAAAATCAAAACCAGGACTCTTGTTGGCAGCAGATGTTCGTTTATTAGTTACCCTGCCTTTATTACTTTATAAATGCAGGTAGTCCATGGCTTACGACCACAATTCAGCCCAGAATTTCTGTTACTTAGTGAGACAGTTGTTTAAGTGAGTTTTGCCCCGTTTTACGACTTTTCTTGCCATAGTGGTTAAATGAATCACTGCAGTTGCTAAGTTAGTAACATGGTTTTTAAGCGAACCTGATTTCCCCTTTGACTTGGCTTGAAAGAAGGTCACAAAAGGTGACACCAGATCCCGGGACACTGCAACGGTCATAAATATGAACCATTTGCCAAGCATCTGGATGTTGATCGTGTGACCAGGGGGGTGCTGCAAAGGGTCGTAAGTGTGAAAAACAGTCATAAGTCATTTTTACTGCCGTTGTAACTTCGAACTGTCATTAAATGAATGGTTGTAAGTTGAGGACTACCTGTAACTGAAGGTGGCACCCTTGTCTAATATGCTTACCTCTTCCTATTTCTCTCAGAAAAACAGCAGCCCTGTGAGACTGACCAAAGTCACCCAGCTTGCTTTCATGCCTACAGCAAGACTAGAATATGTATAACATTTTATGGGATCAGGACTGTGCTTATAGTTGGGTGACACAATATGAATCTTGATGCAGTGCTTGCTGAAGTTATTTTTAGTGTGATGCAAACTGCACCCAGTGTGCTTAGTAGTAATCAGGAATCTGAGGTCATGTGGGAGTTATTCTTTCTTTCCTCTACCATTGTCCTTCTTTGGCCTTATCAGATGGCCTCAAACTCCAAACATTATGAAGCACTAAGGCAAAAAATAAGTCTGCATGCAGCTGAAAGTAACTTTGGATTGGATCCTGAAACAGGATCAATTCATTGGCAGAAAAGTGTAATAAAGAAATTGCAGGCTGAAACAGGTTAGAGTATCAGTGAGCGGAACACGGTGAGTTGGTTCACTAGAATGTGATTCTTAAAAAAAATGTATAGTGCAAAATAAAAAGAGCTGAGTGGCCTTTCTTCCCTCTTCTTTCTTCCCCCTTAAGAATAGTCAAGAGACAGAATACAAACAAGAGTTAACCCTGGGTCAAAACAAAATCTTTACAGAAAACAAGAATTTTGAGCAAAGTTTGAAGGGGATGCAAGCCAGATGTATATGAATAGATGAGGGAACAGAGATAAACGGGGTCAATAGCACAGTAATTTTGTACATCAAATACAGTCATGAAAATTTGTCCAACTTCCCATTTTTAAATTGAACACCAACATATTTCCCCTGCTAGGAATCTGTGGCAATTTGAAAGCATTCTAGATCTCTGTGATTTCACAATGTTGGCTAAGTTCAAGTGTGTCACCAATTCATTTTAGCAGTGGTTGCAAGCATATTTGAAGCTATAGCCAGGGTCATTGTTTGCATTTGCAGAAACTCTTGCCTCCTGAGGCTTTCCAGTTGCTGAGCTTCATATCTTTCAGTGGGAAAGATGGCTTAATGCCTTTTAACTCCCTTCAAAGAAGTTGGTACAATGTGCATATCACACGAAGTTAAGGGTGTAGATGGTGGAGATGTGATGTGTGTAAAAGTAATCCTTTTTCTTTTGTGGTGAGGGCATTTTTAAGACTGTTGGACCTTCAGCAGTTTAGAGGAAAGCAAAAGATTTTGCAGTATTAGCATTCCAAGATTGTTGGATTTAAAGACGAATGTGGATGGTTTTCAGGCTGCTTTTGAGAAATTGAGAAGGGAGATGGCGACACTGTAGAAGTGCATGAACCCTGGAGGGAAAATGCTGAATTTATATTGCCAACCTGGGATTGCCTAAGCCTATTTTTTTTTCTAAGATCAAAGAGCACTACTCACCAATCTTAATAAGGTATAAATGGTTATAAATACTAGATCAGTTGGATTGATTGATGTTTGTGCCTCTCACCCACCTTCTTTAAATCTAGAAATGAACTTGATCATTATTCATCTTGTTCTTGACCTTCAGTTGTATAATGTAATGTTTTTTTAAGGAGCCAGTTCTGAATGCACACCCACCTAGTACGAAACACACAATGGACTCAGTTAGCTGCTGGATTGATAGTTGTTTTCATTGTCAAAAAGAGGCTACAGGCTGTTTTCATCTGACGGCCTGCAGGTCAGGTCTGGTAGGAATAATATTCAGAGTCATACAGTAGCTTCTCAGCAAAGGATGTTTTTGAGGGTTATGTGTGTCTATTACAACCTTTCTACGTGTTTGAAGAAAAGCAGCAGCGGAGATGGTTTCCACATATTTTTCCATTAAGAGGATGGACTAGGAATGACTCCTGCACCTCACAGCTGGATTCTGAGTGCCGTTTTTTTATTCACATCTGGTCTGTCTTTTGTTTGCTTTTCAATTGTCTTGATTCGGTGACCAGAGCCCTGGACATTCTTTGTATGTGTTGGGAACACATTGTTCCCATCGGTCACATTTTAGTAATTTCATATCAAATCTACTCATTGCCTCTATGGGCAAAAGAGATACATTTCTCCTGGCTGCAATCACGGTGGATGTAGTAGCCTCTTGCAGAAGCTCCTATCGCCTGAGAAATGCTGATATTAAAGTTTCGGTGTGATTTGTGAATGTTGCCCTTGCAGGGAATGATAGGTTCCCAGGGTCGAATGAGAACTTACGATGGAGAAAAGAGCAGACACAGTGGCGGCAAGCGAATGAAACGCAAGATAAGTGAGTAATTTAATGAATGTATATCACCTTTACCAGAAGTGCTTCTTTCGAGGGCCATGTAGGTTCACTCCCTGTACCAAGGCAGGAAATTTTATCTTCAAAGCATCCTGAACAGATACATGTGTAGCTTTCTGTAAAAACTCCACGGAGAGAATTCTGAAATCCCTTTGTTCTCCTGTCACCAGCAGCAAAAGCTCTTAGTACTTAAGGAAGGTAGTTTGAAACACATCGGAATCCCTTTGGGTGATACGCTCAATCAAATGGGAATTACTGGAGACTTCTGTTCAAATGAATACACAATTTTTTTGTTTGTTTGTTTGTTTGTTTTACTTCGAGTATGCCAGAGCCAAGAACAAACAGAACGAAAACCATGGCCGTGTCTCTCTCCATTTTCAGTTTTAAGTGGATTTGGAGCTGCCAACAAAGACAAACTATGTTTTATGGAGTATTTCCCCCCAGGCTCTTACAGTTGGAAGAAAAGGAAGGCATTTCTCCTCCCAGCTTGGAATCTTTAGTATAGAACAATAAACCAAGTAAAATAAAGAATCATTGAAGCCACATTCTTTTCTTCATTTTAACAGTAAGGGCCTGCAGAACGAGGTGCGAAACATCTGGTAGTCCTAATAAGGGCCATCTTAAAGCAGATGTCAAAAATTATAAAAGGAATGGAAGTCAACATTTATTTGACTTTAGATTTGTTTGAATTCTCTTACTGTATATAGCAAGTTATGAAACTCAGTAGTTCATTGCACAGATAAAGTAACTTAAGCCATTCCTTGGAACGATAACATTAGTGTCGTGGTGTTTTGGTAAAAATCAGTTTGAGAAGATCTGGGCTGGCTTTTCATTTTATGTTGCAACTGTGCTTGCCCGGCATATGCATTTGTAGCAATAAACATCATAGCTAAGGATAAACCCACACACTCATTCATGTGCGTTGGAAGCCAAAAACTGACACACACATAAGAGCTCTCCAGTACGTTCTCACTTAGTCTATGTCCAGTATGGTTCCACAAATGTGTATTAACATCATATATGTATATTATTTATTAATTATAAATATTTACACCCAATTCTTTGTGTATAATATTTTGCAGTAGACTAGATTGCTTACTTGTTTCATTGCTGGATCTTTTTAAAAATAATTTTTGTTTTGGAGTAATTTTGTAAAAAGCATTTCTGTATGTCAGTTCACATTTAGAACATGCCAAAAATATGTTAACTCTGATTTGTAGTCTTTGGGGTTGAAGAGGTTAAATCCTCTTCATCAAAGTTTGAAATATTAATTTCTAGTGGCTTCCATTCCTTTTATAAATTTTACTACTCTCTATCTGTAAAACAGGGGTTGTAATCTAGTCAAAAATGAAAAACAAATCTCACTATTTTAATAATTTGGTCTGTACAGATGATAGTTATTTTCTATGTGATTGCTATATATTTATTTTAGTTACCTATTTATTAAATTTCTATGCTGCCCATCTCCCCTACAAGGTGATTCTGGGTGGGGGAGTCCTTTTACATCTTAAAAGAGGACTTTTAAAAAAAATTCTAGAGAAAAATGGTAAGATAAAGCTTGTATTTTTATAGGTATTCAGTGACAAGCACAAAGGTAATATTAGTTGAATTAGAACTCTCAATATGGCAAGTGTCACATTCAGACGATAGTCAAGATGGTAAGGTTTTTTTTAGGTGTGATGATAATAAAGGTATTTGATTTGAGGCCGAAGAGTGAAAGACATTTTTACTTTCTATTTTTGTTTCAAACTCCTTTTAAAAAAAAAAAGCTGAAAATGAAAGAGGAGGATAAAATTAAGTTATTTTATTGGCACTATTCAGAAATGGTATCAAAGCACAGTTTATATTGATTTCCAAACAGTTCTTTAAACTTCTAAGCTGATTTGCTAACAATGGCTTAGGTATCAGTCTTGTAAAACTTAACTGTGATTTTCACTGAAGTTAACACTGTCATTCAGGAGTAGACATATCCCACTGAGTTTCAGTTGATTTATGGCATAATTTAAGATGTTTATGAATATGGATCATATTTTAAGGCCATAATATTTGGAGGGCTGTATTCTTCTACATGAATATGCCTACTTTTTGTCCTCAGTACTGGAGACCTTATTTCATGTGCCATAAAGGCACAGTGGGTTGGAATGGAATATGGCTCAGCTGTCAAACATCCTTTCTTGGAATGTCAATTATTTTTCACTATTATAGTTTTTAAACCAATCGGTCATTTTTATTGTATCAAGTCTTTGAATGTTTACCTTGTGTATTGCTGCTATAATTGGTACATTGCTGTTTTGCTAAAGCTAAGTCATAGATTTTTGCAATCTGTAAGGTAGTCCTTGACTTACGATCTTAATTGAGGCTTACAATTATGGTCAGAAATGGTAAAGGTTGTAAAGTGGGTCACCATGTGACTGGACCTGTTTTTATGATTTTTTTTGCTGTGATTGTAAAGTGAACCCATTGCTGTTATGTTATAAAGCTGTTATGAATTTTTGAATTGACAAAGAAAAAGATGGTACTTTGAATGTTGGAGACTAGAAGGAACTAAAGATTGCAATTAAAGGAGAACAATTAAATTTGACTTACTAATCAAGAATGTAGCAAATATTTTAACCTTGGACATACAGTATTGAAGGATATTTTTGAACAATGGATCCAGAATTAATTTTAAATGTCTGCCTCTATAAATAGATTGGGTTGAAAGATGTTATGGAGGAAGAACAAGTTTTATCTGAAAAGACTGAGATTGATTTGAAAGTGGATTTAAAAATGAAAAGCTACCAGAATGATCTGAAAAAAAGAAATATTCAGAAGAAACCAGCTTATGTCCTTTTCCCCCTTATTTTTAGTTTGTACTCATTTTTATCGTTGCATAAAATTACTATTAAAAATAGGAAGAACTGGTTAGGGATAGATTATCATGGAGAAGATCTATCTGTGTAGTTGTTAGGAGTCAAAAACATCTTGAAGGCACGTAATCAATACTATATTTTCTCCTATGCTTAATACTTCCATCATTTATTGTAGATAACTTTGAAGGCATTTTATTAGTTTTCAAAATGGTGCTAAACCACAATTAGCAGAAAGATTTGTTAATACTCTTCAGACATTATTTGTTGATTACATGAAACTACACTTACGTTTGCTTAACTCTCTAATGTAAGATATTATTGTATTCATTGGTTTGTGAATGTTTAATAATATTTGTTACTGTTACAGAACAAAAGCTGAGATTGATCAAGAATCTCTGATTAGTGGAAACCTGGCTACAGAAGCTAATCTGATCATCTTAGATATGCAAGAGAATATCATCCAGGTGGGAAACTTATAAAAGGCTGACAGCCAGTACTACCGTTAACAGCCAGAGAAATGAAGAAGAATTCAACTAGTCTTTTTGTCATTGCATTGCACAGCACTTTAAAACACATTTTAAAGAAATAGGCTCAATAACCAATTTTATTCTACAAATGCTAAGGAACAAAAGCTAAATTGTTTTACAGTTCCCACCCATTGTAGTGTAGTGAATGAGTCTGCAATATTTTGGGATATTGTGATAATGCTCCAAGCACATTAGAATAAATCTAATTCAATGCACTTTGGTAACTGGCTCGGTTTTGATTTTTATTATTGAAATCTAGGTGGCATTTGTCCAATAAGACTCTGAAGTGTGAAGAGAAGAGGCACAAATTGCTTAAAACAGCCTACTCTTAACCTTTTGTTCTGATTTTGTGAGGAGCCCAGCAATATACATTATGATTATCAGAAACTTCTTAAACTACTATGCTTGGCACTGCATTGTATGAATTGTCTTGAACACATGTAGAAATTTAAATTGTGTATAGAATCTCATATTTTGTTGTCAGCAGCAAAAGTAGCAGCAAAAGAAAAGAGGATGAAAATATATTGAGGCATAAACTTTATTTATTAGATATCTTACATAATTTTTCCATTTAAAATTATTTTCATTGTTCCTGAACATGAAAATTTCAGGTTAGATCATAGCATGAAACAAATACAGAAATAAAGCAAACTTCAAAACTGAAAAATTGCTTAATGAACAGTCTTCTTTCTAAATGCATAACCTTAATCCCAAAACATGTAAGTTTGCAGTCATGCCACAATAAACAAGATTGGGCCAATATTGTCTGCCCTAACTCTCCCCTTCCTTTCAATAGGCAACATTAGCTATGGACTGCAAGGTGAACATTTTTGGAGGTGTGTTGAAGGTCCTCATAAATTCTCTGAGCTACGATCAGAGCACAACCTATTTGACCCATTGCTTTGCAACCCTCCGAGCATTAATTGTCAAGGTAAGCATTGGCTTTATTTGGTCTTCACATTCTTCTCACTCTGTTCAGAAGCTCAGCTCCATTCCCATAGAATGTTACACTGTGGTTTGAATGAACAGGCCCTCAGCTTGGCTTTTTGCAGAGAATAGGTCACACACGTCATGAACAATTAAATGGAATTGATAGGCTCCAAGTTCCAAGGTAAAGAAGAAACATCAGGTAGAATAAAATGTTTCATAGAAGAAAAGGATGTCTATGGAGATTCTCAGTCATCCAGGTCACAGTTGTCCCAAAGGTGCGTTTTCAAGAGGCAACTGGACTTTTTCTGGAAATTGCAGACTACAGGAACCATTTGCGTTTCAGTTTGAGATGGAGACAACACAAACTCATTCCCAACAGCCTGCACCTGTGTTCAACAGTGAAGGGACACAGGGAAGAGAACATCCTGCAGAAAGCACAGCTCCACATCACAGTCCTTTCAGCAGTTCCAAGAAGGCTCCACACCCATTTGCACTGCTCAAGTGACCCTGAGGACAAAGACCAACCTCCTAGTGGCCTCAATGACTCCCTAAAAGAACGCAAATGACCAGCTGTCTGCACGGAATAGAAATCCTTCCATTCCCCACCATCCAGTCAGTGCTGGAGAAGCTTCTTGGATGAGAAGCAAAACGTCTTCAAAGAAAAACAAAGTCCAGCTGCCTCTTGAAAAAGCACCTTTGGGAAAAGAAAAGGATTTGTCAACTTTAAGACAGAAAATAAATCAGTGGAAAAAATAAGTGCAGTAGAGAGTCCAAACTGGTGGGACCCCGGATGAGAGCTTTTTCTGCTGTAATACCCACCCTTTGAAATATCACCCACCTTGAGATTAGATTTACCCTGATCCTGCAAGGATTAAAAAGCTGGTTTAGCCATCTGACCTTGGGCCCTGGCAGTATGGATAAGCCCAGTTTATTCTTCTTATCATTGTAGGACATTGTGAATGTTTTTGGCAGCTACTCTATGCTGCTGTTTTAAAAAAAAATATGATTATTTTATCCTAAATGGGTATTGTATTCAATATGTATTCAAGTAATTGGAAACAAACTGGGACAGTGTTTTGTAAAATGGCTTCCTGTAAATTACTACAGGCTTCTAACTGCAGTTTAGTTGATGTGTAAGAGACGTATCATTTATTGTTTGCATTCTTACAGTAACATTTTTTACTCTGCTGTTCAGTGCATAAATACTGCCAATTCTGTTATATGTACTTGGTGAAAAAAGTGCCTATCCACAGGATTATGATCTAAAAGATATGCCACAGAAAAGATGGGGGATATGGAAATAAGAGCAGAAATATAGTTCATATAATGATTCTTAAATGCTGTCTTAATTAATGAACGGTGGGACATCTTTCAAGGAGAGAGAAAAAACCTGATCTCTCATTGATCGTTCGTCTCTCTTTCGCATCTCCCTCTGCTGCAATTCAATGAAATGCCTGTTTCAGCTGGACTTTCATTGCATAAGAAAGTTATAAAGGTCAAGAAGCAAAAAAGAAATCTACATTCCCAAGGTGATACAGAAAAGGCCAATCAAAATTGTCATGGGAATGGAGCAGCTTTACACTTGGAGGTTTTCAGCCTAAGGAAAGGCATGTAAGGGTAGCATGATTGAAATTATGCCTGATATGTGGTATGTGGAAGCTTTTCTTCTTCTCTGTCATAGCCCCAGGATCAAGAATCAATCATTGAAGCTGAGTGGTGGGAGATCCAGAAGATCCTTTCATACAGCAGTTAGTTTAAATAGGGGCAGGGCTTTTTTTGTCATAGAACGCCCAGAACGGAGTTCCGGCACCTTTTTTGGATGGAACCTTGTAGGGTAGGCAAGGCGGGTTGTATGACATGTGTGAGTTCCGGCACCTTTTTTTTTTTTTTTTTTACAAAAAAAGCACTGAATAGGGGTGTTTGTCATTGTAAGAGTTGATGATGGCCACCAGCTTACATGGCTTTCAAAGAGCATGAGGCAAATTTACACACCAAGTTTATTAGTCAAGGTGCCTATATGCTAACTCCAGGACCAAAGACAGCATATCTCAGTACATTAGCTATTGTGGAACAACAGGAAGCAATAGAAGGACTATGACTCTCCTGCTCTAAGTTTAACCGTTAAGGATAACAGAATGCCAGACTAGAGTAGTATTTAGGTTCATCATGGAATTATAAAAATGGAAGCAACCATAAGGATTATGTAACAAAACCCTCTGCAGTGGGCAGGACAACCAGTTAAACTGTCCATAAGAGGTTGCTTCCATACTCTTGATTAATCTTCCATAGGCAGGCTGCTCATTTTTCTATAGAGCTTACTGTAATCTTATGTATTTATGTTTATCTATGACGTGCCATATAAAATAGTTTGCAATAGACTTATTTATAAAAGAGCTTCAAGAGTCTTTATGAAATGTAATTTGTAAATCATTTCCCTGAAGGCATCAGAACTACAAGTTGTTCTCAACTTACAACCACAATTGAGCCCCAAATTTCTGTCGCTAAGCGAGGCAGTTAAGTGAGTTTTGCCCCATTTTACGACCTTTTGTGCTATAGTTGTTAAGTGAATCACTACAGTTGTTAGCTTAGTAAAATGGTTGTTAAATGAATCTGGCTTCCCCATTGACTTTGCTTGTCAGAAGGTCACAAAGGTGATCACATGACTCTGGGACACGACAACCGTCATAAATATGAGTCAATTACCAAGCATCCCAATTTTGATCATGTGATCGTGGGGACGCTGCAACAGTCATAAGTATGAAAAATGGTAATAAGTCACTTTTTCCGGTGCCATTGTAACTTTGAATAGTCACTAAATCAGGGGTCTTCAAACTTGGCCCTTTTATGATTTGTGGACTTCAACTCCCAGAATTCCTCAGCCAGCGTGCCTGGCTGAGGAATTCTGGGAGTTGAAGTCCACAAGTCATAAAAGGGCCAAGTTTGAAGACCCCTGCACTAAATGAACTGTTGTAAACCGAGGATCACCTGTATTATGGAAATCTGTCTTCCCTATAAAATGTCTTGATCGAGTATTTTATTTTTATTATTGCTGTAAATCCTTTCATGGTGACTACAGGCCTAGAAGTCTACAGTTTTAAAAGTGGAGGATTTTAAAGGAGATGCAAAGGTTCTTTCTAAAACCACCCGTCTTTAGTTGGTCTAACCCAGGGGTCTTCAAACTTGGCCCTTTTATGACTTGTGGACTTCAACTCCCAGAATTCCTCAGCCAGGCACGCTGGCTGAGGAATTCTGGGAGGTGAAGTCCACAAGTCATAAAAGGGCCAAGTTTGAAGACCCCGGTCTAAGCAAAGAGCCCAATGCTGTTTAGTTTGACAGTCTTTTCTTCTGCAGTTTGGAGAGTTGCTCTTTGAAGAAGAAGTGGAACAGTGTGCTGATCTCTGCCAGAAAGTCTTGCATCACTGCAGTAGCAGTATTGATACTACTCGCATTCAAGCTTGCGCCACGCTTTACTTCTTGATGAGATACAGCTTCAGCTCCAGCAGTGTAAGAACAGAGATGATACTCTTTCTTCTAGTCTTCTTAATCACTAGTCGTGGCCTTTGCATTTCCACTTCCCTTACTTTTTATAGAATAAATAACATCTAATTCTCCTTCTTTGGTTCTTTTTTTTAATGGTCCATATGCCAAATGTTTGCAAAGGGGTTCACTTTCTGCTGGAAAAGACCTTTCTGCTTTGGGGGATGTGGGGAAATTGGTACTGCATAGGAAAAAGATCATATGTTTATTAATAATTTTTGCACATACCAGTGTTATAACTGTTATAATTTAGAATGATGGCATATTTAAAATAATCTCTATGTAAACCATCATAGAAAGAAAAAAATATCAGCATAAATTGGATTTGTGAAGATCATATATTTCAATGTGTAATTGTATCTCAACCTAGTTATTTCATCATGAACTTAGAATAGCTTAAGGAAATGCCATTATGCAAAATAAACAAAGCATAACTTCCATAAAGTTTGATTCTGTGGTTGCTTTCCATGGGACTATCTCAGAAATAAGGATACTGCCCCATTCACTCCAAAGGAAATTCTAAGGAATTCTATGTAGAGGAACTAGAAAGCTGTAGATGTTTTAAATCTCACACATAGAAACCAGGAACTTCCTACTAATGAAAAATCTATGCACTTTGTTTGTATAACCAATGGTTCGCTTTTTTTCTTTTATAAAAGAACTTTGCAAGAGTGAAAATGCAAGTAACAATGTCCCTGGCATCTCTGGTTGGTAAGACTTCAGAATTTAATGAAGAATATCTCAGAAGGTCATTACGGACCATTTTGGCATATGCAGAGGAAGATTTAGACATGCAACCTTCTTTGCTCCGAGGACAGGTAAAGTATTTTGTAGCCTTTAATTCTTTTGCATTAATTTACACTTTCTATATTGAGATAAATTTACTGTGCAAAACGTGTATTGCTTACTCATTGGTATACCCAACAGCAAAGGCCCTTACTTCAGCAATCAAAACTATATCTAATCTCATCAATAATTTTTAATAAAGCTTCAGGGAAAATACTACAGGATTATTGCCAGTTCCTAGAGTGCTCTTTTTTCTTGTTTTTGTTCAAAGCAAGGAAGAAACATCTAACAATCTACAAAACCTGTGCTTTGCAAATTACCCTATAGCAGGGGTGTCTAACCTCAGCAACTTTAAGAATTGTGGACTTCAACTCCCAGAATTCCCCCATGGCTGGCTGGGAAATTCTGGGAGTTGAAGTCCACAGGTCGTAAAGTAGCCAAGGTTGGACACCCTTGCCCTAGAGGGAAGATGAAGTAATTGGTAATAGAAATATGGTAGCAAAAGAGGAGAACATAAGACTGCTGTATTTAGTTAAGGAATGGTTATTATGAAGTTCAAAAAAAATGCTATTGATGACTGACATGAATCACGTTTAAAAGAACCGGAGAAATAAAACAGTAATATATAACTTAATAAATATATCTTTTGTTCCTGTCTCCTTTTGTTCTTGGCTTATGTAAGCCAGCAAACAAAACCAAAAAGCTTTCTGGAAATAAAAGTACAGTTCTGTATTTTTGTTTGAATTAGGAAACTCCTCAATGTTTTAGGAATAGGCTATCATGTAATAGCTTGACTTCGCGCGCGCACCCGCCCCCCAATCTATCAGTCCTGTTTTACCAGGTTGGAGGGAGTAGGAAACTGTTGTTAATGGAAAAATTCTTGATCTGATTCCCAGTTTGTGAAAAACCAAGAATGCAAAAGCTGAGTCCTCAGGCAAAGGATAAATTCCTATCATGATTGGTTATGGTGATACATTCTCATTCAAATATGATTACTTTGATCTGGAACTGAAACATTGCTAATTGTGCCCACTTTGCAATGCCTTGAGGAACATTACTACATGATATAATAAGAAAGAAATGTAATATTTTAGAAGGTATATTAAGTGATCCAAATTGTGTTGGGTGTTGTTGAAAAACTGAGTAGGAAGCCCCATTTTCAATATTCTTCTTTGTAGGTTCCCCCCCCCCCATTTCCTTATCAGTGATGGTTTTTTGAAATCTGTGGGGAGAAAATTTGAAAATTTGTTTTATTTAGGTGGAAGAATTGCTGCATAATCTGAATTGCATATTATCAGACACAGTGAAAATGCGACAGTTTCAAGAAGACCCAGAGATGCTTATGGATCTTATGTTCAGGTTGAAAACTCTAGAATTTTTCTAGCCTTAATAATTCGGATCACTTACAGTTTAGATTCTAGTTTAGAAACGTTTGATGGATAGTATTGAATATCTATTTTTCTGAAGTGTTTATTGTATCGTCCTTGGAAAAGAGTGTTCCATATTACTAAATTTTTAATCTAGGATTTTATTAAGTTTTTAATCCTTAAAATTAAATACATCCATATACTTATGTTCTTAAGTATGGTACATAATGTGATTAATATTCAATGAGAAACTACTCTATAGAATCTAATATATATATATTATATATTATATATATAAAAATAGATTCTATAGAGTAGTTTCTCCTAATTACAAGCAACCTACCTGGGTTACTAATGACCCGGATTCGAAATGCCAGTCCCCAGTCTTCATGTGACTACATTTCAGGTGCTGAAGGTACAGTAATTTGCAGCATCCCACGGTCACATGACCAGGTTTTATAATGGTTTTGTCAAAAACTGGTGTTTACTTCCATTTCTCAGCAAAACCAACCCATAGCAAAACATGGGTGTGCTTAACAATCCTGGCATTCACTTAACGAAGGTTGTAAAATCAGGGTGACCCAATTTACAACCACCACAAGTTATGACTGTGATGGGCAGGCTCCATTTACGATCAAATTTGAGGATTATCTGTGCTTTTTTAGCAGCATGATAAAAGCTCTTTAAAATTACCTTTGGAATTTAGCCTGTTAATAAATGTGTCTTTAAAAAAAATCTATATAAAGACTCATTAGAAATGTGTTACAAAATGTAAGGAAAGAGATGTTTATGATGCAATTCTGATGTAACCTTCTTGTTAGTGGTAAAAGAGATTGAGATATGGAAAGTTCTATGGAATATTATTATTTTCTAGTTACTTGCCATTTTCAAGCTAGATGCTGTGCTGCAAGCTAAAATAATATGACATCTTTCATCATTCAACCTGAAGCCAAACTAAAGCATGCTTTTTACCACGTTATTTTCTTAGAATTGCCAAAGGATATCAGACTTCACCTGACTTAAGGCTCACCTGGCTTCAGAACATGGCAGAGAAGCACGCCAAGAAGAAATGCTACACAGAAGCTGCCATGTGCCTCATTCATGCTGCTGCTCTTGTTGCAGAATATTTGAGCATGTTAGAGGACCATAGTTATCTGCCAGTCGGAAGTGTTACTTTCCAGGTAGGAGCAAATTGCTCCTTTCATGCAAGTCTTTTTCTGTAACGTCCTGGTTAAGCTAGATTGATCCCACAGATACTGAGCACATTTGCTGAAGCTTAGCAAGAGTGACAGGATAAAAACCAGTAGTCAGAGCAGATTGCAGAACTAAAGCAGGGAGAAACAGAGCCTACTTCTCATTAATGGTACTGTAGGAATCTTTCTAGGCAGATAAGAAACTTGCAAGATTTAAATCCTTTCTATGTACTCAGCATACCTGCCCACTGAAAACTACATATTCAGTATAATTAGTTTAGAAATCCAAAAACTTATTGTTCCATCCTAGTAGCTCTATGCCACACACCGTGCCAAAAAAATAGGCAAAGTATCAATTTATGTTATCTAATTTAGAGTAGAGAGCCAATTTGGTGTAATGGTTAAGGCATCAGGCTAGAAACCAGGAGACCATAAATTTTAGTCCTGCCTTGGATTAGAAGCCAGTTGGGTGACATTGGACCAGTCAATTCCTCTTGGCGCTAGAAAGGAGGCAAACATTTCTGAAAAACCTTGCCAAGAAAACTGAAAGGCCTTGTCCAGGCAGTCTCTGAGAATTGGACACGACTGAACAGAAAGAAAAAAAATTAGAGTGAGTTGTAACTTAGAGTGAATCTTAACAAAGCAGAATGCAAATCAGGAGAAGCATGCCACTGAAGCAGTGGACTTGTGAAGAGAAGGCACTACATTACACAGATATTTGTAAGGTTATTTTACCCTATTTATCCTGTCCTATCTTATTATTATTTATTATAGGGATATAGGGGTCTGGGCAGAGATGTGGTCCCTTGTCCAAACCAGAACTTATGGAGAATATGAGTGTGCACATCCAAGGCCCACACATTCCAAATTGTTGCGTTTGACAAACCTAAACTCTTCTGTGTTCATTGCTTTCTGTCCTTACCTTAAGTTCAGTCTTCTTTCTAGTGTGTGGTAGTGTCCCCCATGCAGTGAAACACATTCTTCAGTTTCGAAAGCCATCCTGAATACTTTAAAACTGGCACAAAAAATTGAACATTTGTCGGCAACTTTTGGGTGTTTGTAGGCAAAAGCCTCTGTGCAGCTATTTTTCTTTTTCTTTTTTAATAATATAAAACAAAAAGTAAAGGGAATAAAGATTTACAATTTACAATAGAATACAATATCTAGAGTTGTCTATCCTGTACTTTCTTCTTCTCTTTTTCATTTCATTTTGGGTGTTTGTAGGCAAAAGCCTCTGTGCAGCTATTTTTCTTCTCTTTTTTTTTGCCGGATTACATTTTAGTAATATAAAACAAAAAGTAAAAGGAATAAAGATTTACAATTTACAACAGAATACAATATCTAGAGTTGTCTATTCTCCACCTTCTTGTTCTCTTTTTCAGAATATTTCCTCCAATATCCTAGAAGAGTCTGCTGTTTCAGATGATATTCTGTCTCCAGATGAAGATGGAGTTTGCTCGGGAAGGTATTTCTCAGAGAGCGGGTTGGTGGGACTGCTGGAAAATGCAGCTGAGCTTTTTAACACTGTGAGTAACAGTACGCCATCTTTTAATTTTGTTTATTTATATATGTCTTTAATTGGATTTACAGGCTGCTGCAACTCTAGGGAGCTTACATCTCTAAAAGTAGGATCAATAAAATGAAAGTAAAAGACATGTACGTCCAGAACAAACAATCCAATGCATCAAAAGAAAACTAACAGAGGCTTGGCAGCCATCTTAATGCCAAGCCTGAGAGCCAAGCCAGCTTTTCATAGACTTGTAGAACAGTTGTGGAGAGGGAGCCATATGCATTTCCAGGGGGATGCTATTTTAGAGCATTAATACTGCAACAGAGAAGAAATACTTCCTAATAAATGACATTGTTTAATTTAAAATATTCATGTCCTGCTTATTTGCATTGCTTGGTTAAAAACATAAAGTGGGTTAAAACCTACAGTGGGTGGGTACATGAGGGCACTGTTGCATTCATGGGTATAAGAAAATGCTTTGATGGCTTCTTTGCTTAAAGAAGTGAACATGAAGCTCTATACATTAAATTGTACTTTTTTTTTCCTTTGGTCCAGGGGAGTCCAACCTTGGCAACTTTAAGACTTATGGACTTCAACTCCCAGAATTCCTCAGCCAGCATGGCTGGCTGGGAAATTCTGGGAATTGAAGTCCCCAGGACTTCAAGTTGCCAAGGTTGGACACCCCTGGTTTAATCACTTGTGTGGACAATCTCATCTCAGTACACTATGTAATGAATTGGTAATATAGTCACTGTTCATATTGCATGGCATATCATTTTAGTTTTAACTGTATCAAATCCAATATCAAAAAGATGTTGTTTGCATTGAGGACGGCCTTAATGAGACTTTACACATTAGCAGTGGTCTGATATACTGTATATATTGCATTAAGCAATAGTACACTTTGCTTGGTTTTGTTTAGCATGTTGTGATAACTCAAGGTTTGTGAGCATGTGAGCCTTGTCACTGTTGCTTCGCTGGGTAAAATAGTGTACAAAAAGCAAACATTTCTTCGTCAGGCATGATGCTCTGAATGTGGTAATTTTCTGATGAATGACTGAAACTACTTTAAAAATGTTCCTTCTTTCCACAAGGGAGGACTGTATGAAACTGTCAATGAGGTTTACAAGATTGCCGTCCCCATTTTGGAAGCAAATCGAGATTTTAGGAAGCTTTCTTCTGTTCACAGTAAACTCCAAAAGGCTTTTGAGAGCATAATAAATAAGGTACTTTTTTCTGTATTTGTATATACAGTATTTGTATATAGGTTAGGACAGGGGTAGGCAACCTTGGCTCTTTTATGACTTGTGGACTTCAACTCCCAGAATTCCTGAGCCAGCATGGCTGGCTCAGGAATTCTGGGAGTTGAAGTCCACCAGTCATAAAAGAGCCAAGGTTGCCTACCCCTGGGTTAGGAAGATAAGGATATTTGCAGTACAGGTAGTTCTTGACTTACAATCATTCATTTAGTGACCATTCAAAGTTCCAACGGCACTAGGAAAAGTGATCGTTTTTCACACTTATGACCATTGCACATCCCCATGGTAACTTGATCAAAATTTAGGCGCTTGGCAACTAGTTCATACTTATGATGGTTGCAGTGTCCCAGGGCCATGTGATCACCTTTTGTGACCTTCTGACAAACAAAGTCAAATGGGGAAGCCAGATTCACTTAACAAGCGTGTTACTATCTTAACAACTGCCGTGATTCACTTAACAACTGTGGCAAGAAAGGTCATAAAAAGCGGCAAAAGTATTTAACAACTGTCTCATTTATCAACGGAATGTTTAGTCTCAATTGTGGTCATAAGTTGAGGACTACCTGTACAAACATTTTTTTTCCTCTGCTTAAAATTTCATTTTAGTCTGCTATGCTGTTTGTATTAGCACAGCATTCTACTCCAATGTTTTTTCCCAAGCAGCTAAAAAGCTTTGTAAGGTAAATATTGACATTCAATAAGAGGCATACAATTTCTTTTGCAAACTAGGTAATTCTTTATGTAAATTGCTCCAAAACTTTGGTTGGTTGATTGAGATACAGACAGACACATTTTTGAACAGGTAATAAAACAAGTAGCTAACTTTGACAGTGTTGTGGATGGAAGCAGAATAGCCAAATTCAATAACATTCTAGGAAATTATTTTCACACGGAAAGCTCAAATAATTATGCATCAGATTCGATATTTAGTTTTCCATGCATGTCAAATACAGAGAAGCCTAAGTGTACTGGACCTCAATCTATTGATCTTTGGATGGAACGTATCAAATTTGCATTTGAACTTCATCCCCAAAGTAATGTGCAAGTCTGTTGTTTCTGAAGTTTGTCTGGACAAATCAATATAATTCACATCATTTGCAAAATCATGTAATTACAAAAATTGGTGCAAATGACCTAGAAACATATAATTATGCAAATGGCATATATTTGCATTTAACAGACATCTGGATTTAACCTGCATGATCTTCTTCCAAATAGTCTGCTAAATCCAGGTTTTAGAGAAATCTATAATATAAAATGCCAAACCAAGGCATTTTATTTATTTATGTTATCATTTTACTGTATAAAATAATGACATGAGGGTAGAATTCTCATTTAATAGTTAATCTCAGTTGTAGCTTTAGAAGGCCGTATAACTTTATCCATGAGATAGGATTAAATTTCTCATGGTTTATATGCAATATGTATGAAAACTACTCCTTTTATTTCAAATTATATTAGTAAAAAGATAAATAAAGCTCTTTCTTTCATGAAAGATGATTGAAAGGTATGTTTTTCTGATGTTTCTCTTTGGATGTTTTGTGTAATTAGGAATGTTTTGAAGACAAACAGGTACTTTCAGGCTTATTCAAGCATTTTTGCTTCTTTCTTTTCAATCTAGTCCAGGGCTCTCCAAATTTGCAACTTTAAGAGTTATGGACTTTACCTCTCAGAATTCCTCAGCCAGCCATGTGGCTGGGGAATTCTGGGAGCTGAAGTCCAGAAGTCTTAAAATTGCCAAGTTTTGAGACCCCTGATCTAGTCCGTTCCAGGATACATTTAAAAGTAAAATATAAGTGCTCTTTGGAAAACTGCTGCAAAAAGACAGGTTTATTTCAGTTATTTTGTAATCAATCAGGGTCAAAAGAGAATGTTTGGGACTTACTTCCGTGTTGGTTTCTATGGAGCCATCTTTGGAGATCTGGATGAACAAGAATTTGTTTATAAAGAACCTGCCATAACCAAACTTCATGAGATATCTCACCGATTGGAGGTAGGTAATTACACCTGTAATAAGAAACTGTAGCAAAAGAATATACAGAAAGATACAGTTTTATAAACTGAATGGAAATGGTAAAGGAATAATTTCGTTTACAACCTCCTAAACTATTGTAATCTTACCCCATGTCATGCCTTCCAATTGTAATGGGACAGCAGCCTCTAGAATGCCTTCTGAGGATTCTGGGATTTATAGTCCATGCAGACTTGGAGATTTTACTTCACTAAATATTCTTTTGAACCTAGGAGCTTAGCTCAACTTAAACATCAAAAGATCTTTATAAATTGGAAAGCATTTAGTCTTACGATTTCCATTGCTTTCTAGTTACCTCTAGTTACCAGTTGCCATTTAAATAAGGAGTTGCCATAAAAATAAGGGGAACTATAGCAGTAGAAAAGCTCAGAATGCAATGAAAAAAATGGCATCAAAGAAAAGAGAGGACACAGTGGGAATTTTTTAAAATATGAAGATACCTCAGTTTTTAGTCCTTTCCTGTAAAATTAGTGAGCCTTTCAAGGGAAGCTGAATACATTAACTTTTTATATCAGATCAATTAGTCCTCACTTCTTTACCCCATACTCCTTTACTTCTTTACCCCATGAGAATAAAGGAACAATTTCTACCAAAACAAAACCAATAAAACCTCATGGATTTTGTTCAGGGCTTCAGGATTTGGAATGAAAGTTAGGAATTTATAATTAATGGCAGAAATGTGTGTTTAAAGTGTGAGAATGAAGATCACTTTATATGGGAAAGCAAAGCACTTTAACAAAACATGGCAGTGCTCTAGCGTGTAGGATTTACAAATTAGTTTGGCAGAGTCGTCGTCCTCCCAAATTGTTCTTTCGGTTGTGCCTGCTTGATTGTGATTCTACAGGGGAATTCTGAGGAAGCTTGAGTGATAAGAGTTGAGAAAAATGGGGTACAAAGAGACCCCAGTGACTGACAAGCAGATGGAGATGGATAGTATGAAAAGAGAAGGTGGATAATTTAGATCACTGCTGAGAAAGGAGTTCAACTTGTTAGAAAGTCCGTGGAAACTTATACTTGGACAATATGCACCAATGGCAAAATTAACAGCCTAATTTCACAACAGAAGTTTAACCAAATTCAAAGAATGGTTTCCCTATATCTATATATTAGACAGCAAGGCAAAAATAAACACACCATGGTTTTTAATGGGTCCCAAATGTTTATAAATACCACAAATGGGTCAAGGTACAAAGGGGGAAGAAACCAGCTACGTTTAGGAATTTTATTTATTTTTCCTTTTTTTTTCTTCTTCTTTTTTTCATTGTTTTTTTTTAAAAATAAATTTTATTAAGTAAACATTTAAAAACAGGTTGAACACAGTGTGACTTTTCTGGCTGTTATTTGCCATACATACTATACCATATACCATATATCTCCCTATTCATTGATAGGTATTCATTATACCATTTACATATTACCTTTTATACTATTTACATATTTATATATTTACATACATATTTTCGTCTATTTACAACATAACTTCCATTTCAATTCTTTTTTCATATTCTTTCTAATCTCTATCTTACGCTCACCTTAAGATTGAAAATCTACACTTTCTCTCTTCTAAACGAGCTTTCTTTGTTCTGACTTTTTCTCCTCGAGTCTAACCAATAGTACATCTTATCCCAAACTTCGTAATATTCTGTTTCATCCTTGTCTTTGATTTCTAATGTTAGTCTATCCATCTCTGCACATATCAGAAATTTTTTAATTAATTCACTCTCCGCCGGGGAGTTTCCATTTTTCCAGTTCTGGGCGTAGACCAACCTTGCTGCTGTTATAATATGCAACACTAGATATGTCTCTCCTTTGTTAAACTTCCCATCTATCATTCCCAGTAAAAACAGTTCTGGTCTGGAATCTATCTTCAGTCCCAGCATTTCCTCCAACCAAGTCTTTATTAGCCGCCAAAATTCTTTGGCTTTGGAACAGGTCCACCACATATGATAATAAGTCCCTAACACTTTCTTGCACTTCCAGCACTGCGGTGACATATCTTTTCTCATCTTGGCCAGTCTTGTTGGGGAGAAGTGCCACCTATAAAACATTTTGTACAGATTCTCTTTTTATGAGGTGGCCAAGGTTAACTTTCTTTTCATTGTTTTTGTTTTTCTCTTTTCTACTGTGCATAAACAAGTAATACAATTTGGATTTTAGTATTATTAAGTTTAAGATAGAAACCTTTATTATATAATACAATAATATAATATACTTTGTTACACTTAGCTTTGTATGTACAGTTTTAGCAACTTTATGTTCATCAACATTAATATTTTAGAAACTGCAGTTGATATTCATATACACTTTTTCCCCTTCTCCTAAAAGTTCGAGTTACCTAAATCATCATGCTGTTAATAATCTCTAGTTTATACTGTATAAATACCATTCTACACAAGTAATATAACGTATTACTTGCATCTTAAAATATAATTAAACAATATTAAAAATATAAAAGACCCATGGGTTAGGAAGAACCACTATTTTTAAAAATCAGCACAGCTACTTTTTCTAATTCTATAAAAAAAACACATTTTTTTCTGTCATAAATTATTGACTTGTTTTGAGGCTGAATAGATTCCACGATAATATAAGGGCCAAAGTTAAGGCTTTTTAAGGAGAATCCTACTATCCTATTGTTAGAAATTCTATATATAGTTCTCCAGTGCAAACAGTGCACAGTCCACATGTGCTTTTCTGCTTAACTGCGACAGGAAGCAGGAAGCTTTATTCAGAGAGAAGACCGAGAGTATATCATAGATGCAACTACAAACATATAAACACTGTCTTCTACCGGTTGAAAAATGTATATGTGTACTGAATACCAGCATATTCCAACACCTATCATACAATATAGCTAGATCTCGAGTTACAACCACAATTGAACCCAAAATTTATGTTGCTAAGTGAAACATTTGTTAAGTGAGTTTGCCATTTATGACATTTCTTGCCACAGTTGTTAAGTGAATCATTGCATTTGTTAATTTAGTAACACAGTTGTTAAGTGAATCTGGATTCCACATTGACTTTACTTATCAAAAGATTGCAAAAGGGATCACATGACCCCAGGACGCTGCAACGGTTATAAATACGAACCAGTTGCCAAGCATCTGAATTTTTATCATGTGACCATGGGGACACTGCAACAGCCGTAAGCATGGAAAATGGCCATAAGTCACTTTTTTCAGTGCCGTTGTAACTTTGAACAGTCACTAAATGAACTGTTGTAAGTCTAGGACTACCAGTACATAATGAATATAAGATATATAAATATAAATAATATAAAATATAAGATGATAAGGAGCTTGAATTCACTAGATAGATTGGGTGACCTTTAGAAGCTGCAGCCTGATACAAAGCATTAGAACAACAGTTTTGCTTTTTTTTTCTCTCTCCACAAACCAATGCAGAAGGTTTGCTCAAGGTGGGAAGAGATCTTGCCATTGTATTGGCAGCAGTTTTCATCCATATTATTGTTCTGAACTGATAATTCACTTACTAGGGTAAAATGAGGACTTTTGACTTGTGTAATTCCTTTGCTTGAGTTGAGCCTTTGATGAGATCTGTGAGGTGCTGGCTGTGGCTCAGAAGGCATGATAGATTGGTTTCCAAGGCAAATTGTTGCCAAACTCACTTGTTAAATGTGTGAAATGTGATGGGTGAACCTCTGGCCATAATCAGGAGCATCAGTATTACATGCAGGTGTCTAATCATAATGCAATAAAATCATGGTGGGATTCAAATACCTGAACAACCGGTTCTCTTATTGGATGCAGGCCTGGGCCTCCAAGGCCTAGAACGGATTTCTGGAATTGGCATCCACGCACTTCCGGGGGGCCATTCTAGGCCTGGGAGGCTTCCTCCAGGCCTCCGAGGCCTAGACTGGACTTCCGGAAGCAGTGTGCATTCAGCTGGTTCTCCAAACTCAGCAAAATTTAGCTACTGGTTCTGCCGAACCGGTGCGAACCGGCTGAATCCCACCACTGAATAAAATGTACTCTGCTATTTCTGCTATTCTCTGGATGTACCTCACCAACTCCTTGGATGCATTTAATCTTCTGTCCTTTTAATGCTTTGGAGTATGTTGAGGGTGTTGGTGCTCACTTCAGCTTTTGTAACCTTTTTTTTCCTTTCAAATGTACTATAAAATCACCTAAAACACTTAAATAATTAAGCATAAATAAGTACAAGATCCCAAGAGGGATTAAACCAGTATATTACATGTGGTGCAGCCAATGAATGGCCTCCCTGTTGTTATGGAATCCTGAGCCTAATGAAAAAAACATATTTTGAGAGCTTTCCAGAAAGCCATAAGGATTGGGGCTAGCCCCCCCTCAGGGGGATGAAGTTCCAAAGGAGAGGGGCTATAGCAGAAAAGGTTCATCTCCTAGGTATCATTACGCCTCTCCTGCCAGATATGTTGGGATGTGTTCATGTAATCAGGGAGAGGTGGTCCCTCAAATAATCTGGCCCCATGTCATGTAAGAGTTTAAAGGTCAAAAATAGAACCTTAAATTGCACTTCATCTTATCACTTGACTTATGTCATAGACTTGCATTTGTGTGTATTACATATACTCATAATTTTGTTTCCTTCTCAGGGATTTTATGGTCAATGCTTTGGAGAAGATCGCATTGTTGTGATCAAAGACTCTATTCCTGTCAAAAAGAACAAGTTAGATCCCAGAAAGGTATGGTAACACTACTTCTAACTCTACAGTTAGAAATCTTTTATTTTGCAGTAAAAAGCCCCTAAAGTCTGAACCTAAATTAAGACAAAAAGTTTGTCCAAATGAAAAGAGAGCACAGTCTGGGAAGCCACCAGCACACTCTTACAGGATCCAGATGCCTATGGTGCACACTCCCAGGATAGTATGACAGAGAGAGACTAAAGTTCAGTCTTGCGAGTGGTCTTGCAAGATCCAGCCTTACACAGTGGGTGC
The DNA here is from genome assembly GCA_023970755.1 of Azemiops feae. Taxonomy (NCBI): domain Eukaryota; kingdom Metazoa; phylum Chordata; class Lepidosauria; order Squamata; family Viperidae; genus Azemiops; species Azemiops feae. The sequence goes on along the minus strand of JALGBA010004255.1, from coordinate 191,336 downwards.
TGGATTGGTAATGAATGTCAACTAAATAAGAACAGAATCCAAGACATATACAACAAATACCTTCTCTTTTTCATGTGTGATTCTCTTTAGCTTAAGCTTGATAATAATTAACCTATGAGACCCTACTTGGTGCAGCAGTAAAGGCATCACACTGGAAACCAGGAGACTGTGAGTTGTAGTCCCACCTTGGGCATGAAGCCAGCTGAGTTATCTTGGGCCATCACTCTCTCTCTTTGCCTAGGAAGCCGACAGGGACAAACCATTTCTGAAAAACCTTGCTAAAAAATCAGGGACCACTCCAGGCTGTAACCAGGAGGCAACACCGAGGCAAAGACCTCAAATAATAATAATTATACCCTGTGACAATATCTTCAGCACCATCAAACAACCACATTGCCTGTCTCAGGTCCTTGGGAAAGACTCGATAGGTGGATAAAAATCTCAAATCCAGTCTATATTTCTAACTGACTGTGTGATGAACCATAGTAATAACTAACATAATTTACATAAAGATTTACCCACTTTTCCTTCTCCCCAGGCCTATATACAAATTACTTTTGTGGAACCATACTTTGATGATTATGAGATGAAAGGCAGAGTAACCCCCTTTGAGAAAAACTTCGGTCTTCGACGATTTATGTACACCACCCCTTTTACTCAGGATGGACGTCCACGAGGAGAGCTGAGTGAGCAGTATAAGCGGAAGACCATTTTGACCACAATGCATGCTTTTCCTTACATCAAAACTAGAATCAATGTCATTCAAAAGGAGGAGGTAATGCATGTTTCTTAAGAAGGAGCAGTGAATCTGTAGCTTCAGGGCTGCATTGGGCTTTTCAGTCACCTTTTCCCTACTTTTGGAGTTACTTCTGATCGCAACTGCTGAAGATACAATTTTCAGTCATTTTAAGACCAGGAAAAACTATTAAAACTATATAGTGTTTAACTTTATAGTGTACAGGTTACAATACTTGCAAAACTGCTAAGAATCCCTAAATGGCAACAGAGATATATAGAAAATGCTGGGTCACTGTTGCCTTCTACTAAGTAACCTTGATGCTTTGCAGACCAGATATGGTAGTGCAAGTCCTTAAGAAGATATTAGAGGTAACACAAAGTAAATCTTTCAAATTCTTGGTAACACCCCCCCCCCGACTCCAGTGTACATGTGTGACCTTCCCCACTCTGGGGCCCTATGCTTGTCTTCCAGACTTTTATTTTATTAATGTCTGCATTTTCTTTATGAATGAACTATCTTTATCCATCTTTGGTTTCAGTATGTGTTGATGCCAATTGAAGTAGCAATTGAAGACATGCAAAAGAAAACCCTTGAGCTAGCAGTTGCCACCAACCAAGTGCCTCCAGATGCCAAAATGCTCCAGATGGTCCTTCAGGGTTCTGTGGGAGCCACTGTTAACCAGGTACAAAAGGATAAATAACAAAACACTTACGCTTCGCAAAGTACTATTTTTCTGTTTAGCCTTACTGGCATATTGGGAAAACAATAACAATGAAAATGTCATAAATATGTATGCACATGCCCATTCTGGAAATCAATTAAGTTTTTCATAGTTGCTCGTATCATCCAATAATTCCTGAGTCTCTACCAGTAGTATAATCTATTGGCATTACTTTCTGATCTAGGTTATCAGTTATCGGTGCTACCAGTGCTTTTTTTGTAAAAAAAAAAAAGGTGCCGGAACTCACACATGTCATACAACCCGCCTTGCCTATCCTACAAGGTTCCATCCCAAAAAGGTGCCGGAACTCCGTTCTGGGCGTTCTATAAGAAAAAAAGCCCTGAGTGCTACCATTAAGTAGATTCCTGATGCTGATTTTCTTTTTATTTTGCCCCATTCTATAGCAACTGGGATTCCCTGAAAGTTCATTGCCCAATAAAAAAACCCTTTTGTTCTTTGCCTTCTACTGGGTGTTACATGCTTATGTAGTTCCCTAATACAATAAAATGTTATTCTATTAAGGGACCACTAGAGGTAGCTCAAGTGTTTCTCGCGGAGATTCCAGATGATCCAAAACTTTACCGACATCACAACAAGCTGAGATTATGCTTCAAAGAGTTCATAATGAGGTAAGTAAAGAGGACAGAGAAATCAGTTAATCTTGTAATTACCCTGAGTGGGTCTGTACTAGCAGATCTGGGTGTGAGATGGCTTCATAATAAGGGCTAATCATTCAATCCAATGAACCCCCTAGGCTTATTGTTACAGAGATAAAATGAAGAAATAACCTCATATTAGTGGCCTTAAGCTTCAACAGAAAAGGTGGGAGAACATACATCTAACAAGTAAAAAGTCACAGAATCTTCACTGCATTATAGAATAATCATCGATAAAGGATATTTCTACATTTATAGAAGGAAAACTAATAATGAGATTGTCTCTGATTATAACATAAGAAGTATGTTACTTCTTCATGTTCATCTTTCCCCAACCTACTTTTTCAGAATGAGGTCACTAAAATATGTATCCAGGTTAAGGGTTTGATATTACTACACATGGCTTAATGTAGTTAAGTGTAACCCATCACCAAGTAAATGTTTTTTTCCCATCATTTGGGCAACAGGTGTGGAGGAGCACTGGAAAAAAACCGGCACCTGATTACCCCTGAGCAAAAAGAATATCATAAGGAACTGAAAAAGAACTATGAGAAATTGGAGAACAGCCTCAGACCAATGATTAGGAGGAAAATCCCAGAGCTATATAAACCTATTGTGAAATTTAACAGTATTTCAAGGTATTAAATAATAATACTGTATTTCAAATGCTGACTGCGTCAAAAATGTGTCCCACGAGAATGAGGAGCATCCAGTTAGGATCAAGTCATCAGAATTATTATATAGTGTCTTAATAAAATTGTATTTGCACAAAAACTGAGATAATCCTTATAATGCAGAAAAGGAACTTTAACCTATTCCTGATTTAAGTTACAGTTGCTACACGGAGAATATATCCTGTCTCCATCCATGCCAAAATGTATCCCTGTGATACAGCAGATATAATTCAACTATTTCTAAATTGAAAAGAAGTTGTGCTTTTAAAGAATTAGCCTAGATAAAGAAATGCAAAAAGGCAAAACCTATTGATATTTTCCCCCATATTCAGTATTTTCCAGAAATTAATTTTTTGCCTGATTTGCATTTCTATTTTTACATTTCTGTAGAGGCAAATTTTCTATTTATCCTCTGGATTTTAATGATATCAATTTTATACCATAGCTATCTAGATTATATGAACATAATATTCAATTTTGAATAGATCACGTCTTTTCTTACAGTTTTTCCTATATATGTTGGTACACTGTACAATATGTTACAGTAATATATAGCTATATAATCAGTCATACAATAATAGAAGTATATTGAATAATAAATGCTTCTCAAAATATATTAATATATTTTTGAGAAGTCTGTTATTTGATTATCTTTTTAAAATCTCTCTCGCTCTCTCCTCACATTTCCATTTCCACATTTTAAAATTATTTTATAATTGTTATTCATTTCAGAGATTCTTTCAAGAATTCTAGTATAAGGAAGTATGAACTGCCCACACAGAACTCTTAAGAATAATAATCTTATGAAAACAAGCAATCCTTCGGCAACAGAATCAAATGAAGGAAGTTACTGGCTGGTGTGCCATGTAGAAAGAAGCCCTTCTCAGAATTCCTGATGACCACATTTTGTCAATATCATGACCAGCAATTGTTACAAATGAGTCAAAATGTCCATTGGCTTCAAGAGAGCAGACAGCTGAGATTTTTTTCAGTTTAATATTTGTACCTCCAAAGAAAATATTCCTGCATTTTCTCCAAAGATATAAAGGCCAGTTAATGATGTTGCGCTGTCTTCCCTCTTTATATGTTTGAATATCTGTGAGGACTACTTTGCTGATCTTTGATCATAGACATCCTATGCAAATGACCAGAATTAATATAAAGAGCATTTAGCTTAATCATGGATGGCATTCAAATTATATAGACAGATTCTCTAAGGAGTGCAAATATCAACAGTAAGGTTTAATTAAACAAGATTTAGCTCAAGTAAAATCTAATTGAGTTCAATAGGTAAATTATGAATATGTACAATTGCAATTTGTTGCATGAAATCAACAGTCTTAAATGCTTGAGTGGTAGCATTGCAATAGGCCTGTTAAGCAATTATATCATAGAAGCTGAGGTTTTATTTTATCAAAAAGCATAAAAAAGCAAATTAAATAAACTTGAGGAAATAGGATTTGATAACAATGGAGAGCCCATCTTAATTACATTCTTTTTCTTACTATTATTATAGCTACATTGTTATGTACATTGTACATAACAATGTGAACACACAGCTGCCAGTTCTTTAGCTGGTGCTGGCCTTCAAACACACTGAGTTACTATTATTATTATAAAACTACTAGTTAGATTTATTATAATTTTAGAAATATGAAGTGCTTCTTCATAATCCCATATTTCTGAATATTTGGTAAAAATATTTTTTTTCTGTTACATACCTGTGTATATGTATATAGTGTTGTGAAATATCCAAGTCTTTAAGGGCAACTAAATATTTTGGCACTTTTATACTTAAAGGTCTAAAATCAGTATATACAATTTTTTAAGATGAAATAAAATATTATTTTAGTATGAAACCTCCTTATCTGAGTTCTGATTCAAATACAGTGGCACTATACTATCCTCTTTAATCTTCCAAACTCCATGTTTGAAAAAGAAGAAAGTAAAACAAGACTTTGACAAATGTCAGCTACTCTAAGCAAGATATGGTATAGGGCAGGGGTCTTCAGACTTGGCCCTTTTATGACTTGTGGACTTCAACTCCCAGAATTCCTCAGCCAGGCATGCCTGGCTGAGGAATTCTGGGAGTTGAAGTCCACAAGTCATAAAAGGGCCAAGTTTGAAGACCCCTGGTATAGGGTTTCCTGCCTGAGCAGGGGGTTGGACTAGATGACCTCCAAGGTCGCTTCCAATTTTTTTATTATTATATGTTCATTAGCAATAGGAAGCTATATGCAGTGCTTGACTTTACATTGCTGTGGTACTCTTGGACCTAACACCCGTGCTCTTTTTCAGCACAGGTAGTTCTCGACTTAAGACATTCATTTAGCAATTGTTTGAAAGTTATAACAGTGCTGCAAACAGTGACTTAACTCCTTGCACTTATAACCATTGCAGCCTCCTCACTGTCACATATTGACAATTTGGGTGCTTGGCAACTGGCATTTATTTGCAAGGATTGCCGGGTCCTGGGGTCACATGATCACCATTTGTGTCCTTCCCAGCCAGCTTCTGGCAAGCAGAGTCTTTGAAAGAAGCTGCCTTCATTTAATTAATGCATGGTTTTGCTAAAGGACCACAGCAAAAAAGGTTATAAAATTGGGCACGGTCACATGATGACTCACTTAAGAACCACATCACTTAACAATGGAAGTTCTGGTCCCAGCTGTCATAAGTTGAGGACTTATCTATATCTTTACATCTGCATTTTTTTTCCAGACCAACTAAATATGAGCATGCAAATGGCTCTACATCTGAACAGCACCTTAGAACAGTGATGGCGAACCTTTTAGAGACTGAGTGCCCAAACTGCAACCCAAAACCCACTTATGCATCGTCGAGTGCTAGGTGGGTGTGGCCCATTGGCTGGGCGTGGCCAATTGGGTGGGCATGGCTAATTGGGTGGGCATGGCTACGGTGGTAACGGCAGACAGGGTGGGACTAAAAAGTTCAATCAATTCCAACTTTGCAAGATCTTTTTTTCCCCGCAAGAAGTTGAAATTGACTGATTGAACCTTTTTTTTTTTTGCACACGGCGGCGGAGGTCTAAAACGAAAAGGTTTTATAAAACCCAGCTGAAGGCCTAGGACTGGGGCGACGACGTGCGTGCCCACAGAGAGGGCTCTGAGTGCCGCCTCTGGCACCCGTGCCATAGGTTCGCCACCACTGCCTTAGAACAATGAACAGGGTAATCAATCTGTTCTTGGTTTCCATGGCTTCATTAAACTCAGGATTCTATGTAGCCAATATGCAATTCTCTCTACTGTAGCATTATATCTCAGAATTGCTGATTGGGCATCAGTATTCAGCTAGAGCTTATTCTTCTGTTACAAATTGCTCCCTTTAACTTGAAAGGAAAGTAGCTGAACTGAACTAAAAAAAAAAAGCAAGTAACCTTATTTGCTGCTATTCAAAATAATACATTAAAGGTCCACAGAAGCTTCTTTAAAGTGGCATTCTCATTAATCATGTTGTATTGTCAGTTGGGTAAAGCAAACAGTGAGATCATTTCCTAAAAACTAATAATTTAAGGGTCTTGGCATGTATCAGCAAAGTGTCTTTTTTTAGCGCTCTCCCTTGAAGTATTTTGGAATATCTTCAAGAATACAAAATCAACACTGAATGGAGAAAGGGACCTAACACATTCCATTTGTTCACTCCTGTGTTCAGCTTTGCCATTTGTTTGTTTTTTATAAATAGCTGTGGAAAATCTCAAGGCAGAGAGAAAAGAAAGTCAACCACTTTACCTGTCCTAACTAGCCTGTATTTTATTAAAATACACATACAGTGTGACGAGCCAGTGGGACAGATTCTTCACACGACATCTGACAAACTTGAATCAGGTTGCAACGTTTTAAATTTTAACCTCTATGTACTGTTTTATGTCATAATATTTAATTTGTATGCTGCCCAGAGTTTTTCTGTGAGGGAGATGGGTGGTTTCAAAATTTGATAAATAAAAATAAACAAGCACATTTTTAAGTTGATAAAAATATTAGTAATAGCTGGATTGTGCCTTTATTAGCCTGAAGTGAGACTTTACAGCTTACAAAGTCTTATATATAACTTTTTGAGCCTATTGTCTACAAACAGAAGCAGCTGGCTGACTTTATTTGCGTTCAGAAGATAAGGAGGGTTAGGTCATTTAAGACACGGATGGGTACCTAAACTGGCTAGAAGGAGACTTTGTCCTGATGTATAAAAAGGCATCTTCTGGTTGCAAAGTCTATTTTCCCCTTGGTTCTATCATAACTCTGATTGATTTTTATATTGGTAAACTGTTTTTTGTACAATAAAGTTAGTGCCAATTAATATAACCAACAGGTTTCATTATGGGCAAGAACCATTTATTTATTTCAAAAATTATTTGTTTCCGTAAATAACAGTTACAGCTGAGTGGTGATGCTCAGGCCTTCCCTTCTGTAATCCTAACACAACATTGCTAGTTCCTTAATAGAAAACATCTGGGGTAGGTGCAAATCACAGAGGTCAAAAGACAGAGAAAAATCAAAAAGAGGAAAAGAGAGCTAGGAGGAGATGAATTGGGTCTCATGGGTAACAATTACATGTTTGGCACATAAATCTCCCACTAGAGTTTTAGGTTTTTCACTTATTGAATAACTGAAATGTTGTGTCCTTCCAGCCCCCACTTCTGTTTTCCAAAAAAAAGAAAAACTCCTTTACCAAGGCTATAGAGCAGGGATGGGCAACAATGGCAAGTTTTGGACCTATGGACTTCAACTTCCAGAATTTCTGAGGCAGCAGAGCTGGCTCAGGAATTCTGGAAGTTAAGGTCCATAGGTCGCAAACTCTTTAGCCTTGGTAAAGTTCACAGATCATAAAGCTGCCATGGTTGCCCAACCCTGCTATAGAGTGGTAATATCTTTAGCAAGCTTGTAGACCTCACCACTTTCTCCTGGCCTTCTGGATTTGCAATTAAGTCTTATAGTTCAGAGTTCTCCAACTTTTCCGGCTTTGCGAAATGGCGGGGGATGGGGAGAGGGGATGGTTCCGTGCAAGCAGCCGGCAAATGCGCTTGCAAGCGCAGCTCCATTTGCACAAACAGCGTGCATGCGTTTGCCTGCCGCTCATGCAAAAGGAGTGCTCTCACCCATTGCTCTCACAAGTGAGGATGCGTGTGCGTGCACCCAGTCGCCTGCCATTTCTACAGCCCGGTTGCAAATAGCTCCTGGCCCACTAGTGGGCCACGGCCCAGAGATTGGGGACCCCTGTTGTAGTTAACGGGAAGATGCATATTAGATTTTTGTCTTTCATTCAATTGTGTCTGCGTTGAGACTGCCTGGACAAGTCCTTGCAATTTTCTTGGTGAGGTTTTTCAGAAATGGTTTGCCATTGCCTTCTTCCTAGGGCTGGAAGAAAGTGATTGGCCTAGTTACCCAACTGGCTTTGTGCCTAAGGTGGGACTTAAATTCAAAGTCTCCCAGTTACTAGCCTGATGCTTAACCACTATACCAAGCTTACTCTCTCATTGTTATTTGCCATTTAGCTGCGTGGGGTATTTTTATGGAGCATACTTCTGCAATCTATTCTTTTTCCTTTTGAGGACTGTTGGGTAAAATAGGAATGGAAATGAGATGGAGTACAAGTCATTTTAAAGTTGCAAGGATGCATGATGAAGTGGAGGACTCTGAAGAAGAATCAGATAGAGAGAAGGAAGTTGTTTTGATACAACCCCAGAAAGACACACAACCCTCCTAGTTCAAGAATCTACCCTCTGGAATAAGATACCCCTTGAGATCTGTGTGGCCTTCTGCCTAATGCCATTCCAGAAGGCCTTGAAGACATGATTATTCTTGTTGGACAAGTTTTCGCAAATGTTCTGTTTTGAGTGCCATTTGGGTTATTTATAGCCGATTGTGTTCTTCTTTGTTTCTGTTTGATATTGGGAGCCACCCAGAATAATTTTGGAGTCAAGCACTTAAATCTAACTAGAAATAAACAAATAAGCTTTTATGCCAACCACCTGTCTCTACTTGATTCTGAGGGCATCATTACCAAACCTGCACCAAGGCAAAATGCCACTGGAGTAAATATTTGCAACTTTGTCTAGCACAGGGGTCCCTAACCTCTGGTCTGTGGACCAGTACCGGGCCGCGGCATGCCAGCAACCAGTCCGCACAAACAAGGAAAGCCCCATTTGCAGGATACAGGCAGCACACAAAACCACGCCACCTCTGGTCCGCAAAAAAACCTCTCTCCATGTAACCGGTCCCTGGTGCCCCAAAAGTTGGGGACCTCTGGTCTAGCAGGCCTTTCGAACACAAGATATTTCCTGGGGGAAAAGAATTAAACCATCAAGGCTAAGCCAGAAGCCATTTAAAAACCATCATAGTTGTGTACACAGAACATGGTAAGCTGTAACCAAACAGGTCACTGTATACTTTAATATATTGTATGAAATGGACCTCTATCATCTTTTAGCTCCTAGAATACCTTTCTCAGTTAAGCTAAAACTAGATAAACCACATTATAGCTTTGTGCATGGATTCTCAAACTGTAGGTCACAACCACCCTTTGGGGGGGGGGCTTTTTTTACCTGATCTGGTTTGCATAGGCAAAATGGTAGTATTATTAAAACTCAGTCCTATTTTGCCTGGACAACTTGCAGTGGATTTGCACAAAGTAGAGAGCAAAACCTGGAGGAAGTTTTGAGAGAGAACTAAACCAGTAGGTCTAACCACTTGTCAAAACACTATATCATCTCTCTCTCCTATCATCTATCTATCTGTCTGTCTATCTATCTATCATTTATCTATCATATACATCATCGTCTATCTTCTCTCTCTCCTTACCAATCAGTCATTACTAGCCTAGAATGGAGGTAAATTAAAAATTAAAAATGATCAATCTACAAGTAGTGTTGATAAATGTAAGCCTCAGTCAAAAAAATGTGATAAAAGTTACATTTCTTTTAGAAAGTTGGATATTACTTGTCCAACTTCAAACCCAAACAATTTATCAGCTTTAGTTATGAGAAGGGAAGCAGACAAATTAACTTATCATTTCTGTGTGTATGGGGTGGGAGCATAATCTGATAAAGGCTCCTAATTTAGTGTCTTGTGTAAACTAATTGTACATACTCTCTCAGCTTCAGACAGCTGCTTTTAGTCAAGGTGGTCTAGTCTGGCCTTCAATTCCATCTGTCTCTTTTCAGAGCTCTTCAAAGTCCTGTTCTTTGCTTAAATCCTTGCTCTTCCTTTCTATCCCACATAAACTCACATTAATGGAAGCAGACCATTTGAGTAGATGTTTGTATTTTTAATCGTCCCTACCTTAGATTGTACACATAAGGAAGAAGTTCAGGGGAACATCAGCAGAAAGCAGAAAGCTGGTTCAGCGTATGTTCTGATTTCTTATGGTTGCCCCAGGCGTTATACAATTTAAAAATATATTCCACATTTCAGGATATTCTGCCATTACCTTAAGAATTTACAAAAATGAATATACAGTAATGAGGATTTGGGGGTTGGGGGTTGGGAAGACAACAGCCATCCCATTTCTCTACCCCATTTAGTCACTCCTTGACTTCTTTAGGTTGGCTAAATACATATACTTTATCAGAGTTATTAATAATCAGAGGCAGTTATTTATGTTTTGGTAAACACCAATAAAAGCTCTTAATGGAAAAATGAGATAATTTAATTAATTTATTTAATAAATACAATTGATAATCAAGAATATATGGGGTTATGGTTGCAGTTGTAACATTTTATATGCCAAGATCAATTCACAAAGATTTGCAATACTGTAGTCAAAGTTGTAGTAAGAATAAAAAATGTTAATGACCCTGTCAGTTACATTAATTTAAAATCAATTTATGAGCAAATTTTAAAATTATTCAAGTCATTTTAGAAAATGAGAAAAAAAATAAGTTCAAAAGCAATATGGAAAAGATGAAAATAATTAGGTTTTTTTTCAATTTCTTTATTCCAAGCTTACAAAACAGAGTAATTATGATTGGAGTTATACTGAACAGAGACTGAATAAAGAAAAAAAGAACTCTTGTTGAAAGCTATATCTTATAATGGTATGATTTCTGTAAAAAACAGTAAACAAAAATAAGGATTAACTAAAGTGATTGGCCCGAGGAAAAACAGAAAGGGTGAAACAAGGACTTAAATCAGTTTAATTGCAAATGGAGGGGATAAAAGAGAAAGCCTACACTGTGTCCTTAAGCATGAGATGAAGAAATAAGAGATTTTGAGAATGCAGATGAGGAAACATTTCAAATGTTGACAGATCTACAGTTTGAAAAACTCTTGAGGCAAGCTATGGATGATATATTCATTAGAATTCAATAACAATCAAAGCTGATATGTCACAAATTGGAAACTGATCACTAAATTGTGAATTTAATTTTAGTTACAGACTTTTTAGGACCCCCTTCAAATAGATTTGGGAAAAATGTAAGAAATACTTGTTTTATATTGATAATCTATAACACTAATCAGGCAAATGGCTTTTCCATAACAACTTGTGAGTGGGTTTGACTGAGAGTGATTGGTTCAAGGTTACCCAATGATCTTCCATGGCAGAGAACAGATTAGAATCTGCATCTCACCTCTCTTTAACCACGACACTACATTGAATCTCCTAACATTGGCTTGATGTTGTATGAATCAAGCCATTAGAATGTATAAACAGTGATTTATGTTGCCATGCACTTTTTGTCTCAGTCATTGAAAACTAGTGTGTTGAGAGATATTGGACTGGCTACAAACAAAAATAAAATTGAAGAAGCACCAGACAAAATCAAAATATAAAAACACTCTTCTATCTGTGGTCCATAATTTCTGAGATTATCAGGCTGGGAGTTATGAGAATTGAAATCCAATATATCTTTTGCCATAAACATGAAAAAGTCCTCATCTCTAAGTATCTGCCAGAATTTTAGCAAAGGTGGTTGAGCCACTAAATGATGAATATTATGGTACTTTCAGTATAATAATTGGCTCAGACTGATAACCCAATCAGAGGAAAAAAATAGAACCTTGTAATAGAATATGAAAAGTGATGTTGTGCTTGTTTCTATATTAGCTATAAATAAGCAAGATACTCAAAAGAAAAATAAAGCCATGCAGCTATTTACAAGAGCTCAGAGGTCTTGACAAGAGGTACTGTGGCTATAGCAAAGCACCGAATGAAAAGATACCTATCATTAACTCCAAGAATATTTCTTTGGAAAATGAACCAAGATCATATGGATGTGTATTACGAGAGAATTTAGCAAAATGTAATATATTCAACCCAAGATTGTTAAACAACTCATAACATAGCATGATGTGTTAGTTTACATAAGTGTTGCATTGAGTTTGTTTGCACATGAGATATTCCTGAGATTATTTCATAAAGTATTTAGGCAGCCTAGTATCTGTGATACCCTGTCTCAGAGTCCTTATTTCGGTCTATATACCCAAAGATCTTCTTTGTGGTTCCAAATGATAAGATCCATTTGTGTCAGCTTTTTTTTTTTTTTAAACATATGCCCAGGTAATCACTCGTTTAACAGTTGGCTCTTCTCTCCAATGCATCAGGCACAGGTTCAAACTCTTAGAAGGGAGTTATGTGCTCTCACTTCACATACTGATGCAACAGGTAGCAATTCTGGAGGGGGAATAAAATAAATAAATATGAAATGTACAAACAAAAATTGGGAAATCCACAATTCAAAGACTCTTTAGACATTGGTCATTTAGAACAGGGCTGTTCAACCTTTTCACAGATTGTATCACTTTTAGGACATGACAATATCCGAGTACCACCAGTGCTTAGCAAGGTGTCAAAAACTTGATGACTAAAAAAAAAAAAAGGGGGGGGGATTTTGGCCTTTACTGGTTAGATTCATTTATTGTTATAGAAATGGCTAGTTTATAATATTATGGAAAAGTAAAAAGTTGAGTTTCAATGTTAATGCTTCCTTCCGTCAATGCCTTTTCTTTTTCCCTTCTCCCCCCCCTTTTCCATTTTTCTCTCACCTTTTGCTTGCAAAAACCCCTCTCTCACTCACTCACCCTTTGCTCGCTCGCTTTCACTCACTTTGCTCGCAAAAGCCCCTCGCTCACTTTTACTCACTCACTTTGCTCGCAAAAGCCCTTCGCTCTCTCTCTCACCGCTTCGCTAACAAGTTTCTTCTCTCTTTCTCCGTGTTTTTTCTCTCTCTCCCTCTCCCGCCAAAACCTGCTCCTTTTATAGCTTATCCTCTCTCCGCCCTCATCTTCTCTTCTGGGTGCGCTGGAAGCTCCAGCCAGCATTTAGCCACGCGCACAGATCCTGGGGCTTCTGCCAAGCCCTGCAGCTCCAGCTGATCTCCTCCAGGCCTGTGTGGTGCCGCTTTAGCTCATTCCCTCCCCCACTACACTTGGCTACGGGCCAGTACCACCTGCCAGGTGCTAAAGTACCTAAAGTATGCATACCACCAGTTGAAAAGCCCTGATTTAGAAGACAGTCATGGAAATGCTATCACTGTTTGAAGAACAGAGGTTCTAAAAATCTGGTAGGAGGCATCTCCTTTGGTATACATAATGGACAGGGACCTTTGTCTTGTCTAAAAGTCAGCTAAAACTACCCGAAATAATGCATTGCGCAGAACCTATTTAAGGGAATATGTGGTTTACAACCCAGATCTGGCAATCTTCCTCCTTGTAGCTCCCCGATTCAGATATAGGAATCACGCATGGATGAAATTAGTGGAGGGAATCTCTTAGTGTAAACTTGCCTGATTGCCAGTATTTCACCTACACAACTCTAGGGGCTTTTAAAAACAACAGAGAAATATTTCAGAAATTTGGGGGAGAATTCAATGCTTGCTTATGTTATGTTTCTTCCACGGAACTTCCCTGTCATAGATTCCCCTCCTACCAAATTCTAGAGTTTTATAACTTACCAGCCGAACACACATTAATACATGCACCTGAAAAATGGGGGAGGGGCAAGCTTTCATTCTTATATGGACCAGAGGTGGGGGCATTTTTGCAGTTCAACGGTAGTAGGTTAGGGGATGGGACACTGGATGATGTTTCCCCTATTCTATTGGTCACCTGGTGCAATGGCATGTGGGAAAGACCATGGGAGAGAGGATCCAGAGATGCTGCCTTGAGAATAGTCAGATAAGAGAGAGCATAACACACAGCTGCATAGTGGGTGGAGCAAGAGCATCAGAGGGAACCCTCCCCAAGTTCTCGGACTGTAAAGGATATGGCAGGAGAATTGTAGTTTCAGACTTGTCTGATAATGTAGCTTTACAGTAAAGTAGAATTAGCTCATCTGGTCGTGTTTCCTGTCTAGTCTACCTGATAAGGCTGACAGTTGGACAATGAAGACTGATTAGATATCTTCATAAGTTTTGAACGCTGGGAGGACAGAAATGCTGGAGTTGGGTTGGGGAAACACCTTTTGTAACAATGAATAGTCTCACTGCTCATTTGGAGTACACAGACATTGAATCGTTATTACAAAACTCACATCCGATTGACCTGGGCAAAATGAACAGGAAAGACATTGACACCCATATGTCAACACAGAAGCTGATTTAACAGTAGTACCTATCCCCGTGGATGTGGCAAGGATTTTGGAGGGCTTGGATCACTAACCTCACATTTCTTGGATTTTAAAATCAGAGGTCTTGATTTCTGCTTTGTGTATTTTCCCATAAATATGGAAGATGAAGGAAAAAGAAAGCAAAATTATTAGTAAATGTTTAAACCACATTCCTAATGTAGTTAGATTCTGAGTTAATTATGCTATTGCTAAGTGTTTTCCCAAAGTTCTGATGCGATTTTGCTATCCTTGGGGATATCATATTGTAATTAGAATGATATTCTAATTTGGTCACCTCTATTCAAATAAATGAACCAGTTTCAAGTAATCTGTGCTTTCAATTGTATGATTTTAAGAGTCATTACTCCTTCAAGGTAAGCATTATTAGAAATCAAAAGAAAATATTAGGACTGAGCAGTAGATTTATATTATTATATTATGAGACACATATATTTAAAAATTTAATGCACTCACACAAAAGATTCTGCTTTATTTTCTAGCAATTGAAAATATAATGCATAAAATTTTAATTCAGTTTGAGCTTAAATATATTACATTAAGTGCTTATAATAATCCTGTAAACAAGTCTTATAAAAAAAATACCCAATGCTGGAACCTAGGTATGGTTTCTAAAGGCATGAGCTCTCAATTAAAATCCATTAAATAGTTTTCCTGTAATATTTTTAATTGACATACATTTTGTGTCTTAGGGGTTGGACACTTCATTTGCATCTCCTTAGTACCATCATAGTTACTTGGTGTAAAATTATGTTAGGCAGTCAAGTTGTGTTATCTTTCACGCTTGACAATGATAGGAAACTTTACATTTTCAGGAGCAAGGGAATCCCTTTTTAAAACAAACAAACAAACAAACCATATTTGTTTATGCCAACCTGTTAACATGGGAATGGGGGGGGGGGTAGAGAGGAGTTGTTAGCTGTGGCAGGTACTTAAAAAGTTGAAAAGTGACATTGTCAACTACAAGAGAAGCTTCCTCTGCAAAGGGACAATCTTTGAGTAAGGCTAACAGGGAGAAAAGGTCACAAGATGCCAGGGCCTGACAGGGAGACAGAAAGAAAGCAGGAAAATTGGAGAGACCTTAAATATAACAGCTGAGGCTTTGTAAGTAGTGGAATAATGTGCTTTGCCTGATCAACTAGCAATGAAAGACAAACTTCCTCACATTGCAAGCATTTGTTAAGCCCTTTGTGAGCTTCTTGTTCTAGGCCAGGGGTAGGCAACCTTGGCTCTTTTATGACTCGTGGACTTCAACTGCCAGAATTCCTGAGCCAGCTATGCTGGCTCAGGAATTCTGGCAGTTGAAGTCCACGAGTCATAAAAGAGCCAAGGTTGCCTACCCCTGTTCTAGGCCTATGAATTCACTACTTCCTAATGCTGCTAAACAAGGGGTTTGCGGGAGCAGAAGGGTAAGCCAGCTCTTCCAGCCATCTTGCCTACACTCTCTAAAGCAGGGGTTTCAAACTCGCAACATCACGTGACGTGTCGCAACGTATTGTGACTTTTTTTTGCCATTGCTGGCAATGGGGTGGGCGCGGTTTCGCTATGATGCATTCAGCCCGTGGGCCGGCAGTTTGACACCCCTGCTCTAAAGCCAGGATACTTGGAAAGCTTGGAGAATTAGAAGTTGGTATAGCATCATATTTATGAATCAGAGACTAACTTAACTTTTCTAATGAGGTTGGTCCAAAGGTGTTTTTTTTAAAAAAATCCATCCTTATAAGCTATGCCAGAGGTCCTCAACCTTTGGGGCACCAGGGACCGGTTATGTGGACGGACCGGAGGGGGCGTGGTTTTGTGTGCTGCCTGCATCCTGTGGATGGGGCTTTCCTTGTTTGTGCGGACCGGTTGCTGGCATGCCACGGTCTGGGGATTGGGGACCCCTGAGCTATGCTTCATTTCAATAAAGACATTTTGATCACCTAACCTGATAAAGAAATGGTATTACAAAGTTAGAACTTAGAACTCAGTGGGCCATATTTCTTGGTATGACTAATTTTCTTCATACTTTACCTTGAAACCAACCCCCTTGAATTCTAAGCAGCACAAAACACAGCCTAAGCTGAGGGAAGCTTCAGAAGGATTTTTCAGAAGGGAAGTTTTCCATAGCTGTATAGTTTCTGCCCACTTCCAGTATTGATATCAAGGGTAAGATTTCAATCAATCAAAACAGAGCTGGAAGGGACCCTGGAGGTCTTATAGTCCAACCCCCTGCTCAAGCAGGAGACCCTATACCAGACATGTCAAACTCATGACGTCATGCGACGTATCGGAGCTTTTTCTCCATTGCCAGCAATGAGGTGGTTTCCTGGTGATGCATCCGGTCCGCGGGCCGGCAGTTTGACACCCCTGCCCTATACCATTTTCAGACAAGTCTCTTCTTAAAAACCCACAACACCTGAGGGCAAGTTGTTCCACTGGTTAATTGTCCTCACTGTTAGGAAGTTTCTTTTTAGTACCAGATTGCTTCTCTCCTTGATTAGTTTCTATCCATTGCTTTTTGTCCTGCCTACAAGTGTTTTGGTAAATAAGTTGATCCCCTCTTTGTGGCAGTCTCTGAAATACTGGAATACTGCTATCATGTCAACCCTAGTCCTTCTTTTCTCTAGACTAGCCAAACCCAAATCCTACAACCATTCTTCATATGTTTTAGTTTCCAGGCCTTTAACCCTCTTACTCTTCTTTGCGCTTTTTCCAAAGTCTTAACATCTTTTTTGTAATGTAGTGACCAAAACTGGATGCAGTATTCCAGTGTGGTCTTACTAAGGCTTTTCAAAGAGCATTAAGCAAATTCGCATCTGATCAAACAGCCAGTTGTAAAATTTAAGAATCAAAGGAAATAATATATGTCAAAGGGACTCAAACCAACATTATCTGGCAAAGACAAGAGAATTGTAGGTACGTAGGTAACCTGTAAAATATTCCAGCATAGGATTAATCTCACAAGTCTTACACATTCAGTATCCAGCACGCCAGACCTTACCTTTAGCACTACATATCACATTTTAGACCATACAAAATGGTCTAAAAATGAGAAGCTTTTATTCTGTTTAATAGTATTTCATTTCTAAAAGCCTCTATCACAGAAAGAAAGAGGAAGGAAGGAAGGAAGGAAGGAAGGAAGGAAGGAAGGAAGGAAGGAAGGAAGGAAGGAAGGAAGGAAGGATTAGCTTAGAGTCAATACCTTCCTTTACTTTGCTAAAATATAATGGAGGCCAATTATTACCACGACTGGTGATCTGAACCTGTCCTATTTCTCACAAGTATCAGGAAGCAATAGCCAAGGATACATTATTGCTGAAGTTCATTAATTATACAGGCTGCTGGAAAACACAGACATCTGTTGACATCAATGGAAACAGGGACGTGGAGTTGATGTTGTCACAGAAACACAGTAGTTTTCCATCAAGGTCATTGCTGCTCAGGGACACTGGAAAGAAGATACAGGAAGGAGAGAGGGCCAAAGTCTCTTTTAATTAAAATATGAACAATTCCAAATGTTCTTCCTGCAGTATAAGAACAGCTAAGAATACTGCTTATATTTTTAATGCCAGGCTCAGTAAACTTAATAAACAGAGATTTGCTAAATAGATGCAAATAGGTTTCCAACAATGTACCCCTTGATCTCTTCCCATGGATGGGGGAGACCAACTCTAAAAAGGTTAGGCATTTGACAAATGTGGTTCTAATCCACGTAACCTTAGATTGCAATAATTTGTCTACCTTTTAAGGTGTCCTGAGTCATAGGCCTTGCCCTGATTTATATTTAACCTTGGCACCATCATGCTTTGTCCCCGTCTTATTTTCCCTCTTGGTCACAGACATGAATGGAACAACTTTAAATCATCATTTAGGTATACTGATTTTAAAGCAACACATTTTCCCTCTTAAGCTGACAAAAACTCCACCTACCTTTAGGGTATGTCATTTCTATAACTCTTTGTCATCCATTGTCTTGGATGTGAATTCAGCTATCTGTGGTGGGGATTATTAGAGATGGGTTGGGAGGTGTGGACAACACCTGGACACCTGGCCTCAGCCAGCCTCCCCCACCTCCTTTGACTCCACTTAAGCCATTGATTGCCTGAGTTCCTTTCAGAGATGACACCTCCCATCCAACTTTTGACCCCAACTTCTCTACTTTCCAACCAAGTAGAAGCGAGGAGGGAAGAATTTCATTATTTCATCTGGGAAAAAGGTTTTTAACTAGTGCCATTCTGCTTTAAGAGTATTCCAAAATTATTAAATCTCCTCTGCTTGTTTAGAGATGAAAGTTTAACTATTCTGCTTTAACAGGATTCTGGAACTTATTTTTATAGGGAGCAGCCCTGCTTTTTCCTCACTTCAATGTCCACAAAATGATGAGAATTGGGCTTTTGTTTATTAATGGCCAGTTTCCTTTAGATTTTTCAGTTTCAATCATGCCCCAAACCAGAATGAAAGACCTGTCTACATAGCCAAGAGTCAATTTCAGTCATCCTTAAACTATTGCAAAAATAGTCAGAGTCTGCTCCCCATTTTTTCTGGCAGAATTTCTGCCCTGCTGTCATCAAATGTGCTTCTTTACATTGGCTTACGACCATCAGCAAGGCCAGTTGTTAAGTGAATTTTGCTCCTTTTTATGATTTATTTTGCCACAGTTGTTAAGAGACTCGCTGAAGTTGTTAAATGAATCATGTGGTCATTAAGTGAATCTGGCTTCTCCCATTGATTTTACTTGTTGGAAACTGTCTGGAAGGTCACAAATAGGGATCGCACGACCCCAGCATAATGCAATTATCAAACACATGCCAGTTGCCAAGCGCCCGAAGTTTGATCACGTGACCACAGGGATTCTGCAACAGTCGTAAGTGTGAAAAACGGCCGTAAGTCACTCTTTTCAGTGCCGTTGTAACTTCAAACAGTCACTAAATGAATAGTTGTAAGTCGAGGACTACCTGTACAGGAGGAAGGCCAGATAAAACAGTTTAGGGAAGCGAAACAGAGTCCTGAAGTGAGACCTACCTCCTTCTCTTGCAGTTTGGGGGATGTTTTTGCTGCTGGCTGGCAATCTCCTGTGTAAAGCCAGAGGAAAAAAAAACCCCAATAACGTTGCCTACAATAGTTGGCACACTCAGAGCAATGCCATTCAGCAATGACTTGGAACACCTTCTGAAGCAGGAGAGAAATTGGCAACAGGGGCAGTAAGTTTTATGCCGGGATTATTTTGTGCTGACTCCAGGATGGCTGGATAATAAAGCTGTGCAGATTTTTGGATTCCAAACAGTAGACAGCGGTGCAAATATAGCACTGAATCAGAACACTTTAAAGCAGCCCTATCTTTTGCAGCCCCAATATTGTAGGATCAGATGGTATATAGTACTGCAGTCAGATACTTTCTAGTATTTCAAGCAAACCTATTCCAGATGATAATAAAGCGATGCAGATTTTTGAATTCCAAACAGGACACAGCAGTGCAAACATAGCACTGAACCAGCCACATTAAAGCAGCCACCTCTTTTGCAGCACCAATAGAGGGTATATATATATACTGCAGTCAGATACTTTCTAAGTACTTCAATTAAACCTATTCCAGATGCTTTCATGGGACTCATTTCTCAGATTCAGCATCCAGGACACTTAAGGACAAAAAAAAAAATCGATCTCCTTACAATTAATTAGATTGCTACCTTAGGGAGGTATTAAAGCCAACCTGTAAATACATTCCAAGTTTTGAATTGTGTAGAACTTTTCATAAGGCCAGCCGTCATTTTCTTGCTGCTGCTGCTACTATCACTACTATTATTACTATTACTATTATTACTACTACTACTACTACTACTGTTATTACATTTGCCCCGGCTGAACCATCGTTTCTCTGAAGGACGCCGACGATCCCCCTCGTCCAAACAAGTTTGCCGTTCCGTGACCCGGTGTCCTCCTCCCCCCACCCCAGATCAGCTGCAATTCCCCCCCCCGCATTCCCCCTCCCGCGGGTTAAGTCGCCATGTGATCGGAGATTCCTGTTCCATGGAATCCCTGCCGGCGAAGGAGGCGGGAGAGCGAGCGCGCCTCGTGGGGTTGGGGCCGGAGCGCGCAGCCGCAGTGCGGGCCAGCCGGTGTGTGCGAGTGTGGAGCGAGCGAGCGAGCACGAACTGCTACAAAAGAAGCGCGAGCGGAGTTTGCAGGCTTAACTCCGAGGCGGCGTCAGCTGCTGTCGGACGGCGATTCCTCGGGCTCGCTCTCCCTCCTCCCGCAGTCCTCTCCGCGCCCGTCGGGTGGGCTTTGGCGGTGGAAACAACCGGTGCCTGGCACGTCTGTTCCCCGGAGGAGCCGCCTGCTCCAGGACACCCCCCCTCCCCCGCGCTGCCCTCGCCTCGGGACTGGCACGGCGCCGCCGCCGCCGCCTCCCCCACTCCTGTCCTTACAGGTTAAAGCGCCGCGAGGTGAGCTGAACTTTTTCTCCGCGGGACGGGGGGGGGGGAGAGAGAGGAAATCCGCCGGGAGTTGCTTTTGGAAGCAAACGGGAGGCGGGAAAGAAGGAGCGCTGCGCGTCGCCTGGATGGAGGCGGCCGGGTTGGATCGCCCGGGGAGTCCCTCTGTACGACTCGGCTGGCAGGCGGCGCGCGCGTGGAGCACCGGGCGAGCGCCGCCCCCCCCCCGCCTCGGTCCTTTTTTCCTTTTCCTCGGAAAACCTGAGCTGAGGGCAGCCAAGTATAAAGAAAACATAAACTTTGGGAAGGAGTTAGGGATTTCCCCCAACTCGGCTGTTTTTCTTCCTCCCTCCTGTTGGCGCTAATCGCCCGTTCCTGGCTTGTCTCCTCTTTCCGTGCGTTTGTCCCCCCCCCCGAGGTAAAAAAAAAAAAAAAAGCCGGGCTCTTGCTTTGGTCAGGTGGCTGCTCGCAAAGCCTCGGACTCTGCCCGTTTATCCCCCCCTCCTCCTCCTCTTCTCTCCCCCCCCCCCCGGTTCTTGCTCCGGGTTCCCCTTCACTTGACATTGCAACCGGCAGGGCCCCGAGGGAGCGCAGCGGCCGGGAATGGGTGACTTTCCTCGGCACGTTTTTTTTCTCCCACTCTCCAAAATCCCTTTTGTCGGCTCACCTTCTCTCTCTGTTCTTGAGCTGAGGGAGGCTTTTGTTCGGGAAACATCAAAGGGACTTTGATGGGGTGGGAAAGAAGAGAAGACATAATTTTGAAGGCAAAATTTCTCTTAGCATTTCATTGCCTGTCAGCGCTGGCTTTCTCCCCCCCCCCCGTCCCAAAATGCGCTTTTCCTATATGAGAAAAAGAATGAAACTTTATTTCCCTCCCTCCTTCCTGGCTGCTGTGTACAGTGAATTGCCTAATTAATGAAGCAGCTTATTATACATGGCTGGGAGCAGATTGATTTGCTTAGAGTTATTATTGAACCCAGATAACTATCTTGAGCAGTCTGCTGCCAGTCTTTCAAAGGCTAACTTATTACCTATAGTTGTTTTAAAGTTAAACTTTCAAGCTAAAGACTGAGATTCCCTTGTTTGCCATCTTGAAAGCCCTGTTACTATCCAACTCTGGAAAGGGGTGTCTTATTTATTCAGTTAAAGAAAACATACTTTTGAAAATTGTCCATAAGTTTAGGCCATTTTAGTGTCTCTTAACAAGTGTGGGTACTTCTACCGGTAGGAAAAATGGTGAAAATGGACCTCCATAGTTTATGAAAGAATGTATCTTAGTCCACTTGCAGACTTAGGTAAGGTATAGAAAGTACTTAACTTATTCCTGCTTGAAAGTGAAAAATGTTTAAATTTAGCCTTGGTCAAGTGTACTTAAGGAGAACAATTTTAATCTAGGCTTTTGATTATTTCTGCAAAACCAACTCACAATTTTTATATGAGGGATAGTGTGCTTATCATGGGCATTTCCAAACAGTAGTTTTCATTCAGGTTGCTCCTGACCCCCATTCTTCACAAACCGATTTGTGACTGACCTTCAATTGTCTTATTCTGACCAACAAATCCTGAGAAACTGGCAGGGAATAAATATCACAAGCCAATCAGTTCTTCTAGCTAATGAATAAAAGCAAAATAAAAATACTCCTTCAAGTAGAGGTCATATCTCAGCCTGTGTTATTTTCTTGACAATAATGTGGAAATGGTTTGCCTTTACACTATTTCAAGGAGTTTGGGGGACTTCCTAGTCTAGTTTACAGCCTTGGGATTTCCTGATAGTCTTCCATTCAAGTAGCTTTTGGAAACTAGTCATGATTGATTAGGTGCTGCCCCCTAGAGGACGGCTGACCAATAGAATTCACACACTGGGATTCAAACAGTATCCCAACCCCCTCAATTGTCACTGCTCTTGAAATAACAAAATAACTTCTGTACTCTACTCAAAAGATACTAGAAACCATCTTACCAGTACATCTTGTTTCCATTTGTCTTGCCATTTGCCAAACAAAATAGTTGTTTTGTGGTAGAAGCTATCCTCTAAAGGTAAAACTCCTTCTGCTAGCTGTGATGGTAGAGAATAGCAGGAGGCCGGTAGCTGTAATCATGGTTAGAAGTTGCAGGGTGGAGTTTTGGCATGGGAGGGAAGAGCAAGAGAGAATATTGACTTCCATTTGGCTTTCGAATCAAACCAGGCACTTTTTACATATGCTAGACAGACCCTGAGTAACAGACCCTGTGCAAAGTTAGTTTCATCACTCTGGTCCTTCTTTCTTGGAAGGACTCCTGATCATAAATTCTTTGGCCTGATGCTTGGACTAGGTTCAAGTACATAAAGTTCAATATTCTTCATTGTCCTCGCAGTGGATATTTAGTTGGATGGCCTTCCAACAAATCCTTTATATTCTTTTTTGCATATTTGTATCTATTGTTTGTTGCCAATGGTGTCTCTACAAGTGTTAGGATTGGTGTTGGTTTTTCACTGTGTAATCCTCTGGAGATTCCCTTCTCTGAAATTAAGAATAAGTATAGTGTGTTACTAATTTCAAAGAACTATGGGATAAAGTGAGTAGTCATGGAGGGATTGCATGTCTTAGGACTCAAGAGTATATAGTCTGTTTGCGGCTGAGATGTAAGAAATAATGGTAAAAAACTGGGAAATTCTGAAATGCCGATCCTCAGGAGATGCCCTGGGTGCTCTTTCTCTCTCTTATGTGTTTACATGGTTTTGAAAGCTTATTTGTTCAGACAGGTTTTTAACATATTGTGGTCAATGGTTGCTTAAAAGCGTTTGCTTTTAAAAAGCTATTTTTGCTAAAGTGTTTACTGTTTTGATTGTTTCATTTACATAGTTGTACTTGTTTTTTTAAATAACTGAAGTTATGAAATGTGTGTTATGTTAATTCTTTAAAGTTATTTCTTTGAAAATTATCAGAAATACTGTAACTATTTACTAGTAAACTCTTGCATAGTTTGTAAAGTTCAATTGGGTGAAATGGTGCATCATAGGGCAACAATTTTTGAATCAGTGCACCTCAAATGGGCTAACACAGGGGTGTCAAACTCGCAATGTCACGTGACGTGGGCATGGTTTTGGCATGATGCATCCGGCCCACGGGCCAGCAGTTTGACACCCCTGGGCTAACATATGAAATATGTCTTTCGCCCCACATAAAACCAGGCAGAAAAAATGACTACATGAACTAATTCTATTTTATTATAAAGCCACATTAACAGCATGTTGCCAGTCTGAAAGTACAAACTTCCCACTGCTACTTTTCAGCTGCTTAGTCCATTATGACGGGTCCTTCCTGAGTTTCTTTGACGGCAAAACCACTGGGGGCTTCTGCCTCTGTTTGTTTCTTAGGCAGCATCTCTTCCCCTCATTTTTTAAGGTCATCCACAGATTTCATTACAGCATCCAAAATCCAGGTCCTATGGAATTGTAATTTGACAAAGTTGCGGCTGCTGCTGTGCTGCTGTGCCATTTGATTGTCAGTTCCAATGCTCCCTGCCATCTTCCCACTAGGAAAATCAATGGGAAAGCCAGCAGAGTCGCTCCCACTGCTTTTTTGCCCACCTGTGGTCATTCTGTTTCTCTGTTTAGGTTAAGGAAATGTCAGTGAAATTATGACCCAATGGGTCACAGGTTGTGTCTAGTGGTAACTGATTTCCAGTTCAGTCAAATTACATTTAAAGTATTTTAGTTTGAAGCACTTTAAATTAAAACTCTATTTGTATATAGGAGAAGAGCTGTACTTCACTCTGCTGTCTTTCCTTGTTAAGAATGCTGATTACCCTCTATAATTCCTTTCCCCCCAGAGTATTTCCTTTTTTATAGTTTTTAGGGATGCTAACTGTAGTTGCTTTTTGCTTCTCTGTGGTATAAATCAGATTTTTGAAACAACAACTCCCTTGAAAACTTCATTGCATGTTGTTGTTGTTGTTGCACTGATTATAGAATTGGTTTGTTTGAAGTGGCTTCTAGCATGGTGCTAACTATTTAGGCTGTACAGTACTGCAGAGTGCCCAGGGGTGTGAACCTTGTCGGCAGCTCCATAAAGCAGCTCGGCTTTTCCAAGATGCCAGTAGCAGCTGCACGGAGCTCTGTATGCACATGCAGGAATGTAAACTTTTTGTTTCTTTCTCATTTTTATGAGTTAAGGATACTTGGCAGTTTGCTTGTACCATGAAGGAGCTGAGTTATATATCTGTCCTTTCTAGTCAGGGATCTGCTGTTTTTTTCACCTAGCTGCTCTAGCAGTTTGGGTGGATTTTAGCCAATGCAATGCAATTCTGTATTTTTTTGGATGTGATTGCACAGGGAAGGCTAAAAATTAACCCAGGCCATATAAATGATTTATCTGAGTAGTTTATTGTATAACCATTTATTAATTAAGGACCATACATTGCACGAAGCTGCATGCTAGTGGAATTGTGTAAGAAGTAGACTGTTTATATGAATAAGAGCATTGACTAGTTTATCTTTTGTAGTTGAACCTTAGCTAAACAAGGTGAATGCGTTTATTTTGAACCCTGTAATCCTTGACTTACAATCACCATTGGAATAGGAATTTCTGTTGCTAAGCAAGACAGTAAGTTGTGCCCGATTTTTTCACAGTGGGCTTTTCCTTTTGAACTGAGGCTGTACTTGGTCACTTTGATACAGTGTATGAGGAAAGAGGACTGTAGTGGTTATACAGTAGTCTGTGTTTCTATATTTAATATGGAGTATAAATAGCAATTCATCTCTAGTATACTAATCTTTGGCTTACAATCATTTGGTTAGTGATCGTTCAAAGTTACAACAACAGTGAGAAAAGTGACTTATGACCATTTTTCACACTTGCGACCATTGCTGTATCTGCATGGTCATGTGATGAGGATTTATGAATATTAATAGTGAGTCTGAACGATCACTAAACGAAAGGCTCTAAGTCAAGGACTACCTGATCCTGGATGGAGCTGCCTCTTATTCCTCTGGAATGCAGCCCCTTTTTCCTATGGATTCAGCCTGCTACATTCCATCACATCCATAAACTCCAGGATTGGGTTTGGGATGGAAACTGTAGGAGCTTTTGCAGGGCCAAGCTAAAACTCACTACCCCAATTACATCTTCCCAGGCAAAAGAAAACACTAGCTCAGCTATATGGTATCAGATTGAGCAACTTTACATCCCAAAAACATTTTTCCTGGAAAATTGCACTGTCAGCTATAAAACATTTGGAAGGCAAAGGAATAAATAATAAGCAGAGAGATAAGTAGAGTTCTATGAAAGCATTCTTGTCCAGGACTCAGGCCCCTTTTATCTGACTGTTCCTTGTTTAGCGGTTCTGCCTCCTGTTCCTCAAAGCCATTCTTCTTCCATCTATAGAAAGTGAGGGTTGTGGGACTCCATTCTGCTATGGTTCCATTCCTTCCTGAGTGGGTGGTTTCAACTGAGGGATGTGTGATAAGAAAAATTGAGCCTGTGGGTATTCCAGCAATCCAGTAACCCAGGACTTGAGTATTTCTCCGTCTTTTAACATTTATCTTTATCATTTGGAGAATAGTTTGGATATAATACTATCTCTATCCCAGACCAAATGAGAGATACAGGAAAATTTGTGACCTGGATCGTGACAAACTTAATCCAAAGAAGATACAGTGGTGTTAATCCAAAAATCAACTGAAGCCAAAGGATTGTCTCTTCTGCTGAACTCATAGCTCCTGCTGAAACAGCAGGTGGAACTGTGATCTTTGCCTTTACCTAGTATTAGGTGATGGATCAGTTATGGCTCATCAGAAGCACAGACAACAGTCACTCATGCCGTTCTTACCACTTGGTTGGACTACTGAAATTTGGTCTATGTGGGGCTGCGCTTGAAGACCACCTGGAAACTTCACATGGTATAAAATGCAGCTATAGTATTACAGGAACAGGCCAATATTGTCATATAATGCCAATACTATGGGAATTGCATTGGTTTTGAGCTTCTTTCTGGGTGCAATTCAAATAGTGATGTTCTACAGTGCTAGTAACTTACACTGTTTGGGACACGAGTATCTGTGAAGCCTTTTGCTCCATCTAGAATCTGCCTGCTCAAGGTAGGCCAGCAGTCTGTCTGGGTTCATGTCAGAAGTGCCTACAAAAGCAATGATTATGTATTGGTAGTCCCCACTTTCCACAAGGTGCAGTGGGAAGGGAAATATTCTGCTGAAGCTCTTCTCCCCAGAAATAAAATAGGTTTATTCACTATTAACATTCATAAAGCTTGTTCAGACCTGGGTATTTAGACAGACCTTCAGGGACTGAAAATTGATGAAAAATGTACTTGGGACGTTTGTTGATGCTTTTTAAAATTACTGTACTGCTAAAAAGCTTTTGGAAGCCACAGATTGTGTTGGTTGAAACAGCATAAAGACACCTGTCATAATAATTAAAATCCTTAGGGAACATAATGTCTTAGAAAAAGATAGACCTTTATATTTTGATTTTGCATTTGTCCAACACTAGTCTCTGTATGTTGTCTGGACTGAGACCCAATTTATCCTTCTGGCTCCGTTAGCTTCTGGATAACCCTTTCAGGGATAGTGGTGAAAAAAGTTCTCCAACATGCAGATGATTTAAATCTAGTGACTTTATGTAGATGCAGCCAAGGCAAATTCTGTTGGGAAGAGCAGAAACCTTCCAGTATAATCTTCTAAGGGGTAAAATTTGTTGTAAGATAACACCACTTATTCCTAGGGATTCTCTGGTAGGTCATATAAAATCCACCAGATATTAAATTAAGTTCGATGATTTCCCTGCATGCCTCTATTTAATCAGAATAATTAATGCTCTTTCCAGGTTATGCATTAATGCTGATTACGTATCCATTTATTTTGGTTGGGAAGGAATATGGTATATACAGCTTAGTGTGCTATATGAGCATAATTATTGTGGATTGTATACTATAATTTATGACATTGTATAATGCAGCCAGTTGTTTGTTCAGTGCTATAAATGCATGGCTGAACAACACTATGTAGATATGTTTACTGCAGTATGCAAATGCAAATGTTTCTTTAGGATATAGGAAGACTTTCTAGTGCTGCCTTGGACATGAAGCCAACTAGTGGATCTTTGGCCATCACTTTCTTTTGGCCCTAGGAAAGAGGCAACGGCAAACCAATTCTGAAAATCCTAGCCAAGAAAACTGCAGGCACTTGTATAAGTAGTCTCTGAGAACTGAAAAAAACCCACTCATAATTTCATTTCCATGGCTATATAATTCATTACTTCTGCATAATATCATTTTACGATCTTTAAGATAAATATATTATTTGGTTTGTAGTCCAGATCTTCTCATAACGCCTGGCACTTCAGTGCCCATTAAGACATCTTTGATAGAAACTAAAAACATGCCTGTTTTTTATTAATAAATGAAATAATAATTACCATCAGCTTTTCTTTTATTTTTCTAAATTGTAATATCCGTGGCCTTCTATGTTTCCTCTGTGTGGCTTGCCTTAAATAATAGATGTAGGAACTGAAATGAAAACTCTCTAATGAAGAATTTGCTTGGTAACTGATGCAAGCTTTTTTCCCCCTTTGTGACTGCTTATATTGCAGCAGAGATAGCATTATCGGAAATGGGCAGTAGTTTTATCAGTTTGTATAAAACCAATCAGTTAGTTAATTGAGAGCAGTTATAAATTTAAGCTCTTGGTAGCACTTGTTAGAGTTCATTAATCATTTATTTAGTTGAAGTAAATAATGTAGTTTAATAAGAGTTGTACGTATACGTTTATATTAACCATTCTTTCTTGCTGTAATTTTTTGATTGAAGGAATAAACCTATGAGATTGTGAGGTAAAGTTAAGGAAAAAATGCGGGCAGCCTTATTTTAGCTCTGTCCCTTAAAATAATATGTCCATGTATGGTAGTATGTATAGTTTGCCAGCGGGCCTGGGGAACCCAGAGTGGGATGGAGCCCATCAAATGACTCATTTGACTGTGTGTTGTTGCCGGGAGGGGTGAATAGGGGATTATTATTTTCTATTTTCATTTTTTTTCTATACTGTGTTTTTATTGCTTGTAAGCCGCCTATAGTCACTGTGAGTGAGTAGGTGGCTATATAAATTTTATAAATAAATAAATAAAATGTGACTGCATTTTACAATGCTTTTGCTGGGGGGGAAAGGACATTTATTCCCTGTTTTTGGCAAAACCAGCCCATTGTGAACAATTGGCTTTTTTAAACAACCATTGTTGGATTAATGGGATATTTGCCACCCTCTTTGATTTTGATTAACTCTCTTTTCTTTAAATTTCCAGAGCATTCTGGTAACTTTGTTCTCTTAAACAATGAAGATAAATTTATTGTTGCCTTTAGTTGTCTTCTTTCATTGTTGCACATCTTGTGTTAAATAAATTCCCAAATATTTAATTTTTTTTGACTATTTGAAGATTTGGGTTTTTTTGCTAGTTGGTTTTTTTTGTTTTTCTGTTAAGTTTTTATTTAGCACTTTAGTCTTTTCTCTATTTATTTTCAACCCTGCCATTTCTCCAAATTCTTCTACTTTCTCCATAAACTTAACGCTCGTTTCAAGCGGTTCTTCCAATATAACAACCCAAGTTGTCTGCAAATGCTTGTAGTTTGTATTTTTCATCTTTTATCTCCAGTCCTTTAATTTCTGTATATTGCCTGAATTGTGTTGTTTGTTTTATTGAATGTACTTTTATTGGTCAGTGACTGGAATAAGGTTTCTGTCTGTCTGTCTGCCTCAGAAAACATCACTACCTTTTACCTCTATAGTGCTATATAGTATCAGAGCAAAGTAAAATTCATTTTCTGGGAAGGGAATCTGGATGTGAGCAACTCGTGTATTGTTTACATAATTATTTTGTGTCCGAAAGCCTCAGACCCAGAATGACCTGCTACCTTTCACAATTGCAATTTGGTCCTAGGCAATCACTCATTAACTATAAAGTGATTTACAACAGCTTCCTCTACTTGAGGAGAGTAGCAAGATTCAGTAAGAGTGTGGGAACAGAGGTCTTTATGCAAACAACAGCAGTCACAGTTATGTAACTTTTCAACTCTAATTGGATTACTTCTTTAATGATCTGAACAAAATAACACAAAAACGCATGAAAGCTTTTGTTTTCCACTCAACTTGTTATTAAGTGAGATGTTACCAAAAATAGAAGATGGGGAAGAAGCAAGGTCTGATCTCCAAACTCCGTGTACCACTCTTGTGATGTTTTGGAAGGCCGAAGCATGAAGAGAGAACAGCCTGGCAGGGTGAACAGAGTGCAGGGCAGCAAAGCCGGCAGAGGCGACAGAGGGCAAGGCAATCAAAAGGGCAGAGATGGGGGGAGATAGGTTGGTGGGGGGAGTTGAAGAGGTGGCATTCCCTTATTTTACTTTACCAAGGCTCAGGGCTGGGAGGAGCCAAATTGGTTATAGTTTAGATTGGGGTGGGTCCTCACCTAATGATTGGTGTGATTTGGTTAATGACGGCGCAGTGCCAGCATTGCTGTTGCTAAGTAGTGCAGTCACACGACACTGTGCTTTACGACCGCGTAACTTAGAACAGAAATTCTGTCCCAATTACCTTTGTAACAACTCAAGGACTGTCTTGTATTCAGGTGTTTTAAAAACGATGATGGAGTAAGACACTTGAAGAGTCTCCAGATGTTACTGAAATTATATTTCCCAGTAGCTTCAGTCAATACAATCAGTAGTGTAGGATGTTGGTAGCTGTATTTCAGCATCATCTCGTGGGCCACCCATCTTAATTTCTAGTTTAAAGCTTCAGAGACTGTACTGTGTTGAAATGGGATACAACTTGATTGAATTGAGCTTTCATATGCAGCTGTTTTGGAGTTCTGCCTGAAGCTAGTATGTTCAAACTTTCTCCTGATTTCTGAACAGCCATTAAGTATCTTAATTAGAAATGCTGCAGGAATTTCCCAGTTTATCTTGCTTCTAATAAATCTAAGCTTATGTTCTTAGGACAGTTCATATGTAATCCAAGTATATCCTCCCATATGACAAGAGCCATTTTTTTTTATTCTTTCACTGCTTTACTATACTATTGATTGCTAGGAAATATTCTAAACCATGTCTAGACAGCAAAATTCCTCGGTTTACTTTAAAAGACTAAGGAAACAATTAAGAACTGTCGCTTCATATCAAAAGATTTAAATATTGGCAGCTTTTGCTGCCTTTCTGTGATAGTAAAAAGAATGCCTTGGAATAACTGATGAGTGATTCAGATGCTTTGCACCACAAAAGGAAAGCGATTTTATCAATGTCTGTGCAAAGGAAAGCCTGAAAGTTTGGTTGATTTGACTTTACTGAGCATGAAGGTCTGTAGTGAGTGTTAAAAATTTTAAAGGAATAAAATACTTAACTCTGTGCAAAAAAAAAAGTATAGGATTGAGAGATGTAGGACCATCTGTGCTTTTCTAGCAGGTCCTATTTGGAACAGCCACTGACTTTGGGGACAGATAGTCAACTAGAACCCTGGATCATTCATTGTCATCCAGTGATGCCATTAGCAACCCTCCCTTTCCCCCTTGGAAAAAAAAAGCAACATTTGATTGTTTTGCTCCCAATTTTCATGGTGGTTGTCCTCCCAATTAAAACAGCTTTGACTTTTGTGTACGTGGATATTGTGGAAATGGAGGAGTGTACAGTAGTGGCAGATGAAATGACAATGGAGATAGTGATAGGGATAACTGGTATAGCCATCAAGTAAGTGTGAAATGTCCAATATATTCTGAAAATTGAAAGTGGCATTAGTCACATGAATCTGAAATAGTTTACCTGTCTCCTGGGGAGTAATGTGATACACTGAGCACACATGAACACAGCATGAGGCAGTGCAAGCCTATTAAAACAGATTAATGCCAGTATACATTAATTATACATTCTGCTAGGACTAGGTAATAAACGGATGTTTATGCTGAAAATGTAAAGAAGGCAGAGAAATTTAGAAATGAAATCCACAAATAAATTTGCATCTGCATTAAGCAGAAAAACACAACACAGAATGTTTAATATCTGTGTTGATATTCAAAATAGTGCTTAAAGTATTGTAAAAAAAGTAATTATTTTGCGGAGACAGTGTTGAGTGCCTTCTCACCTCCCAATAAAATGTGCTTGACAGGTGCTGGTCTAAGCAAAAGTGATACTTCAGGAAAAGTTGCTTTTCCATCTTTTGAAATAAAAGTTCACTACCTTATTTATATCAGTTACAAAAGATACATTAAGGGAAAATTGTGGGTTGATATTTTTCCTTCAAGGCATATTAAAGCATATTACTTTTACTGGAAAGTAGAATAATCTTTCTCTGTGTATAAACTTAGAATATCTGTTGTATTAAAGGAATAGTCCAATGTTTCTCAAACTTGGCAAGTTTAAGAAGTGTGGACTTCAACTCCCATAATTCCCCAGCCAGCAAAGTGTGTTCTAGTTAGTATGTATGGTTCAGATAATGCGTGGTGTCCAGATTTTAGATGTGGATGGCTTTTTTATGATAGGCTGTTAATAAGATCTCATTACTGTTATTTATTATACTTCCTATGTAAAAACTTGCAGTCAGATTATTGGTTTATTCTTGGAATTATTTTATATCTCTGTCAACGTGTCCACAAAAAAGTAAGTGTGTAACACTAAAAAAACACAGTTCTCTTTAATTAGAAATGACTAGATGGAAGCTGGAATACTTTGCCCACCAAATAAGAGAGGAAAAGAACTTGATATTGGGAAAAAGATTGAAGGCAAAAGAAAGGGACAGCAGAGGCTGAGATAGTTAGATAATGTCATTGACACAATGAACATGAATTTGGGCAAACTCTGGGAGATAGTGGAGGACTGGTGTGCTGTGGTTCATGGGGTCACAAAAAGTCAGACATGACTTAGCAACTTAACAAGAAAAGATGGAAACAAATAAACTCAAAGGGCAGACTCAGTGGACTGCTAGATCTTTTTCTTTCGACTGTTTTCTATGTTTCTATGAAACAAATATATATTCTTGGTGGGAGTAAGGAATGTTTCTCTCTGCCACCCACAAACAAGAGAGTTCAGGAAAATACTGTGAATAAATGCCTTGCTTGTATGAAGCTCACAAATTTTATGACTCATGAAAGTCTTTTTATTTTATTTTGAACAAAACAGGTAATAAACACATTCAGTACTTCTAGATCACAACACACTTTAAAACCATGGTAATCATTTTTGATTACCTGTGATCAAGGCTATGTACTTTTTAAATAATAATTTATTGTTACGGAACAGACTCATAGGCTCATCTGCTTTCCCTAGCTACAAGTTTCTGTATTGATCATTGCAATTACAGGCCTTTTTTTACCAAGAACAAAAATGATTAGTAAAACAAAATACAGTTTCTGCAAGTAGAACAGTAATATAACAACAACAACAACAATAAGTAGTTGGAAGGAACCTTGGAGGTCTTCTAGTCCAACCCTCTGCTCAGGCAGGAAACCCTATATACCATTTCAGACGAATGGCTGTCCAGTCTCTTCTTTAAAACTTCCAATGTTGGAGCATTCACAACTTCTGGAGGCAAGTTGTTCCACTGATTAATTATTCTAACTGTCAGGAAGTTTCTCCTTAGTTCTAAGTTGCTTCTCTCTTTGATTAGTTTCCATCCATTGCTTCTTGTCCTGCCTTCAGGTGCTTTGGAGAATAGCTTGACTCCCTCTTCTTTGTGACAACCCCTGAGATATTGGAACACTGCTATCATGTCACCCCTCGTCCTCCTCTTCATTAAAGTAGACATACCCAATTCCAGCAACCCTTCTTGATATGTTTTAACCTCCAGTCCCCTAATCATCTTTGTTGCTCTTCTCTGTACTCTTTCTAGAGTCTCAACATCTTTTTTACATCTTGGTGACCAAAACTAGATGCAGTATTCCAAGTGTGGCCTTACCAATGCGTTATAAAGTGGTATTAATACTTCACGTGATCTTGATTCTATCCCTCTGTTAATGCAGCCTAGCACTGTGTTGGCTTTTTTGGCAGCTGCAGCACACTGCTGGCTCATATTTAAGTGACTGTTCACTAGGACTCCGAGATCCCTCTCACACTTACTACTATTGAGCAAGGTATCACTTATAGTACTGTACCTATGCATTTGTTTTTTCTTGCCTAAATGTAGAACCTTACTTTTCTCCAGCATGAAGAATGGAGAATCCACTAATGGGTTAACTCTGACCTCCTGCCCAAGTAGACCAAGTCAGTCAAAGTTGCCAAGCCCGTCCTGGCTGAGGACACGCCCCCAGTTTCGACTTGGTCTTCAGCCCAGACGGACATGGTAAATTTGGCTCCCAGCTACTTGAGGAAAGCAGGTTTTATTTAGATTATTCCATTCGTGGATTCTTCTCTTTCTATTATCATCTGGTCAGCGCTGGGATCAGCGCCGTTCCAGATTGGCAATTTCTCTAAAGAAGGTGTTTTTTTGTTGATTTTGGCTGCTTCTCACTCAGCTGTTCATTGCGGCTGCCGTTTCAGGCGCCGCGTGGCAATCAGCTCTATCTCTCTCTTTCATTGCTTCTAAGTATTGGTTTCTTCCTTACAGGGAATCTTTTGGGGAAAAAGGAGTGTTTCCCGTTCTTCAGGCTGCTTTGGGCCTTGAGAGTTCATCAGCCAATCATCGCGGCCGCCATTTTGGACGCCGTGGGTCGATCGGCTCTTTCTATTCTATTGATCCCAATTGCTGGTTTCTCCTTACAGAGAGCTGTTTGGGGGGAAAAGTGCTCCCTGCTCTCTAGGCTGCTTTGGGCCTTGAGATTAATTAGCCAATCGTCGTGGCCGCCATTTTGGGCGCCGCGTGGCAAACGGCCCATTTCTCCTTTGTCTCATTCTTTCACCTAAGGACTAAAGGGAGGCTTGGTAGCTCCCAATTTAGCCAGGATTCACAGAAAACTGTCTTTCCTGGACAAAACGACTAGATCAACTACTTTCATTTTCCCTTGCTGGCGGCCGCCATTTTAGACTGCAGTAAGCAGTCAAAGCCCTGAATTCCGGACGGAGCAGGGGAGGGAGTGATCCAAAGGCCACACATTCGCATTTCATCCTGTTGAAATCATCATTCAGGGGTGTGTCAGGGGATTTTAATTCTAATCAGGC
Source organism: Azemiops feae (assembly GCA_023970755.1). Taxonomy (NCBI): domain Eukaryota; kingdom Metazoa; phylum Chordata; class Lepidosauria; order Squamata; family Viperidae; genus Azemiops; species Azemiops feae. Next base: position 156,438 of record JALGBA010004255.1, on the reverse strand, counting down.
TTTTGGTTACTTGCCATTTTAAGCCTTAACTGCTGCTGGCCATGAGGGCTCTGCCTGGCCCTATATTACCGCACGGATACAGTGATCTCCTGTATTTGTACACACTCCACTGGCCTCGATCACCAGACCTAACAAAATTTGACCAGCGTCAGTTGCTCTTTTTTAACAATCATCGCTTCAACGCTCATTTGGGCCTTGCCAGTTATAGCCTGTTGCCATAGTCTGCATCTAGTGACGGTCAATACTGAGCTTGCCGTCACTAAATGAGACACATGTGATCCCATCACTAAACGAGGACTTGACCTCAACGCTAGGTCCCTCACGCTCAGTTTCATCAACGCCCAGTGACGCGCGACATCCGTCGCTAAGTGTGACTCCGTGCTTGCCGATGGGCCGGACTATCACAGATCCACGTGCAGGCCAGTCCCACCTCGGTGGTTAACAGCTGCATCTCTTGCAGACCGAGACGCTTCAGCACAGACAACACCGAGCCACAGGCTTCCACTTCTGGTGGACACTCAAAGCGTAAGTCCTCTAGTCAGGAGGTAGCTGCTAAAATCAAGGCCGAAACTAAGTCCGGCTTAAACAAGCAAGCCTCCAAAGCGGCCGACAAACAGGCAAGCCGCAGACATCGTGCCTTGGAGAAACAATTCTCCCGTGCAGAGAAACTGGCTGTAGGGGAGACGGTCAATCCGCCCCCTACCACAATGGCGATGCTGCCATGTGGCCCACACCTTGAGCCCCCCGCGCCGGCATGGTCCCCAGAACGGGACTACGACGGTGGTTTTTCAACAGGCCATTATCAGGAGCACCTTTCCCTCTTTGAAGAGGAACAGGGGCCTCAGGATCCTAAAGCACCAGAGGCCACATTTACCCCAACTGCAGCAGGACTTCGACCCCTTGAGGGACCGTCAACAGCCACTTTTACCCCCACAGCAGCGGGGCTTCGCAATCTAGAGGACCCATCCTTCAAAGCTCATCTGCAGGGCATGGTTTCCCAGGCAGTTGCCCAGGCTATGACGTCCACAGGGCGTCCACAAACGGTCTTCGCTCCTATGGTCTCCACGGCATCACCAGACCACTCAAGGTCCGGTGCTCTTCAATACCCAGATTCAGCTTCGCCCCCTCACTCCTTTGCCAGCGGTGTCTCGGAATACACAGAGTATAGCCACACGGAAGGGCAGTGGTCGGAAGATGAGGAACCTCCTCAGGAACCTCCTCCTCTCGTAGGCTTGTTTAATCCTGCGCTCTTTCCGTCTCTGCTCCGCAAGGCCTGTGCGACCGGTAAGATAAATCGGGTTCAGCCATCGGTACCTGAACAGGTACCTGAACAGGCTCCTAGCCAGGACACGAGCCCATTGTTTTCTGAACCGGTTGTCATACACAAACAGACAACCGGTTCAGAAAACAGACATGCCCTCCCCATGTTTTTGAAATCTATTCAGGGGCAATGGGAATCTCCAGGTGCTTTTCCCTCAATAGGGGGAATTGACCGTAAGTTGATTGACACGGTGCCGGTTCTGAATGAGGCGCTGGAAGTGCCTGAGGTAGACGAGTCCTTAAACCCTTTGTTTTCTGATTCCAAGGTGCCAGGGGATATGGCGGAGATGTTGAAGGCCGAGGATAAAAAATCCGAGGCTTCTTTCCGCAGGACACACCAGGCTTCGGCATGGGCAATAAGAGCGTCCACCTCAACCTCATTCTTCGCCAGGGTTTCTCTTATCTGGCTCCGTCAATTACAGGCCAGAATTCCCCCAGAGGAGGTAAGAGTCCATCAGGACTTAACAAAATTAATGGCGGCATTGGAATACATGGCAGACGTGTCTCTGCATGCTGCCAGATTCTCGGCCCGTGCCATAGCATCCAATGTCGTTGCACGCCGTTTACTATGGCTCAGGAATTGGAGAGCCGAGGCTAAACACAAATGGCGCGTGGCTGCCGCCCCGTACCCTAGTGGCCGTCTCTTTGGGGAGGCCCTGACTCCCTATTTAATAGAAAGTAGGGAGAAACGGAGGGTCCTTTCCCACCTTTCCAGGAGGTCGGGCCGACGGTTCTCCCCGTATGCCCGCCGGCAGTCCTTTTGGTCCGGATCAGATTCGGCCTCAGGACAGGTCTCCCGGCCCTTTTCTGCAGGCCCGGACCGTTCATTTGACCGGTCCGGCTACAGAGACAGATACAGACAACAGACTCAGGGTAAGCGGTCCTTTCGAGGCAGGGGAGGCCGTCCCTTTCGTAAATCCAAATGACTCAGGGAGGGCCTCTCCCATAGGTGGCAGACTAACTTACTTTCTCCACCAATGGGAGACCACGACCACGGACTCTTGGGTGCTAAGGACCATCAGGGACGGACTGTCTCTGGAGTTCGTGACCAGGCCTCCTCGACGCTTTATTTCCTGTCCCCCTCCGAGGAACCCAGTCAAGAAGAGCCTTATGAGGGAGGCCATTCAGCACCTGTTACACATAAGAGCCATAGAAAAGGTGCCAGCCGGTCAACTAAGACAAGGCTTTTACTCCATCCTCTTCGTTGTCCTGAAGGCCTCAGGGGGATGGAGGGCGATACTCGACCTCAAGGGCCTAAACTCCCACCTTTCATACCGGAGGTTCAAGATGCAGACGCTCCAGTCCATCTTGGCCAGCGTCAGACGGGGAGACTTCATGACGTCAATAGATCTTACGGAGGCGTACTTCCACATCCCCATACATCCAAACCACCGACAATTTCTCAGGTTTTGCTATTCCAACAGCCACTATCAATACAAAGCCCTGCTGTTTGACCTCTCGTCGGCTCCCAGGGTTTTCACCAAGATCCTGGCTGTACTCGCTGCACATCTACGGTTGGTACCGATGCGCATTCAATGTTACCTAGACGACATCCTCATCCAGTCGTCCTCTCCTCTGACCGCCCAGGCGGAGCTGGCCCTCACTATAAAGACACTTCAGGACCATGGATTGTCAGTCAACTTTCAAAAGAGTCAGCTGATTCCCTCAACCCGCCTTCTACACTTGGGCGCGGTGATAGACACAGACCTTTGTTGGGTCTACCTGTCTCGGGAACGTCAAAACAGCATTCGAGCCATGGTTCTCAGGGTCCGCAAGGAGCGTGTAGTGGCACTGGCTATACTCTCCCAACTACTGGGAAAGATGATATCATGCATAGCGATAGTGCCTTGGGCCAGACTACACTCCAGAAACCTTCAATGGTTCTTGCTCCCATTCCAAAGGCTGGGCACAAGCTCTTCCAACCAAAGGGTACGGGTTCCATTCCAGACCCTAGGATCCCTTCTGTGGTGGACCTCCCCAGCGGTAGCCAGAGGGTCGCTGTTCAAGGACCCCATCAGGCTAACCCTGACCACAGACGCGAGTCTGTTTGGCTGGGGAGCGCACTTCCAGTCTCAGTTGGCTCAGGGCCGGTGGTCCCGGACAGACCTGAAGCACAACATCAATTGGGTGGAACTCAGAGCTGTTCATCTGGCCCTCTGCCACTTCCACAACAAGATTGCGAGGCAACACGTGCTGGTCCTCATGGACAACGTGGCAGCAAAGGCCCATGTGAACCGTCAAGGCGGTACCCGATCCCGGTCTCTCATGGCCGAGGCCAAGTTATTGGGATCCTGGGCAGAAAACAATCTCCTCTCCCTGAAGGCCGAGCACATCTCGGGAGAGGCGAATCGTCAGGCGGATTACTTAAGTCGGGCGAGAGTAGACCATTCAGAATGGAGTCTACACCCGGATCTCTTCAGGGAGATATCGAAGAGGTTCGGGCAACCTGTTTTGGACTTGTTCGCCTCCCCCGCGAACTCCCAGCTTCCAAGATTCTTTTCCCTGTTCCTTCGCAGCCCATGGCCAAGGGGCCTGATGTACACCTTTCCGCCTCTCCCTCTGATCCCGGCAGTTATCAGAAAAGCACTGCAGGAACGGGCAGAGCTCATATTCATTGCTCCGCACTGGCCGAGGCGATCGTGGTTTGCTGACCTCGTGAGTCTCTCTGTGGCCCCTCCGTGGAGGATCCTTCCAGATTGGATAAGGCTCATACAGGGAGTCATACAACACCCGGAGCCTCAGTGGCTCCAGTTAACCACTTGGCACTTGAACGCCGGATCTTGACCCAAGAATCCTACTCATCGGGAGTGATCTCCATGATTCAAGCCTCCCGAAGGCCGGCGACCAATCGCATTTATAACTCCACATGGAGGAATTTCTGCCGTTGGTGCGACAGCAACCACTTGGCTCTCTCAGAGGTGACTATTCCACGGCTCTTGGACTATCTGTTGGAGGGTGTTAATAAAGGATTGGCGCCCAACACTATACGCTGACAGGTCGCGGCTCTGGCCACGGTGTTTACCTATGGCAATTCGGAACCACTGGCTCAACACCCCATGGTCCGCTCCTTCATCAAAGGGGTCACCAACAGTAAACCACCCGTGGTACATAGGTATCCCACTTGGGAGTTGCCATGGCTCTTGCAGGCCCTTATCAAGTCACCTTTTGAACCTATTAGGACCTGCAACCTTAGGTCCTTGTCTCTCAAGGTTGCCTTCTTGGTTGCTGTGACCTCGGCTAGGCATATCTCGGAGCTGGCAGCTCTTTCTGTCAGAGAGGACTCGTGTGTTTTTCACACGGACAGAGTGGTCCTGCGTTTGGACCCCTCATTCATCCCCAAGATTAACACCATGTTTCACAGGGCGCAAGAGATCGTGTTACCGGACTTTTGCCCTAGACCGTCGCATGCCCTGGAACGGCAATGGCACACTCTCGATGTCCGCAGGGTGTTACGCTATTACATCAAGCGGACGACGCCCTTTCGCAGGTCTGAAGCCCTTTTTGTTTCCTTCCACCGGCTTCCAAGGGTCAGAAGGTGTCTTCTTCTACCATTGGCAGGTGGATCAGGGCCTGTATTTCAGAGGCGTATCAGGCGTCCTCTTTAGCGGTTCCAGGTCCTCTGATGGCGCATTCCACTCGCAGTGCTGCTACCTCTGCAGCATGGGCTACACAGGCCACCATAGATGATATTTGCAGGGCGGCGACGTGGTCTTCGCCTTCCCCTTTTGTGTGCCATTATAGACTTGATAAGTTTGCCTCTGCGGAGGCCTCTTTTGGCCGCAGGGTACTGCAACAGGTGGTGCGGGCGGCAGGGACACTGGCCCAGTCTGCTTCCCCCCCGTAGGGACAGAAGGGATTTGGTAAGTCCCATTAGTGGATTCTCCATTCTTCATGCTGGAGAAGGGGCGTTGTCTTACCTGAACGCCTTTTCTCAGCATGATGAATGGAGAATCCACACCCATCCCTTATGCGCAGTCAGGTCCAGCGTTAGGGATCTGGGAGCCAACACGTCGTGCAGTCATTGGCTTCGCCCTCTTTGAAACTGGGGGCGTGTCCTCAGCCAGGATGGGCGTGGCAACTTTGACTGACTTGGTCTACTTGGGCAGGAGGTCAGAGTTAACCCATTAGTGGATTCTCCATTCTTCATGCTGAGAAAAGGCGTTCAGGTAAGACAACGCCCCTTTTCACCATTGAATTTCATTTTGTTAGATAGCACCCGATGTTCAAGTCTGTCAAGTTCCTTCTGTATCTTAAGCCTATCCTCTGGAGTGTTGGCTATTCCTGCCAGCTTGATGCCGTCTGCAAATTTAATGAGTTCCCCATCTATCCCCTAATCCAAATCATTGATGAAGATGTTGAAGAGCACTTGGCCTAGAACAGAGCCCTGGGGCACCCCACTACACACCTCCCTCCACGTAGATGCAGTTCCATTGAGGATCACATGCTGTGTACGGCCGGTCAGCCAGCTACAAATCCAACTGGTGGTGATGCTGTCTAACCCACATTTTTCTATCTTATGGTACTTACTATGGAAGAGGATGTAAACTAAAGGAAATACTTTTCTTTTTATTTATCCTCCAATATATGTATCTTTATTATTATATATAATGAAACTATTAAGCTTCCCTCAACGTTTCAAACAATTCTGCAAGAATGGTTGGTTCACTGAAGTATTTCAGACTGAGAAGTAATATGAACTTGAAGCTGATTTTACTGGCATAACAATTGTGTATAATTCACTGCATCTTCACTTTGTTAAGAGGGGTCCTTGGTGCTCTCTGAACTTGATCCATTTCATTACTCAAACTAGGTAACATCATCAGTGCCAAATATTTTCCTTTATTGGTATCACTTCATTAAGTTAAAGAAAACAATATTTCCATCTGGATTTCTGCCTCTGGGAGGAAAAGTATTATCTTTTCCCCTTGGAAATGGAAAAGGATAAAGGAAGGCATGAGTTATTTGTTTTAAACAGAAATAACTGGTTTGTTCAAGGAGCAGCATTCCTGCTTTGTGGCCCATCTTTTTTTTTTTTTTTTTGTCTTTTTCTTTTTTTCCCTACGGAGCTGAATGCCAAATTGCAGGGCAACCGTGACAGCTGGTTAGTGTCCAAAGTCCTTGCCTGTTTAAACTTGTATCAGGAAATGATTTGTCAGAAGATCAAAGCTCTTTTGGGGTGAATGAATTTATCGACCAAACCGCAAATTTGGCCTCAGTGTAAATATTGCTTGACATATTTATGGGATCTGTCAATGCTCTTGAATGGCTTTTGGCTTTCTTAGAGATCTGACATGTCTAATTTCATATCAAGTGTCCATACAGACTAACAAAAGTATATTTGAGAAAATAAGCTATGGTGGTGGACTACTCTTAGTTTAAGAAGTAATGAACACTATTCTAAAAGTTGTCATATTTCTCTTGGGAATTTTTAAGTTGCTGTTAAGTTGCTGATAATCTCAGAAGCACTCTGCAGAAACGGCCTTGAAGAAGGTTTTAAATAGCCATAAGAGAAAAGAAGGACTAGGGGGGACATGATAGTAGTATTCCAGTATTTGAGAGGCTGCCACAAGGAGGAGGGGCTCGATTTATTTTCCAAAGCACCAGAAACAAAACAAGAACTAACAGATGGAAACTAATCCAGGAGAGAAGTTTCTTTTTTTAATTTATATTTATTAAAAATTTATATAGTAAAAGACAGATCAAAAGAAAGAAAAAGAAAGGAAAAAAAGAGTGAGAAAAGAAAAATGAAACTAAAATTAAGAAATATGTAAATGACTTCTGACCTTCCTATCAGTAGATAATTACAATCTCACAGTCTTTCCTCCCTCTTAAATATTTTGCAACCTCTACCCCTCATTTAATCTGTGCCTTTCTAAATCTTGAAATTCATAAATCAATTAATTTTTTTCATATGTATATATATATATTTGTTCTCTGACCAAATGGGTCAACTTTGCCATTTCTGCAAATTGTAACATTTTCACAGTCCAGTCTTTATTCACTTTGATTTCCCAAAGTTGTATGCATCTTTATATGCAGTGTACTGACCCACACTTAAGATATGCCCTTAGGTATTAATTTGACTAATTGCAGTTATTATATGTTGCACAGAATCACTTGTGAGAGACAGGTGGCCATAAAATTTGTTAAATATATAAATGTTACTAATGTTCTAAAATGTTACTATTACAATGTAGCTTGTCATATGGGTTCACTGTAACGGCACTCATTAATACATTTGTCAAGTCCATGAATAGGAATGTCCTATTGTATCATATTAGAATGACCTTGTTATGTGCATAAAATTATATATCCTTTTTTATTCAAACATGGATGTTAGGTTAATGCCTATAATCTTTAAGAGATCTCAATGCAGATTATTTGGAAATTAGGATAATTTGCATTGCAGTGGAACATTTTCTAGTGTTTAATTACTATGTACAAATTAGCTTAACTTGCCTACACAAATTGAGGGCTAATTCACATGGAGCTCCGTTTCCATCTGTCCTGTTTGCCATCGTTTGCCCCCTAGAGCAGGGGTGTCAAACTCAATTTCATTGAGGGCCGCATCAGCATTGCGGTTGCCCTCGGGGGGGGAGATGGGTGTGGCCAGGGTGGGTGTGGCCTACTGGGTGGGCGTGGATGGAGTGGGTGTGGCCTACTGGGTGGGCATGGCCAGCTCTAATCGTTCGTGTCAAGGGGGCCTGGGCAGGAGTGGAACAGATCTGAGGGTCTCTGGCAGAAGGGGGTGGGACCAGGGCAAGTGCCAAGGCATGGTCCACTGGAGGAGCCTCCCCAGCATGCACCCAGGGGGCGGGGCCGACGCGGCAGGGGCTGGTTCCTTGCTGTTTCCAGACGGCCTTGTGGAGCTAAGACTGAATGCGTTTCAGCATAGATGGCCACCACAAAATTGTACATTGGCTCCCGGCCGGCCAGGGCCAAGGCAGTGGGGGCCGTTCCCTCACTGTTTCCAGGATGGCTTCGCGGGCCACATGAAACCACTTCGTGGGCCGCATCCGGCCCCCGGGCCTTGTGTTTGACATGTCTGCCCTAGAGACTAAAATGGACGATCTGAAACTTGAGCTGGCCACGAACAAGGAGGGTATATTGGAGGTGGTGGCCCTTTGAGAGCTGTATGCAACGAAATTTCATTTTGATGTATGCTGATTGGTGTACATTCAAAGTGACAATAAAGTTGTTGTTTTTATATTATCATCATCATCATCATCATCATCATCATCATCATCATTAATCCTGATGTGAGCTGCAAAGTATTCCATGGAAAAATAAAGCTCTAGAAAATACTCTTCAAGCACTGTAGTAGTCTTTGGGCATGGTCATCTTGTTTAAGATAAGATAAGATGATAAAAAGAAATAGGTATCTCAAACTTGCAAGCATGATAAGTCAATTGCTTGTGCGCTGATGTTGCTGGGACTGTAAAGTGAAAGATTGGAGAGCACTGTACACACTGGCCTTGCCTTCTGCCATGGTGTAGCAGTAGCTGCTTAGTAATTTCTGCTGGCACTGCCTATCTTCCAGGGGTATTTCACCTGGCATCCTTTCCCAAGCACCAGTCTACAAAGGAGATATTCCCACAGCCTTTGTTGCCTTTGACAAATGAAAGCTATATATGGGGGGGAAATGAAACAATTTCTATAATTCAATTTTTTGCCTTATAACATAAAGGCTGTTGCCATTAGACTTTCCTTCCCTCTTTTGGAGATAAAACAGGGGTAAACAAAATAAAACTTTATTTAAATATATGATATTTACAAGAATATAAACAGTGTTCTCAGAAGATTACCTTAGTGATTTAATTGGGAGCTGATAAATCTTGCAAGCTATCTCTCGGTCAAGATGACTTTCAAGATTTATCAGCTCCCAAGGAATTAGTTCAACATAGTCTAAAATACTACAGAATACTATATGGGCAGAGAGACATATGAATAAGAATACTAAGGTTTTATAATATACAAGCAAAATAAATGAAAGCTGTAATCCAGATTCTTGGTCAAAGGTTTAATTAATTCTATAGAAACAAAGAAGGCTTTGAAACAAGAATTCTTTTGTTTCCCTTCTACCTGGATTTTCCATTTATTTGGAATTTCCAATTAAAGCTGAGTCTGTGGAAAGATAACAAATCTTACACGTCCTCCCCTCACCTTGGTCAGCAACTTCTGCTTTTCATTTTGGAATAATACAGCATTTTTCCTCTCCAGGAAGGCAAGATATTTGTGGAGGGGTAGGAAGTTTTCTTTTAGCTTACATACCAAACCCAGCTCTTACCCACACAAATGAATTACAGGATAGTATTCACAATAACTTAGAAACTAGATGTACTCTGCTTTATTAAATAAATAAAAGTACCACAGAGTTAGTTATATGCTTTCAGTTTTGCTGCAGTTCAAGTATCTGTTTTCTTTTTTCTTACTATTTTATGCCATCATGTTCTGTATTTTAACACTGCAATATCAGTCCTTTATTAAGGCTCAGACAAATGATTAAAACCACAGATGTTTTAAAAGATTGTTGCCCTTCAAGTGCAAAATTAATAAAAATGGAATGGATGTTTTTTTAAGTGGTGCAATTTTTCAGTATTTCAAAAATGCGGAACACCAAGAAGCCACACCATAGGCAGATTACTTCAAGTGATAAATCATTCCGTTGACTTTTGACTATACTTTTAATAACTGTCTTGTGAATAGTCCAGTATTTTGATCTGGGGCTCTCCTACACACGCTTTTTTTTTTTTTTTTGAAAAGCTTAAGGTATATTTCTAATTTTCCTATGGTAGCTTGGGAAAAAAATCAAATTGTGCCTAGAAGGCTTGTATATTATTAATAAATGTTACTCGAGCATGATGGAAAGCTCAACATATAAAATATTAATATTGCTATATTAAAATTAATTTGCATTCTGAGCATGTTTACAGAGTTGAGTAACTTAATTGTAGCACTTGCTGTTACCAGAGTGGTGCCACATGTTTTGGCTTGTGTCTGTACCACCTATCGGGTAATTAGATTATGAAACAGTGTCTTGGAGTATAACAACTCATAATTTTTCAGTGTATGGCAGATGTTATTGTGACATTGCCTAGGCTTGCTGTGGAATACAAAATATTTCTACGAACTTCAATGAAAGCTTGAGATGTTTTTCTGAACCAAAAGAAGAAGAGAAGAATTCCATTCAGTAGCTAAGAATTTAGCATTCCTTGTGTTATATAAAGACAACCGTGGTCCAAGCTTGCATTTTAACTAAAAAGTGGGAAGAAGAGCTTTGGCTGAACAAAAGAAATAATACAGAAGAAAGATGATAAAATCAGCTTAGTTCTGTTACTCAGGACAATTCACTGAGCTCAGAATGGTTTAATTGTATATACTTCTCTTTTGTATCCAATAATCTCTCACTGGTGAATCTTAAGGTTCTAATAAAAAAAGTAAATTGTATAATCCCATCCCTACTTAGTTTTCAATTCTTATCCATTCTTTACAACATAATGCGAGTAAGCCGTTATACCTAATTTTCTACCATTAAGAATTCAGCTCCATTCCTAATATAAATAATGGTGCAGAAGGAAGAATTTTTACTAGCGTTTGCTTTTGCTCATGTTGTTTTGTTTAGTGTATATTTTGCACAAAATTAAACATATTTTGGATGCTTTGCCATCGTCCAGAGACTTGGTTCAGATCTTCTGTTTTGGTTTTATTTTGTTCTGGAAGTAGGATCCAGCTGAGAAAGTCTGAAAGTAATGTGAGGAATGACAGGGATTTTGTTTTCATTGCTTGTAAAACATTATCAATAATTTTATTAGGAAAAGTACATGTTCATTAATTTTAGGGGGAATTCCTAACAAGAAAGTTGTGCCTTGTTGTGCATGTATGGCTTATATGCAAATATGAATTTTGATCAGTGGAGAACAGGATGGCAACACATTCTCAACCCTCCTACTGTGTGGCTAATTGTGTTTTCCCCCCACAAATGATAAACATTGGTTTTCTGATGTTGTGCTATGAAAAATCAGTAAAAAATAAGTTTAAGCATTTTTCTGGAAAGCTGACATAATCATACTGTGCAGCAGTGGTTATCAACCTTTTCTCCACCACAGACCCCTTTTAAATATCTTTTATGGCCACAGATCCCCAAGACTTAAGATTTAAATCATAACATTTCTTCAAACCTTCGCATACCCTCTGTGACAACATTGCAGCTCCCCAGGGGAGCACAGACTACAGCTTGAGAACCACTGCTGTACAGTGTTACATTTACTAATTAGTCCTGTCCTCAAAATTAAAATGTATTTTTGTACTATAGATCAATTTTATTTTTTTTAAGATTGATATGTTTTCCCGCAACAGTGCTTTGAAGCCATACAAGTGATTGGGCTTACTTTATATTCAATTCAATATGATGAAAACTAGATTTTCTGTTTAGTAGGGAGTAAACTACTTTTTGGAATTCTTCACTGGATGAACAATTCCTCGAAATTTCTCTAGGAGAAAGAAACATCCATCATTTTCTCAAAAGTTGTGTTCCTCCATGCTAGTGATGGTAATCCCATTTTTGAAAAGTTTCTTTTTTCCTGAGATTTAACTGAAACATGGGAAGTCACACAAGTTGCAGATCTCTGAAGGAATTATTGCATGCGGTAAGAAGACAAGATACACTCCTTAGTTATCTTGCAAACAAATAAGAATGTCAGATTTCCATCATTAGTTTCTCCAAATTTTTCCTTTTTCTCTTTTTTAAACAACTTCTATTTCATCCCACGGACGAAGAATAGAAGTAATGTCCTCTGAATGTAATTGTTTTTTAAAAAATCTCTATGTTGATTACTTTCTTAAAGGATTTTAAATATGTACAATTTATGAACTGTTTTCGAATCCATTAGTATTTATTTGCATTCTCAATTCTTGGCTTTAAGTATGAGAATTTTTTTTACTGAGACATTTACTGAGACATTTTGTTGAAGGTTTTTTTTTTTTTTTTAAGGAAAATGACAACTCATTATGCATTGACTTTCTAGTATTTCGGTCTAAAATATCATCCATCTTCTCATGTTACCATGCCAGGGTAAATTGTAAAACAGTGTCTTGTGTGTTACGGATAGACACTTGATTTATCAGAAGAATAACATTTAGCGAAACAATTACTCATGTCCTTTGGGTGAGTTTGCTAAAACACAGAGGCTGCAGTTTAATGTGTCCCTCTAAATTCCTGGATGTACCCAACTGGGAAAATTACAGGGTAGTATTTCAGTAAAGTGACCATTGTTTAATGACCTGAGGTTACTTTCTTATTCTCATTTAACTCTAAAACAAGTGTAGAACTATCTTCAATAAATTGTACCTCAACCACATTTGCACTGGTATTGTGAAGGAAGATGAATAGTTTAGTCTAAAAAGTAAGGCAACTGTGCAGTTCCCTTTATCATGACTCTGTTGTTAATTTTTTTCCCCAAGCAAGCATGATGTTACCAGTTTGATGAAATGTACTGTAGAAGTCTCAGAGATGAAATGTGTATGTTGCAGATCAAGAAAAAAAAAGTTACGATTGCTTGGTATTTGGACTATTTTGTATAACAAAATCTATAGGAGTTGCTAGGCATGTAAACATTCTTCATTAAGGAACTGAAAGACTTTTCATTCTGTCACTTAATGGTGTTGAAACGTTTGCCTATAATTAGTTTTGGAGATATATCATGTTGTGCAGCTGACTGCTGAAGGCCCCAGACCTCTACTTCAGACCCTGGCCTTGTGCTGTGGCCAAGTGTTGCTATGCAGGATGGTTTAGTTGGGGGCAGGTAGGTGGGTGTGGGGAGTTCAGCACCCCACGTTCAGAAGGGGAAGTGTGCTGCCACGACTTAAATTTTTATCTTGTGACTTGGAGCAACGCAACGGCCGTAAACTCAGACATGAGTTGTAACTCCATTTAGTGTTGTTGTAATTTAAAATGGTTGCTGAACAAATAAATGGTCATAAGTCGAGGATTAACTGTACAACAATGCACTTTGTGGTTTCGTGTCTGTCCAATAAGCAGGCAATCCAAATTCCCCCATACTGAAAGTAGATCATACATGTCCTCCTCATGCACATATATGTGGAAATTATTTCTGACTGTGCCAATTTCGTTACTTCGTAAAAATATAATTATGTTTCAAGAACTCTGATAATATCTCCGCCTAACTTACCATGATTTATGAGTTGGGAAAAAATTATTTGTTCCTAGGGCAAAGGAGTTCAGATGCAAGGACACTTTCATGGGAATTATTGCAACAGAATTTTAAGGGCAGTATCTTTTTCTGTGTGATCTCCTCCACATCTTTTGGGCAGTCCTTCAGATAGAGAGTGATTACTGAAAGTTCAATGTTCTCCTAATTATTACTTACATGGGTTTGCAAAAATACGTCAGCAGGGTTTGGAATAATATTATTTACATCTTACATCTTAGTCACGTGTGCATGTCAGTTCTTAATACTGGGAAAAGGAACGTAAATAGAATTTTCTGTTTTTCTCTTTTCAGTAGTAAAGACTAAATGTTCTTTATAAAGACAGAAATACATAGCCAGTTAGCTGCATGTCCCAAGTTGCTAATAAAACTGAAAAGGCCTTTAAAATGTTAATTCAAAATGCTAGACCCAGTTAACAGTAGCTATGTGAGTGGATTGTCCTTGAATTTTGTAGACTTAATTTAGTACTGCACAGTACTCAGTGATGGAAAACAGCTATAAATTGTCTGTGTGCACCCATGCATTATTGATAAAGGGTTAGAATAAAATTCCACAATTTTTTTATTTCATGTCAGCACACCTGAGTTATACTTGCTTTATTTTGTTTTCTTCCCCCACTATTTCATTTGCAGGTTTTAAAGCTGATACTAGTTTTGAATTAAATGCCACCCACCAAACTTTGCAAAAGCAGTTAAGGAAATTCCTCCTGCTTTAAACAATAAAACAGACAGTACTATTTCAGTTTCTTTTTAACTCCAACCTATTTTAATTTTGTCTTTTCTCAGACAGGATAAACTTTATTTATACTTCTCTGAAGCAGAGACTTGAACACAAATTTTGATTTTATGTCTGGAATGGAAACTTCCCTTATGCTTTCAGAGATGCTACTTTTTAAAACTGGATAACCTCTTACCAGCTTTGGACAGCATTGTTTTTATAGAGGTAGTTCTCGATTTACAACTAGTATTAGTACTAGAAATTCCATTGCTAAGCAAGATGATTGTTAAGTAAGTCATGTCCAATTTTATGATGTTGTTTACCAAGTGCTAAATTTTTATCACATGACTGGGTATGCTGCAACGGTCATAAGTATGAGGACTGATTGTAAGTCACTTTTTTCAATGCCATTGTAACTGTCAACAATGCAACGATCTTGGCTGAAGCCATTTTTTCTTCGTTTTCGGTTGCCACAGTACTGGGAAGGGGAATGAGTGGTTTTAAGGTTAGACTAAGCAATAATGTATCCCGTGGGAACCAAGGTCATAACTGCCTGACTTTTGGCGGGCTGAGTCTTCCGTTAGAAAGCCTGCCAAAGTATTCTATTGGGGAACGTGGATAATTACATAGTGCTGGGGTGGGAAGTTTAACATTGTAACACTTGGGAGGGAACTCCAGACTTGGTTTCACTTTTGACTGTGCGGATGCTTTGTAGCCAATAAACATGTTCTTTAAGGAAACTTCTTGCCTTGGAGTTCTGCTTTTACTGGTCTCATCTATTGGAATCATGATATTAACATTGAATGACCTCAACAGATGGCTCTAAATTGAGGACTACCTGTATTATACTGAAAAATTAGCAAGGATTCAACTAATCTCAGTTTAAAAAAACTGACCCATTCAATTTGGGGGATAAAAAGCAGTTGGATGCTGGTCTGCGATATATATATATTTAATAGTGTAAAATGTTGCTGTTGTATAATGATCTTCTCCCATTGATATCAAATATTTCAGACATAAAATCATAATTTCAGCTCTGACACAGAAGCTGAAGAAGATTGTCTTACTTCTCTAGGATGTAGCTCTGCTTACTACAGATGATGTTTGGACAGCAACTTACATTTTGAATCACCACATTAGTACATTTTCATCAAGGATGAACAAATTGTTATCTTGTAGTTTACATTTATGCTGAATATTTTGACCTAAGAATGGTCCTATGATACAGTATTATGATGCAGTTGAACTGGGACATAGTAAGACTCCTAGACGTGCTAAGCAGTGGTGGGATTCAGCCTGTTTGCACCACTTCGGCAGAACCGGTAGCTAATTTTTTGTTGCCCAGGCCCAGAATGGACTTCCGGAAGCGGCATTCACACAGAGAACCGGTTGTTCACATATTTGAATCCCACCAGTGGTGCTAAATATACAATATGGTTTGCAATTTTCTCCCATAACTTACTGTTTTGTGTATATATACACAATATGCTTAATCAGCTAAAAACCTAGAGGTTGCATTTGCACATGTACAAAAGTTTATTAGCTTTAATCTTTTTTAAGACTGTAGGGCAGTGTGTTTGTGCAAGCAGTCCATTTGAGTTGTTCATGTTTATACTGTGCAACTCCCAAACTGGTTAATTCAGTGAGTTCATCACATTGTAAAACATTCACTGTATATTCAAGAAACTATACAGGTAGTGCTGGTTTAATGACCGCTCATTAAGCAACTCTTCAAAGTTACAAGGGCACTGAATGAAGAGACTTAATGACCATTTTTTCGTAGTTGCAGCTGTTGCAGCGTCCCTGCAATCACGTGATCGCAATTCAGGCATTTGGCAACTGGCTCAAATTTATGACAGTTGCAGCAATCCCATGGTCACATGATCAGCATTTGTGACTATCAGCTTGCAACAAGGAAGTTCAATGCAACATGAAATGCCACAGCTGAGTCAGTGCAGTGCCGTGAAGTTTGCTCTTTACAACTGCTATGCTTAGCAACAGAGTTGCCAGTCCCAATTACCACAATTAGGCAAGGACACCCTGTATAACAAATACAGAGAGACAGAGTTGGTCACTTTTCAGCTGACAATGTTTTGTCAGTGGTGGTTATGACATTGCTGAAGAAATGGTAGTTACAGCTGGTCCTCAAGAGTTCCAACTATGCTAGCAACTCTGCGGTTGTGTGATTGTGATCTAGGTTCTTGGCAATTTATTTGTACTTATGACTGGTTGACAAGCCCCTGTAATTATATTATCACCATTGGCACCCTTCCCTGATGGCTTCCCTAGAAAGTCAACAGGGAAGTTGGCAGGGAAGATCACAGCTTGTGTATCCTCCATAGCCCTTCTGCATTTGTGTTGCATTAGCTACTTATGCACTCTCCCCATATTTGCTCCTCCTTTCTTGCACCCATGTCCGTCCCTTGCATCCTCATGCACCTGACTCATACTGCTCCCATGCACCCCATCTGTGACCCACAAGATGTCCCTTGCGTACCCTCCCCACCTCTTGCAGTGCCTGTTGTGCATTCCCTTGTGCCCTTCCCAACCTGAATTGTGCCTCTCATGCAGCCCCTTGCATCTTTACACCCCCTCCCTGACCCACACAGCAGCTCTCATACACCCTCCCCAGCCCTCCTTGACTCTTGTTGTGCCTCTCATGTACCCCCTCATACCCTTGTGTACTCCAATCATTTCTGACTCCTGTGCCCCTTAGGCACCCTTGCCAACCTGTACCATGCCCTTCACATATCCCCTGCATCTTTGTACACCCTCCCCAATCCTAGTGGTGCCTCTCACATACTCCCTAAAATCCTTGCACTTCCTTTTTGACCCATACAGCTTCTGCGCATCCCCGCACACCTTCCTCAACCTCTCCTTCACCCTTATGAACTCCCTGGTTCCCTCTCTCACCCAGAAGCAGCCATTTACCTGCTTATAGGCTGGTATTTATATCTTCCTGCCAGCTTTCCCACTGATCTTAGTTGTAGGAAGCCAGTAGGAAGTTGCCCCTCCTAATGACGGTGGGAGTCAGTTAACAGTAACTGAGACTTTATGATAGCATCATTTAGCAGCGGAAATCCCAGTTCCAAATGCTGTCATAAATCAAGGACTACTTGTATTATTATTTTTTCTGTCAGGCTAATTTATGAAAAAAAATGATAATTTTGTACAGGTTTCTTACAGATTCCAAATTTAATTAGTTATTCATAGTAATCTTAGCTCATTTCTGTAGCAGTCTCTAAACCTTTTTTATAGGCAAAATAATAACGAAAGTTAGAATATTTCGGACATGTGATGCGACACCCAGAAAAATACGGCATACTCCATTTAATCCTCCAGGGAAAGATTGAAGGCAAACGAGGTCCAGGCAGAAGAAGAACATCATGGCTTCAAAAGGGACTGGTTTGGACAAAACTCAGCAGCACTTTTTTGTGCGGCTGCTGATAAAAACAGGATCACCAACAGGATCGCCAACGTCCGATAACGGATATGGCACAAGAAGAAGAAGAAGTACTTAAATATTCTCTGGAAACTGGTATCTGTATCTTCAGGTTATTTTGTTAGAGTAAAAGCATCTGAGATGTATACATTTGTGGGATGGCTTTGTTTTTGCATTGCCTTGGACAATTGCCATGGGATGTTCATTTTTTAGTGTTCTATAACTTGCTGACTTTTAATATAAGTCACAAAGCAATTACCCTGGCTGTGTAGTTTCTGTCAAAAACAGCTATTTCCTCAGTTAGCTAATATGATTGACAGAGACTTGCTCAAGATTTACATTGAGAATAACTCATTCTTCAGAGCACTTTTTTCATTTTCTACTGGGAGTGATAAAAGTAAATCAAATATAGTGACTACATGTGATTAAAATGCAGAAGTTATGATTTCTTATTTACTTTGTAAGTCTCCAAGCAAGTTTACCCTTGCCTAAATAGTTCTCTTTGTAAAATATGAAGGTGGCCTAAGTAAAACATTAAATGTTTTTAGTACATTTAAGTAAAAACTAATTTTAAAACAAATGCTTAAGAGAATTTTGGAGAAATGATACTTAATTATTTAGTGTAAACCTTTTCATCTAGTTATTAATGATGACTCAATTTTCTAAATAAATACCATAATGCTTATATAGCAAGGGAAAGAAAACTGAAAGAAGGAATGGGAAAAGGCTTCTGAATATAGCTAGTTCTTATGACCATAATGAAGCCCGGAATTTTAGCCATAAGTTTTTGTGGTGTAAGTTGAGGCTGCCAATGCCCACACTCTATTTTATAATCATTTTAATAATGGTTGTAAAGTGCGTAACTATAGTTGTTAGGCCATTGGTCATTAAAGGAATCCATTAAAGGAATCCATTCGTCTCCCAAGTGCATGTTTCTTGCAAGAAAAAACGCCAGAAGCCAGTGAAAAGTATTGCAAATTGCTAACACATGACTGGGGAACATTGCAACCAGTTGTAAATGTGAGTCAGTTACCAAGTATCCAAAATGTGATCACAGGACTGCAGTGAGGGCAGCAATTGGGACTTTGAGGATGGGTCGTAAGTAGCTTTTTTGAAGTTTGTCATAAGATGAGTCTTAAGTTGAGGACCACATGCAACATTTAGATTGAGTCAGGGACATCTGGGTGATATAGTTCACAATGTTGCCGTATTGAAGACTTTTTACCTCTTACACGCATGGATTGAATTGAATATCAGTCTGGATAGTTCTGCACTTACTTCCCAAGGAGTCATTATACTGGATGATTGACAAAGACTGGATTATGTAGATAGAGCATTCTCATATCAAAGAATTGGAAGGGGGGGGGGTTAAATGGTTTACTTTTTATTTAGCATTTGTAAAGCACAAATTAGAATACAGACCAGATAGTCTGCCGCTGAGTGAAGATTTGATTACTGTATGTGCCATCAAGTTGGTGTCATCTCTTAGTGACCACATAGACTTTTCCCCTGATGATCTAACGTGGACTTGCAGTGCCCTCATTGCTGCTGTAACTGAGTCTACTGAGTCTACTGATCATTGTCCTCTTCTCTGTTCTTCTACCTTTCCCTAGAGAGTCTTTATTAGAGTCTTCATATGACATGTTGAGAGTAAAATAATTTTAGCCTGGTCATTTGTGCCTCGAGTGAGAACTTTGGGCTGAGAATGAAGGATATGACATATAAATTGTGGGTTTTTTCATTCTTGGTATGCCCTTTCTTCCTCCTCCCCTTTCTTCCTAGCAAACTGATTTGTTTTTACAATATAAATGCTCTTTGTGATACGAAATGTGTTAACATGTAAATTTCCAATAATACAGGAAAAAACTGTAGCTTTTTCTGGTTTGGTAGCCTTCAATGTGGACTACAATTATGAGCCAACATGCCTATGTTTTATGGATTTCATGAGGATTGTAGTTCAGGACAATGACAGAGCAGCAGTTGTATTTTTATTATTTCATTCCTTCCCAGAATTATGTGGCAATCCTTGATGTTTCACTTCTGCCTCCTCTCCATACTTACTAACCAAGTTCCCCTGCCAATAATTGTTGTGCTCAACTGTGTACCTGTAACAAAGGAAGAAAATGAGATTCATGCCTCAAGGTAGCTTTAGAAATTGAGGTGTTTGAACAGGGAGGAGTGATAGGATGTGAGATAAATGGTTTTTTCCTTTCCTCTGGAACTATAAGATACTTGCAAGGTTCACTTTAGAACTAGATTTTTCATCCTTGAATTAGTTCAGATAAGCATAGATTTAAACTTCCTTTTTAATATAAAACTCATTAAAGAAGACATATCTTGGGGCCTCTGGAATGTAAAACAACCGAATCTGGAAATAAAATGGTGTAGAATGCTGTTTCTTAATACATAGCGGTTAGCAAACAATTTTGTTTGGTTTTGTTCTTGCCGGTTAATCAGCTGGTACAGAGGCTGCAGGAGTCAAGATTATTTGATCCTTCAGCCAGAATGGACTTTTAACAGTGTTAGGATCACGGCTTTTAAAAAAATTTCCGGGTTATAGAACTTATCAATAAAAGAAGGAATAAAAATTGCTGGGAACACCATTTCTTCCACCTTATTTATGGCAGTATTTTAAATGAAATCTATAATAATCAAGTAAGGTTTAATTGAAGGTTGATTGAGAGTTTGTGGAGAAAGCAAACAGATTAAAGGAAGACAGTCTGGAATGTTTCCAAGATCTTGCTATAAGATCTTTTCCATTACTTTTGGCAAAATGTCATATCTTGGTAATATCTTAACGAGCTAGCTGAAAGGCATAGTAATTTGCACAATATTTTAGGTGATAATATGTCTCTAAATAACATGCCAAATCTTCTTTTGTTGTTTTGTTGTTTTAAGTAGGAATCTTGCATATCCATTTCTTGCCTCCTCTCTATTTCTCCTCTTTAAACTGTTTAGATTCAGGAAGAAAAAAACACCCTCCCCCCTTTTACTTTAGGAAAAAAAGGTTCTTGCCTAGAGAAAGATAAATCAGGTTCAGTTCTTTGGCCAAAGAAAAGGCTGATGTTTGAGTACATGTTTCCCTCTTCACATACTTTTTAATTTTATGTTTAATTTGTGAGCTAATGGGAAGGGACTGACTTCTCATTTTGCCTCTGTACAGCATTTAGATGGTAAAGTACTAGAACTATTTAGAGCAGTGACCCCCAACCTTTTGGGCACCAGGGACCAGTTCTGTGGAGAGAGGTTTTTCTCCACACCAAGGGGGCGTGGATTTGTGTGCTGCCTGCATCCCGTGGATGGGGCTTTGCTTGTTTGCGTGGCCCAGTTTCTTGCATACCTTGGACTGGTGCCAGCCCACGGACTGTGGGTTGGGGACCCCTGATTTAGAGTGCAAACTGTACAAATTGTAGACTGATTTGTACATCATGGTGGTTTGTTTAGATTTCCTGGGAGCCAGCTATCATGGTTTATATATGTGATATATGTTTTATCACTTAGTGTAAAGCATAAACCCAGCCACAAAGAACACATGGAATTCCCTGCCATGAGATTTTGATGACAGACGAATTATCATGAAGGATAGTTTTTAAAAACTTTTTTCCCAGTAGTTGTTATGGGCCTTCCTATTCAATGGTAGTACAACACTGAGTATTAAGTGTTGTAATAAGTGTGAATTGGTGACAAACAATAGGGGATGCTTTCACCTTCATGCCCTGCTTGTAAATTTCTTAGAAACAGGATTCTGGATTTCGTGGACCTTTTTTCTGATCTAGCAAGGCCACATGCGACATTCCCCTGAAGAAGCTCAAAGTGCTTCAAGATTGACATTTCAATCTTACGAAATTATACTTGAGAGAATGTTTTCCCTTAGGCAACAAAATAAGCTACATGCTTGTATGCAGGTTTGAACATGGATTTTTCATATTTAAATCTATAGTTAAGCACTCCAGCTCAAAGGTCTGAGAGTTTCAAAAGAAAGAAAGTTTGTGTGTGTTTTCTACAAGGGAGGAGGAAAAGTCAACAGAAAATAATTTTAACATGTGTTTGCCTAAAATACAAAGTGATTTTGCTTTTTGTTCCCAATAGTTCCTCTTGATAGATTGCCCATCCAAAAGTCTCTAAAGTTTCCCTCACATCACTTTATAAAAAATAATAAATGCAGTGCTTATGATTCAGGATTTCAGCTACAGGTTATAATTTTGCGAGTATTGGCTGATGAATCAAATGTTTAGGGCTCCTTAGTTTAAAACCTGTTTTTAAGAAAAAGTGGAAAGTGGAAAGAGGGGCACATAACTAAGTCAGAATATCAGCAAATAGCCCGAGCCTGCAAAGATGAAGTGAGGAAAGCTAAGGCTCAAAATGAACTAAGGCTTGCGACCAAAGTCAAAAATAACAAAAAAAGCTTCTTTCAACATGTAAAAAACAAGAAAAAAGTGAAGGAAATGATTGGTCCATTAGTGGGTGAAAGTGGCAAGAAGGTGACAAGCAACAGGGAGAAAGCAGAACTATTTAACTCGTTTTTTGCATCTTTCTTTACACAAAGGGAAAAAACAGACCAACCTACCAAAAATAGTGCCATAAAAAACAGAATAGAAACGCAAGTTAACAGGCAAGAAAACCGGTAAGTGAGCACCTGTCCAGCCTACACGAGTTCAAATCACCAGGACCAGATGGATTACACCCCAGGGTTCTCAAGGAACTGGCAGATGTGATCTCAGAACCACTGAACTATATTTTTCAAAGATCCTGGAGCACTGGGAATTACCGGAGGACTGGAAAAGAGCTGATGTAGTTCCCATCTTCAAAAAAGGAAAAAAAATGGACCCAGGAAACTACAGACCTATCAGCCTGACCTCAATACCTGGGAAGATTCTGGAAAAGATAATCAAACAACGAATCAGCGAACACCTAGAGGCAAACAAAGTCATTACTAAAAACCAACATGGGTTTGTCAAAAACAGATCATGCCAGACAAATCTTATTGCATTCTTTGACCAAGTGACAAAATTATTGGATCAGAGGAATGCTGTGGATATAATTTACTTGGACTTCAGTAAGGCATTTGATAAAGTAGATCACAACCTACTACTTGATAAGATAGAAAAATGTGGGTTAGACAGCATCACCACCAGATGGTTCTGTAGCTGGCTGACCGGCCGTACTCAGCGGGTGGTCCTCAATGGAACCGCATCTACATGGAGGGACGTGTGTAGTGGGGTGCCCCAGGGCTCTGTTCTGGGCCCAGTGCTCTTCAACATCTTCATCAACGATTTGGACGAGGGGATAGATGGGGAAATCATCAAATTTGCAGATGACACCAAGCTGGCAGGAATAGCCAACACTCCAGAAGACAGGCTTAAGATACAGGAGGATCTGGACAGACTTGAACACTGGGCACTATCTAACAAAATGAAATTCAATGGTGAAAAAAGCAAGGTTCTACATTTAGTCAAGAAAAACCAAATGTACAGGTATAGTATAGGGGGTACCTTGCTCAATAGCAGTAACTGTGAGAGGGACGTCGGAGTCCTAGTGGACAATCACTTAAATATGAACCAGCAGTGTGCTGCAACTGCCAAAAAGGCCAACACAGTGCTAGGCTGTATTAACAAGAGGGATAGAATCAAGATCACGTGAAGTATTAATACCACTTTACAATGCCTTGGTAAGGCCACACTTGGAATACTGCATCCAGTTTTGGTCACCACGATGTAAAAAAGACGTTGAGACTCTAGAAAGAGTACAGAGAAGAGCAACAAAGATGATTAGGGGACTGGAAGCTAAAGCATATAAGGAACGGTTGCTGGAATTGGGTATGTCTAGTTTAACGAAGAGAAGGACGAGGGAGGACATGATAGCAGTGTTCCAATATCTCACGGGCTGCCACAAAGAAGAGGGAATCAACCTATTCTCCAAAGCACCTGAAGGCAGGACAAGAAGCAACGGATGGAAACTAATCAAGGAGAGAAGCAACCTAGCACTAAGGAGAAACTTCCTGACAGTTAGAACAATTAACCAGTGGAACAACCTGCCTCCAGAAGTGGTGAATGCTCCAACACTGGAAGTTTTTAAGAAGAGACTGGACAGCCATTTGTCTGAAATGGTATAAGGTTTCCTGCCTGAGCAGGGGGTTGGACTAGATGACCTCCAAGGTCCCTTCCAACTTTATTATTATTATTATTATATAAAATACCAAGAAAAGATGAGCAGTTCAAAAAGTGATGTAGTGTAATCAAATCAATTATATAAATCATATAATATGAATCAGATTTGGTATTAATCAAAGCTGGAGTGGGGGAGAAGTAGGAAGAGTCCTATTAACCTGACTTATAACTTCTTCCAATCTTCTTCATTCTCAGGTGAACATTTTATAAATGATAAAACATGAAACAAAGTAAAAAAAATAATTTATAAATAAACGTATTGCAAGAGTTAATAATCTGGTTTTCTTCAAATTAACTCCTTTGTCATTGTTCACAATGGGAGATGGAAGCTTAGGTCTAAACAATGTGGGATTCTAAAGTTTATCTATTTCTGCCACAATATGGATATTTTTATTTAATTTTTAAAATTGTTTTAGAGTTGAAGCAAGCAGTTTAATTATGTAAAAAGTAGGGATCTCCAATGAATTGAATTGCAGGTTAATAAGTGGAATAAAAAACATATAATCAGTTCAGATTATTATGATTCTTGTTTAAGAAGCCAAAAGCCAACACAGTGCTGGGTTGCATTAACAGAGGGATAGAACCAAGATCACGTGAAGTATTAATACCACTTTACAATGCCTTGGTAAGGCCACACTTGGAATACTGCATCCAGTTTTGGTCACCACGATGTAAAAAAGATGTTGAGACTCTAGAAAGAGTGCAGAGAAGGGCAACAAAGATGATTAGGGGACTGGAGGCTAAAGCATATCAGGAACGTTTGCTGGAATTGGGTATGTCTAGTTTAACGAAGAGAAGGACGAGGGAGGACATGATAGCAGTCTTCCAATATCTCAGGGGTTGGCACAAAGAAGAGGGAGTCAAGCTATTCTCCAAGGCACCTGAGGGCAGGACAAGAAGTAATGGATGGAAACTAGTCAAGGAGAGAAGCAACCTGGAACTGAGGAGAAACTTCCTGACAGTTAGAACAATTAACCAGTGGAACAACCTGCCTCCAGAAGCGGTGAATGCTCCAACACTGGAAGTTTTTAAGAAGAGACTGGACAGCTATTTGTCCGAAATGGTATAGGGTTTCCTGCCTGAGCAGGGGGTTGGACTCGATGACCTCCAAGGTCCCTTCCAACTTTATTATTATTATTATTATAAGATATAGTTGTTAGCCATAAAGTTGTTTCCAAACTATATATATATATAAAACAACTAAGCATATACTTGGTGGTAATGTTTTAGTTTCCACTTTTTATTTCTTACATTTATTTCTTTACATTTAAGTCTCTCACTCAGCTCACTTATTCAAAAGTAGATATTAATTTGTTTAATATTTATGTTGGTGCACAGTAGGAATATTTATCTGGAAACTGACTTTCAAAAAAGTAGGAATATCTGTCTGAAAACAGGCTTTTGATTGCAAAGTAACATTTTATTCAATATGTTTTCTTTCTTTGTATATACAAGAGCGCTAGGTGGTTTACTAATATTAAAATGAACAATAGAATCATACAGGAAACGGATGAAAAACTCAGTTAAAATTCATAATATAAAATGACCAAGCTATTCAAGATATCAGATATTTTGTTACTTTTATTTTTGACAATGAAATTGGACCCAGAGGCATAAGATGGGATCTGCCTAAAAGTCAGTACTCAGATACAAGCCAAAAAAGTATAGAAAGAGTATTACTGTGATTGAAGTCTGTGCTTCAGTAAAGGAGGCAAAAATTGAAAAAGTCTGTGGTAACTTACAGTAATTTGTAGATACACCATCAAAAGAAAGATGCCAATTTAATTACAGGAGAGAGGAATTTTAAAGCTGAAAGTAAAGTATACGGAATGATGGGGAAATTTGGCCTGTTGCACAGACCGAGAGTTCTGAGAAGAATGTTCCAATATTTCATACAAGACAATTTTTCAACAACATAAAATACAACCCCACACATAGCTATCACTGGATAGAGAATACCAAAATCAAATTGACTACACATTCTGCAGTTAAAGATAGAAGAGCTCTGTTCCATTTTAGTAAGAAGGCTTTAGCGTTGACTGTGGTTCAGATCACAAACTTACTTACTGTACAACTTAAACACCAATACCACATTTAAAACAGAGGAAAAAACTATCTTGAAACAATGAGAAGCTATCTCCTGATGTTATATTTTAATTATATTGGTGTTGTATTGAACTGGAAATAAAATGAAATAACAATTTAAAGACAACAAAACAATGAGATCAACAAGTACGTCTTCAGTATTCCCTATGATTATGCAGTGGAGGTAAATAATAGATTTAATTTATTAAATTTGATGGATAGCATACCTAAAAATTCTGGGCTGTAATTTACAACTTAAAAATGAAGCAAGCAAAAATATCCTAAAATTTAAAAAGCAAAAAAAATTGAAATGTCTATTTGCTGGTATACTGAAAATAGAGTAAAGAAAGCAGAAATGAAAAGACAACATGGAGGATGATTTTGCTCAACCAAATGCTGAGTCCTAGAGAAGACTTTTCTTAGAGACAAGGAGAAGGAGTTACATCTAAACAAGCTGTATAAAGAAATTGTGGACACAAATGGCAAGGAAACAAATAGCTGACTTGTTGCTATTCTAAACTTGCTATGGATTAAAATTTTAGCTTTTTAAGTTCTGTAAAACAATTCCTTTTATGTTTGTTTCTATTTGGCTAGTCATTTAAATAATAAAATAGCCAAATGTTGGCTACTTAATGATTTGGGTGTTTTTAATTAATAGCTGAAAAATTGGAATATAAGCACCTCTTGTAGTTTTCAAGGTAAATCTTCTTAGTGTTAAGAGAGAATGTGATATGCAAATAGCTATAATTTGTCTTCCATATGGTGTTGGAGATATATAACATCATTACAAATGAAGAGTATAGACAAATAGTAAAGTCCATCTGTTTAATTACACTAAATGAAAGATAAATGATCATTATCATGTTGATTATCCAACTTGCTCAGAAAGCCTGCCAACAATCTATCTGTGAGCTTCCTTCTGTCAATAAAGATAGGAATTGGCTCAGAAAAATGCAAGGAAGACTTGTGACTCATCTGTTCAACCATTTTGTTCTTTATATGAAAACTAGAAAAAGAAATGGGTTTTTTAAAGAGATGTGTAATCATTCTCCAAAGAGGGAATTCAACTTAGCTTGTATGAATACGGAATGGAATGGAATGGAATAGAATAGAATAGAATAGAATAGAATAGAATAGAATAGAATAGAAGTTGGAAGGGACCTTGGAGGTCTGCTAGTCCAACCCACTGGGTCAGGCAGGAAAACCTATATCATTTCAGTCAAATGATTGTCCAATCTTTTCTTAAAAACTTCCAGTGTTGGAGCATTCAAAACTTCTGGAGGCAAATTGTTCCATTGATTCATTGTTTTAACAGTCAGGAAATTTTTTCTTAATTCTAGGTTGCTTCTCTTTTTAATTAGTTTCCATCCATTGCTTCTTGTCCTGTGTTCAGGTGCTTTGGACAATAGCTTGACTCCGTCTTCTTTGTGGCAACCCCTGAGATATTGGAAGACTGCTATCATTTCCCCCCTTGTCCTTCTCTTCGTTAAACTAGACATACCCAATTCCAGCAACCATTCCTTATATGTTTTAGCCTCCAGTCCCCTAATCATCTTTGTTGCTCTTCTCTGTACTCTTTCTAGAGTCTCAACATCTTTTTTACATCTTGGTGACCAAAACTGGATGCAGTATTCCAAGTGTGGTCCTACCAAGGCATTATAAAGTGGTATTAACAGATAGTCCTCGACACATAACAGTTCATTTAGTGACCGTTCGAAGTTATAATGGCATTGAAAAAAGCAACTTATGACCATTTTTCACACTTAACGACTGTTGCGGCATCCCCCATCAAAATCAGATGCTTGGCAACTGACGCATATTTATGACATTTTCAGTGTCCTGGGGTCATGTGATCTCCTTCTGTGACCTTCTGACAAGGAAAGTCAATGGAGAAGCCAGATTCACTTAACAACCAACCGTGTTACTAACTTAACAACTGCAGTCATTCACTTAACAAGTGCAGCAAGAAAAGTTGTAAAATGGGGCACAATTCACTTAACAATAGAAATTTTGGGCTCAATTATGATAAGTCAAGGACTACCTGTACTGATGTCTAAATCAATTGGTTTTTCCTACAGTATGTAGTGTAACTATAGTTCTGTTTTAATGTTGCGCTAAGCTAAGGCCTATAACCTTTTTGGGCTGTTGGGCATGTCTGAAAATTTGAAAATATACTGTGCTCAAAATGGCTGCTGGAAAAGATTGCCCATGCAGAAAATGGCTATAACATTTTGATGTAACATATTACATGCACTATGATTTAGTCAGCGACTAGGACATCTTAGAAAAATATTGTGCAGTAATCACAAATTTTTCAGCATTGTGTCCTGCTTTCATTCGAGAAATTGTGGTTTATGACAATACTTGGTAAAAAAAATGTTAGATTTAGATGTCTATAAATTTAGCAGGTTAATAATTTTTTGCATCTGAACACTATTATATTTTTGTGATGCCTGTGCAGGATTTGTTTGTCCTTCAAATAAATACTGTAGCTCTACTAACTGGATTCATTTTCTTCATTTTAATATCTGCAGTCAGAACCTGGGAAATTTAGGATTATATTCTGTATATTCTGAACATATAAGATTTTACTCTGGCAAATGAAGGAATTTATTACATTAAAAAAATTACTTGCCACAGTAGATTTACACATGTTATAACTTTACAGGTAATATTCAACTTATAACCATTTTTAGTGATTTCAAAGTTTACAACTGTGCTTAAACAAAATGACTTACGACTGGTCCTTGCACTTACAACCATTGTAGCAATATGTGCACTTGACCTCGGGCATGTATTTACAATGGTTGCAGCATCCTGGGGTCATATGATCATGACCTTCCCAGCCAGTTTCTGACCAGCAAAGTCAACAGGGGGAAGCTGTACTTGCTTAATGACTCTGTGATTAATTTAACAACTTCAGTGATTTTCTTAACAACTGTGGCAAAAAAAGTGATAAAATTTAGATTCTAGCGTGACTGACTTAACTTAGCAAAATGAATTTTGATCTCACTTGTGGTCATAAGCCAAGGACTACTGGTATATTTGTGTTTAACATAGAACTGCTACTTTATTTTATAATGTCACCTTATATATTGTCTCTAAAATCAGTTGCCAGTCTTACAAACATTTGTATTTATGCTGCCCTGAAACTTGATGTATAACTTGCAATTTCAAAAAATATTTCTGATCAGTATTATGATTCCTGGAGTTAACTTGCATATGCCAAACTCAGTGTGTGTTTTTGGAAGAATAATTAGTTCAGTTCCATTATTTTAGATATGTCAATTAAGAAGCCTATCCTTTGAGTCATCAGTTAGATGAATAAACATGTGTTTGCCTACTTTGTTGCACATGCATAGGTATTGAGTCTTTATGCAGTCTATTACACCCACTAAAACTAATTAGTGAATATTTCCTAAGGTGATTCTATTCATACTTTAGTTTTCTTGCCATAATTTATTGTAACATCCACCCCAAAATGTCTGTTGGGTGGAGAGTCATTTGGCCATAAAATTCATGGAGTCATAAATTGTTCTATACAAGTACGAAATTGCAGTGTTTATTTTTAAAGTAAGTTGTGAAATTGCACAAACTCTTCTGTTCTTGGATTTAAGATTACAATATTATGTCTGAAATCCATTGAAAACTACAGATTCTGCTTTCAAATTAATTCACTTTGCATTGATGTGCAGTGCTAACATTATATACTTGTACAGATCTATGATTGGAACATGAATTGTTCTAAGGGAAAAATCACAACGGACACCAAAAGGATTTTAAGTCCCATTCTGTTTGCCAGTATACTTGTTTTTTCATCTGGACTACTGTGCTTGGCTGCCGGGCATAAAATAGCCAAACATTCTTGGCTGAGGATCTTAAATCTGTCTCTCTGTGTTTTTTCTTTCTTTCAAGATTTAACTTAACATTTAACAGTACAAAAGGCTGTGGTATTTTTCCTTGTTCTCCAGTAAAAAAGGGTAGAACAGCTTTCCAAATGTATTGGGCTGCATCTTCCAGAATTGTCCTGCAAAAATATCACACTGAGAAGCCACACTTAGAATACAACCAGGCTTTTTCATAACATCCCCAATGTTCCCCTCATTTGGTTTATAACTATTGAGGAATACTTTTTTTCTGTTACAGCGCTGTATTCATATAGTCATTTCAACAAAAGGCTAATGAATCTTTTCCCTAACCTCCTCTTTTGTAAAGTGTATGCACACAACTCCTGCTTTGTAATTAAGGTTTTGTCCAAGATTTTTCAAAATATGTACGGTATGTCTCATTTGGAACTTCAGCATGAAAAAAAAATCCAGATGCAAATTTTTTTCCTCAACTTGAACTTTGCCAGGCCATATAATTTTACAGGATATAGATATTGTATGATTGTGTTGCTTTTTTAAAGCATTATACCCACAAGAGGGCATAAGTGGAACATATTTTTTTAGCTGAGAGCTTATTTTACCAGAGTCATTTTAAAATTTGATACATGTTTGATATTAGGCTGTGAACATGCTACAAGCAGCTTATGGTAGATTCCTATACATATCTGGTCTTTACTTTTAAGGATTACCCCTTGAGACTTTTCCATTACAGTTAACAGTATTTACGAATAAATGATTTAATTTATTTAAAAGCATATGTGTCTATATCTTTAAAATTCAATTAAAATGAAAAGTATCAAAATAACAATTTAAATATTATAATTATAGGTCAATTAAAATTAAAGTAGCAGTAACTAAAAATTACGAACAACTCCTAACATTTAATTGTGTAGTAGAAATTACCCAAAATAAATTGAGGTTTTAAGTGTACTTAAAACTTTGAAAAATTAAGGTCATGAACTCTTGAGAGAGAATATTGGCATCTTAGACTAAACAGTGAAATTTTTTAGTTAAACTAATATTAAGTGTGAAATCCTGGCTTGTCTGGGAGAAATAATTTCCCGA
The DNA here is from genome assembly GCA_023970755.1 of Azemiops feae. NCBI lineage: Eukaryota > Metazoa > Chordata > Lepidosauria > Squamata > Viperidae > Azemiops > Azemiops feae. The sequence continues at coordinate 125,528 of JALGBA010004255.1, read as the reverse complement.
ATTGGACTAACTTAACACTGGAAGTTTTTAAGAGAATGGACAATCATTTGTCTGAAATGGCATAGGGTTTCCTGTCTGAGCAGGGGGTTGGACTAGAAGACCTTCAAGGTCCCTTCCAACTCTGTTATTCTGTTAACATGGTTTTTCCAAACAATACTTTTTTTCTGGAGTTTCTTATGATGTACACCTGTTGGAGGAACATTTTACAAAGTGGTATAGCTCTATTGCTTGCAGCATTGAGGCCGCTTCTTCTCTCCAAGGAGTTCCTCTGAATAATGAATCCCCCAGAGATGTTTTCACCTTAAAGTTTTGAGCAGTAATTAGGAGGCTGTATATAATGTTTGCAGATACAGGTAGTTCTTGACTTATAGTAGTTCATTTAGTGACTGTTCAAAGTTAACGATACTGAAAAAAGTGACTTATGACCATTTTTCACACTTATGACTGTTGCAGCATCTCATGGTCACATGTTTTACATTCGGATGCTTGACAACTGGTTCATATTTGTGACAGTTGCACAAATATGTTGCACGAATTTGTGACAGTTGCACAAATATTGTGATTTTTTTGCCATGTTTAAAAAAAATATCAACATCAAGGAATTCTTGGGCGTAAATGAGTACATTGTGATACTGTTCTTAAGAAAGTGTCATAGCAGTTAGTTAGATTTTCCTTGGAACTATAATAGCAAACAATTGTGAATCTTACTTATAAAACTAGAATATATTTTGTATAAAACCACAACACCCCTTTAATTCAATTTTTCTGTGTTCTGTTTAGTAGATAATTCCTATTTCTCCCTCCTACCCATATTGAGGACCCTTATTAATTGCTTGTACAGATAGTCCTCAACATATGACCGTTCATTTAGCGAGTGTCCAAAGTTATGATGGCATTGAAAAAAATTACTTGCACTTAAAGACCGTCACAGCACTCCCCACAATCACATGATTGCAACTTAGGTGCTTGACAACTGAAATGTATTTATGATGGTTGCCGCACTGTAAGTCACATGATTGCCATTTGCGACATTCCTGCATGATTTCCAACCACCAAAGTCAACAGAAAAAGCCGGATTTGCTTAACGAGTGCAGCAAAATTGGGCGTAGTCATATGATGACTCGTTTAACAACTGCATTGCTTAGTGATGGAAGATCTGGTCCTAATTTGGTCATAAATTGAGGACTATCTGTATTCTAGATGCCTTTCGGCATGCAGAAGGAAAGTGTCCTCTACTCATAAAAGAACTTTTTATCCCTTAAACATTGGAGTGTTTCATAAGAGAAAAACAAATCAATCAAAAGATAATCTCCTGGCATAAGAGCTTGTAAAAGCATGATACGTGTTGTAGAATGTACTTATTATCACCGAATATAATCTTACACAAAATTAGCAGAGCAGTGCTAGTATTTACAATTCTACTAATTATCCTTTGATCCAGCCTAGTGATGATCTGTTTTATCTTTGCAATCTTGATTAGCTCCATCTTCGACTTTTAGCAAAAGTAAAGCCATCCTCCTGTTCTAGGAGCTTCCCAAGATTGGATGCAAATTTAAAGCCCAAGGACACCACTGAGAATTCCTTTCTGCTTATCTTTGCTGACCTTTATCGACACTATGAAGAAACTGTTTCTGAAAGTTTGTGGGAGTACTGTCAGTTTTGCAATTGAAGACGGCATTCTTACAGTTTCCATGTACTAATAACAAATATCGTTTTTACTGTTGTCTATTCTTTATCTGTTCATTTGAGGATACTAATGTACTAGGATTGTATTGCATTGTTTTGGTGGAGTGTTACTGAAAATTTTTATTTGGATTTTATGAACACCACCTCAGAATCTAAACAGAAATAGATATATAATATAAATATTCTATCTCGATCACTGCAACTTCATGCCTATTAACTTTTTATATCAACTAGCTAAAAGCATGAAATACAAAATAAGGAATATAATTTTAAAAGGTAAATAGGTATATAAAAATATAGACAAACATCATATGAGATTGTGGTTAAGAAGAATTCTAAAGAAAGCTTTCATGTTCTTTTGTGTCATCTTCACTGGTCCTGGTAATGAATTGACCAACTGAAGTATGCAAATCCGTTAGTGTGCAATCATTGTATGTGAATTTATGCTTATTACTGTTTGTCCTGATTACATCTAATTGTCGACAGGTCACAATCAGAACCGGAGAAGAATCGGGCCTCCATTTGAAGGGAGGCAACTAATAATAAATACAGTCATTTACATTTAAAATTATGTCTGTATTGATAAGCACAACAAAAATTTTCCTACTACAAAAAATACATTAAATCTTTTTTATACACCTGGAACTATCAAAATGTGAGTTTCCTTCTAAATTACAGTTGCCACAATTGAATGCTTGGTGTAAATGTCTTAGCCAAAGCATAATTACCTGTGTAACTTCCCCCCCCCCTGCATTTTTTGTATAACTGTCTACACCTGATTATATTTATTTTATCTTATACCTAGCTCAGTTAGAACTATTTGGCATTCCAATTAATCATAATTACTGGTGCAATACCTCTAAGTAGCTGGAGCTTCCCATGAGGGTGGGGCTGCATAGTTTTGCTGTTGGTGTACTTTCATTGGAAGAGTTACATTCTGTTCCCAGACACACCTTTTGGCCTTGCGTTTAATTAGTGCTTGTCAAAGGACATTTTTTTTGGAGATAAAAATATTGTTCTTTTGTTTTCCTCACCTACCTATTTATAGACTTTGCAGCTTAGTGGGAAAAGTAAAAATGGTAGGAAATGAGAAAGAAAACAAATACGACATGTTTGTTTAAATGTTGTGAATAGTTCAGCTAGTCCTTATTCTTCTTTTTTTCTTTTTTTTTAATGTTCACTAGATGGCAGTATGGATACTGAAAGGAATCTTAAATATAAGAATAGAAAATTGGCTCTCCTTCCAAAACTATCCCAAGTAGATCTCCTAAAACACTGTACTGCTCTGAACTGGGACTGGTGATCTCCAGACCTTTTTCTTAAATAATAGTTTAAAAAAATAAGGTAGAGGGCATATTTAGAGAAAGCCATAAATTAAAAAGTCTGGTTCAAACTCCAAACTGATAAAGCATTCTGTGTCTTTTCTATTGGTAAGAGAAATGCCAACTCCAATCCCTTTTTCTTGCTTGCATTAAAACTGGGAATTAGATCCGTTTAGAATTACTCTTTTATTGAGGTGAGATGGTTAGGAGATCCTTGTCTCTATTTAGCACATAGAAAATAGTTTGGAGAACTGCCAGTCTCCTATTTTTAAGGTTCTGTTTTCACATTTGTTCATTCTGGCACAGGCATGTATTTCTTCCTTTAAGTTTTTCATAGGTTATTTTATCAACTGCCTTACATTTTTAATTTTTATAATGTTTGTTATTGTTTTTATTCAATTGGAATTCTGTTTGCCACCCAGAGTCACTTGTTGAGATGGGCAGCCATACAAATTGAATGAATAAGATGCTTGATCAAAACTGATAAGAACATGATACTTCATTAAAAGCTCCTATGTTGAATGAACATAGTTCAGCAGTCTTTACAAAGGCCTACTAGAAGCAAATGCAAATTCTCCAGAAATCAGGAAAAAAATAAGGAACTCTAATAAGAGTTATTTGAGCTCTTTTAACTAGCTTAACATGGAGAAGATGGAAAGTGTGTTGATATTCAGGGTTCCATTTTATTAACCTTTTAGATAATGTATTAGTTCAGCAGTTTTTGACGTAGTATTAAACCAGTTTATAATTTTGAATGTGTTTTTTTGTGTAGCGTGCAGTTTTGTTATCCTGGTACAGACAATTTCTCTGATCTTACTTTTGAAGTACAGGTAGTCCTTGAGCTAAGAACATTCATTTAGTAACCATTTGAAGTTGCTGAAAAAAAGGATAAATTTTGGTTGTTAAGTGAATTACCAGCAGGATTGTAATAAGTCACTGGGCAACAGGCTCACATTTATGAAAGTTGCAATGTTCTGCAGTCACGTGATTGCCCTTTGTAACCTTCCCAGCCAGCGTCTGACAAGCAAAGTCAATGGGGATGTCAACAAGAGATAAGTCGTGGTCACATATTATCTCGCTTAATGAATGCTGGTAACCTCTCTTAACAACCATAGCAAAAAGGTTGCAAAATTGGATGCTCTCATGTTGATGTCCTACATAATGAGCAGATTGATGAATTTTCTGGTCCTGTTATTGTAAGTCAAGGACTATCTGTAGGCAAGTGGTCCCATCTCCATAATTGGATCCCTTTCTATCTACTCATTCTTAGACAGAGATTGTATATATAAAGTCTTAGAAGTATAGTACTTTGGATATTGAATTAAGTCCTTTTCGATGGCAAAGTCTTCAGACAACGGAGTTATAGTTTGGTTTTTTTTTATTGCTGCCTGGAGACAATGACAAGAGAAGTCAATTTTGTTTCACATAATAAGTCATGACCTGAAAAGATATTCAGACCTGTCCTTAAAAATAGGTTTTGACATCTCTTCCATCGCTCAAAGGTGTTGCTTAAAAGCTTTAGCTTTATTTTAAAAAAAGATTAATTTGAACCAACATTCCTGATGAATCATTAGTTCTCATATTCAGCAGTGTTCATAGAATGTGGCTCCTTTAATCAGAATGACAAAAACAGCATCACTGGCTTTTGGAAATATATGTGACATAGTGATGCTCATACAAAATGGATGGGGTTTGTGTTGCAACACTGCTTTTGTTGGTCTGATTTCCCTTGTCCCCTTTTCCCAGATACTGCTGCTGACAATTGCCTATCAGTTGATCATTTAGAAATGAGAAGACATAATAGAACTGCAGGAAGTAACTTTGGCTGGAGTAAATGTTAAAGGCCTTAAAAATCTAATTCTTAAATGTGGAAGATTGACCACATCCCAAATCCCTTCTTAAACTTTTTAAAAATTGACCTCCCAAAATTAGTGCCAAGGAAAAATAAACTCGTGACATTTTTGCCATTTCAGGTGCAGCCTGAATTTTTCCTGCATGCTACTGCATGTTCACCTGAAAAAATTGAGACTGCCAAGAAAACCTCTTTCAGAATAGCTTGTCAGTCAATCAAGATTTAAAAAAACATATATTCCAAACTAAAGAAACTTAAAAGATGTTTTTCAATTTGTACTTAATTAATTACAGTATTATGGAGCTTTCCAAAAAGGGAAGTGGAGTATTAAGAAAGAAGCTTGTAGAAGGCAAATCTTTTAAAAGAAAGTGGCTTGGATTAGAAATAATTTTACTATTTTTAATACATTAGTTTGTGCATGTTTTTGAATCAAAATTGGAGCATGTATCCATTGCTTATGAAAATGCCTTCAATTCTGCTTATTTCCCTTGCTCAAATCTGTTGAATTTCCCTCGATTCAGTGGAATAGAATTAAAATGACTCTAAACATAGAAGCTGCATGCATGAATAATTAGATTGGAGCTGTTGCAGTAATTTTTCACCTATAATCAGAATTTGGATCTTAATTAAAGCTACCACTAAAGTCAAATATATATCTTACCTTTGGAAAAGGAAAAGAATGTGGAACAGAACAATCTACAAACAAGTTGTAGATCTTCCGGCTTTATATTTTAACAATTCTGATACTGCTAACCCCAGTGACTGTAAGACTCATTCTTAGATAAGAAGATGCCATCAACTTCTTTACTGACTTAAAAAGAATCCCTTTTCTTATTCTCATTCTCATTCTCATTCTCTCTCTCCCTCTCCCTCTCCCTTCCTCCCTCTCTCTTTATACTTTTATTAGAGTTTACAAATACAAAGATAATAGGCTAACACAAACTAAGAAAAATATAAAAAGAAAAAGGGAAGTTCAAAGAGATAGAAAAAAGAAAACATAAGGAAAAAAGATACCCATTTTATCAATCTTGCTGGAATAAAAGTTTAATTGGGAATAAAAAGGAGTGAATAGGAATGATGGGAAATGAAATTGCTTTTTTGCAAAAAGGTGGCATCATCTCTGGTTTCCCATTGGCTGACCTCAAAATTCTATGGATACATCTATACAAGTCACCCACATTTAAGCTGATTTTAAAAGCAACTCTAGAGCTTCACTCATTGCAAATCAATTAGCATTCTGGAATTTATTTGGTGAAGAGTCTTATTCTTTAGCTCGATTTTGTAGCCAAATGCGTTTAGACATGTTTGCTGCAACACAGAAGCAAGTATCACCACAATATTTGGAAATACGGTACTTAAAGTAACAAGATGTGGGGTATGGGGAGACCTAACCCTAAACAGCTGGATTTGACTGGGTCCTCATTTATGTTTGCTGAAAAAGAAAAATAATTTCCTCAGCCAGCTGCTTATCAACTGGCAGGTGTTGGGTGTTTGCATTTTCAGTGTTAAGCCACAGGAAACTGGAGTGTTTCTTCATCCGGAATCTGCTTGGTATTAAATGTAGTCTCTGAAAGAGATTCCTTTTGCATTAGCATTTGACATTAACATTTTCATGTTTCCATGCTGCTTTGGGGGAGAATGGTGCCTTGATGATTTTATTTGTATTTCTTTACACAAAATGAGTTACATGGATATTTTGGTGTTAGATATAATTTCATTTCAGGAGAATACTTTTGATGCCTACTGAGCTGTTAATTTCTTCCAGGTTATTTGCAGTGGCTAGTGCAATGCAAAAGAAATATGAGTATGTGAACACAGTTTATTACTCAATCAGAAAAAGGGATGTTTCTGTTGAACTATATACACCTGCCTTGTGCAATTGATTGATGGTGATTTTGTCAGTGCCATTGGTGTTCAGGTGATTCTCCAGATGTTTTGGGATTGCACGCAAGGTGCCTATTACTCTTGGGGTTTTCTTTGCTTTCTTCTGCCATGTTAGTTTTACATCTATTTGCAAGTCTTCATATTTTCTGATTTTCTCCAGTTACTATGGTTCATTGCACAGCCAGCCAGATGTTTAGGTTGGATTTGGCATTTTTATCCACCTGCCGAGTCAGAGGTATATTATTTATTTGAATATATTGCTGCCCAACTGTGCAAGTGTTTACCATGCTCCCATGAGCAATAGTATGGTGAACCCCACACTAATAGCACTCTCTACCCAGTTTTTCAGTTTTGACTGGGAAGTTTTAAAAGACATTACATTTTCTTCAATAAAAAAGTCTTTTAAAAAGATTTTCTAATTCAACCCAGGAAGGATAGAGATTGAGCAAATGGACTATTAAAGCAGGCCTTAAAAGTAGCTTCATGAATACCCCATCAGTAAAATCTCTTGAAATTCAGTTGATGGTCATGTTTATAATATTTCAGTGTCTTTGAAATTTATAATTTAAGTTTGCACAATTTTCTGAGAGAAGTTTTTAAAAAACTTTTTTAAAAAGACATCAATTAGATTTTTCTCTGAAAAAAAAGTCAGATCTTTACTACTCTCAGAAGAACAACAAAGGTTGGCCTGGTTACAAATGATTTAATGATAATCTCATCAAGACTGGAAAAAACAAATCCTGTATTAAGGCAAGAAAAAAATGTATTCTATCCTGCAAACATGTCTATGAAGTCAACAGGAACTGAGCTTGACTTGAAGGACAGTTTAAATTTTAAACATTTTCAATATTTTAAAAATATTATTCTACTCTGAAAAGTCATGGAGCTTTGCATTAAATTGTGTTACTTATAATGTAGATCAGTGGTGGCGAACCTATGGCAGGGTGCCAGAGGCATCACTCGGACCCCTCTCTGTGGGCACACGTGCCGTTGCCCCAGCCTTGCCTCCCCCAGCGACCCCCTCCTCTCCAGCAGCCCCCCTGAAGGAGAGTCGGCCCTGAGCATGGCCCACGCGGAACAGCGCAGCCAAGGACATGGCAGCCAGGCAGCATAGACCAGACTCTGCCCTCACACCCCATCGTGCACAGTTGATGCTGCAGGGTGCGGGCAGAGGGCATGACCGCCATAGCGCTGCTGGGCTGCCTGGGCGATCTACGGCGAGCCCTGGAGGTGGTGAGTGGCCCTGCGGGCAGGTGGGGTGGGGGATGGGGGGGCAGGGCGGAGGGGCAGGGGGTGGAGCGGGGACAGGGCCAGTTTTTGGGCACTCGGTCTCTAAAAGGTTCGCCATCACTGATGTAGATTGTCAGCAAGTTTAATGTTATCTTTTTTTATTCTACTCCAACAAATCATTATATTGTAATTCTAGAATGGGCTTTCAGTGGGTTGAAGTATGTAAACCATCCTCCAGTGCACCAATTCCTCAAGAGACTCCCAGTGACAGATCAGTTGAGCCTCTAAAGGCTTTGTTTAGATCTAAAAGATTGCTGTTATGGTAGTCTGGTTTGTAAGTCAAATGAACAGCAGAAATCTCGGAGAAAGTTTTTTTTTTCTTTGAAACAAATGCCCTAGAAAATCCTTTCCTGAACGGTGAGGATCTTCCAGAAATAGGCAGAATAAGATGTGGCGGGCTTCAGAAAGAGAGTGAATTGTTGAAAAGTGACAAAAGCTATATTTAGTATTTTACCAATCGGTTTAACAATGCAGACTCCATTAACATTGCTGCAGACTCCATTCTGGAAGACTCCAAAGCAGGGGTCCCCAACCTGTGGGCCGTGGCCCACTACCGGGTTGCGCCTATTGGCCACTGGGTCGCGTGAGTGGCTGGCCGGTGTGCGCATTTGTGCATGTGCGCATAGCTTCACTCACGGTCCTATGTGTGCAACAGGTGTTTGCGTGCCTGCATGCATGCATGCATGCGTTTACCCCTCCCACAAAACCATCCCTTCTTTCCCCCCTCTCCCCCCCTCTGGCCCGCCAACCCCGAAAGGTTGGGGAATTCTGCTCCAAAGGCCCCAAGAGAATCTTCTCTTAAATAAATTAACATAATTTCTGTAATCATTTGTTGACTTAGTTCATGCCTCTAATAAAAATCTTTTTTTCCGCAACTTTAAATGTGAAAGAAAATATTAAATAAACAAAATGAGATTAAAACTTAACATAAACTTATTCTGAATAGGAAATGAAAGCATCTGTTCATCAGCTTGCTTGTCCTTCTTGTTCAAATATACCAACTTCCTGGGATGTTCCCTTGGTGTTCCATTATTAGGTAGAGTCTTGAACTCTTTCAACTTTTGTTGGGTTAGAAGTACCTTAGGTGTGGTGACATCTGAAGCCATATCCTCCCTTGGGTGGGTACTGTACTTTTTGATTTCTACAACTGGTTTAGACATCATCTTCAGCAAGTCATTTGACGTGTCTACATCTCTGGCATCCATTTTAGGAACTTTGTTTTCTGTATAGCAAAGACAGAATGTGGTTGCCAAGGTGCCTTAAAGGGCATAAAAATTTTGGGTGCAAGTTCACAGAACTCTTTGGCTGATAACATTGTGTTCAATAGAGTATGAAAAGACATTCAGAGTTTTAACATTAACTATCATATCCACACATACAGTATATTAATAATAAAGTGAAAAAGCCTATAACTTTCAAGCCTGCTTCTGATGGACATCAGTGTCCCCACATTAAATGTCCTTGGCCCATTAATCTCCATGCCCCACCTGATTTCATTTTGATTCAGTATGGATTTTAAATATAGACAGGTTTAAATGTTGTAGACTGCCAAGAGTAATTTTTCATTCAGTAAAATATAAACACAATAAACAAACGTTATTTCTCAGAAAGCTTCTAAAATGTAATGTAATGTAATGTAATACACTCCAGGAGTATTACATGGGTTTAGGAAAAAAGACAGAGATAAACTAACATCTTTCCAAGCCTAGGTTTACTAGATCTAGCAATAAAAATTCAGTTACTACTAGAAGGCAGTAGAAATATATAAGATTCTCTCTGCTGCTATCTAGTGGTTGCCCAATTTTTTGCAGCCCAGATCAGGTAGCCCTAAAGTTTTCTTTAAAACTTTAATGCAACTAACTCTAAGAAATATGACTGGAGGGATGATGGATGTTCTTACTGGCAGCATAACAGAGTGATTCAGTTGCCATGTACTTTCTGCCAATTGCACACTGTTTATCACAACCCTATTAACTTTTCAAGGAAAACCAATTAGGGAGTAGCAAGGCAACTGTTAAATCATCAACTGAGCAATCAGTTAACTTTATTCATGAAAGTGCATATAAGAATTCTCCACTAGCCTGATTGTCTAATGCAGGAGTGGCAACCTTGGCTCTTTTATGACTCATGAACTTTAACTCCCAGAATTCCTGAGTCAGCCATGCTGGCTCAGGAATTCTGGGAGTTGAAGTCCACGAGTCATAAAAGAGCCAAGGTTGCCTACCCCTGGTCTAATGTAAGCAAAGTATATGAAAAAGGCTTCAAAGGCAGAACATGAATTCAGAGAATTGTACAATAGTGGATAGTTGAATTTAATACTACAGTTTTGGATTCTTCATTGATTAAAAGATTAGGTGGCATCAATTTTGTGTTGACTCTTAGTGACCACATAGACTCTGGGATGACCTGTTCCTAGCTAAATAAAATGTAGACATTCAATAGAGTCCTGTATTCATCGATATTTATGTGTTAGTTATAGGTAGTCCTCGACTTACAACCACAATTGAGCCCAAAATTTATGTTGCTAAATGAGACAGTTAAGTAAATTTTGTTCCATTTTATGATCTTGCCACAATTGTTAAGTGAATCACTGCAGTTGTTAATTTAGTAGCATGGTTGATAAGTGAATCTGGCTTCCCCATTGACTTTGCTTGTCAGTAGGTCGCAAAAGGTGATTGCATGACTCTGGGACACTGCAACGGTCATAAATATGAGTCAATTTCCAAGCATCTGAATTTTGTTCACGTAACCATGGGGATGTTGCAATAGTCGTACTTTGAAAAATGGTCATAAGCCACTTTTTCAGTGCCGTTGTAACTTTGAACGTTATTAAATGGACTGTTGTAAGTTGAGGATTACCTGTCTAGATAGGCAAAATAGAAAAATAAAAATAAAGTGTCTTTTACTAGATGTTATGCAATTTAGTTGGGGAAGCCCTGATAGCTGTTCAGGGAAGGAACACTAGGGCCTCAGCAATTATTTTGGAAATGTGATAATTGGCACGGATGTGGCTAATCCTCTTCTTTGTGACCTGTGCCTATACTTTAAAACAGATGCTGGCTGGGATTTGACTAAAGAAGGAGCATGGAATGGAATTGTTCAGAAATGTCCAACCTTGGCAACTTTAAGACTTGTGGACTTCAACTGGCTGAGGAATTCTGGGAGTTGAAATCCACAAGTCTTAAATCTGCCAAGATTGGACACCCCTGGAGTAATTTTTCTTAGATTTTAAAATTTCAGGCTAGGTGGCTTAGACTGTGGGACAAAGGTCAAAGTTGTGGAAGACGATCACCAGAATAAAGAGGGATGGGGTGGTGATAGTCAGATTTCCAAAGTGAAGCTGATGTTGATGACATGATAAAGAAATATTTCCTGACTTCAATTTTCTGTACCTCATGAAAATACAGTAACCAATAGCTTCTCCCAAAATGATAGCATTGAGTGATACCTAGAGAAGATGGTTGGAAAATATCTTAGTGCACGTGGTGGTCTATAAAGCTCTAACACTGAAATCTCTGATTATACATTCATGTATAAAAAGGTGAGATTTGATTTCTATGTGTTTGCCATAGCATTGAAAGATTTTACCCATTGGCTTTATCTCCCTCTACCGTGATCCCTCTACAAGTTCAGCTAAAAATAGTGATATTTATGTGTGTCCAATTCTGCACGTTCTCCACGTGTCCTTGGGGATTTGTTTCTGCAGCAAGAGAGACTGCCTACGTGTATGTGTGTGTCAGCAGAATTGTAGATGATGGGATAGAAAAAGCCTATTTGATGAGATCTATCTTTTCCTCTGTTTGAACAACTCTGAGAAGAGAGTGGAAGAACAGGCTGTGCAGAACTGATGACCTTACACACACTTCATTCTAGCTGGTAACTGATATCCAAGAACGAAGACAATAAATGTTAGAGCTAGCTTGATAAACAATTTCTCTGGGAGGGGTCCTTGGCTGTTAGAAGGCTGGTATTTTTGAGGTACAATTTTGGCAAATAACGTGGAAATAATTGCCATGGAGTTGCAATGTACTAAAAGCTTGAGTTCTGCCCGCTGCTGGTAAACAGTGTAGCATAGGCTCCATTATTCCTTATACAATTTTAAGGGAACATGATACATGATCTCGTCTCTGAATTGTGAGTAAGCATTTGAACTGCTGGTGACTAGTTGCAAATCAGCTTTAACCCAGAACTAGGCAAGTGCTCTCTTTTTGATATAGTATTTTGACTGACAAAGGAGAATCCAAGCCAAAGAGGTGAGAAATTGGATAGCTATAATGTATTATTTAAGAAGATTTGATATGTGCTGTTTTTCAATTTAAAAAATAAAAAATAATATAATTAAATATCTTGTTATTAAAAATAAAAACTGGATTAAAATTATGAAACTATGGAATTATGTAAAATAAAAAATTAATTCAGGGACAGCTGAAAGTAACCCCACATGATTGGAGTCATATTTATAAATAAATCTTAGAAGTGTAGATGTTATTTAATATAAACTTTTTCAGTTCATTATGTAACTGCAATTACTAGAAGCCTCAATTCCAGCAACATTGTAATTGTATATTTGGTTATTTATTTAGATTCATTTTTAATGCCGATTTTTCTAGGGAATAATGAACTACACAATTAAAATTAAGAGTTGGTAAGCAAACACGTATCAATTTATTTGCAACATAATATGCATGCTAAATCTTTAATCGTATTTTAAGATTAAGATCCTAAAATGATCTAAGTTGGAATGGTAAATATGGGTTAGAAATTTTTGGGATGACTGCCATTTGTATATTTCTTTCTTGATGTCCATTTGAACAACAATGTTTCTGTTGGGGTGTGCTTGTCTCCAAATAGTTCTAAACTTTCTTTAACAAATCTTATAAATCCATTGCATTTTCAAAAAAGTGTAAAGAAGAATGCTAGGTTGTATAAATAAGCAGCTGCAGAATCTTGCAGGACTGTTGTTTTTAACATTGTGCTGATGCTATGGGCATAAACTACAGCTTTAGAGTTTGCTGAAGTGCTAGTTTCCTATTTTGATTATGGAATGATAGCGCATTGTGCTAGATGCATTGGACATTGCTCTTAGATAAAGTGCATGCTAGGTGTAAAAATGGTTGGCTTTGAACTTGGCAAAAGTTAAAATTGTCTGTTTAAATGATGCTCTTTTGAGAAGATACAGTTTTTGCATTTCATTGCTTTCTAAGTAATTTCTCAGAATGACAGAAGCATGGAGTGAGGGATAGCTTTAATTTTAACAGCACTGGTGTTTTTCAGTACAATTTTTTTTGCATAAGGTGAATGAATTCTGAGGCTCCTATGACAGTACCAAATGCATTTCGTATAATGGTTAAGGTGTTGGCCTAGAAACCAGGAGACTATGAGTTCTAGTCCTTAAGCATGAAAGCCAGCTGGCTGATTTGGGGCCAGTTACTCCCTCTCCCAACACACTTCATAGGGTTGCTGTTGTAGAAAAAATAGCAGGAGGAAAAAGTATTAGGTATATTTGCTGCCTTGAGTTAGAAAGGCAAGATAAAAATCTGATAAATAAATTGGTAGGTAAGTTGTTAGGTGGCTTGCTTCAGTTATCATAATAACTTTCAAATATACTTACAGAAATTTGAACACTTTCTCAGTAATTATATTTTGATTAGTTAATTGCTGTATTTCTCTTCTTGTAGCAATATCCCTAACACCTATACAACCTCAAACCTGTTCCATTGTGATGGCAGCAGATAAGGAACCTGGTAAAACCCGGTTTTAAATTAATGACCATGATCTAGAGAACAGATTTCCTGACATTTTGTTGGCAATTGTGATTGGCATTTTCAGAGGGAAAGCGGTCTGCTATGTAGACCACAAGGCAACTTTATACACCTGCATAAAAAGCCTGTTGAGATCCACACACATCCTAATAACTTCAACAAGAAAGAAGAAAATCAACAAAACCTGGTTACCTGCTTGTGCCACACCAAGATCCCGCCCCAAAGCAGGACCAACCAGGAATCGGCTTTCCAAAAGTAGCCAAATCAGAAACGTGCCTGGACAAGGACCCCCCAATCAGTCCTTGTCCAGGCAACCAGTCCTAAAACCCAACACTGCTCAGACTAACCAAACAGAACCCAGCACAAACCAAGAAACAGTCAGGAATTAACACTAAAAATGGCCAATCAGAAACTGGCATGAACAGCCGATCAATCCTAAATCAACATAATCAAACAACCAATCAGTATTGGACACAAAGAACCAATCAGAAACAATCCCTCACCAGCCTGCACCAATGAGAAATCAGCTCAGCTAAAGGCCAATCAGAAATCAGGACATCTGGCTATAAAGACAGTTGCCTATGGTCTACATAGCAAACCATTTTGTCTCTGTAGATGCCAGCTACAGTTGTCAGTAAAACATCAGGAAATCTGTTCTCTAGACCAAAGGTCCCCAACTTTTTGCGCACCAGGGACCGGTTCCGTGGAGAGAGGTTTTTTCACGGACCGGAGGGTGCGTGGTAACAACTGTGTTACTAACTTAACAGCTGCAGTGATTTACTTAACATTGTGGCAAGAAAGGTCGTAAAATGGGCAAAACTCACTTAATTTACTTGCCTAGCAATGGAAACTTTGGGCTTAATTGTGTCTGTAAGTCGAGGACTACCTATATTTTATAACAGGGGTGTCAAACTGCCGGCCTGCAGGCCGGATGCATCATAGCAAAACCGTGCCCACCCCATTGCTGGCAATGGAAAAAAAAGTCCCGATACATCGCGACACGTCACGTGGCATCGTGAGTTTTACACCCCTGTTTTATAAGAATGGTTTTCAGACAAAGCTTGATAAACAGGAAAAATCATTTCGTGTAATAATTTACCTGAGAATAAAAACACATCTTCATTTACTGACTTGATTAAAAATAAATGTATTTAAATGTTTTTATATTTAATAAATGTAGAAAGTAGTAGTATATCCTGATTTGGCAAGTTTGCTGCCAATCTATGTTGCCAGTAGTAATCTTCTGATTTTATCTTGTCCAGCGTCTCCATGCAATTAAATCTGACCTTTGGAAGTGAAGTTTGGTGAGGCATGAGTATCTATTATAGTTTGGAATGTACACAAATATATGGAACATGCCTGAAATAGTATATTTGCTAATATCAGCATAGAACTTGAGCCTTGGTTTCAAATAGTTTTCATGAATGTAATTTGCTGCAGCTTAAACTATGCCTTTTACCCATGTAGGGACTGACATTGATTTGACTCTATTTTATTGTCATGTTCAGGAACAAATTTTGCTTTTGATATGTAAAAAATGATGCCAGCTAGCAGCCTAAGTAACATGTACAATATCATGGGGTTCTTGAGACCCATGGTGTCAACCCTGAGCTACAAATATTCTGTTGTGTTCAATATCAAACATCAAAATCAGTTCTAAAGACCTGCAAAGTTGTGAATGTTTTTCAACTTTGAATCAGCCTCTTCAAAAGGTTGCCTTAATATGGATAATTCTTTCCATGGGAAGAATCAACAGAACCTCCACCATTTAGGCAAGAAAATGTAGTTTGGTTGATTTCCCGAAATCTTATTTTACTTCAAAAACCTGGGTAAAATTTATCCAAGCCTGTCTGGTGACAAATCTTACTTAGCATTGTTTTGTTTCTGCTGTCTCCTCAATTCAGTCTCAGTGATAGCGGCTGATACAGAAAAAGAATCCTGTTTGATTTTACACAGCTATTTCTTCCATTCACAACTAGAAGTCTTCCTCATTCAGGATTTTTGACCTTCTTTGTTTACTTAGACAATCCCTCTCAGCCTAGGCAAGAAATAAAATTAACAGTGTCTCTGGCACTTCAGCAGCCATTCAGCTCCTTGGCTACTTATTCTGTCCACTAGCTTCTTTTCATCCTGATTTTCCCAGAGTCCCTTTAAATGTTTTGGTGCCATCTTGGCCACCTTGCTTGTGAAGCTTGGCATCAGATTTGTCATCAAGCAACCGGGTGTCCTCAACTCCTATTGCTCCATTTAATTCATGCAACCTTCAGATAGGAGATTTGGGGTGTCAGTGAAAATACAATTGCATGCATATCACACCGAATTTCTGTTTTCACAGACACAGCAAATGTTGATTTCCAAATGTGGTAGAAATATATTGGTTTCTTAAAACAGTATTTTCATATTTTGTATAGTCTAAAAGTTTATCTTCCTTGTATAGAAAACTCAAACCTGGGATGGGGGAATAATAAAATTGTTAATCAACTGATGACGTACTTTCAGGTACTTGTTTATAATCCATTCTAATTAATAATTTTAGGCATCTCATTTTGAGAGCACCTTTTTAAATAGAACATTCAAGATAGTATTTTTAGAATATAATTGGTTATATATAATATTTTGTAATTACATATTGTCTGCAAGTAATAATTACCTATTGTTTATTTTAAGAATCTTTTGAAGAATTACGTTTCCTGTAAAATGATGGTCTTTGGAGAACATTGTTGTGATCTGGAATATTGCAATTCAAGTGTAGATACCTATACTGTCCTTAGATGTAAGTCCATTCCACATTAAAATACGAAATACTGATTATCTCTATCCAATTACACAGGGTTAAAATAGAAGCTGATTCAAAAGAGTATTTGATCAATTTAGGAAGTTTTTTCTAGTCATTGATCAAATAGATATTATTATTATATTATTATATTATTAAACGCTTTTTCCTGAAGCATTTTTATTAATTTACTTATATTTTTATTCAATTTGCAAGTCAGTTCATATCAACAAGTGACTCTGGGCTGCTAACAAAATTAAAAATAATATAAAAACAATTACAGTAATAAAAATTATCATACATAGTAGCCAATAATAAATGTTAATAAATGTTAACACATATGTAACAAATATAATGAATATACAAGGTGTTGCTTAGCATGCATAATAGTATAGGAATAAATTAAATCAAATCAAATGAAAATACATTAGGGAGACAACTAGATAGCCTCCATGTACTTTAGACTACAACTCCCATAGCCTCTTGGCATTAATTACCCTGGCTGGAACCTAGGAAACTTCCCACTTGTGTCCATTGATTGATTGATTGATTGCATAGTATATGAATATACTAAGCATGTAGCTTTCAGGTAAGGAGCTAACAAGTTTGTTATTTATATCCTCTACATTTGTTTCCCATAGAATGAGTATGTGTAGGAGAGGGAGCAAAGCCAGCATCTGATCATTACTAAATCTGACCACCTCATCATACTTCAGCTATGCAGTTGCTGTCTGGATTGCAAGTTGATCTTGGAGATAAGACGAAGAATGTCATAGCTGTTAACTTTATTTTTACTGCAAACAGGGTTTAAAGCATAGAGATCTTGTTCTACAACATCTGCATTTTGTAAAGCAAATCTGATAAAGAGTTAGGCCACTCCCAGTTAGATGGCTCTTAGAACTACCAGTTCAACCTCTTTGGGTGCAAGCTATAATTGAAATTACAAATAACAGCACCTTTCGGTTTATAGCTCCTGGAATCACACCACAATAATAGGCATGATTTAGCTGTGGAGGACGAGGATGCACAAGTTCCAGTTCCCTTGAGCAGGTATTTGATGCTCAGCACTTTTTAAATAGCACCCACTGTAATGATCCTTGTTTTAGTGCAGAAGTGTCAAACTGGCGATCTGCGGGCCAGATGCGTCATGTCCAGGCCACGCCCACCCCAGCTCCGCAAAGGCAAAAAAGTCGTGATACGGCACGATAAGTCACGTGATGCGATCGAGTTTGACACCCGTGTTTTAGTGGATGCTCACCCTGTTTATTCTTAATTGCTCATTAAGAGCCAAAATGCTTTTCAAGTTAAAATGTTTTGTTAGTAAAAGTGACATCATGCTGTAACACTATAATGCTTTAGTAATTCAATTTTTCCTACAAAATGTTTTAATACTAGGATACACAAACACTAATTAAAAACTAATGTTTTTAAAGGTAATGATAAATAATTACCATTTAGTAATGACAAGATTTAAAATGTTCAAGAAGCATTTTAAAGTGTAAAGCATACTTATCCTTTTTTCTGGCAAAACATTTTAGCAATGATTAGAAAATGGAGCAAGGCAGTCATCCCCCAACTAATCTTCTACAGATATGTAGTACTACATCTGTCATAATTCCCAGAAGAAATTATGGAAAGGGAAACCCAATATCTATGAAATCTTAACAATTTGCAGAAGTCTGAATTAAAGGCTGATGAAAAAAATTACATCCAAATTGTCAAAGTGTTTTGTGAATGTACAGGATTTGGTGCAAGACTCAAGGCAAAACATCTCTTGTGCATTGTTTTTCTCTGTTATTAAGCTATCAAACACTATTTACTTTCAGTAATTGTCGCTTTTCTTAGCAAGTTATATGTATGTACCACTAGATTCCATTCTCTGCTTGGCTGATAACCTGCCACAATTTGATTTTTAGAATGACTTGGAAAAGTCCTACTGGGACATAATATTTTTTATTTATTTGTATTTTTCCTTTATTGTTTGTACAAATAACTCAAGACATTGAACATATCCAACACACCTTCCTCCTCCTCTTTCCCACAACAACCCTGTGAGGTGGGTTGGGTGGAGAGAGAATGACTAGCCCAAAGTCCCCCAGCTGGTTTTCATGTCTAACGTGGAACTAGAACTCACGGTATCCTGCTTTCTAGTCTGGTGAGCATTCTTTTTTTTTCCTTTTTTTCCCCCAGCCTGGCAGCAGCCTTTTTAGCTGGTGGGACATGATCTTTTCTCTCTTCTGCCTCCCCCATAGTTCTTTGTGCTGGAGGGCTTTGGCCACAGTGGCCCCTAATTTTTCAGTGGAACTTCAGATCCCATATTCAGAAACACTTCAAGAGTCTTGCCTGGGCAGTCATCAAACGGCAATTGCTTCAGTTGTTGCTATGTAGTGGGATTCAGAAAGCATGCATTTTCTGTGGCTGCCCCATCCCTATGGAACACCCTTCCTCTTGAGTCTGAAATGTCTTGAAGAGCTTGATTTTCGACCAAGTACTGGGGTAGGGTGAAGTTGGAGTTTGTGTTGTGAGTATTGTTAAGTTGCATCAAGGGAATTTGGGTGTGGTGCCAGATATTATTTTACTGAGCTTTTTTTTGTTTTTCATTCTTTGTATGTTGTTTTTATATTGTGTTTGTGAGCCATCCAGAGTTCTGCTTTTGAAATGGGTAACCATATAAGTATTTTAAATAATCCGCTCTTCATTAGTGCAACACTGTCACGTCTGTCAGAATCACGAGGCAACCCTGCTGTCTACTAAAACCAACCACAAGGCATCTTCAGTGACAAGTATTGCCTAAGTCTATCTTAGATTGCTAGCCTATATATCTCCTTCCAGTTCTTCAGGTTTCCTTTCCAGGAAGACCTTTGTTTTTAAGCCTCCACCTTATTTTGTGAGCTGAGCAATCATCCCTCGCTTTCTTTTGTGGGAAACAGCTTCTTATGAGAAATTAAGAAATCTCTCATACTTGAGGCTCTGCCTATCAGTTAAACTTTTTTTTTTTTTGAGTGCTTGTGTAGACAGATCTGTAAGACATTGCTCCTTCAGGCTCAAATATTATAGGAAATAATAATGGGGGTGAGCATGGTTTGTGTGTCCCATCTTCAATATCTGCATGCATTTCTTCGCCCTCCTTTTAAAAGAGAGAAAGGTGGCAGAAAAGGTACATTATCAATATCACTGAAGATGACGGATTCTTTTATTTTTTGTAAAACTAGTCAAGACTGTCTAACAAAACAAAACCTATGAAATGTTTTCAAAACGGGGTCTGTAGAATTTTTTTTTTATTCTGGTGTATTTACAGTTGACTGATGTTAAGAGTTCATTATCTGCCTGATTTCTGATGGTTTTAGATGATTTGCCCTTTATTTTTTGAATGTAAGACTTATGTATCAGACTAGGACAAGACCTGAATTCCAAGTTGATTCAGGATAAACAGACCAGCAAGTAAATAAGGATATGGATGTAAACAAATTTGTCCTGTCCTAAATTGCAAAGTTATCATCTAAATTTGAGCTCCTAATGGCAACAATGAGACAGACGTGACAAAAATGGGGAGAATACGTTTCCACTCGTCAAAAATATTGTGATGATAAGAGTGAAATTGAATCCAGTTATTAACAGATTTGTCCTCAACTCAGAGCGACTGCCATTGATCACCCCCATAACTTCCTAGTCAGAACATATGGTGCCCAGCATTCTGGAAATGGTGTATAGAAGTTGGAAAAGAGATTCTTATTTTAAGAATCTCTACTTACTACTTACTACAAAATTGGTCACCATTTTTCTAACCCTTAGATGAGAAAAAAAATGTGACTTCTTTCCATCTTTGACAAACATCCCTTCGGATGTAGATGGACCATCCTTTTCTTTGCCACCGCCCTTCCTTTTCCATAATGTTCCCTCAATCTGTGAGGCTCAAATGACAATTGATGTTTCTTATAACCATCTTGCTGCAAATTTCATCACATTCTTACTCAAGAATGTAGCACACTTAAGGAAGTACTCAAAAGAATAGATACTTGGAAAAAAAAAATTGAAAGGAGAAGGACTTGAAAATTCCTGTCCCCCATTTTATTTTATTTTATTTTTTAAAATACTTTTATTGAATACAAAGTTAAAAAAAAACATTGAACGTGGTGTATCATCATTGACATACATCTTTGTCTAATCATTCCTTACTTTACATATAAGAGTAAATATTACATATGCAATAATACATTTCTAGTCCTCTATTTATATCCTTTCTATCGACTTCCTTCTTATTTCCCTCCATTTGTAAAATTTATTCCATATTAGGTAATATTCTGTTTCCTTCTCATTTTTTAATTCTTTAGTCATCTTATCCATTTCAGCGCAATATAAAAGTTTCCTTATTAGCGCGTTCCCACTAGGCACTTCAGTTGCTTTCCAAATTTGGGCAAACAAGATTCTTGCCGCCGTTATCACATGTATAATTAAATATATATCGTCTTTATTTATGTTTTTTCCTATTATCCCTAATAATAACATCTCTGGTTTATATTGAATTTTCTGACCCGTCATTTCTATTATCCATTTCCAGACCCTAAGCCAATAAACCTGTGCTTCTTTACAAACCCACCAAACGTGAAAGAATGGGCTTCTGGACGTTGATGGAACTAATATTTTTGAGATTTTTAAGGTTACTTTGGTATGAGTCAACACTAGATTTAAATTGTGGATTTGATTATGATTTGGAATGGCAATAAGAAAAATTGGAAAATTTATAATTAGTTAGTTTGAGATTGAGACTGGTGAAATATTATTGATATTTTTATTTATAAGAATTGAATGGTAATTAGTGAGGTATTAAATGGATTAAATTGAAACAATTGAGGAATCTTTTAGGGACGTGGACTGATCTATGAAAATATTGGATAGAATATATGAAATAGAATATAGTTGAGAAATATTAAGATATAATAGTTATATTACTTGTTTATGATAGAAATAATTATTGTCCTATTATTATTATTATAATGTTATTATTACTATGTCTAATGCAATAGTTTTAAAATATATAAATTCATGTTTATTTACATAATATGTATGTGAATAGAATAAGAGATATAATTTGATTGAAAGCATAAATTGAAATTGGAATAATAGATAGAGGTGAGAAACAATTTATATTTTAGGAATGCTCGAATTGTATACCATAAGAGGGAACTTTTAAAGTAGTAGTTTAAATTGTATATGTATGATTGTATTTTTTGTTGTGTTCTATGGAGTGCCCTATCTCCACGATGTGTTATAAGCACTTGGCCGTAAAACAAATAAAAACTAATAAAACTTGAAGATCAAAAAAAAAAGAAAGAATGTACCCTTTTCCTTTTTACACTTCCAACAATTCTTGTCTTTGCTTTAGATGGCCTTCCTCTGACAGAATATCTTTATATGTAATAACCTTATCTTGCCTGTATACATTGGGGTATGTAACTACTTCTAATGGTGAGAGCCAACCTGGAACTTCTATATAGTGTTGGCTTTTAACTATATTCCAACTTTTTATGAGTTCTTGCCGAACTTTATGCCTCAAAAAATATTGATGGTTCCTACTTTTCCCTGTCCATAAATGAGCATGCCAGCCCTGCTGGAGATCATGCCCCTCTAGATATAAACATTTTTTGTTTTCCAGGGTGATCCAATCCCTAATCCATGTCAAGGCTGCTGCTCGATAATACAGCTCCCAATCCGGAAAGCCTAATCCCCCTCTCTCTTTGGCATCCTGTAGAGACTTTTGTTTTATTCTCGCCTTCTTTCCTTGCCACACGAAATCTAAAGTGAATTTGTTCAACTCTTTAAAAAAAAAATTATCTAATTGGATTGGAATATTTTGAAACAAGAATATCATTTTGGGTAAAATATTCATTTTCACTGCACAGATTCTTCCGAGAAGCGAGAGATGTAAGTTTCTCCAACGATCTAAGTCAACTTTTATGTGCTTTACTAATTTCCCATAATTGTCCTCTTTAATTGACAAACATGCGGAAATCACAATTCCCAGATATTTTATTTTAGGAACTGTTTGTATACCTAATTTTTCCCCAAGGTTTTCTTCTTCTGTGTTAGTCATATTTTTTGCTATGATCTTTGTTTTGTTTCTATTCATTTTCAAGCCTGCCAGATCTCCATACTCCTCCAATATTTCAAATAGCTTCCGACCTGATTTCACTGGATCTTCCAATATAAATACTAAATCATCAGCATATGCTTGGAGTTTGTATATTTCCTTCTTGATCACAAGCCCTTTGATCTGCTCCTCTTGCCTTACTGCTCTTGCCAAAATCTCCAATGTATATATGAACAGCAACGGCGAGAGAGGGCATCCTTGTCTTGTGCCTTTCTGAATGCTAAATTTATTAGTGGCCTCACCATTTATTATAATCTGAGCATTCTGTTCAAGGTATATTGCAGTTATTACATTTAAATTTTTTTTACCAACATCCATTAGTTTCAATTGTTGAATCAGAAATAGCCAGTTGACATTATCGAATGCCTTCTGTGCGTCAAGAAACAAAAGTGCCACTTGACGGTCACTATGCAATTCATAAAATTCTAAAATGTCCATAATTGTCCTTATGTTCCGCTTAATATACCTATTCGGGAAAAACCCATTTTGGTCGCAGTGTATAAAGTCAGTTAGATAGTTTTTAAATCTCTCTGCCATTATTGACGCAAAGATCTTATAATCGGCATTTAGTAGGGAGATAGGCCTATAATTTTGTATCTGTGTTCTGTCCGCATCTTCTTTTGGTATGTTTGCCTCTAACCAAGATTTAGGTATTTTTGCTTCAGTTAAAACGGCATTAAAGACTTCTAATAAGTGTTGATTAAATACATTTTGCTGCTCTTTGTACAGCTCCGCTGGTATTCCATCTGGGCCGGCCGCCTTATTGTTCTTTTGTTTACCTATAGCCTGAATTATTTCCGTCATTCTTATTTCCTCATTTAACATAAATTTTATTTCCTCTGGTATCTTTGGTATGTCTGCCTTTTCCAAATATTCTATTATCCTTGCTACACTTTGTCCCTCATTCCTCTTATATAGTTTTCCATAATATCTTTGGGCAATTCCCCTTTTAGTAATCTCATCACATTGGATCTCACCTTTCTCATCTTGTAGATTAATAATCTGTTGCTTCTCTTTCTGTCTTCGTAATTTATACGCCAACCATCTTCCAGGTTTATTTGCGTGTTCAAAATTGTTTTGTTTGGCGACCTTAAGCTGTTGTGCTAGCTTTTCCGAGTCTTCTATGTAAAGTTTATGTTTAATTAAGTCCATTTTATTTTTCAATCTTTTATTATTTGGGTCTCCCTGATGTTGTATTTCGGCCTGTTTATATTCTTCCTCAAGCCTCATCCTATATTGTTTTTTCCCCTTATTCCTCTTAGCCATATATGAGATTGCAACTCCCCTCATATACGCTTTAGCCGTATCCCATATGTTCTGCAATGATGTATCCCCATTTTTATTCGTTTGAAAGAAAAAGTGCATTTCTTTCTCCATTTTATGATGTCTGTCTCTGTCAGATTTAATGACCATTAGTCTCACTCATAGACCAATTCTGGGCGATGTACAATAAAAAGTATGATATGTTTTCATACTTATTAATTAAATTGCCAGCAAATACCTTCTTATTTTGTTTTTGTTTTTAATTAACACAGAGCCATAAATATATACATGCTTTTTCCTCCAGTAGATAATAGGAAATTAGAACTTGCCATCCTTGAACTGCATGTCAGAATCAGAAACAATTATTAGCCTGAATTGACTTTGGGTAGGTCTGATTATTTCCAATTCCTGAATGTGTCCCTCTGAATATCTGTATAACCTTAAGTGTTTTCAGCATTTTATAAGGCTGGATATGTTGCTTTTGTAGATTAAACAGAAATAATATCTGATGTTTTTTGCTTCCCTTACAATTTAATAGCTAGAATTTGCTTGAAAACTGATATTTAAATATCCAGTTTCCCTATTAGAAGGAATAATCTCTAGCATTTACTGGTTAGGAATTACAGATTAATTTAATTCTACTTTTGTAGTACAAATCTACAAACTGTATGTAGTTGGACTATTTCTAGGGCACTTAGGATCATACAGATAAAACTGTTTTGTGACAGGAAAAACACATAGATTAAGTTATTTTGGAAAATTTCCCCATGACATCTGGTAAGATGGAAAGCAGGGTTTTTTAATGCTTTGAAGTAAATGGATCACAAATCACTAAAGAAAATATTGCTTAAAAATACCAGGTATCTTTTTCACTGAAAATTGTGGTTAATGAATTACTGTGGGTATCTGGTTATTCTTTAGAAAATAGAGTTGGACAGAAAAACAAGAAAGATGTTGTCTTTTCCTTCTTCAAAACTGCTGCTGCTTTCACTTGGTAAAACATGGGTTGAATTCAAAAGTGTAAGTAAGTGGAAGGAGAATTCACGTTTCAAAAACGTCTTGGGAAAATAT
Source organism: Azemiops feae (assembly GCA_023970755.1). NCBI lineage: Eukaryota > Metazoa > Chordata > Lepidosauria > Squamata > Viperidae > Azemiops > Azemiops feae. The sequence goes on along the minus strand of JALGBA010004255.1, from coordinate 100,477 downwards.
AAGCAGAAAAATGGATGATTATGTTAGTTTTCTAACGTCCAGTCATTAGCTGCAAGGGTGCAGTTGCAAAAGTAGATTTTGGAGTCAATGGGATTTTGATTCCTTAAGCATAATTTGTGCCACAACAGTTTCATCTTATAAATCAAAACAGTGTAATTCTATAGTACCTTTTAAAAGTGGATATATTTGATAAATATTTTAGTGTGAGAGAAGTTATTTTATCAATGCATGAAGACAAATCCTTTCTTTTTATTGTTCCCAACTTAATTTTTTAAGGGAAAATTAAGGGTTCTTTTACTGCTCTTACATTTTTCAATGGGCTGCAGAGAATCCCAATAGCATTACAAGCTATCCGATACAACAAGTACTTAAACATTGGGATTTGGGGGATTGAGCTACCTTAGCTTAAAGGTATAGAATGGTGGTTATATGTATACTGTGTTTAATTTAACAGAAATAGGCTTAAACTATCAAACTTTTTAATAATTGTACATGTGAATGAAGAATTGCACATAGTGATGTTTCTACAGAGATACAGAGAATATAGAATATATTCTGTTTATAAAATTGAGTGAAATATCCTATAAAGAGCTTTTAGAATACTATAATTCAAAATCCAGATAAGGAAACCCACATAGGGGTGGGCAGAAAATTAAGATCCATTTGTGATATAATTGGTTGTTTTGTGTAACGTTTTTTTCCTAAAGAAATATTGTTTAAATGGAAAACCGCAAGGCACTAAATGAGTTGATACCTAACAATACCAGTCTTTCTATTATGCACAATATAAATAAAGGATGCATTAAAAACTTGGATTTATTTAGCACGGTTCTACGCCACTTTTCTTAAGTTGATTTATAGTAATGGAGCAAATAAAACCTAGACAAGTGAAACCGTTGTGCTATGAATGCCTCAGTTGTTTAGGTCTTTCCAAGGATTAATGTGTGTTTTTCCTGTGTGTTTGGGGGGAGGGGTGATGTTTGTTTGACTTTTCCACAGTGACTTGCGAGCTGTTTAACCATTTAGACAAGATGGCATGGCTGGTGGATGTGGATATTTGCATTCAGGGGTCATTTTGTTCTGAATATGTCAAATTCACAAAGTATAACTGTACGGGTTAATTGATATGTGTCAGATATAGGGACAAACAGTTACCACAGTTACCTTTGGAAGGTTCCCTCTTGTGGCACCTGGCATTCTCTGCCAGGAAAGCAGCTTTTATTATTGTTTTTATTATCAAATTATGCACTGTTTCAGATTTAAAATACACTGTCTAGATAGCGCAATGAAACCCTGCTAAAAGATATGTTCGTAATGATGCCTATTGCTTTTTTCAGTGTTGTTGAATTATTGAATGGTTGAGAGAACAGACTTGACAAGCAGTCTACAGTAGTGGCCAAAATTGTGGAAACCTTTTGGGAAAAGTGTATTTTTGAGGTTTGATGGCTAATAACACCACTTTTTTTTTTTTGGAATAGTACCATAAAATTATATATCAATGGAAAGATAATTTAATCAAGAATGTAATGCAACAAAGTTTGTTCAATTATCTGTACTGTATTCTATGAAAAGTTATAGCCAAATAACCAGAAAAAGGAAACACAACTTGCTTAGGTTGATATCAGGTAGCTTTCCTTCATCTGATTGTAGCCAATGAGCACGAGTGTTTAGAGAGCCAATCAGGTGTCATCTTGTTTTGGCAATGAGCTAATCAGATCACAGCAGGATTCAGTTATTGATGTCATGTATTGAAACTGAGAGGAGGACATTTGTCAGTGTGTTATGTGATCGCTATCAAGTTGGTTGGGGTTTTTTGTGTTCTTTCATTTAGTGAGCTTGTAAAACGTAATAAAATTAAAGTAATGGTGCAAAGAGTTGACTGGTTGCCCAGAAAGCGATGTAAAATAGAATTATTAAGTGAACAAGGCTACAGTTATAAAGAAATTAGAAGAAAAATTGGTGGAAACTTAACCAAAGGTGGCATTTCTACTGTACACTTTTCCCAAAAGGTTTCCACAATTTTGGCCACTACTGTAACTCTTGAAATAAATCTATTTGGAGGGGTTGTCTACTATAGTGAGATTTTACTTATAGCTTCAGCCAATTGTTGCGTAGATATCGGCATATTATACTGATAAAGGAGAATATTTGTAGCTCAGGATTGAAATGAGGGGTCCTTGGTGCTCTCTGTGTTTCGTTATTTTCTTGCAGAGGTTTCATTACCCAACTAGGTAACACCTGATGCTCCTGATGTAAGCATCAGTGCGCTGATGGTGTTATCTAGTTTGGGTAATGAAATGTCTGCAAGAAAACAACCAAGGCCAGAGAGTACCATGGATCTCTTATATATTATAATTAAGCTGAAATCATCCTGGTATAAAGGCAGCCTCTGACATGTAGCATCCCATTTTGATATGAGACACTTCATTAAAAATTGTTATTCATATCAGAACATGAATAAGCATAGGAGTGCATATACACACATGCATACACACATTTATGCCATTGTGAAATGTGCTATGTAATCAACAAACAGTAAAAACTTGGGTTGTGAGATTCTTTAGTTTAAACAATTGTCCTTGCCTTTAGGAAAGCCCTTAAGACCTGGCTTTTCCCCCTGGCATTGGGGGCTGACTAAATGGGGAGTCTGCTCTATGGTTGTTTTGCCATGTGCTTAGTAGTCATTTTATATTTTATCTGTTGTGTTTATATATTATCTGATTATTTTAAGTGTTGTTTTTAAATTTATTGTCTGTTTTGGTTGTACCCAGAGTCAAATAGTCTGAGTTGGGCAGCGTTATAAATCTTGACATAAATAAAAATAAATAAATTGTATTTTGTCCATTTCACAGTGAACATTTTCAGAGAAATTCCAAGTTCTTGCCCATGATTGAACAGCACTTAACCAAACTTAAATTTAAATGAACTATTTTACCAATCTTAAATTTAAATAAACTATTTTAACAGAATAAAGGGGTTTGAAGGGACCTTGGAGGTCTTCTAGTCCATCCCTCTGTTCAAGCAGGAAACCCTATACCATTTCAGACAAATGTTTGTCCAATCTCATTTTAAAAACCTCCAGCTTTGGAGTACCCACAACTTCTGGAGGCAAGTCATTCCATTGATTAATTGTTCTAACTGTCAGGAAATTTCTCCTTTGTTCTAGTTCTAGGTTGGTTCTCTCCTTGATTAGTTTCCATCCATTGCTTTTTGCTCTGCCTTCAAATACTTTGGAGAGTAGGTTTGACACCCCTTTTATTCATGGCAGCCCCAGATATTGGGGCACTGCTATGATGTCACCCCAGTCCTTTTTTTCATTAAACTAGAATAGCCAATTCCTAAAACCATGTTTTAGCCTCCAGTTCCCCTAATCATCTTTGTTGCTTTTTAGAGTCTCAACCTCTTTTTTTTACATTATGGTAACCAAAACTGGATGTAATATTCCAAGTCTGGTCTTACCAAGGCATTATAAAGTAGTATTAATACTTCATGTGATTTTGATTCTATCCTTCTGTTAATGCAGCTTAGGACTGCGTTGGCTTTTTTGGCTGCTGCAGCACACTGCTGGCTCATTTAAGTGATTCTCCACTAGGATTCCCAAGTTCCCCCTCGCAGTTACTACTATTGAATCAGATACCACCTATTCTATACCTGTGCATTTGGTTTTCCTTCCCTAAATGTAGAACCTTACTTTTATCACCATTGAATTTCATTTTGTTAGATAGGGCGCAGTGTGCAAGTCTGTTGAGATACTTCTGTATCTTGAGCCTATCTTGTGGAGAGTTGGCTATTCGTCTCAGCTTCATGTCATCTGTAAATTTGACCCCCTTCTATCTCCTGGTCTAAATCATCGATGAAGATATTGAAGAATACTTGGCTGAAGACAGAGCCTTGGGGTACCTCACTGCATACCCCTCCATGTAGATGCAATTCCATTAAGGGCTACACATTGAATGTGGCTGGTCAGCCAATTACAAATCCATCTGGTGGTGATGCTGTCTAGCCTACATTTTTCTATCTTATCAAATAGTAGGTTTGTGGTCTACTTTATCAAATGCCTTACTGAAGTCCAAGTAAATTATATCCACAGCATTTCTCTGGTCCACTAATTTTGTCAAATTGTTAAAGAATATAATAATATTTGTCTGGCACAATCTGTTTTTGACAAACCCATATTGGCTTCTATATCACTGTTTGCCTCTAGGTGTTCGCAGATTCGTTACTTGATTTATGTTTTCCAGAATCTTCCCAGATATTGATGTCAGGCTGATAGGTTTGCAGTTTACTGGATTCATTGTTTTTCCTTTTTTTGAAGATGGGAACTAGACCAGCCCTTTTCCAATCATCTGATAGTTCCCCAGTGCTCCAGGATCTTTGAAAAATATGGTTCAGTCGTTTAGAATCACGTCTGCCAGTTCCTTTAGAACCTTGGGGTATAATCCATCTAGTCCTGGTGATTTGAGCTCTAGAATGGATAGGTATTCTCTTACCATTTCCTTGCTTATTTTGATTTGGCTTCCTATTCAGCATTTTACAGAACTTTAGGACTAGCATTCTGCAGAGTGTAGAAAACTGAAACCTGAATTAAGGCTTTCCCCATCTCAACACCAGCTTATATTAAGAAATTACACTCTTGGCCAGCCCTTACCTGTTCTTGCATTTGCCTAGAAGTCTTCCAGAACCCTGTAATTTCAAGGTGTGACTCAATTAAAACTCAAGACTGATAAGGATACAAAGCCTAAAGGATTGCCCTAAAATCAGTCCATTTTTAGCTCATCTGTTTCTAATAAGCGATTATGCATATATTATGCATTTAAGATCGATTATGCATATATTTCTGAATATATTTCTAGAATAGCAGCTCAGCGTTGCTTCACATAATATGGATAGTATTTTGGCAGTTCTGTTCTTTTTAATAATTTAATCGATATTTAGTTTCATCTATTTTCTGCTAGACTGAGTGTTATATAACAAGCTCTAATGAGTGTTAATAACCAATAAAAGTAAAATACTGTATCACTTTAGTATAATAATATTCCAGAAATTGTGCTAAGGAAGAATAAGATGATGACTTTTGTAACTTTAATTTTACTTGTTTCCTTTTACTGTGCTATGTATTTGTTTTATTATTTTCTTTCCTTTAATGGTTTGATAATCCATTAAAAATTCTCATTATTGCATGGATTAAAAGAACTATGTAATTTGTGTAGTTAAAGCTTCCTCCCATACACTCAATGACTTGCTGGTCTTGTATCCAATGAAAAATATGGACTGGATTTATTGTTAACTAATAATAGTTAACAGTAAAATGGTTGAATGGTAAATGAGCTCTGTAGTGGTTAAGGTACTGATCTAGAAACCAGGAGGCTGGGAATTCTAGTCCTGCCTCACGACTAGATGGGTGACTTTGAGCCAGTCACTCTCTCTCTCACCCAACCCAACTCATAGGCTTGTTGTTATGTGGAAAATAGAAGGAGGAAGTAGTATTAGGTATTTTTGCCACTTTGAGTTACTTATAAAGAAATAAAGGCAAGATTAAAGAAAAAGATCTAAATAAATAAATATTCTCCTATAGGTCTGTTAATCCTTAAGTGAATAACCAGAAATATTCTTGCCTTGGCAACCAAATGAAAAATATATGTCACTTGAAATTGACAGAAACCAATGACTGTGGTGTGGAGTAGGTTAGTTAAGGTTTAGTTTTAAGCTACTAGAAGTAGCAGTGTCATTAACATACTTAAAAGCACAGTGTTTGGAAACCAAGCCTCTGCAGTCATTTATGGGAAGACCCAGTGATCTATTTGTGGGTAACCTAATGAGGTTCTTTAATATAGGTAAACATAATGTGCAATTAAGTACAGTAGATAAGTAGATTCATAGCATGTCTGGTGCAGGTTTGCTTCTGTTCACTAAAAGACACGTGGGATATATATTGATATTGTAGGTGTTTATGCAGACAGTCTAAACTTCTGCATGTGGTGGTCCAGCTCGTGGTTCATTGTAGGAATCATGTTAATTGCCATGGCATGATGGTAGCACATTTAAATAAAGGAACTCCTGCTGTTCTTTGTTTCTACTTCACAATCTTTCAGCTTTGACTATAGGATGGCAGACTATATTTGGGGGATTTTATTAAGAAATGTGTTTTTTTAAAATACAATGTTATAATTATTTCTCTTTCTTTATTTCAGGTTGCATGCCTTGGACTTGATGCTTGATTTGCATGACTCCTAATAATCAGGTGCTGGATTTGCCAGTGAGCAAACATGGCCCACCACTCAGTGAATATTAATGGCAGTTTTACAGGTAATGTTTTGCCTTAGTTGTAAGCAGTCCTTCTTTTAGATGGGAAACTGAGCCTAATCTTTTCTACATTCTATAAATTTATCTGAGCCTGTGTGTGTGTATCCTTCAGTTTTGGAAATGTTAACATAAAATCCCACCTTGCAGTTCCCATTTTAATAATGTCTGTGCTTGTGTGGCCCTTGCATGATAACTGGTTCATATTAATCCAGGGTGCAAAATGCATTCTTGATGTCTGCAGTTTTCTGTTTTATAAAAAAAAGGGGGGGAATTTCAGTCCTTAGAGATATGAAACTTATATTTTCATTATGGGAACATTTATAGTTAGAATATGTGGACAATGGAATGCCTTTTATTCTTCCATGTTCTACTTGTCCTACAAAGGTGCTATTCAAAAGGCAACTGGGCTTTCTTTCTTTTCTTGAAGATGTTTCCCTTCTCATCAAGGAAAAGAAAAAAAAACTCCAAGAAAATCCTGTTACCTTTTTAATAGCACCTTTGGGACAACCGTGACCTGGATGATTGAGAATCTCAATAGATACTTGTCCCCATATTTGAAAGAATTAAAGGAAATAGCTTTGTCCACCTAAATTGAAGAATAATAGGCAAGTTAATCATAGTCAAACTAAGGATTGTACTTTTGGAATGTTTCTTAAGTTGCAAACATGTCCCCACTTATATTCATCATTGTGAGTAGATCTTACAGGAAGACCATCTGTGTTGACTTGCTTTCAGAACCATCTCAACTAATTTCATTCCCCCTACCTATTATAACTCTTGCGTCCCTTTTTTAATTAACAACTAAACATACTTGTCTTCTCTTTTTCTCTATTCCTTTTTATGTTTATATACTTTCCCTTAAATCAGAGAACTGCTGGCAAGCCCAGTAGCATGTGTTTTTATAGTCCCTAAAACCTTTAGGCTCTGTTTATAAATGACAAACAATTACATTGGTTGGGTGCGGCCAGTGAATCCTTAATGGTGGCCACCATTAAATATCAAGTTGATTGTTAATTATGCCTATGTAAATCTTGAGGAAGCAAAACAAGAAATGTATGTGGTTTAAGTGAGAGATGAGGAAATGATTAGCACATAGAACAGTGTTTTTTAAACTTGTCAACTTTATGATGTGTGGACTTCAACTCCCGGAATTCATCAGCCACCATTTCAAGTCTTCATTTAAAGAGGACTGGTCATTCTCTATAGAAAACCAGAATGTCTAAAACACACCATTAGCTCAAAAAGATTGATCTCGTATGTTCCTTATAGTAGTGTGCTAATCAGTTGTTGAGATAATGTATACCTGTTTACATTCATTTTATGCATGCTGCTATATAGAACATTACACTTAAAATGACAGTATTGCCTTGTTTCACCGGCACTTGTGCCTGTACAATTACATTTGCATAGTTGTGCAAAACATTAAGGACAAAGCATTTTGACTTTATTCTCTCTTTATCCAAAGGAGAGTTTATCCAACATTTCTGCCAGCCCTATTCAATTAGGGGTTGTTAGAAACCCTTTTGTTACTCTGTTCTCCTTTCCATTGGTGACATCAGTTTTTTAAGAAGCTACAGTTTCTCTTTGGTATATATTTGCATGTGTTTAGAAGGCCAGGAAACAAAATCTATGTCTTCCCAATCCAGAGTCTAACTGATCTATTAAGAATTCCATATTCAACTTTCATCATACCTGATAATAAATCCTTTTAGTAGTTAATGATAGGAGTTGCAATTCTGATGTGCGTGTTACTAAGTTGAGGAATTACTAAGTCTCAGTAATCAAGCTTCATTTACATACTGTATTTTTTACTTCACTCTTTGAAAATAACAGTATGGTTTTAAGCTTCTCACTTCATAGGAAGGGCATCTAGGTAGAGTCCCTCGTAATTAAAGGGAGGAAACTTTTTCAGGTAACATGGCCTCAAACTATTTGAAAATGTAAAAAGCAGGCCTTGAATTTAGCTCAGAATTACATGGGTTCCATAATAATAATAATAATAATAATCTTTATTGATTAGCTCTTGGGCCATATCAAAGTGCAAAGTTCCATCAACAAATTATTACTAAAGTTTGATAAAAGCAATTTAAAATGAAATTTGATAAAATACAGTTTAAAATGGAATTAGAGTAAAATACGACTTTAAATGAAATTGGAATAAAATACAGTCTAAAATGAAATTAAAATAGAGTACAGTAATTTAAAATATAAAATATGATAAAATTATATCTTGGAGTCACCCTTGCAATCTACCCCAATCAGTCCCACATATGCAGATCTCAACCGAACCATTTCGTTTAAATACTGTGCTGCGTTAAATGTTATTTTCAAGTTCTGGCCGCACATAAGGTAAGTTATTTTGATATGGGGATCCTAATGAGTCATTCGTTTGGTATATAGACCAAGGTACCTGTGTCTCACCCTCTTGTACAGGCAACAATCAAATAGTATGTGAGCCAGGTCTTCTACCTCTGCCGCTCCGCAAATGCAGAGATGCTCATTGTAAGGTATAGAATGGAATCTCCCATATCTGACCATTGTGTCAAGCTGTTCGAATCTCGCTCGTGTAAATATCTCCCTAAGGTGTTTTGGCAGTTGTAATCCAGAAATGGACATAATAGTTTTTGGTGCTATATGATCTTATCCAGGAAATCCAATTACATAATTATTTTTCCCTGCAGTATTTATATATGCATTATTTTGTCCTAGTTCCTTTGTTTATAAATATTTGTAACTGACTTACTATTGGGATTGATTTAAGCTAGTTCAGTAAAAAATGGAAAACTAAATAAAACCTTTAAGAATCCTAAGGTCTTTGCCATCTGGATAAAAAACAATTTATAAATCAAATAAATAACAAGTTAAGTAAATAATCTGCTTTAGGATTTAAGTATAAGATGTTAGAATAATTTGAAGGATCACAGGATTCAATTTTGTTCAAAAAGGTTTAAATTTTACAGTGATAGAAGTTGCTTTAAGTGTTGGCACTCTGTTCAGAAGGATGAGAATCTTAGAGAAGCATTCTTTTCTTTTGGGAGCAAAATTGTGCATGGAATTTGTGGATATAAATTTGTAGCATAAAATGTGTTTCTTTACTGTCCAGTAATAAAGAAACTTTCTTGCAATCATTCACTTACTAGTAAGAAAAGAAAATTCCTCTGTTTAAGGGGTAAATGTGATTTCAATATATGCATAAATTTTGTGCTTGCATTTTGCATAGTTACCATGTAATTTTTTTTGTCCAATCAAAAGGTTTTTAAAATGTAGATATACTGTAAGTGCTCTGTAAACACGGCTAATATAAATATTACTTTACATGTATAGCCTATCATGATTTAATGTTTCATCTAGCATTTCAACCACAGTTAGCTTGTCTCAATCTGATTGACTTTTGTGTAAAACTGAGCCAGAAATTTTTAACTCTGCTCCAGTTAGCTTCTTTTTCTTACTTTCTCCTGTGAAACTCTGCTTGGCTATAGACAAGTATATTATAACTAAGGAATTAAGTGGTCTGTCCAAGTTTCTAGGCCTGTGTATAATTCAAATTGGCCCATTACTCACTGGGAGTGTCTTAAAGTTCCTAGATGAAAAGTTTCACATCATGCTTTGCTTAGGGACTGTTGAGACTTGTTTTATTCTGTACACCCTTAAGTCCTTAGTTCAAACGTGTTGAGCTTAGTTTTCATATGCCTGTTTGTCTAAATCTTGAGAATTTCATAATAGCATTGGTTTCCCTACACATCTGTTATTATATCTCTCAGCCGGGTAAAGGAGTCTGGTCTTGTAATAATAATTGGGCGTTGAGAGCTTTGAAACAGGTTTCTTAATTGCTTTGTGATCAAGGAGTGGAAAGTCAAGCTAAAGAGTTGAAGGCTTCCCTCAGAATCCATTAAGGTGTAGAAAATGACCAGAATGTTTGCTTATCGATTTCATTGCTGGAATATGTGCTGATTTCAGAATTTGGTAGTCTTAACACACAAACATTTAGTATAAGTTTATTTGAAGGAACATTCCCATGTTATGCTGCTAATGGTGAGTGCTGAATCTTTAATTGCATGTTTGAAGTGGTGGTGTTATTTTTGTGCATGTTTGTAAGGAATACTGATCGGAATCAGCTGTTCCGATCAGTTCGGTATGATTTTTCATATCTGTGAAATCACTGTAGAAATGTAAAATATTTTTATGTGTCTGTTGAACACTATAAGACAGCATGTGTAAACATCAAAAGCATAATTGGTCAAGAAAGGATAAAATAAGATGCTCTCTATATATGTTGTATGAGGTTTGCTGTGATTTCATATGCTACCTGAATATATTTGAAAATGGCTATGTCATTTTTCAGCTTGGCTGTTAATCTGTAAATATTTTTTGTTTTCTGTAAAGCTGTTGATTAATAAATTGTATAAACAATGATTTGGCTCTGTTTTAAACAATATTAAAGAATCTTTGTCCATGTTACATATGAGGTGATTAACACAATGAACCACCTATTCAACTGAATGACACTTGCTAATAGTAAAGAAATGAGAAATTCTATTATCTTGAGTATTTAAATTCTGTGTGAACATACAATCTAATTCTAGTTGGACTTTGGATTTTATAACATAAAATGAGGTATGTTTCAGTCACTTCCATCTTGTAAGCAATTTAGTTCTATTTGAGTTCCTTCTATTTCAGTTTTCTGCTTCCAACGCAAATACATTTAAAAGAATTGCTTCTCACTCCTGATCTGTGTCTGTCTTACATCGGGGCAGAGAGTGGAGCAGGCAGAAGAATGTTCGGAGTAGATTTACTTGAAAGGGTACAGATCAGAATTTCATCACTTCTTTCGTGTGTGTGATTCTAAAAGTCATCAGTATATCCTGAAAGAGAGATATTTGATCCAGTGCTATCAGATAACTTTTGTGTAGCTCCAACCTTCCCTTTTCCTTGTTGAGGTCCTGGTAGGAAGGCAATTTCAGGGCATCCTTGAGAAGGCAGATTATTGGGACCATTTTCAAGAGGGATTCAGGCCTGGCAGGATCTTCTAGGCCAGTGATGGTGAACCTTTTAAAGGCCGAGTGCCCAAACCACAACCCAAAACCCATTTATTTATCGCAAAGTGCCAGGGCATTGTGGTGCCCACTGGGTGGGCGTGGCTGGGGTGGGCATGGCCACCTCGATGCTGTTCATGGGGGGATGCCTGTGGGGGCCAGGCAGGGTTGGGGGAGATCCAGGGGGTCTCTGGCAGGTGGGGTGGTGGGCAGGAGGCCCAGCATAGATGGGGGGAGGCATGCAATCCTAGCTGGGACTGGGGGGCCATGGCGCCAATGGGGATCCGGCTTTCCCTGCTCGGGGTGGCCTTTGGCTTGCTGGGTGTGGGCAAGCTCTACCACCTCTACTCGAGGTTGCTAGCTGGCCGCTTCGCCTCCTTTGTGCTGGGTGCGGCTGCTGCCCTGGGCGGCAGCGGCAGCCTAATGGACCTGCGCAAGCTGCTGGCAGCGGTGGCACGAGTGCCCACAGAGAGGGCTCCGAGTGCCGCCTCTGGCACGCGTGCCATAGGTTCGCCACCACTGTTCTAGGCAAAGGAATTAATCCCTTTTGCTCCTGTTAACCCTCTCAGCTGCCACCCATTCCATTGATCATGGCATCCTGAACAATCTTTGGGAATTAAGGGTTGGTGGCCCTGTGCTTCCATTCCTTCCTAGCGGGTGATTTCAGTGGTGTTCGGAAGTGAAGGGAGACCAGGAACCTTTCACAGGTTGAGTGCAGTGGGGTTTGATATTCTTCTCATAACTTTTAAACATTTACCTGAAGCCACTAGAAAAAGACCATCTGTTAATTTGAAGTGGCCCTATTCTATATTACAACCCTGGGCTCGTCCAGTGATGTGGTTAACATTTTGTCTTAGTGCTGAAATCCATGCGACCTGAATGGGGAGAAGCAGGCTGTAGCTGAAGCCAAGCAAATTGAAGTTGCTGCTCATTCAACACAGTTCTATCTTGCATTTTTGCTGAAAATAGAGAAAAGCAATGACTTATGGATTTGATGATTGAAAAAGAACTAAAGGGGTTGAAGAAATGTTTTAATATTAAGGAGGAAGGTTTAATAATTTGGTTAATTCCTATTGCAAAGAAGTTAGAAGTCACTTATTTTTCTTAGCTTTTGTCATTCATTTTTTTCTGTTTGGTTTTGTTTTGCACGTTCTCTTTTTATTCTTTTTTTTTTCTTTTATACCATATGTGTCTTTTATTGCTTGGATAAAATATTTAATAAAAGTTATTTTTAAAACAGCAATGTTCTATGTTGCTCAGTCTCTGTCCCTGGGGGACCAGGTCCAAGATTTAGGAGACTTTCTGGATTACTGCTAGTATACCAGTTGCAGCCTTACATGCAGTGGGAGGGACAGTAATGTAGGTCACCACCCTGAATGTGCTTTACATGGACTGCCCAAAAACATTTGGAACTTGCACTAAATGCCATGAGTACATAATCCCTGTACTGCAAGCCTTGCTTTGGTTGCCAGTAGGTTTCCAGTGCTGCTTTTAACTTGTAAAGCTGTATATGGCTTGGCACCAAAATCCCCATAGTTTTGCTTTTTATCAGCGGGGTGGGGTGGAGTTACGGCCAAGAAGAGTTGTTTCTCTCTATAGCCCCCATATTATGGAACAACCTTTCCCTGCAATGAGTTTAGCTGACTCTTGCTGGCCTTCTAGAATCAAGTTAAGCGTGCCCTTTTCTAAAGGGCTTTTTAAATTAGTTCAGCGAACAATAATGTTTATTGCTGTAATTAGGTTGCTGGTTTTAATTTCTGTATCTGTATTGCATTCGTTATTATACTGTGGACTTTTTTGTTTTCTGTACACCACTGAAAGTTATATGATTGCACCATTGAGAATTCTAATATATACATAATGGAATTCTAATGTATAACTTTTAATTGCAAGTGAGATATCATTTTTAAAAATTCTGCATAAAATGTTCGTCGTTTACTGTGTTAAATTTTCTGCCTTATGATTTTATTTCTACTACCCCCGAGTCTATTTCTGCCACCTTATTCTTCCTACTACTGCACTGAACATTAGTGAACACCGAACAATGAAAATTAGATTAATTTACTGCTGAGACCCTTCCAACTCTATGATTTTTATGATAATTGTCTATTTAGATCTTTGTTTCCCAATCTGATATCTCTGAATGTGTTGGACTGTAACTCTAGTAATTTTTAGGTAGCATGACTAGCGGTCACGGATGATGGACTTAATGGCTCATCACCTCTAGAGGTAAAGAAGCTTTATGGAAAGCTTGAAGTTTCCCCCCTTCTCTTTCTGGTAGCAGGAATAGTGTGCTACAAATGGAGACATTGCTGTCTGACATGGAAAAAGAATGGAGGCATAAGAGAAATCATGCACGCTTGGTTCAGTCACGCTGGCAGAGAGTGAATTTGGAGTTTTCCTTTTAAGCTGCCTAGCAGCACTATTTGGCTTGCAAAAAATTATGATTTCCTTTTTATGGTATACAGGGCAGTTGAAAAACTCTTAAGTGATGAGTACATCGATTATTACTGTAGGGACTCGCTTATCTGCAATTATTTGTACATGTAATCCTTGACTTACAACCATTCATTTAGTGATCGAGGTTACAATGGCACTGAAAAAAGTGACTTATGACCATTTTTCACACTTTCAACCATTGCAGTCCCCTGGTCACATGACCAAAATTTGAATGCTTTGGCGACTGGTACTTACGATCGTTGCAGTGTCCTGGGGGTCATGTGATCACTTTTTGCAAGCAAAGTCAACGGGGAGGCCAGATTCACTTAATAACCATGTTACTAAGTTAACAACTACAGTGATTCACTTAACAACTGTGGCAAGAATGGTCGTAAAATAGGGCAAAATTCACTTAATAACTGTCTCGCTTAGCAACAGAAACTTTGGGCTCAATTGTGACTGCAAGATGAGAACTGTCTGTATACATCTCCTGTTAACTAAACCAGGTCAGTTTGCTTATTGCCTAAAAGTATATTGGTGCTCTATGAAAGGAAAATTTGTGCCCAACATCTGAAAATGAATTAGATAAACAGTACAGGAGGACAGAATAGACACTGAATTCAGTGAATTTGTTAAACACTTTATGCCACCAATCTGGTTTCTTTCTGAAATCATTTTTTTTTTTTAATTCTCCCTGACTTATATCTCCCAAAGAAAGCAAATAGATAGGGAGTGTTTGAAATAATTTTGAATTCTGAACTTTTTCAATATTGTATAAATTATTCTATAATTATTGATTCATTTACCTAATCATCTTTCATCTTAATCACTTTATAGTTATGAAGAGTGTTTATGTTTCAATTTTATATAATCAAATGTTTTCAATTTCTTTCCGGGGATTCATTTTCCCCACTTTTTAAATTATCCTCATGATTATTAGTTCTGAAATTGTATTATATTGCAATACAATAGATGTAGGTATATATTTGTTTTGTTAATTAATGGAAGTAGTTTAACATAATAACATTTTAAAAAATCCTGTATAATTTTGAAGAGAAGATTCTTATTAACACCTTAAACTGAGAAACATCTCAAATGGTGGAATCTAGTTGAAAAATGAAGTCTTGCAGATATTTATACTGTATGCCAAAGCCATTAACATGAAATACTATCAGTATAGATTAAACCTATATGCTTTGCCCCAACACTTTAATTTCAATAATGTTTTTAGAATTTCTAATCACCCAGCAGAAAGTTCTAAAGCCGATAAAAAAAGAGGGAGAAAAGGGTCACTCTTATCACATATCCTGATATTTGGATATTTGGATATTAATTTAATCAGGGAGAGAACATACTATTCATCGTTATTTATAGACTTAATAAATCATACCAAAACAAAAATAAGACAAAGTATATTAAAATTTCCTTCTGAAGTGTTCAAGAAACCACATCACAAGTTTTCTCAGCATTTAAAGAAATTATAATAAGTTGAATCTTGTCTATTTTGGCAAGAATGTCAATTAGAGATATTACTAGCTTAGAAATTTACCTTTATTATGTAATAACAATAGCACTTAGATTTATATACCACTTCACAGTGCTTTTCAACCCTCTCTAAGCGGTTTACAGAGTCAGAATATTGCCCCCAACAATCTGGAAGGATGGAAGGCTAAGTCAACTTTGAGCAGGTGAGGATCAAATCCCTGGCAGTCAGCAGAATTAGCCTGCAATACTGCATTCTAACCACTGATAAACCTCTTTATCAGTGTATTTCCCCAAGGGAGAATCGGTGACTGCTATATACCAACTACACGGATCTCATCCAGGTCTACTCACAGTAGTCCTCACATGAGCAGTTCCCTGCGTCTTTAACTTTTTTGGCCTTGTTTGGCTTTATTTTAATTCTCAGCAACCACCTACTGGCATGTAACATTCTGTCTTCCTCCCAATCACTATGATACTGGACAGGAATCAGAATTTCTTGCAGTACCTTACCAATGTCCTTTGTAGCTTCCCTTTTTTTTTCTGTGCAGTTTTGAAATCTTACTTTTTGTTCTCAGCAAATTTATACCCAAATTATTGCTCCAGGTGTTTTGTATGGCAATGCCATATGCATTATTAGAGACTGACAAGCCATGCTGCTTTTCCCATTGTAATGCACTCATTTTAGCAATACGTTTTACCATTTGATTTGCTCTATCCCAGAATGTTTCATTTCATTGTTCATTGTTTTGTGTTTCATTTAACTTCTGCTCACAGTCATGCTAAGGCACAATTATTTAACTGTGGCTTTTGAATAATCTTGTTGGGTGGAGTTTTCACTCAATTATAAATCATGATATATAGTTGTTGGGTTGACATGATATATAGTTGTTGGGTTTAAATGTAAACTAAATTACATTATAGCTTTTTGCTTGTGTGAATCAGGTCTTTGGGTGCTGAGTATTATGGACATTATAAAAGTCTGGTAATGGTAGAGAATATTTGTGCTTCTTGGAAGAGATTGTGGGGAATTGGAGTCAATTACTTTGCTATGTTAGTTGATTTGGACACTCATCAAGAGATTTTGAAGATAATTACCTCTGTTCAGTAATGGTTACTAGAAACTTGATTAAGTCATTTGACCATCTCAAATATATAAAACTACTACAAGTATACAAATAGATATAAAGAAAATTGGACATGTTCATAATAAGCCATCACCCCCACAGTTAACCCAATCTGATCTAAATATCCCCTCCTCTTCAAAATAGCCTTTGAAATAAAGAGTGCAGTTTTATTAATCATATGTAGGTTTGTTTCCTACAAAAAGTAAGACAGTTTCTCCTACGTGCCCCAATATTTTTTAGTTTTTAAGTAAGAATCTAAGGAAGCAGCCTTTTCTGCAGAGTATAGTTTGCAGTAAAAAGGATATGTCCAAAATCTTCAGTGGCTGGTGCTGCACAAATGCAAAGTCTGTCTTCAAATGGAACTCCATGAAACTTTCCATGTCTTACCATGGAGTCCAGTTGTTTGAATCAATCTTTAGAAAAAGCTCTTCTGAGATGTTGAGGCATGTAAGTTGCTAAGTGTTTTTCTAATTGGCACACTGATTTGTATTGAGCCAGCCACTTCAAAGACTTAACATATTTAAGTGCTGCAATATAATCTTGGGCAGCCACATCAATGACTGTTTGAAAACTTCCTTGGCCTTTAGATCTCATGGAACTGGGAATTGGATGGAAAATCCATATTGTGAGATGACATTTGAAATTGGGCAATCCAAGAGTGAGGTTATATGTTATGAAGCCTCTCTTCAGAACACAGTTTGGGTAGTCTTAACTAGGTCCATAGATAGGAACGTCAGCCAGTAATTGAATACTTTAATTGCTAAATGGCTTTGTATAGAGGTATGCCCAACTTTGCCTTTATTGTTGGGGGTGGTGTAGACTTATCCATCCTAAGATACATTTCAAAATAGTAGATTATATCTGTTGCAATAAGGGGGCAATTATATATCCCCACAGTTCTGTGGCATATATGACCATTGGAACTATTTTGACGTTACATTATATTTATTATTGGAATTAGAGAACTATTTAGTTATGATTGGCGAACTGCCTTATGAGGTTGGCACAGGCTATAGCTCTTAAAGAACTCTTGTTAAATTGTGGCCAAGAACCTGTTTCTGTAAAAACAAGTCCTAAGTATAGATAGAACTTTAGTTGTCCTAAGTATAGAACAACTACCTTAGCTCTGGACTTATTGATGTTTGGGTAATTGAATGCACAGCATATACTAAACCTGTGCAGTAGTCTTATCATCCCTACCTGGATGTATGAGATCAATACCATGTTGTCCCTGCATGAAGCAGAATGTTTACATGTTTATTTTTAACTTTTGGCATATGTGTATTGGTAGAACAAAGGGACTTTGGGATAGTAAGAGCCCTGGTGGTGCAGTGGTTAGAATGCAGTACTGCTCACAGCCTAGAACAGTGATGGCGAACCTTTTAGAGACTGAGTGCCCAAACTGCAACCCAAAACCTACTTATGCATCATCGAGTGCCGGGTGGGTGTGGCCCATTGGGTGGGCATGGCCAATTGGGTGGGCGTGGCTGCGGTGGTAACGGCAGACTAAAAAGTTCAATCAATCAATTCCAACTTTGCAAGATCTTTTTTGCACACGGCGGCGGCGGCCTAAAGCGAAAAGATTTTATAAAACCCAGCTGAAGGTCTAGGACTGGGGCGACGGCACACGTGCCCACAGAGAGGGCTCTGAGTGCCGCCTCTGGCACCTGTGCCATAGGTTCGCCACCACTGGCCTAGAATTCAATCCTGATGGGGCTTGGGACTCAAGGTTGACTCAATCTCCCATCCTTTTAAGATCGGTAAAATGAGGACCCAGATTGTTGGAGGCAATATGCTAACATTGTAAACCACTCATAGTGCTGTGAAACACTATGAAGCGATATATAAGTCTAAGTGCTATTGCTATATTATTAATATGCATAATAAACAAAATGGAAGTCAATATACATCTTTGTCTCAGTCCTTTGTTGGTACTAATTTTTCATGTTAGGGAACTGTGCGTTCCTGTGTATGCCTTAAGTATGAATTTGAGTATAGTGCTCAAGAGTAAAAGCTCTTTCTAATGTTACAGTGGCTATATGTTTTGGTAATTTGGAATTTAACAGAATTAACAATAACAGAGTTGAAAGGGACCTTGAAGGTAATTCAATCCCCTGCTCAAGCAAGAGACCTTATATCATTTCAGACAAATGGTTGTCCAATCTCTTCTTAAAGCAGGGGTCCCCAACCCCCGGTCCATGGAGCAGCACCGGTCCGCAGCATGCCAGCAAGCAGGTCACACAAACAAGCAAAACTCCATCCGTGGGATGCTGGCAGTATTCAAAACCACATCCCCTCTGGTCCGTGGAAAAACCTTTCTCCATGGCACCGGTTCCTGGTGCCCAAAAGGTTGGGGACCTCTGTCTTAAAGCGTCCACAACTTCTGGAGGGAAGTCATTCCACTGATTAAATTGTTCAAACTATCAGGAAATTTCTCCTTATTTCTAGGTGGGTTCTCTCCTTGATTAGTTTCATCCATTGCTTCTTGTCCTGCCTTGAGGTGCTTTGGAGAATAGATTGACCCTCCCCTCTTCTTTGAGGCAGCCATTTAGATATTGGAACACTGCTATCATGTCACCACCACCCCCTAGTCCTTCTTTTCATTAACTTCTGCTTCTGATTTCAAACGTTTCATTGCTGCTATTAAATGTGTATTATAGCGGAATCATACATTCAGGAGAATGGTCATTTAAAGCAGTGTGGTTGGGGTTGGGGCCCTTCATATTTTGCTTGGCTACAGTTTTTATCTCAGGTGTTTCCACTGCCATTGGTGAGGATGATGGAAGTTTATTCAACAACATGTGGAGAGCTATGTGCTTCCCACTCCTTATTTTAGAAGATTTTCCCCCATTTTATTCTTGACAGTCTTACAGGTTGATCTGGTTGTGCGGGTCCCAGGGGCAGCTTTGGCAAAGAAGATGATGCTGATAGCTGACTTTTTGGTTTGTAGTACTGCATTTGTTTGTTTGTTTGTTTGTTTGAATCAAACATATCTCAGGGAAGACAGAGAAACTGGTTGGCCTCAAAGAAAATATATGCAGACTGTTCCTCTTAAGCACTACGTTGGAGAAATCTTTCTCTGTTTAAGATGGTGAAGGCCAAATATTTATGTTCTAAGACTGCCACTCAACATTTGGACAATTTACTGCCCCAAATATTTGGCTGATTCAGTTTTTCATTTATTTTATTTATATTTCCTATTTCTAAACTACCCATCTCCCTCAGAGTTTTGTTTCATTTTGTGGGCTATTCAGATGGCTCGACTGTTTCCTCCACAAATTCAACAACTGACACACCAACAGCCCCTAGGGTTTAGTTAATTCACTGTTTATACAAGCTGATTTAGATAAGGATATACAATATATGTATAGAAACAGACTGTGTCCCATATAAAACAAACATTTTGCTGGATTTATAACTTCTGAACTATGTATATTATGTATTTATTACTTTATGAATGACTTTCTAGCCAATGTTTCCTCAAACACAATTCCTCCCCCATAACAATAAAACAAATACAATAAAATTACTTTTAAAATCTCTAAAGTACAGTTTGAACTTTTCTAGAATATAAGCTTAGAGTGTCTGAAAATCACAGAAAAACTGCTGTCCTGAAATTGTTTCCTGCAATGTGTGAATTCCTACTCCGTTTAAAGAGGCAGACAAACCAATACATTAAATTTAAAAGACTGTTCAATAATAACATCCCTGAAGCTAATTGTGTGGCATTTAATTACTGACAGCAAGCAAAGCACTGATGAAAGTAAATTAGTTGCTTCTTTTCTAACCATGAGGTTCATTGAAGAGATTTAGAGAAGAACTTCCTCAGATGGCCACTTTCTTCCATGGGATGGCTATATGAATTTGGCAAAATTGCTTGCTTAAACATTTTGAACTTGGGTCAAGTGAAGGCAGCTTATGAACATATGAAAAAGCATCTAGGAAAATGTGAGTATTCCTAAAAGTGTACCTAAATCATACTGCACTCTACATGGGACTACCCTTGAAGAGTATCTGGACAATGTAGCTGGTTCAGAATGCAGCTGCGCAAGCAGTCTTGGGTGCTTCAAGGACTGTGCATATAACACCTCTGTTGCTTGAGCTACATTGGATTTTGGTTCCAGGTCCAATTCAAGAAGTTAGTTATCGCCTTTAAAGTTCATGGCATGGGACCAGGTGACCTGAGGAACACTCTTGCCCCAATTACATAAAACCATCAGGAAAGTAGGAAAGGTATGTTACAGATTCTAGCGGTTAAAGTCAGGAAATGTACATTATAGATTCCATCGGCTAAAGAATTTTGATTGGCAGGGTCTAGGAAAAGAGCCCTCTCTGCTCTTGCCCCCACTGTATGGAATATCTTGCCCCCAAAGGTGAGGTTGTCCACCAATCTTTTGGCCTTTGGTGGTCAAAGAGTGGCATACAGTCCTGTGGTTGGCTGATGGCTTGAGTGTGCTCCCTCTGCCATTTTTTTTTTAACTTTTTAACTTGTCTTTTTAACTCTGCTCTTGTTTTATTTTCACTCTGTTAATATTTCTTTTATATGATTTTATTGTTTGCATATGTAAACCATCAAGATTCACTTGGACAGTGACATGAGTGGTATCTAAATTGAATAAATAAAAGACTTTTATGATGGGGGTGGTGAAGAGCTGCCCCTAGCATTAAAATAGTAGAGCAAACCTATAAGAGACATGTAGTAAAATCTAAGGCATGTTACATTTTATAATGAGTTATATTTTAAGTCCATTCACTACCCTCTGGTGCATTTTTATGTCAGGCTGACAGATGGGCCATAGTGGATATAGAAGTTACTTCATAAATCCCATGAGGTATCTCATGTATTGAAAAACCGCATTATTGAGTTCATTTCAAACATAAAAATTATGTGCAATATTTTTTTTTAACAAAACTCTGTTTTTCCAATTACTGAAAAAAGTGTCCCAATTTAAGAGATGATGCTTGCATGAAATAAAAAAAAAATCATTTTCTTTAGGGAATAGGTTTCAAATATTGATAAACTGGAAGGTTTCAAAATATTTCTTGCAATTTCATATTCCTGGATGTGAAATGTGTTATTCTCTGTTCCCCTTTTGTGGAGAGGTCTGCTGTTCCTCCTCATAGCCCTTTGTATTTTCTTGCTGCTTATTTGATAACCCTGGGAGTAGGCACTGAATTGCAAATATGTCATACACACCCTTTGGTTTGTAAGGATTCCAAAAGTATGTAGGTGTGTTAATTAATTTAACAGTGTCATTTTACAAAGCAAGGTGAGTGGATATCTTTCTTACTTGTGGATTTCTTTCTGTAGGAATAAAGGGACTACATATGTAGCTTATTTGAGAAATTATCGGCAGTAACTGTTACAGTCAGACATAAAAGAAATTTAAAACCAAAATCAGATTTTCTTGATTTAAACCAGATTTTTAAAAAATAAATAAATAAATCATATTTGTTCTTTTTGGCCTAGGCTTTAGAATTTAATATTTTCAGCTTTTTTGTTTGCTAAAAAAATTGTTAAAATTGTGGTGAGTTATATACAGCTACCAGATTTGTTAGGTATTTGCTTGGAAAGACTTAATTTACACATTCAGAAAGATTGTATAATGACGCTAACATGGAATTTGTGTTTCTTTAAATTATACTAAGCTACTACTCAGAGTAAACTCAACTACGGACTAGAGAAGACAAAAATTGCAGTTCAGAAAACCTGAAGGATTTTTGACATAACAAAATATCCCTATGTTGTTGATATTAAATAATAATAATTCATGTGAGCATGATGCATGAAATAAAAAAGACTTTTGTTTGCACTTATTTTGTGCAGTTGAAATAATGTTTGGCTTATTTTCTATCCACCCTTTGTTGTTATTTTGATGAATATTAGTATTTCTCAGGTGATGCTAAGAATATATTGTTTTGATCTTAACATTCTGGATTTCTGAATAAGATTTTTCACAATTCATTCTACATTGTAATAATAGGGAATTGTGTTTTGAAAAAAGGAAGACCGGGACAAGAATTTTAAATGGTAGCTGTTCTCTTACATCACTGCTGCTATCATTTTCAAGAAAATTCTCCTTTTCTTTTGTTCTAGGAAGGTGCAAAATATGTGCAAGTGGCTTTTTTTTTAAAATTGTGGCACATTAATTTTGCTTCTAGGTGTTGAGTTTTAATATTGCATATGAATAAGACAGAAAAATGAGGAAAAAATAATACAAATAACTTAGACTAGCACCTGTAGACTGACAACAAAGATTGCACATTTGAAGCAGTTTGGAAGACTAAGAATACTCCTTGCTCCTCATCTGTCACTGAATAATTCTCCAAGGGCACCTGAGGCATGGAACATGTTTGCACAATTTATGGTTAGTGCAGCTGTAACTCTCCTGAGCCAGCTGGATTTGATTAAAATTACCCATGTTTTGGTTCCATCCTGTTTTGCCTGCTGCACTTGAAAAATGTACAAAAGTTGCAGTTGGTGCAAAACGCAGCCACTAAGCACTAAATCTTGCAGATAGTAGGGAATTGTGTAATGCTTGTATTGAGAGTTCTGTGCTGGTTGCCAGGTGCTTACTAGGCACAATTTAAGATACTGATGTTGCACGATTAAACCCACGTTGGTTGATCTCAAAAAGCTAAGCCAAGTTGGACCCCATAATTGCTTGGATGGTGTTGGAGAGCAACCCTCCCAGTCAGGAGGGGGGCTTAAGTGGGAAATTACTCTGCACTTGCTATGTAAACATAAGAGAGCAAAGTCCGACCACCCCCACCCCTTGAAATCCTTTGAACCCTATCAGCTTTCCCAGGCAAAAGCTATACTAGTCCTCAACGTTGACCACAACTGAGCCCACAAATTTCTGTTGCTGTAAGCAAAGACAGTGTTAAGTGAGTTTTGTCGTTTTACAGTCTTCATGCTACAAGCTGTTAAGTGAATTCACTGCAGTTATTAAGTAGTAACACGTTCTCAGTGAATCGGCTTCACCATCTGACTTTGCTTGTCAGGAGGGTGACAAATGTGATCACAGCCCTGGTGACACTGCAGCCATCATCAATATGAACAAGTGCGAAGCATCCAAATTTTGATCACCATGACCACGCGGGATGTGCTGCAAACAGTTGTTGTAAGTATAAAAAAACGATCAATAAGTGCTTTTTCCCCAGTGCCATTGTAAATCCTCCGAAACGGCCACTAAACAAATAGTTGTTAGTCAAGTACCATTAGTAGGGGAGATCCTAGTGAAATAGAATAGAACTAAGTAGCTTGTTTTCCGAACTCACATATGTGAGTAGTGTTCGCGCATTCACAGATGGAAGCTGCAATCTAGATTGGGAATTTAAAGGGAAAAAATAACGCATGGTCTTTTAAGGTAACTGCTTAGACACTAAATAAAATCTTGAGGGACCCTATTTCACCTACGCTGAGCCTGTTTGGATGTTAGACTCTTGAGAGGAAATTCTTTGAAGATATCCCTGCTGGCACTGGAGTCATATATCTTGCATGCAGAAGAGGGCTTTGGTCTGTGTGGTTTCTAGCTATGGAACCTACTTTCTAAGAACTGCAAATTTACAAGTATGTACCTATTTTGCTTGCCCTTTAATTATCAGTGGTCTTAGTTTTAATTTTAAACTTCTAATTTTTTATCTTGTTTTTTTCAATTCTGTAAATCACCTGCGTACTCAATCCTCCGTGATTGGGCAGTCCTGCACTGAGTAGGGGGTTGGGTTAGATGAATGGTTGTTCCTTCCATCTCTGTGACTAAGATTCTCTGGATTGTAGTAATACATCCCAGGGTGAGAAATAAATACCCTTATATGTTGCTCTGGAATTAACTCTTCATTTTTTTAAAAAGACTTTTTAAAATAAATTAGTAAGGGGCTGAAAAACTGGCAAACTGTTGAGGGAATCAGTAATTATACATTTAAGTCCATAAGAAGCAAGCATAGTACTGTAAATTTGGATAATAGCTTTTTATTTGCTTCTCCTGTTTTTGCCTCTTGAAATTTTTACTCTTAATTTAACTGGAGATGATAGATTTTCTTTCTCTTAATCGATAATTGAGCAAAGTTCTCCTTTGCAAGTGCCTTATTTTATGACTTTTTTTTCTCTTCCCTTTCTTTCGTTTCTATTATGGAACTGGTAAATATTTTATCACAATTTAAATGATTAAAAACCTAGGAGGAATAAGCCTACTGGCTTGGGTTCATTATTTAATAGATCTTACAAGCTTGCAAGTCAAATCCGCTCTATCTCAATCTGCCTTCTTTAATGCCAGAATGAGAGGGCCTCGGCAATTAGCGGCTTTACAGGATCTTCCACTTTTGCTCAACCCATTTACTACCCACCTCTGGCAGGCTGCCCTTTTCGCTGGCTTCTCTTTTCATATTGCTTCTCCAGGTGGCATCAAAGCCTGTACACATCGGTGCTTCTATCTTCTGCTTCCATTGTAGGAATGACACTATTTAGGAAAAGTGACAAACTGCCTCCCTCCCTCCATCCATCCAGGTTCACTTTCAACTTACTTCTTTCTTTCTTTTTCTTGCAGAGCAGATCTTCAGTTTTATGTTCAACTAGTCGACAATTCCTTGTTGCTGACTCAAAGCAGAGGCTTATGTTATCAGAAACATTAAATTAATTTGGGTGTAAATAACTGACGTTAATATTTGTTTAAAATTACTATGAATCAGATTACTATAGGTCTGACAGACAGTCTTGTTATTCACAAAAGGCCAAGCTCGTGATAAAGCCACCTAATGGAAGATTCTTTGTTTTCTTGTCCCTTCTAACCGTGACATGATATTCTTGCAGAAAGGATTGCACCATGTGATGTACTCTTTAGAAGAGAAGAAAGAAGAACAAAATCTGGTCTGTGTACCTGGAATAAAGTAAAAAGCAAACATTCCCTTGTCACATTGTTTTCTTGTGACTCATTTTCAACTTCTATATGACCTCAATTCTGCTTTCTTGTTATATTCAGAGGAAACTTCTGCAGGCATCCTGATGGCTGCTTGAATTTCCACTGTACAAAAGGACTTAGTTTACCTTAGAACCTTCTCTTAGCTTCTGCCTTGTTTCTCTTCTCCCCCACGAGAGTCCTGGGGTTCCCTGTCCCTTAATTTTTGAAAGTCAAGAGTATCAGAGTTTTTATAAGGATCGGTACAACAGAAGAAGACTAATGTGGGAAACAGTGCCCATGTGAATCTGCCATGTTAAGTCAAATTGACTTGCTGGTTTTGAATCTGCATGTTAAGAGAACGACTTGCTGTTAAACCATTCTAGCAGGGTACAAATTCAGGATTAACTTGCTATCCTTTCTGAAATATTAGTTTTTTATTCTGTGATTTGGGTGCACAATTTGTGAACTGTTCTGTTGAGTCGTTCATCGCACTTTTCCTAGTTCCTTAATTTGCTTGAATTACTGGCCTCTGCTATTCTTGTTTTTAATATTGCCTTGTGTGTTTAGATTGACAATTCATAGTTGGATGGAAAGTGTTGTTACTTCATTACAGCAATAAAAAGAAGAGTGGGAGAATCAATGACTTGTAACAATAGACAAAGACTGGAAATACACAGTTAAACTCTCCAATGTCTGGCCAGAAAATTGTTAATCTAATGAATGATCACTAAACCATGTTTTTTTTCTGCTTAACCAATTCCCAAGAGGGGTGTTCTTGAAGAATTGAAGCTAAAGGGCAGTGTGTCGCTGTTAATCTGAAACTAAATAAAATGAAGTAAAAAAAGCGTAACTATAACTATGCTGGTAAACCTCATGGACCTCTACTCCACTGGCTAAGATGCTTACAATCTTTCTGCTTTGTTGGAGTAATCAGATCTTTCAGAATGTAGTGAAAAATACTCCTGTGAAAAATAAATGCAGGTTGCTGTACTCATATGGTTTTGACTCCATCAGTAAACGAACTCAACTGATTTTCGGACGAGAAAGAAACTTTACTAAGAAACACCCCTTTTCACATGAATAATTCAAAAGCAAAACTTCTGGAAATATATTGCCTAGATTTTTATGGTGTGGCAGAAATTTATTGTTGGTGGCGAAATGTCTCTGCTTTAGGAAAACCAGTGTAATCTAGGATAATAGAGTTGGAAGGGGGGTTCTTTAAGCCATGAATCCAAACCCTGTAGCAGTGTTTAGAATCCAACTGAAGTGTTCCCCATAGATGTCTGTCACCTTTTACATGATACTTACAGTAACAAACACGGTGTTGACCTCTTGTTTACATTGAGTTAATATTAGGAAAGCTTTTTTTCTAACACTTTTCGAACATAAATCAAAAATCTCTTTCTGCAAACTGAAAGCACATTTTGCTCTTAAGCTCTGGAACAAGGAAGTTGTTCCTGAATTACTGTTCTTGTGTGTATCTATCATATTCACCTCAGTTTATATTTTGAAAATGGCTAATATACCCAACCTCCTTCAGTTTTAAGGATTTTAGCTTTTAGTTGTTTGAGGCTCTCTTGTTGCTTTATCTAAGCATTTCCAGTGTTCTGGACAAACTTCATATGCTATCACAACAGAATGAAATTATTATTTTTGCTCCGGTAAATGGAAGATATACCTCTGTTGATGCAACTTTTTCCCCTATTTTTGCAGCGTTAACACCACAAATTCACATTCAGTGTCTTATCAAAAGCTATTCCAAAAATGTTTCATTAGTGGCTATTAAGCATGGATTTCATCACACAGTTTTGTTTCCACTTCCCCCCAAGTTATTTAGCACTTTGGTTTAATCCAGTTATGTACTTACTTAATTGTCAGGCCTCATACGGAAATGGTTTGCTCATCAGACATCATGGATAAATTGTCACATGCTTGGATGAAAATATATCTAGAGAATTCTACAATCCACTATGGAAGGACCTAATTAAGATACAAGTTAAGATTATCTGGCTAGACACGTTTGACAAATCCACACGACAGTGGCAATTACGCAATTGATTGGCTCTGGAATTTGAAACTATTGAAAATAAATAGGCATTCATTGAGATGTTTCTGTCAGTCTCAAGTTTCAACGCTGCTTTTGCTTTTTCAATTACATAGGATGTACTCTGTCTCGGAGAGGACTGAAGCCAAAAATACGACTCTGACTATGCTTGTTACCCACTCTTCTACCAATTCTGTGATTAATTAAATTAAATTTTCCCAAGGTTGCCACATGAGGACCTGGGGCTGTTGTGGAAGGATGTTGTTGAGCCATTGCTACTTTATCTTTGCACGGTTGTAAGATGATACATTTGAACTTATATATAGCAAAGAATTTAGACTTACTACTGCTTCATAGTGGCTTTATAGCCCTCTCTAAGCGGTTTACAGATGTCAGATATTGCCCCCAACCATCGGGTCTCATTTTACCGCTTCAGAAGGATGAACAGCTGAGTCAACCTTGAGCCCGTGAGAACGCACCGCCAAACTTGCAAGCAGCCAGCAGTCAGCAGAAGACCATGCAGTACTGCATTCTAACCAACTGCGCCACCACTGCTCACGGATTTATATCTTTTCTTCCAGCCTAGCAACCTCGCAACAGTATGAGTAATACAATCTAGAATTTCCAGAAGCATAGTCATCTGGGAATGCAGATGAAAATGGCTTACCATCTGACTTGAGCTAGCAAAAGCTGGTAATTTCCTTCCTTTGCAGTTTTTTTCGATTTCTTTTTATTGAAGAATACTGCTGGCTATTTGAAAAGGTAGATAGAGTATAACAGAAACATATAGTCCATTACCGTCCTCAAAAAGAAAACAGAAGTGTCTCCTCTTCCAGGGGGGGGGTTTTCTTTTCCCAACAAGTACCTGTGATTAATTGCTCCACCGTCCCTTTCAGTGTACAGCTGTGGTCCGGTTGCTGCTGCTTCTTTCGGTTCATTATCCACGGAGTAGCATCTGGGTCTGCAATCAGACTTAAGAGCAGTCAGAATGGTGGGCAAATAGAGAGGGCTCTAATAATAAAGAGTTAAGACGATTAAAATGCTCAAGACTCGGAATATCTTATAAACCCTGTCAGATGTAGTCTTGCACTGGAAAAAAAAATGATTTAATAATAATAATAAAAGTTGGAAGGGACCTTGGAGGCATCTAATCCAACCCCCTGCTCAGGCACAGGAAACCATATGCCATTCTCAGACAATATGGCATGTCCAGTCTCTTCTAAAAAACTTCCAGTGTTGGAGGCATTCACCGCTTCTGGAGCAGGTTGGTCCAATGGTTAATTGTTTCCTAACTGTCCGGAAGTTTCTACTCAGTTCCAGGTTGCTTCTCTCTTGATTAGTTTCCGTCCGTTGCTTCTTTACTGCCTTCAGGCGCCTTGGAAAATTAGTAAGAATAATGGAAGTGACTAATAAGTGGGAGGAAAAAGTCTACAGGAAAACCATTTTCTTCCCTTTCATGGCATTCATTTTTTCCAGTACAGATCTGGGGAGCCGAAGGTCTACGAGTAGAAGAAAACAATCAAAAACCTGGAAGATTCTGGTTGATGAACTGCATGTATAGTTCAGTGGTTAACATTTAGGGAAATCTGGGGTAGTATCCTTCTGATCGCTATAAGTATATCAGGGCAATGCTTAATAAACGTTTTTCAAAAATTATTACCGTGCTGGTGTCTCAGTATATTGTTCGTCTTGGTATCCATCTGCAAATTCTAAATTAGCGTTGATGCACAAAGTACAGCAAACAATGGGCACAGTCAACTAGTGATGAAGCCAGGCAAAAAAAAAGGAGGAAAATGTGCTCAGAGCCAAGTACTGGAGTGGTCACTACAGGAGTAGTGGGGCACCTAGCATGACACATGGGCCATGTGGACCCCCGCAAGAATGGCCCAGGAGTTGGAGGGATTTTTCAGCTAGATTGGAGGAAACTAGGACACAACTGTCTAGGTTCAGCTCAGACTCATAGATCAGAGCTTCTTGACCTTAGCAACTTTAAGATGTGTGGATTAAATTCCAAGAATTTAGGGATGAAGAGGAATTACAGGAGGGTCATCAGCCGAGGGCATTCAAACTGGAAGAATTACACGGTAGAGAAATCCATGTTGTCTAGCAACCAGAAGACAGTTATACTGCCTCAGAAGCGAATGTGGCAGCTAACAGTTCCTCCAGGGCAAGGGCCCGCATGAAGAGAGGAGGGCTAAACAAAGGCACTTAGCAAGATTATTGGCTCTTCCTTTCCAAAAGAATCCCGTCTGCGCTAAAGGAACAAATTTGGGTCCACGACTCTCTATATAAGGGGAGCTGCGGGTCTTCACAGATCATTTGGTGAAAACTCTCCACTGTGTTCCTCAGTTCTTAGCCTCCTGTCTTCTCAAGTAGTGACCCTTGATCTTATAACATTTGTTTGACCCAGTAACTCGCTCAAGAGGTCCAGTAACTGCCTCTAATTTACGCTGGTGATTTGTGTGGACTGTATTTTGACAGGACGGAGGGGACTGGATTGTTAAATGTTTTTGCCATTAGAGTTCTGTTTAAAAACCTTTTGTATCTTTTAGTAAAAGATACAAAATTAACCTTTGTGCATGTGATTTCCATGGGGCCCAGACAGGATACCAAATGAATCTGGGCATCTTCTTGTACAACGGGAGGAGGTGGGTTGTGTCAGTGGGATAACTTATACGTACTAACTGTTGTAAGAAAAAACTGAGCAAAGAATGGGGGGGGGGGGGGGGGGGGGGGGGGGGGGGTGGGGGGGGGGGGTAGCTGGGGGAGAGCGGGAAGATTTCCTCTCTTCCTGAAAGAAAGGCCCAGGAGAAGCGATTAAAGATAACTACTTGATGAAGCATTAAGGCGGGGTCCCCAACCTCTGGTCGTGACCAGTAACGGGCACGGAATGCGCTAGCAAACAACGGGATGCAAGCAGCACACAAAAACAACGCCCCCTCCACAGGGAACCGGTCCCTGGTGCCAAAAGGTGGGGACCTCTGCATTAAGGGATATTATAGTTAATGCTAGAGCAGACAGTCAAACACAAGGCCGGGGGGGCTGATGCGGCGCGAAACCATCATAGAAAACAGGGATAGGAACGGCCCCGCTGCCTTGGCCCCGGCCCAGGCCGGCCGGGAGCCAATGTACAAATTTGTGGTGGCCATCTATGCTGAACGCATTAAGTCTAGCTCCACAAGGCGTCTGGAAACATGAGGAACCAGCCCCTGCTGCGTCGGCCCCGCCCCCTGGGTGCATGCTGTGGAGGCTCCAGTGGACCATGCCTTGGCACTTGCCCTGGGTCCCACCCACTTTGCCAGAGACTCTCAGATCTGTCCCCACCTCCTGCACAGGCCCCCACAGGCACCCTGGACACGAACGATGTTAGATGCTGGCCATGCCACCCAGTAGGCCAACCCACTCATCCACGCTCCACCCAGTAGGCCGATCCACCGGCCACACCCACCGGCCACCCTGAGGGAACCGCAATGCTGATGCAGGCCATCCATGAAATTGAGTTTGACACCCTGTGCTAGAGCAATCTGCCCTGCTGTTTATAAAACTTGTAAGGGATGACCGCAATGGAGTAAAGGCAGCGTCATGCTCACACCACATGTTTGATTTTAAAATGTGTATATTGTTGTAAGAAAGTAATGATGATAACTGTTGTAGATGGGAACTTTAAGGGGAGGGGAGATGTAGAGCGGGAGATTAAAGAAAGATGGAGGAGATTTAGAAAAGTGTTCTAGAAAGGATCCAAAAGGTGGTCTGGGACAGAATGGGGAGGGAAACAAGAAGCAAGTTTATGCTTTACATAGTCAGTGATAAGAAGGTTAAGAAATGTGATTCAGGGGTTTAAAGTCAAAGATTGTCTATTGCACTTTGGTCTGGATTTGTTTTTTTTCCCCCCTCTTAATAATGCATACGAAGGCATTCTAAGCCAAGGAACGAAAAAAATATGAACTTTAACATGTTCTGCTTCCTGAAACGAAAAGGTCTAATGAGGTATGTGCATTTGGAACTCTTTGCCAACGTTAGGAGTCATTGGCAAGCTGTGTCAAATGTTTGACCTGAATTTCTTTTCCTTTTTCTGGAGCCAAAGGAAAGAAAACAAAAAACAAAAAAAATTGTGGAGAAGGTAGTTGGTGTTTTGATTAAAGACACTAGGCTAGAAACTGGAAAAACCATGAGTTATAGTTCTGTTCTGCTGAAAATCATGTGACTTTAGGGCCAGTTATTATCTCCCATCCCTAAGAAGGAGACACTGGAACCCCACTTCTGAAAATGTTGCCAAGAAAACATCAGGGGGCCTTATTCCAGGCAGTTGCTGGAGTCAAGTTTGACTCAAAAGCATAAGAAAACACCAGGGGAGAAATCCCAGTCTACTATTTTGTTTTCAGAAAAAAGTTATAGAAAGTTTCTGCCCTCTGATGGTTGGGGGTTTTCATCCCTTGGAAAACAAGAGTCCCAAAGCAATGTTTTTTTCCAGTCTATTTGACATGAAAGAGTGGGGAAAAGCGTGATTCCCCCAAAAGTGATGCAATAAATGGGTGGACTCTAAGCCCTTTATTCAGAATAAAAGATCTAGAGCTTCACATGTTTTGCAAATTTCTTTTCTACAGCTGTTTTTTTCTGTAGGAAACAGTGATTTCTCTTTTTGGAGGGATCTGGAAACAGCTCTTGGAGAAGGGAAGGGGAAGCATGTCTTTTTGACTTTACTGGCTCCACTATGCTGTGCCCTGTTCCTTATCTGCTATGCTGCCCCGAAGAGTATTTACATTTCAGGCTTTTTGTCAGCAATCTCACCTTCTGCCTTGCGACAAAAACGAGTACTGGATTTGAGAAAAAAGGTGGTGGCTGGTTCATGCATTTTACCTTTTGAACTCTAATGGGTTATGAGGAAAAGTTACAAACATTCAGTCAAACATTTAAAGGTCTCCTCAAATTGTGGATGGATGGGAAACTGCTAGCTGAGGCAGTTTTAAACTAAAACCGATTACCGGTGGGTTCCCCCAGGGTTCTCACTCAGCCTATGCCAAGAACAAAATCTCCCCATCAGGAGGGTTTTTTTCTAGTCCCTGTATGGAAGCTAGAACCCGACATCTCCTTCTCCGGTTCGGCAACAAAACACTGGCAATCACAGCAGCATCCCTGAAAGAACTGATGCTTCATTGAAGTGACCCTCCGCACACCTTAGACTTCGGAAAACTCAGTCCTGCATTTAAGTGGTGGAGAAGGTTGTTCAGTTAACTTTCCATAAGACAATCCCTGATGAATAGCTAGAGACAGGCACCCCTCAGAGCAAGCAACGAATAGCTGAGAAGTATTAGGCCCTACAGAACAGAATAAGTAATAATATAATAATAAAGTTGGAAGGACCTTGGAGGTCATCGAGTCCAACCCCCTGCTCAGGCAGGAAACCCTATACCATTTCAGACAAATGGCTGTCCAGTCTCTTCTTAAAAACTTCCAGTGTTGGAGCATTCACCGCTTCTGGAGGCAGGTTGTTCCACTGGTTAATTGTTCTAACTGTCAGGAAGTTTCTCCTCAGTTCCAGGTTGCTTCTTTCCTTGACTAGTTTCCATCCATTACTTCTTGTCCTGCCCTCAGGCGCCTTGGAGAATAGCTTGACTCCCTCTTCTTTGTGGCAACCCCTGAGATATTGGAATACTGCTATCATGTCACCCCTAGTCCTTCTTTTCATTAAACTAGACATACCCAATTCCAGCAAACGTTCTTGATATGCTTTAGCCTCCAGTCCCCTAATCATCTTTGTTGCCCTTCTCTGCACTCTTTCTAGAGTCTCAACATCTTTTTTACATCGTGGTGACCAAAACTGGATGCAGTATTCCAAGTGTGGCCTTACCAAGGCATTGTAAAGTGGTATTAATACTTCACGTGATCTTGATTCTATCCCTCTGTTAATGCAGCCCAGCACTGTGTTGGCTTTTTTGGCAGCTGCAGCACACTGCTGGCTCATATTTAAGTGATTGTCCACTAGGACTCCGAGATCCCTCTCACAGTTACTACTATTGAGCAAGGTACCCCCTATACTATACCTGTACATTTGGTTTTTCTTGCCTAAATGTAGAACCTTACTTTTTTCACCATTGAATTTCATTTTGTTAGATAGCGCCCAATGTTCAAGTCTGTCCAGGTCCTCCTGTATCTTAAGCCTGTCTTCTGGAGTGTGTTGGCTATTCCTGCCAGCTTGGTGTCATCCGCAAATTTGATGAGTTCCCCATCTATCCCCTCGTCCAAATCGTTGATGAAGATGTTGAAGAGCACTGGCCCCAGAACAGAGCCCTGGGGCACCCCACTGCACACTTCCCTCCATGTAGATGCGGTTCCATTGAGGACCACACGCTGAGTACGGCCGGTCAGCCAGCTACGAATCCATCTGGTGGTGATGCTGTCTAACCCACATTTTTCTATCTTATCAAGTAGTAGGTTGTGATCTACTTTATCAAATGCCTTACTGAAGTCCAAGTAAATTATCCACAGCATTCCTCTGATCCACTAATTTTGTCACTTGGTCAAAGAATGCAATAAGGTTTGTCTGGCATGATCTGTTTTTGACAAACCCATGTTGGCTTTTAGTAGTGATTTTGTTTGCCTCTAGGTGTTCGCTGATTCGTTGTTTGATTATCTTTTCCAGAATCTTCCCAGGTATTGAGGTCAGGCTGATAGGTCTGTAATTTCCTGGGTCCATTTTTTTCCTTTTTTTGAAGATGGGAACTACATCAGCTCTTTTCCAGTCCTCCGGTAATTCCCCAGTGCTCCAGGATCTTTGAAAAATATAGTTCAATGGTTCTGAGATCACATCTGCCAGTTCCTTGAGAACCCTGGGGTGTAATCCATCTGGTCCTGGTGATTTGAACTCGTCTAGGCTGGACAGGTGCTCACTTACCGTTTTCTTGCCTATCTTAACTTGCATTTCTATTCTGTTTTTTATGGCACTATTTTTGGTAGGTTGGTCTGTTTTTTTCCCTTTGTGTAAAGACAGATGCAAAAAATGAGTTAAATAGTTCTGCTTTCTCCCTGTTGCTTGTCACCTTTTTGCCACTTTCACCCACTAGTGGACCAATCATTTCCTTCACTTTTTTCTTGTTTTTTACATGTTGAAAGAAGCTTTTTTTGTTATTTTTGACTTTGGTCGCAAGCCTTAGTTCATTATGAGCCTTAGCTTTCCTCACTTCATCTTTGCAGGCTCGGGCTATTTGCTGATATTCTGTCTTAGTTATGTGCCCCTCTTTCCACTTTCTATACTTGTCCCTTTTATCTTTCAATTTATCAGAGAGTTCTTTATGCAGCCATGCTGGTTTCTTTTGAGAGCTGTAATTTTTCCTCTTTGTTGGTATTGTGCTAGACTGGGCTTTTATTATCTCACTTTTCAAAATTTCCCAAGCTTCTTGAGTTGTTTTCCCCTTGAGGATTCTCATCCATGGAATCCTTCCCAAACCCTCTCTAAGTTTATTGAAATTAGCTCTCTTAAAGTCCAAGACTCTAGTTTGACTGTGTTCTATTGCTTGTGCTTCCATAATGTTGAATTCCAATATTGCATGATCACTTCCTCCCAAGGTTCCTGTGGCTTCAACACCTTCTATCATTTCATCCCTGTTAGTGAGAATTAGATCCAAAATGGCTAATCCCCTAGTTCCCTTCTCTACTTTTTGGGAGACAAAGTTGTCTGCTAGGTTTGCAAGGAATCTGTTTGATCTTCCACTTGGTGCAGAGTTTGTCTCCCAGTTGATGTCAGGGTAGTTAAAGTCCCCCATTACTATTGTGATGTGCTTCCTACATACCTTAGTTAGCTGACTAGCAAAAAGTTCATCTATTTCCTCTGTTTGGTTGGGTGGCCTGTAGTATACACCTATGGCAATGTCATTTCCCCCCCCTTTTATATTGACCCAAATGCATTCAAGACAGTTTTCATCATTGTTGTGCTCTAGTTCTGTAGAGATGTAGTTATTTCTTACATATAGAGCAACTCCACCTCCTCTTTTATTTGGTCTGTTTCTTTTAAATAATTTAAATCCCTCTAGCCTTGTGTTCCATTTGTGGTTTCATCCCACCATGTTTCCGTAATGGCAACATATCATATCTGCCCTCATTAGCCTGAATTTCTAATTTCACCCTGTTTGCTGTTCATACTCTGTGCATTGGTATATAGACATTTGAGTCCTTTATGACTGACCCTGTGTTTACTTTCTACGTAACCTGTGTGGTGCCTGAGTTCCCCTATTGTCTTATGGCACATGTCTTGGTGGAGAGAGAGAGAGATCTCTGTATTTGTGGCTATTGATGGTCTTTTTATGAATAGCCTTTCATGCTGGCACAAATGAAAATGTTCCTGTACATACTTCCTGTTATCTATGCTATGCTGTGCTGATATGGTGATTCATTGAACTTTTGACATCTGATGAAGCCAATCAACAAGTTTAGCGTGACTACATACATGAACTCTATTTGAACATGGTTCTGTCATTTGGACAAAACCTATTTGCATTTTAGTTTTTTTTAGTGTATATAAAACCACGCATCCACCTTGGGATCAGCAATTATTATGCTTATGCGAGAAGAGAGCAATACCAACATTCTTTCCTGCCAAGGTGGCTTGTTTTTCAGACAATCATCTGCACAGCCAACACACCATAATACCTGGCAACAAGAACAGAATTATCTCTGCACATTTCTTGGGATTTGCTCAAAAGGGGGTGGGGGCATGTGGCCTCTTAAAGCAAGAAAGCTGCATTTGCCTCCCCAACCAAATATCCCTTATTAAATAAGGGCGTCTGCGCTCTGTAAGCAGACATTTGTTATCCATTATTTGGATTCCGGTTCCTTTATATAATACACAGCAAACTAGTTTAATAGATGAGAAAAAATCAGTAATTGTCTGTGTTACACCTATAAGCATGATCTTGTTTCTTATGTTTTTCTATTGATGGTGTGCTTTTAATATCTAATGTGTGCAGTGGACAGCCAATTCCCTAACCCCTCTTTTGAGGCTCAGGGTAAACTCGTGGAAAACTGCCCATGCTTGTGAGTGATAGCTGCCAATCTGGATCTAGAAGGCATTTGGACTTCTCTGCTGTGCCTGGTGGGCCATAAAATCTTAACTGTGACCCCTGATTCACTAACTCCCCAGGACAAGTCTTTACTCATCTACTTTTTTTTACTCTGTATACCATGGATTTCTAGCTTGAATGTTAAAAGTTGGTTTGATAGTCAATTATAAACTACTATACAATTAAGTGGAAATTGGTATTTATTCTCTTTCCATTTATTTTCACTTAAAAATATAACATAAGAGTTTGCCATACCTGTATTATAACCTGGGAATTATCTTGTATGAGAGAGAAACTAGAAATCTTTTTGGAGGAAAATAATTGGATTTGATTTTGTTGAAAATTCGTTCTTGCAGTACTTCTCAAAGGCAGAATTAATTGAATATAGTGTCCTTTGCAAACAGTATTAAGGCAATATTTCTCAGACCGAAGCTCTTAAAACTCTGCTGCCAGATTCTGGGGTAGAAAATTTCTTGAAACCCCGAGACTTTGAACTCTGCCATAAGAGCAAACCTAAATTGTCAATTATTTACTAGTCTAAGATGGGTGGGTTAGTTTTATTTCTATCCTGCCTTATTAACAGTTTTCAATAATTGCTGCCTTACAAACACAGGCTATGTGACTTTAGATCTATAATTATAAATGTAACAGCTTTTATTTTTATAGTAATGTTATTACAAATTATAATTGAAAAGATAAAAACCAATGCAAACAGAAAAAGAATAAAAATTAAAAGGGCAGAAGAGAAAAAACAGAAAAGGAAAAAAAGTACAAATATAGTGAAGAAGAAGAAAAGGAATACATAAAGAGGTGACTTCCCATCTTCCTCACAAATATAAACAATTTTAATAGCTTATCACCTCATCTTAAAATACATGTTTTCTTCCCTTACCCATTTCTTATCTATAAACAGATCCTTAAAGCCTCATCGTTCAGTTCTGATCAGTAAAAGTCCATTAAAAACATCGAGAGGCAGACTGAGATGCTGACCAAGAAACCCAGAGACTGTCTGAGTTCTAGTCTTGCCTTAGACGTGAAAGCCAATTGGGTGACCTTGTGCCAGTCGTTGTCTCTCAGCCCAACTCACCTCACAGGGCTGAGGTTGGGGGGGGAAATAAGTATTATATATGTTCACCACTTTGAGTTATTTATCAAAAATAATAAAGGCAGGTTAGAAAATTATTAGAAAAAGAAATATGGCAAATCCACTGACCTTTTGAAGGTGCCAAGCAAGTTTTGAGCAAAAAGATGGCTGTGCCATGTTCTCGACTTGCAGTTTCCTTACAAGAAGCAGCTGTCTAGAGCACTTGTGTGTGATCTCGAAATGATATGGGCAGCAAATAATTTTAATAAAAATAACAATAAATAATAATAATCTCAAATTCTCTCTTTGTCCGGAGATGAATTGCAAATCTATTCACCAGCTGCAGTTTTAGGTCACCATTTCTTTCCCTGAAGTCATAAGTGTAACGTAGCAGTTTTTAGATGGTAAATATGCATGTAGTTAGGGCTTATTGTTGAGAAGCTTAATAAGGCCGATTTTTTTATTTCAATCATTTTTTTTCCCCTTTGAGAATGTGTTTGCCGTGCTTTTAGCCACATCCTTAAGGAAGTCTGTCTGTCAGAAGCACAACAAAGTATTTATTTTTAGCTTTTAAATTATAAGCCTGGCTGGGCAAATACGAGCAAAATACAGACTGCCTGTGGTATAGAAAACCAAAATTATTTAAATGCTGTACGTAACATGATCATAAGAGAGAGAGTTATTCTGAGCAGTGTGTTTCAGTACTGTCTTTTTTACCCTTGTTGGGAGGTTGGGTCAAGTGGGTAAGGAATGAAGCCAGTCTGGGACACTTTTTTCATTCTTATCCAGGTCTGGGGCACCTTTCTTTCTTTCTTTCTTTCTTTCTTACCCAATTTTGCTTGTTTCACATAATCAGAAAAGTGTTACTTTTTGTGACTTATGCAGTGTGCATTCTGCCATATTTTCTCCATAAATCTGTACCTTCTTTTGAATTATAATCATCAAATATTTGTATGTTGAAAGATGTGAAGAAAAAATGGATTGGAACTCCATTAGCTGAGCCTGGCCAGGAGGAGAGAATTTTGTCAGGAAATTCCAAATGAGTATAAATAAATTCTCCACAGCAAGTCCTGGGCAATTTGCCTGCTTATGTGTCAGGAGTACATATTCTGTTTAAGGCTCCAGACCCAAGTTCCTGCAAAGAAAACATTGCAGTATTCCCTTCTTCCCAGAATGGTGAGTAAAGCAAACAGATCTGAGGGGGATGTGATGCTAGACTTAAGATAACGTTTTGTTCATAGTTTGTTTTCACATTTAAGAATACGAAAAGAGAATGAGAACTTCATACCTATATTGACTAGCTAGGCTTCTCTCTGCAATTTCTTAATATAAAGATAGCACTGTTTTCCCATACAAAGTAATACTCTGTTAATCCAAAGAAAAATGCCTATTTATAACTAACTTCAGCTTTAGCCAAATTCATCGTTGGTTTTAATCAGCTTCTTTCTTGATTCACACAGTGTTTGTCTGAATGACTATCTGAATATCTGTTACATTAGTGCATTTCTTTTTAGCACTTTTTTAAATATATACAGAAGTTTGTGAGTGGCATTTGTACTTGGATATAGCAAGGTTTGTCACTGAAGATCTAAAGAATTTGTCTTTTTGTATGCTGGAAGGCAGTCATATGGATAGTAATATTTGCATTCCAAAGCGTTGAAGTTTACATCTTTTAAAATTTGTTTTTTGCTTGTAAATATCAAGTTTAACTGATTTATTTGAGCATAGAAGAATTAATTGAATTAATTTTCTTCATATATTTCCTATCTGAGGTAAGCTTTTTTGGTTTTTGTCTTTGTCTGGAAAATAGGTACTTCCTTTATAAATTGCTGGTAATTTGATTGATATAATGAAATGTGCGCTTTTTCTGATACGTATACATATGCTTTTACCTTGTATCATTTTTTCCATTTTTAGACACATCTTCTCAATGCAAAATTGAAGGCTAGGATTCCAGCCACAATATCTTTAGAGGTGATTCAAGTATTATCAGGGGGAAGTTCTTGTAATTTCATGAAAGGGCCTTCAAGTGCCATGGCTCTATTACTATTTGTTTCCTTGAATTAACTTTTTAAGCACCGGAGAAACCATGTGTATTATGCAGGTCTCTCCAATAATATGTTGGAATGCTCTGTGTTGTTTGAACAAGGCATTTTCACTCATGAATCAATCTGTATATAGTTAATATGAATGTGTATTAAAAGAGATTTTGGGGGGAGCTGGTGTTGGATAAGCCTGAATACTAGAAAAGCTATAAAATGGTATTGGATTAGCAGATCTCATATCTTTACTAACATAGAATTTTGAAAACATTGTAGTTTATCTTTGTGTTAATTCCCACTGAGATTAATGTTTATGCTTATAGAATTATTAGCAAATTTCTCAGGTGTTTTGCCCACTCTTCAGTCTTTTTGCTCCTTTCTTCATGAAAATTTTTAGAACAAAAAAAAATGCTTTAAAACATAGCTTTCGTAAAGTAGCCTCCCCCCCCTACTTTTAGTAACAACATAAAAACCTGTATTGGCTCAATGTGTGATCTTTTTTGTTTAATTCTTCAGCATGAAAAAGGATAGAAGGAAATGAACAGAAAACAAAGCTTTACAAAAGTTTGAAAAACTTGATTAATTTTAAAGCTCAGAATGGAATAATGTTGACCATTCTTTCTATTACATTAGCAAAGAGCTATTTTAAAAGTAAAAGGTCTATAGAACTGTAATTCTGTGTGGCCCTGTATTTTCATCATGAAAGAGTTATCCTTTTTGTTCTAAGTTTATTTATCATAAATTTTATGGAAAGAAATACAAAGAAAAAAAGAGAAGTATATGAAAAAACAAATACAACTAAATCAACTTAGCAAAAAGGACAGGGGCAGAGAACTATATATCACATATTCATCTGATATCAAACAAATTTCTAAATCTACATTAAAATAATCTCTAACATTACAAAAATACCATAAAGTCCAAAGAAGAACATATTGAGTCATTTTTATTAGTAGATAAAAATGCCTTCTCAACAACAAGTTAATATCTCTTGAATCCAGCCCTTAATATCTGGAATAGTACTACTTTTCCAACTTCTTATACTGCTTCTCTTAGCCTGATATGACCATAATTTCTGAAAAACAATCAGATTCCAAGACATCTTTTTTCCTATGCCCAGTAAATCTGTAGATTTCTATATAATGATAACTTCCATTTTTTGTACAAAATTCAAAAAAGTATATTCACATATTTAAAGCATATTACTCCATTCAAAGCCATATGAAGAGATGTATGAATGTTAAACATGACAATAATGAAGGCAAACCCATATTATTATGTGTAAGCATTCTATTTATCATTTTACACTTCTAGCTTTATAAAAGTTGACAACCCACCTTTTCTAAATATTCTCTCAGGTTATCCAACAAACCTAAAATCTTTTGTTGAAATAATCTCATCTAAATTTCATAAGAACCATACTTATTCTCCAAGACCATTG
The DNA here is from genome assembly GCA_023970755.1 of Azemiops feae. Classification (NCBI taxonomy): domain Eukaryota; kingdom Metazoa; phylum Chordata; class Lepidosauria; order Squamata; family Viperidae; genus Azemiops; species Azemiops feae. The sequence continues at coordinate 59,532 of JALGBA010004255.1, read as the reverse complement.
ATTTGTTAATATGGGGCATTTCAATTCTTTATTTTTAAACTACTGTAAATTCATACTATCCATCTTTTAAACTCTGTTTAATTGCTTTTACAACAATTATTTAAAAATTGCAGATTTAGGATAACTGAAAGTGTATTGTAATGCTACTTAAGCATGTGGGCCAAATTTTGTAATCAAAATATTGTTTTTTTTATTTAATTGCATGGTTTGTATGCTGCTCCGTTCATAGACACTGGACAGTTCATAGCAGTCAATATAAAACTAGCATTAAATGTATAAACTATCAACATAAAAAACATAATATCAAAAAAATTGAGTAATTCCCAGTTGCCTTATTGTACTAATTTATGGTCCAAAATCCTGGAATAGCCTTTACCTATTTCTGAAATCAGGAAGAGGACATTTCAATCTTCTAAGGGAGATAGATACTCACTAGGGCAGACATGTCAAACGTCGCGAGACATATCGGGACAGTTTTGCCATTGCCAGCAGTTTGACACCCCTGCACTAGGATTTGTAAGCATCAATTTATTTTGTTATTAATGCACTAGTTAACAGTAGGTTTATAGATTCACTTCAAAATGCTGCTCTTCAAGTCTTATGATGTCACCTTTCCCCATCAGGCCATGCCTTACCTAGACTGAATCTGCCCATGTGGTAAGAACGTGCCCCATGAGATCAGGGTGAATATGGACTACGGCTGCCCTTTTCTCTTGTAGCCCACACATCTTGATATTTCTTTCCCCTGTGGGGTTATACAAAATAATAGTCTACTGGGCTTTTAATCCAACTGGGTTGCCTAGTAGCAGCCTTCTTGCATGGGTTATGCCTTTATGTCTTTTTCTTTTATGCATTGCTCTGTTATATAATGCTTGAGAGTCTGCAGATTCGGGTGGAATGCAATTGTTATTAATAAACAATTCAATATGTATACTATTATAAAAGAAGACATTTTTCTTGGAATAACAGTTCTTGGACTAATGATGTTAAGATATTTAAAATAATTTAAACATTAAATAGACCTACAGTTTTATGTACTTCAATATATTAAAACCTTTTAACCCATGGAAAATATATGAGGTTTACTCCATTTAATTAACCTGATTATTGTACAGAATTGAATAGAATAACAGAGTTGGAAGGGACCTTGGAAGTCTTCTAGTCCAACCCCCTACTCAGGCAGGAAACTCTATACCATTTCAGACAAATGGTTGTCCAATCTCTTATTTAAAACTTCCAGTGTTGGAGCATTCACAACTTCTGGAGGCAAGTTGTTCCACTGATCAATTGGTCTAACTGTCAGGAAATAAATTGAATTTAGTTGTAGAATATTACCGTCTCGTAAGGGATCTAAAACTTGTTTAGAATCTCCAGCCATAAATAATCACATATAAAAAGGAAAATTTAGTACAAGAAAAGCATCTAGATCACGGGTGTCAAACTCACGACGTCACGTGATGTGTCGCAACGTATCGTGACTTTTTTCCCATTGCCGGCAATGGGGTGGGCATGGTTTTGGTGTGACGCATCTGGCCTGCAGGCCGGCAGTTTGACACCCCCGATCTAGATGGTCATTATAGGGGCATAATTACTAATAAATGCAACATGATTGCTAATCACTATAGTTTTAGAAAGTGCTCTTCTGAATCACATATTTCTAGTTCCACTACAAATGTTGTAGATTTGTTAAACCTAGTATACACCAGAAGATTTTGAATTCCTACAAATATATAGTTTGGCAATCCATCTAGGTAAAAAAAAAATTGACTTGGGAGGGAAACAAATTCATAAATTTAGGTTACCACATACCATCCAGAGGTCTAGACAATACATTCTGGGACCTTGAAAGGCATAATCCTGTACCCAATTGCCAATGAATGACTCCCATTGAACTAAATATGTTGCTTCTGAATATGTAAGGTAGTTTCATTCAAGCTAAGTTCTGTTGCTAATGATTTCATGGACACATTCATGTAGTTTTCATGACAGCAATATGTAAATGCCTCTTGTTACTGTTCCAGACTACCCCACACAACCTCACTTCCTAAAGTAGCCCATAATCCTGATCTTTATTGGTGATGTCTCAAGCAAAATTCTACAAGTTCTAGTATACGCAATAGTGCTTATGCCAAATAAGTTATTTGTTAATTATGTTGAGAAGTATTTTCAACTAATATTATTTTTAGTAAAACGCCTATAGACCTCTAGGAAGTTGCCAACGATTATCAAGCCAAATATTAACTATACCAAAAGTCTAGTTTTATAGAGATTTAGTTCCTGCAAAAAAAAATAAATGATGTCTCATTTGAATTCTATTATGCTATGCAGCAAAAGACTGTAGAAGCTCTGTTGTTTGTGACTTGTGACACAGATAAGCAATCTGAGTTTCATTAGTAAACCTTTTTTAATTTGAGAAAGGGAGAAATGAGTAAGCAGGAACTACTTATAAAAAAGTCTTCATGAAAATAAACAAAACCCTTTAAAAGCAAATTATTTTGCCTAGCCATTAAACTTCTAATGAATTAAGAGAGGATTCATTAGAGTAATGTTAACATAAACAAATGTAATGAAGTTTTAGCACTTGAATTTTTTGATCCAGTAAAAATGACTCTATGCAATTTTGTAAGAAAAACAATATAGTTCATCCTGATATTAATTCATTAAACTATTACAGAAAGCACAATATGAGAGATTTAAGATAAACAAAACATGATGTGTAATCCAAAATATATTATTACTGTAACAAGTTTGACAATATGATTGTCATAACAGGAAACGCGCATTCCTAGTATTTCAAGAATTCGAATATTTTAATTTAAGCGCAGTTATCAAATTAAGGTAAAGATTCCCTCATGGCAAATTTGATTCTTGGTGATTATATGGTCACTTCCATGGTGTTTGCCATACTTCAATAGTGCACCAATTACTTGGTGTGAATTTTATTTTATAATATAACTGTCATTTGTGTTAATGATCTTTAAAGGAAGGTGGGTTGCAATTAGAAAAAAATGAGGTAGAGTAGGAAAGGCTGTATCACACAGTGGTGCAGTGTCAAAAAAAATTGTGTTTAGGGGAAGATGTTAAGGTTTTGTGTTTTTTGTGCTGAACCTAATTTATGGCTTGCCCTGTAATTTTTGTATGCTTTCTACTTCGGAACAATTAGAGAAGACTCAGAATATTGCTAAGCATGAGCCAAACGTATGTGTGGTCCCTAAGACATAGGTTGTTAGTTCTACTATTCACTGATTCTTTTTTAACATCAGTGCACAAAAGATAAGAGGGTAACATCCTTATTCTACTTGAAAATGTTTATGGGTACCAGGCATGATGTTTGCATGCAGCCTTGATGTAAATCAAGCTAAGAGTGTACACCTTACAGCAATACTTCCTCAAAAAATATAAATTGTGATTTTGTATGTCAAATAAGAGGCGAATTATTATAAAATACATGAGTTATAATACTAAGTACACTGACTTAATTTAATTTTGCATGTAGATGTTTTCCCACATAACAAGCTGGCGAAATGTCACTTGAAACATCTATATAGAGCAGTGGTGGCGAACCTATGGCACAGGTGCCAGAGGCGGCACTCAGAGCCCTCTCTGTGGGCACGCGCGCTGTCGCCCCAGTCCTAGGCCTTCAGCTGGGTTTTATAAAACCTTTTCACTTTAGGCCTCCGCCGCCATGTGCAAAAAAAAAAAAGGTTCAGTCAATTTCAACTTCTCACGGAGAAAAAAAAGATCTTGCAAAGTTGGAAATGATTGATTGAACTTTTTAGTCCCACCCAGTCTGCCGTTACCACCACAGCCACGCCCACCCAATGGGCCACGCCCACCCAATGGGCCACACCCAGCCAATGGGCCACACCCAGCCAGCACTCGACGATGCATAAGTGGGTTTGGGGTTGCAGTTTGGGCACTCGGTCTCTAAAAGGTTCGCCATCACTGATATAGAGTAAGTCAGAATTTTCTTTTTAGGAACAACTTCATTGTTTTTAAATTTGGTTCTCTAAGAATGGCAAATGGCATTTTCAATCACTTACTAGAGATAGAGAAAAGGTCTAAAGTAATATTTATTAAATGAAAATGTGATTAGGTGGGGCACAGAGTGTGCATTATCTTCAATCCTCTTCCCTCTGAACCTCCCCTCAGAAGAAGGTGAGTGGCCACACTAAATATAACCTTTATTACTTGCATTTCATTCATTAATCAATTGCTAGTCCATTGCTCAGACATCTATTTTTATAGGGAACTTACAACATAATGAATGGTGTAAGGTCTCCTGCTTGAGCTGGGTGTTGGACTAGAAGACCCCCAAGCTCCCTTCCTACCTTGTTATTCTGTGTTCTATGTTCTAAATGTTTGCTTGGTTGGCTTAAAATGTTAAGGCACTGCCTCTTTTCACGACAAATCAAAATAGGTCATCCTTAACGTTGCCATTTTTAATAAAAGTAATGAAAACTGTAGGACGGTTTTTAAAGTGGCCGAGTTTTTAAAGTGGCCGAGCCATTAAAAAAAACTAGCTACGTACCAAAAAGGAATGGAAAAAGGAAATATGGGGGGAGAGGAGGGCCTTCCCTAGTGCAGAACAAAAATATAAAGTCATTGGTGAATGCTTAGCCTATGAAAGTTTGTGATCTGTTTATTTATACTCATGCTGGAAACTTTTTCCCCTTTATGGGATGAAGAATGAGCAAGTTGAGAGACAGGGATTTTTGCAAGCAAAGAGTTTCTGTGACGTACGGAACTATGATTGCAGGAAATATTCCAAAGCCTGGTAGACTTTGGACAGAAGTATGTGCAGACTCAAAAACAGAAATGGAAAGGTAGTATTAATTAAATGAAAATACTGCTGTGGGTGCTTACAGACTTTTATTGTGTGTCTAGGCTGGGAAATGGGGCGGAGGGGGCGAGGAGCAGCTCATGCTGCACGCCTAGGCATAAGTGTTCTTTTTGACGGCGCACTGTAGATTGATTGTGGTTTAATTTAAAATGCTTTGCTGAAACATGTGTCTCCTGTGACGGCAGGAAGCTATCCTGTCCTGACATTTGAGCTGGCAGTTTCTGTTTCAGCAGAGATATTTTAGACTGCCTTGTAAATTGTGTGCATGCTGTAAGAATATGAAAGAAGTAGCACGAACAATCAGGCATGAAAGTGTTCCTAAACAGGGAATCCGTGTTCCTTTGTATTGTTTTGCTTTTATATTTGAGTACATTGAGTTAAATCTCTGCTGGCTGTTTTACCATTTACAAATTCAGGAATGATTTGTGTGTGTGTTTGTGTGTGAACATAGTTTGCCACAGAACTCAGGGCCATCTCACCTTTCATTATAGAACAATACAGAACTATCAGATACTAATTATAAGCGGTGATATTTTTAAATGGTTATATGCAAACCCATCTCAAATGCATGCATTTACTTTGTATCTTATAATTAGATGACACAATCTTAACATGAAACGTGAGTCTACGCTAAAAACTGATTCAAGACACGTAGTGCATTCCCCAGGAGAGTATGATATACTGGTCCTGGTATTTGAACAGCATCTCTATATTTTTAACTTCTGGTAAGATTTTAAATTTTACATTGTTTTTTTTTTCCCTTCTTCTTTTAGAAAATGAAGAAAATGCCATAAATGGGGAGGATGACAAAATTCAGAAAGATCCCTATTTTGTGGAAACACCTTACGGCTACCAGCTTGATCTGGACTTTCTCAAGTATGTGGAAGATATACAGAAGGGAAATACTATTAAAAAATTGAACATTCAGAAGAAGCGGAAAGTGACACCACCTTTTGCTCCTGTCAAAATCGCTTCCAATCAGTACGGTGGGTGGACATCAAATGAATCTCTTTCTTCATCCAACAGTGATGAAAACAAACATTCATCTTTACTTTTTACAGCCCAAAGCCAATTAGCAGGGACAACTTCTGCAAGGCCATCCTTGGCATTTGAAGCCTCTCCAAGCTTCCTAACTATCCCTGAAAGCAAACCGTTACTTCCTCCTTCGCCACAGCTGCCTAGACACAACCTTCGAGTTACAAAAACTCTCATGGAAACACGTAGGAGATTGGAGCAGGAGAAAATGGCAATGCAACCCATCCCTGGAGAAACTCGGAGGCCTAGGCTTTCCAGTTTTGGAGCCACGGGGTCAACCGGCTCGCTTCCTTCTTTTGTAGGATCCAGTAGCCAGAATCAGATGTGCCAGCAATTTCAGAATGGCTATCAAGGCAATGGAGATTGTAATCTTTATCTGGCCTCCTCTTTGGGCAGTTCTATTCGGCATAGCCCCTTGAGTTCAGGAGTATCAACACCCGTGACTAATGTGAGCCCGGTGCACCTACAACACATCAGGGAACAAATGGCCATTGCCCTCAAACATCTCAAGGAACTGGAGGAACAAGTCAAAACCATCCCTGTACTCCAGGTTAAGATCTCGGTACTTCAGGAGGAGAAAAGACAGCTGGTGGCAAAGCTCAAGAGCCAAAGAATGGTCAATCAGAATGACACAGGCACTTTCAGAAAGAGATCTTACAGTGCAGGAAATGCAGAGCAGTGGAAGCAGCTCTCTTCAGTCAGAGGAGGAGGGGAGCTTTACATAGACTGTGAAGAAGATATGGGGAGTGTAGGGCATAGCACAGAGCAGGTAGAAGAGTTCAGGCAGTTGACCGCCGAAGTGCAAGCCCTGGAGAAAAAGATCCAGGACAGCAACTATGATATTCCCTCTGTGCGAGGCAATCGAGCAAACGTAGCAAAAGAGAATAGGTCAATTGCTGTTGGTGGAGATGAAAGTATGAATGATATTGTGGTATATAACAGAGCTTTGAGGGCATGCAGGGATGTAGCGGTGGGAACAGATCTGAAGACTAAAGATTTTATTGCTGGGGTGTCAGAAGAAATGCTTGGTCTTTCTACTGAAGCTGAGAGAGAGATAGAACTTCAGCATCAGATGATTGAATCCCTTAAGGAGAAAATCTACCGGCTGGAGGTTCAGTTGAGGGAAGCTACTTATGACAGGGAGATGATCAAATTAAAGCATGAGCTTCAGGCAGCTGGATCTAGGAAAAAATCAGACAAGGCATTAATGGCACAGCCCCTTGTCTTCAGCAAAGCAGTAGGCACAGTAACGCAAACGAGAGACCAAATGGTGGGAAATCACGTGGATATTGTTGATTCATGTGTAGGGAACAGTCCCCAGATGAGTAGCATTGGTGTATTGTGTAGGCCTATGTTGCAGAGTTCAGCTGTGGGACCAGATGTTCCCATGAATTGGTGGATTGTGAAAGAGAGGAATGAAATGTGTGATCGTTGCATTGGGAGTTATGTTGAGACTCACAATAAATGTGTGGGCACAGAAATTAGCTTCTGCGAAGCCGGGGTCAATACAGAGGAATTAGTGGACAGCCTAAGCCTGCATAAGACAGAACTACAAATCAAGGAAGTATGGTCACCTGGCGGCAGAGACTCTTTGGATCTGACATTCTGTCCACCTAAAAAGACCACATCTTGCAGCACAAACACAGAGACTGCTTGCAGAGCCAATTCTGGAATCATGGCAGTGCCTTGTACAATTAACCAAGGAACCAATACAGTATTAGAAAAGGCTGATGGATTCACCAACACAGAAATGACTACTTTGACAGATTCCAGCACCAATACTTTATTGAGCACTTCCGATAAGCAGACAAACACTGTGGCTGTGGAGTTGAAGACGGTGGCTGTTGGAGATGGTAGGGTCAAGGATGTAAATACTGCTGCTAAAACTCGTTCCATTGGTATAGGAACTTTGCTTTCTACCACTGCTAGCTTTGATAAATCTTCTCTAACAAAGACCAAAGACTGTGGAGTAGGGCAGATCAGTATTCATGAGAACTATCTAGTTGGATTAAAAATGAGACACATTGCCTGTGGTCCACCACCAGTTTCTCTTGCGCCACCCAGCACAAGAAGCATTGGTGTTGGGGATGATGCTGTGGATGATTCAGGGAACCCCGACACCGATAGTGCATTTCCTCTGCCCGAAATAAGGACTGGCCTGGACCATTACATTGAACGTGTTCAAAAGCTTGTTCAAGAACAGCAGATGCTCCTTGCTGAAAATTATGCTGAACTAGCAGACGCTTTTGGAGAACCTCACTCACAAATAGGTTCTCTCAATTCTCAGCTCATCAGCACTCTATCGTCTATCAACACAGTCATGAAATACGCAAGCACAGAGGAACTGCGCAGCTTAGAGGTACCAAAACAATGCATGGACAAACCTACTACTACAGGTAGGCAGAGTTTATTGAGTCTAAGCTGTTGTAGAGCAGTCTGCCTTAAGCTGCAGCTTCTGAATGTATGGGGCTTTGCAGCTCCTTAGTATAGTGTCTGAGAATTAGGAAAGTCATTGTTTGATTCTTCAGAAGATCACTTAATATCTTTACTTCTCTCTCAAGAGAACAAGAAGGAGTTTGATAGCCCTTTTCCGGCTATTTTTTTTTTTTTTTTTACAGGCATAAAATATTGTGAGCTACAGCCACCCAGTGCTTTATGCCTTTTAATAAAATTGGTTAGCCGGAAGGGGACTACTAGTCCCCTCATGATTTTTGGCTACCATAAATTAGCACAGCTCTCATATGTTCTAATAATAGAGATGACATAAACTAGTTACCAATGGTATCAATGCGTGATATTTAAGTTAGCAAAAAAATGGATTTCACCTTTATTTAGAAAATATTTCAAGAAGATCTAGAACAGGGGTGTCAAACTCGCCATGTCACGTGACGTGTCGCGACATATCTCGACTTTTTCCCCTTGCTGGAGCTGGGGTGGGCGCGGCTTCCACGTGACACATCCAGCCCACGGGCCGGCAGTTTGACACCCCTGATCTAGAAGATGATGTAGCATGCTATAAGGGCAGGATGTAACTCAAAATTATGATACTTATTTTCTAGAAGGAATAATGATTACACTCTGCACTTCTGTGAACCAGCAATATTTGTTTCCCTTGTCTTTCCAAATTCCAAATTTCCAAATTCCCATAATGGCATGAATTTATCTGAAACACTGCTGTTTATTAAAAAAAAAGATCTGTTTTCAAAGTCACGTTATAAATACAGGTACAAACTGTTAATGCCAAATGTTAGTATTTGTGTAAGAGATAAGAGATGCAGGCTTTGTCACTGTCTGTAATTTTTTGTATCTATTTAGTAATATATGTCTGCACAAAATATTGCACAGCATTAGAAGTAGTCTAGGTTTTTGTATGATTCCTCCTAGCAGAGAGAACTAATAATTGCCTCGTCTTCCTTTATAAGAACCCCTTTAACAACATCTTTGTACCACTGCCTCTTTTTTTCTTAGAGCCAACTTTGGTTACAGGAGGCACAGTATTCAAGAGAAAGGGGAAGGGGAAGGAGAGGTTTTCCCCCTAAAATAATTGCTTTCAGATGGGGAGAACATCTGCAGTCTCAGAATAGAGGCAGGTGCTATCTAAAGCAAGGGTTCGTTCCAACCTTTGCAACTTTAAGACTTGTGGACTTAAAGCTGGCTGGGGAATTCTGGGAGTTGAAGTCCACAAGTCTTAAAGTTGCTCATAAGGTTAGAGACTCCTGATCTAAAAAGAAAAAGTCATTTCTGCCTCGCTGAGAATCAGGATTCTAGAAAGTTCGGGCTGCTGTGAGCCTTCTCCATTCTAGACTTCACCTGCATTTTTTCTAAAATCCTTCCTCTTGGGCCTCCCCAAAAACGGCAGTGGTTTTTTCCTTCTATGTCTCACTGCAGTCAATCATATTCCACAGGCTTTGTTTTCTTCCAACTCCAAATTATTTTTTTATTTCATCTTACAGTTAGCCCTTGACTTATGACCACAACTGAGCCCAAAAGTTCTGTTGCTAGGCAAGACCGTTGTTAAGTGAATTTAGCCCCGTTTTACGACCTTTCCTGGCACAGTTGTTAAGTGAGTCACTGCAGTTAAGTTAGTAATAGGGTTGTTCAGTGAATCTGGCTTCCCCATTTGACTTTGCTTGTCATAATATCGCCAAAAGTGATCACATGACCCCAAGACACACCGCAACCGTCATAAACATGAGCCAGTTACCATGTGTCCAAATTTTGTTCATGTGATCCACAGGGATGCTGCAATAGTTGTAAGTGCGAAAAACGGTCGTAAGTCACTTTTTTCAGTGCCATTGTAACTTTGAACGGTCACTAAATGAGTGGTTGTAAGTTGAGGACTGCCTGTATTTCTATTTTAATATTGTTCTCCCTTTTCACATTCTTCTCTCAGTATTCTAGCTCTTTTCCCTTATTCTGTCTTCATCCAACAATCTATTCGGTTGTGGTTTTTGCTGAAAGGAGAGAGAGAATAATGTTTGTGTTTTTGTATGAAAGAGAGGGTTGTGTGCTTGAGAGTGGTTTGTGTCTGGATGTCTTCATGGAATATCAATCTTTATGAAAAGAATGCCTTCTTTTACAAGCAATTGATTTTAATCACTGTTACTTAATTCAGTCTCTGTGTTTATGTGGCCTCTGCCCTAATTGAAGAAATTGTTTACACTGCACAAAGATTATGATTAATAACTTACACATGATTTTATACATGAGGTTGCCCCAAAATACTAATACACAAGGAAAAGTTTTCCAAGGAGAAGAAACCCACTTTAAAGTAATAAATAAGTGAGATTTTTGTTAAACCAGATGTGGTTATTGAGACTTTATCTCCATAGAGCTGAAAACATGGATCAGCTGCTATTGGGGCCATTTCTCTTAATTTCTCATACTTTCCAAAAACAGGAATGCAAACTTTACTCTTATATATAATGCCATCACGTTTAGTACAGGAGTAATATGTAAACAATCTGTTCGTTTAAAGCCAAAATAATACTTTACTGATTTGTTCAGTACTTGACTTCTGTTGTTTTTGTTTCTCCTGTTTCTTACTTAATTTGATGATGAAAACCAGTAGTTTAGTAAAGATTTTATAAAGCAGTTTTTAAGAACAGGATTTAAGGAGCTGTGTAGGCTTTTTATTTTGAAAAAAGGAAAAAAATGGCTTTCTTTCCTTTGGTCAAATGTACCCAAAACAATTCCTTGAATACTGAAAACATTATCTGTAGCTGTATTTTTCTTCTTTTTTCACCCAGACCTCACACTTAAATTAAAGGCTATAGAACAGTAGTTTCATGTGTCAAACAAGCATCCAAGATCTTTTGCAATCTGGGACTGTTTTGCAGTTGCATTCCTATAATCCTGAAAATGTTTTCCTTTTTCCTAGTAAGGAAGTAGCTGCAGTGGAAACTTCTTGTTATCCATCTGCAATTGTTTAGGACATTGAACTAAATGAAAAAGCAAAACAAAATTGATGAATGGTTCTGCCACTTATTGATGGGGAGAAAGTATGTGAGATAAATTCAACTTCTCCAGCTGCTTTTAGTGTCTTCCAGGAAGTGTTCTACAACTAGGACTTGGCATTCTGCTCCATTTCACTATATTATTTGCTATAATCCCTTAATTTACTTTCCAGTGTAGCCTTTTACGGTATGGAAGAAACTAGAAATAATTATAATCAAAATGATAAAGGAATATTGCATCTCCTTAATGTTCAATGTTATGCTTAGGACAGAAGGTTGATTGAAGTATTTTTTTAAATCATATTATTTATTTCCACCCACTCTGCTTCTCATACTGTAGCTTCTTGATGATAAACATTCAAGTAAACAAGCTGCACTGTGTGGGTTGCATTAAAAAGATGTAAAACAGCTGCCCTGTGTAATAATTTTTCACATTTTAACTAATTTGTTTTTTTTTTTTTTTTAAGTTTTAAAAATAAATTAATAAAGTTTCAAATGTTACCATCTGAAATTGTTTTGAGGTCATATGCCTCCCTTATAGTGGCTGAAAAAATGTGGTGCTATTTATTAATTTATTGATATTGTTATGTGTATGTTTGCATGTGAAAAATACGTTACTTCTGTCCCTCGTTAGAAACCAAAACAAAAACAGGAAGGTTACTTTTACTAACTCAAGATGGCTGTGGCTTTCAAGATTTTGAAGCAGAAATCATTTAACGAATACTATATACACCAGGAATATCTAACCGTGGCAACTTTAAGACCTGTGGACTTCAACTCCCAGAATTTAGCTAGCCATGTCTCAAATATTGGAAGGTTTGAATTTGTGTATAGAAGAAATACTAACCCAAAGCATTTTTATTTGGCAAAATACAGTTTAGTAAGGCCTTTCTTTGCCAGTGTAAGGCATTTGGTTCCACAAGGCGACTCAGTAATTCCCATCTAATTCCAGGCTCTTCAAAATTGAACCTGGGGCAGGAAATTGGGACCATAAATGAGGAAAAGACTGCAATAATTGGAATGAAACAGGACCAAATATCTTTGACTTCCCAGGATAGCACATTATCTTCAATTAATCTTACAGATGACCAGCTTGCTTCTGGACTTTATGGTAATTCTGTTATACTATCATTTGCTCTGGTTATGTTATTTTTTTAAAATGGGTCGGTCATTTTCTAGTATAGTTCTCAAGTGAAATGGTACAAAATTTAGGTTGTGTAGGAAAATTGTAATTGGTCTATGGCAGGGGTAGGCAACCTTGGCTCTTTTATGACTCCTGGACTTCAACTCCCAGAATTCCTGAGCCAGCATGGCTCAGCTTGGAAACTCTCCCTTTCCCCTCAGCATGGCTGGCTCAGGAATTCTGGGAGTTGAAGTCCATGAGTCATAAAAGAGCCAAGGTTGCCTACCCCTGGTCTATGGAGAATTATGCTTATACTTAATATATTTGGTCTCTGTTCCCAAAGAAAAATTTGCTGACTATAATTTGAATATTGAAATATTGAAAAAAGGGATACTATTTTGTCTAAGGCATCTCAATAGCTTATGATGTGTGCTGGGAAATTAGTATGCATTTTGTTAATGAAAGCATATTTTATGTATATCTACAGCTTCTTGCACTTTTGTTTTTGATTTATTGCATCTGCCTGCTTATCTTGTATATGGTCCTGTGCGCAGTTTTGAACACACATTTCAGTTGGCGTTTAATTGCCCTTTTATGATATGGTTCAGGAATTATTTTACAAAAAAAAGATATTGATTAGAAAGTTGGATATGTAATTTATACTCAGGAATTATTTTAATAATCTTGGAAGCATGTTCAAACTCTATGCTCAATTTTTAAAAACTCCATAGGGGGCTATACATCTATGAAAAAAGAATTTAGTTTATTGCTAATGACTAGAGAGTCAGTTTGGTATAACAGTTAAGACAGGGGTCCTCAACCCCCGGTCCGTGGACCAGTACTGGGCCACAGCATACCAGCAACCGGTCCACACAAACAAGCAAAGCCCCATCCGCGAGATGCAGGCAGCACACTAAAACACGCACCCTCCGGTCCACGGAAAAACTTATCTCCACAGAACTGGTCCCTGGTGCCCAAAAGGTTGGGGACCTCTGAGTTAAGATACCAGATTAGAAACCAGGAGACTGTGAGTTGTAATCCAACCTGAGGCACAAATCATCTGGGTAACTTTAGACCAGTCACTCACTCTCAGCCCTAGGAAGGAGCAGTGGGCAATCACTTCTGACATTGGGCAGACTGCAGATCCCATCAGCCACAGAGTGTCAATTGACAGGAACTAGAAGACAAGATTTTTTTTCTGTTGTAGCCCCTGCCTTACAGAATATTTTCCCCTGGGACATTACAATGGCCCCAGCCCTGATTTAAACACTCTCCTCCCCCAAAGAAAACCCTGCTAAAATTTCAAGGCCATTGTAAAGATATTAAATGAACATGTGAGCGGGGAGGAGGTTAGTACCATCAAACTTCCAAAAGCTTGGCCATGATGTTTTCATATGTGGATTTCTATACCTTGCATGAATAATATATATAACAATGCTCTAAGATGGAAGCACAACTAGGATAGGTTTGACCATACGGCCCAGCTGTGGTGTGTGGGAGATCTGAACTCTCTGTCCATAAGTTTATTGCATTTTTTTAAAATTGTCATTGGCCAGAATAGCTTAACTTCAGCATATTGTCAGTATTGATACTAGTCGTTGTTAACATAATTGCTGTACTTTTTTCGGTAGTGTGTGCAAATGATGGTATGTTGAAGTCCATCATGAAGAAAAAAGATGGGAAAAAAGATGAGAATACAAAGAAGAATTTGCAATTTGTGGGTATAAATGGAGGGTAAGAGCTTACAGTTCTAAAATTAAATTTTGTTCTCTCTTCCAAGTCTATAGAAGTAAAATTATAGTCATAAACTGATATTTGATCATAAACTATATCATAAATCATTTGCTCCAAGGCACATCATTTCAGTGAAATCCAAATTTTGTATAACAGTATCTTTTCAGTCTTATTTTCTCCCCACAGGAGATGTTGAGATGGTCCTTTATATCTTTATCTGAACATAGTAGTTCCATAGTAGTAGTAGTTCTAGTTCTCCTGATCTTCAGCAACAATATTTTGGGAGTGAAATGTTTTAATCATAGCTTGTTTTAGTTAAGGTTTTTGAGAATTTCTTAACATGAGACCATACTTCACTTTATCTTCCACTTCAACATCTCCCAGCAGAGAAGCTGTAATTTTAAAAATAAAATGGGTTTTCTCAAACATATGTTCTCTTCCAATATATAGAAGCAACTGAGAGATAGAGATTATAATTTCTCTGAGAGCTTTTTACATAGCCAGGAAAGAAATTTTGCCTGATTACTTAATATTTCACACAAATCAGGTTCCTCATTACTCATTTGATGAATGATGGCACTTCCATAACTACTGTGTTCTATCAACCAGCTTGTTAACATCATTTTGGTGCTTTGCCTGTTGAGGAATGAACTTTTAAAACACTGTGGAAAAAGTGCCACAGATTTCCAGGTACTTTTCCAATTAAAATATGAACAAACTAGAGTTGGAAACCTAGTGTAGCCTTCCTGTAGATAGCCATGAAAGAGAAATATTTAGAAGCTGTTACAAAAACAAAAGGGTCAGAGGCATACCTCAAATTCTGGGGAAAGGAGGTAGTTTTAGGAAGAAACTTACCCGAAATCCTCCCTAACTCACTGAAGTAGAAAAGAGACCAGAAGAAAAGACAGTCCACTTGCAAGGTTCTATTAATATAGCCTATCAGTGTATCAGTAAAGTCCACTTTTAGTCTTTTTTGGAGTCTGTTTCTTGATCTGGACAATCTCAAAGTGCTGACACTTCCCAAGGCCAGTATAATCTGTAAGGCACTAAACTGGAGAAAGCTGGGGTGTAGAAAACTAGTTGCTTTAATTCTGAATATGTACTTAATGGTACATTAATAAAAGCCATTTTATCTCCTAGGTATGAAACCACATCAAGTGATGATTCTAGTTCGGAAGAGAGTTCCTCTTCAGAGTCTGACGATGAATGTGTTGGGAATGATTATGTTCAGATTGAAAATTCCAGCTTACTTGAAATGGAACAAAAGCATAGATTAAACATAAAAGATGTTCAGTCTGTTCAAGCAGAAGAAATAATGCATGTTCAGGAGCCTGAACCTGAGGAAGTAGAAATCCGTGAGAGGTATGATGTATTTTCTGCATAATGCAGAAATTAGAACATGTTTTGATTACCTAAAATTTGTCGTAATAGTTCTCAATAGGCCGGTATTTTTAACTGTTTTTTTTTTTTTTTTTGGCTAAGCAACTTAAGGCCTGCATTCACAAAACAAAAGTTTAAGCTTCCAAATTGCTTCATATTTACTAGACAGAAAAAACTAGACAGAAAAACAGATACTGAAATGTCTTTGTAAATACAAAATTCAAAAAGTTGAGAACTACCAGCAGTCCTTCAACCTCGCTCATAATGCACATAGAAGCCACTGCCTTAACAGGAATATGGAGTATTTGAGAGCAGTGAAAGCTACAATTTTTTTTGAGATTGTTATTCTTGACTACTTTTCCTAAACTGAGAAATAATCTGTATTGTGGTAGAGTCAATATATCAGGCCAATGTTGAGGTTTAGTACATGCATTCACTAACTTATATAATCAGCATAACTTGGGCTTGCCCAGCCATCCCATCAAAAAGATCAACTGTTCAGATTGTACTTTAGTTTATTGGCCATTAATCAGTCCATTAATGCAGCCTGGTGCTAGTTCAGAACTTAAATTCCCACCTGTGGATTTGATGAAAAGGAGAAATAATTTAATACAATTTGGTACCTACTGACTTTAAATATATGAATAATTTTGCTCAGTAGCGTTGTGATGATGTTAAATAGAGTGTAGGATGAAATGGAAGGATGGGAATCCTGAAATGTAAATATCATGAGGCAGAGCAAAATTTCCTAGGAAGCCATCCAAGTAATGCCAGAGTGGCTGTAAAGGTGTCACACCCAGAGTTTATACAACCATAGGGCTGGAAAAAATACCTAATTCATCCGGTGTTGTTGAAAATATGATCTTCAAAAAATGAACATCTCCTGTCTAGTTCATGCTAGACTTATGTAATTACAGCTTGAATGTCCTGAGGTAAACCTTGCCAGAAGTAAATTTACATTATGATAAATCTTTTGTAATATATATGTTGAAGACAGTACATTTTCCTTGTGTCATAAAAGGCCTGAATACCATGTATCTTCATAAAAGTTACACACTTATCTTCTGCAGAATTTTGTATTGCTTAAAACAATCAGTGAGTAAATATAATGTCGATTAAAAATAAAGAAGAGTTTGTGTGACATTGCTTTAATTGGTTGAAAGTTTGGGATAGATACTTTAGTGCCACTAGTTAGTACCTAGAAGGTGGACTGTCTCCTCATCTGCTTCTCAATAAGATGCATGTTGTATTCTTGACATAAAATCCATAAAAAATCACTGTTTCTTTAAAGAGAAACTCCCATAAGCTTCTGTAGCCAAAGTAGGTTACACATTTTAGGAACTGGTAAAGAGTTTGCTATAATTCAGGGGTAGGCAACCTTGGCTCTTTTATGACTCGTGGACTTCAACTCCCAGAA
Source organism: Azemiops feae (assembly GCA_023970755.1). NCBI lineage: Eukaryota > Metazoa > Chordata > Lepidosauria > Squamata > Viperidae > Azemiops > Azemiops feae. Next base: position 42,544 of record JALGBA010004255.1, on the reverse strand, counting down.
TTCCTGAGCCAGCATGGCTCAGCTTGGAAACCTCTCCCTTTCCCCTCAGCATGGCTGGCTCAGGAATTCTGGGAGTTGAAGTCCACGAGTCATAAAAGAGCCAAGGTTGCCTACTCCTGGTATAATTCCTCTAAATTAGGGGTCCCTAACCCCCGGGCAGCAGACCAGTACCTGTCTGTGATTTGCTAGGAACTGGGCTGCACTAGTGAGTGAAGCTTCATCTGTGCATGTGTGCTGGATCTAGGTAGTGTGCGAAAAAATCCCCCCCCCAAACGGCTGCTCTAAATTTTAAAAAAATCTAAACATGCCTCTTGCCATCTTTTTTCAGATATGAACTGAGTGAAAAGATGCTGTCAGCATGTCATTTTCTGAAAAACAGCATTGATGATCCAAAAGCCATGAGCAGTAAAGAAATAGTAAGTCTGAATATTTTCTGTACTCTCATTAATCAAAAGGAAGAAGTTGTTGCAACTTATCAAAGGTGTCAGTGAGAAAGCAGTATAAAAATCATCAATCTTCGTGTTACAAGTTTTTATATTCCTAAATGTCTCATATAATTCATGACCAGGAGAGGAGAGAAGGCACATGTTCCTGGAGGTGGCAAATACGTTGTTTTATTCAAACTTGTTTGTGCAAGAAAACTAACTGCTCCACAAATCCTGAAACATAATGGATTAACGTATGGCATATTTCAGTGCTAAGATAAGCAGACAGGCTGACATCAAGTTATTTAATCCCTTCAATTAGTGTAGTGTGGGCTTGTTTCTGAAGTGCTAATTTTAGACTTCAATCCACTTGCCTTCCTCAAATTTGCTACACTGGTAGGTGGTACAGCCAAAATATATACTAAAAATGCATTGCACAGGCTTGGCTAAAATCTCATTGCATTTAAAAGCAGCAGTATAATCCACTTAGTCATGCTCTTAATCTGGATGCTCCTAACAAGTGTAGAAAAATACTTGGGGTAGGAAGTGAATGTTCCACTTGACTACGAAAGTGTTATCTGTTTTGATGTGGAATGTGCTTCCTGTGTTGCCAAAAATAGAAATGCAGAGTCTTTTCATCCCTTCATTTTTGAAAGTGTATTTGTGGTATGCAAACAATTTGAATGGAGCTATTTAGTGAACTCTGTGTCTTCAAATAATTTGAAATTAGCCATTTTCCTTCAACTGGTTACATACCTTTAAATGAGAAACTGTTGTACAGTATATACAGAAATACTATTGAATTTTCACTGCCCTTATCAAACACTTCTTAACAGAGTTAGGAGCTGTGGTGGCACAGTGGTTAGAATCCAGTATTTCAGGCTAACTCTGCCCACAACCTGGAGTGCAATCCTGATGGGCTCAAGGTTGACTCAGCCTTCCATCCTTTTGAGGTTGGTAAAATGAGCACCCAGATTGTTGGGGGAAATACACTGACATTTATAAACTGCTCAGCAAGGGCTGTAAAACTGTATATAAGTGTAAGTGCTATCGCTAAGTCCAATATGCCTGCCTTAAAATGGTGTTTCAAGGCCATCTGCCAGGTCAAAACAGATGTGTTTAATAGTTTGCCTTTGAGTATGAAGGAAATGGGAATCAATTGCTTTCTCCCAAGTTATAAAATAAACTTGGTTCAGCTTAATATTACAGACAGTGATCAGACCATGATATATATCTAGATACCAATATCCAAAACAAATTATGCTATACAGGTAGTCCTCTACCTGCAACCATTTGTTTAGTGACCATTCAAAGTTACAACAGCACTGAAAAAAGTGATTGATGACCACTTTTCACATGTACGACTATTGTTGCATTCCCATGGTCACGTGATCAAAATTAGGACACTTGGCAACTGGCTTATATTTATGAAAGTTGACCTTCTGACAAGCAAAGTCAGTAGGGAAGCCAGATTCACTTAACAACTGTGGCAAGAAAGGTCATAAAATGGGGCAAAACTCATTTAGCAACAGAAAGTTTGGGCTCATTTATGGTGGTAAGTCGAGAACTACCTGTACCAAGAACCCTGTGGGCAATCTAAGCATTTAATGTATCTTAGAGATAATTTTATGGGTAAGCAGTTAGAGAAGATTTGACCCCCACTTGGTCATTTTTTCCTTGTATATTCCAACCAATATTATCATTGCAAAAACAATCTTTGCCATGTTTTCTGGGAGTTGTAGAAATGAAATTCCAATACGGTTGGAAGGCACCAAATTTCAGATGCCTGATCCAGCCTGTAAAGAAAATATTTACATGATTATGCATGTAATAGAATATGATGCTTTATTGATTAGTCAAGAGGCCATATCAAAACACAAATTACAAGATAATAAGACCATACATAACAGAGTAAAAGACAAAGCTAAAAGAATACACAATTTATTTCTGTTTCACCCCTATAATTTACCCCAATCAGATCCATGTATGCAGTTCCTAGTTGTACAGAACTACTTTATGCATTTACAATGGCATATTTTATTATGATGTCATATAATTGGAAAAAAATAGGATTTGGAAGATGTCAGGAAGGATTAAATTGAGCAACTTGATAAGAATGAGAGAAAATATAATAGAAAACACAATAGAATACATGATGATACTAGTGCACTAATTTAAGGCCTATATGTTGCATTTGAAGACATAGCATTTTCAGAATATGTCTTTCTATTTTCTGTTCATTATATTTAGTGTTTTGGGGATAGAATCTCCTGGAGAAAATATAACTATTGTCACAAAGTCAACACCAACTTGGCACATAATCAAGCAATCAATCAATACTGACTGTTACTATTGTATAGATTTGCGGTGAGATATTTTTAAACAAACACCAGAAATTATAACAAGTAAAACTATTAAAAAGAAGGGCTTCATTATACAAAAATCTATGGAAGTTAAGAATAGGCATCCCCTTTTTTGCCCATTTTCTACATTTGAAATTTGGATTAATTCTTACAAAACCGTAGCTGTGGTCAGCAATCAGAAAGCACCAGTGGAACACAAACAAAAGCATTGGGCGGCACCACTCACCATGGCTGTGTCTTGTCCCTGGGGAGAAAATTGGGCACCTGGGCTTAGAATAGTTTGTTTTTAAATACAGGGGGGGAAATATTGGTTTTCATCTACTTTATTTTCCCTGTGAGGGTGAAATAACTTATAGAGCTTTGCTTTGAAGCTTTTTGTGTTTGATTTTGGCAGAGATTTTGTTTAAACACCATCCAGCATGAGTGGTTTCGTATATCAAGCCAAAAATCAGCTATTGCTGCCATGGTTGGGGACTACATAGCTACTTTTCAAGAGGCTTCTCCTGCAGTCCTTAGACAAATCATCAACATGGCAGATGGAAATGGCAACACAGCTCTTCATTACAGCGTCTCCCACTCTAACTTTGAAATTGTGAAACTGCTTTTAGATGCAAGTAAGTTGGCTAGTCGTCAGTTTTGGGTGGTTCCTTGTATATATTGCATCTAGAACCAGCAGAATATTATTCTCAGTTGGACTCTAAATATAGGAGGTTTTAATAATAATTAATCTGTCATATATTCAAATGAATTAAATTGATTTTGCATTTGAGCTATTGTCCCTTTGGAAATTATTTCTTTAGTTGCTAAGAATTCTGTTCCTAACTACAGTACTTCTTTAGTGGTGATAAGACCCTCTCAAAAAACACCATTCTTTGACACCTCTAAGCCATTGAGTTAAAAACATACAAATGTGTCATTTCTGGAAGCCTTAGAAATGTGAAAAGCATTGCTAAAATATTTATAAAAGGGAGTACAATAAAGTGCAGTTATTTTTTTTAATTTAAAGTTACGCAATGTTGATTTGTTTATGAGATCTTCCCTACTAAGACTTCCCTGTGTACCTGAAATTCTGGCCAGAAACTGGTACTTGTGGCAGTTCATAGAATTTTAGAATAATTGTCTTTACGTTTACTGTCTGTAGCCATTGCATAAACTGTGGCTTTGTGCCCTCTTTTCAGCCCTCCTATCACGCAAACTATAAAGAGAGAGTTGTTCTCTCTACTTGGCTGAAGAGCCATTCCTGTCTCTCTTTTCTCCTTTGCAAATTCTTCTGAATCGTCTTCATTATGTAAGCAATTGCTGCCCTTGGAAAAGACTGCTCCGATAATAGTTGATTCAGTTCTTTTGCACAATTGTGTCTTCTGAGCTTTCAACTTTCTCAAGAGATTCTCTCATCGATCTTTTTGCAGATGTCTGTAACGTAAACCACCAAAACAAGGCTGGCTATACTCCTATTATGCTGGCTGCTCTTGCAGCTGTAGAGGCAGAGAAAGACATGAAAATAGTGGAAGACCTCTTTGCCTGTGGAGACGTGAATGCAAAAGCTAGCCAGGTTGGTCTGCGGCAATCAATCTCAGTCATTCAGAGGCTGGAAGATGCTCCCAGAAAAATACAAGAGCCTTCTCTAACTTGCCACCACTGGTCTTCCTGGGGGGGGTGGGGGAGAGAGTTTGAGGGGCTTGTGGGAGCTGGGGTGATACCTGCTCTAGGAAGGCTTCAAGAGAAACAGAATAATCTTGCTTGTAAATACAATAATCACATTTTATTTTATTTTTTAAAAAAGATTTGGAGTAATTTCCCAAAGTATGCATTTTGTTGCCTGACCTTAAAAAAAAACACCATAAGTTTCAACTATAGTTTTGTGTTGGGGGGGGAGAACCTTTGGCTTTACTTGCAATTTCCCTTTACTGTCTTCAGAGAAGACGCCTAATAACTAAAATTAGTGAAACTGTAGCTATGCAAATCCAACACTGCTTAATAAGGTGTGCTTCACACGTTTGTATTTATATTACTGGAGATGACCAACACATTTCTCAAGGGGAAAACCAAGTAACATCTTTTAGACAAGGTCCTCACAACGTGTCTTGCTCAGACATCCTCTTTTTTCCCACTGGAAGTCTAATACTGCACAAACCATAGTACAATTTGAAATCTAAAGTACAAGATCCTGATTGGTGTCTATTGGTTAATATTATCTAGAAAACGTCTATCGTCACTTTGAGTTTTTCTTTAAAAGTACATTTACAAAGAAACCAAATGAATGTCATCCATGAACATTATTAATATAAACTCTTTAAAATGCTGGCGAATGAATTACCTTGTATGAAGCCTTAGAGGGAGAAAATGGCTGCCTGTCCAGAACTAAGTAGAGTTTGTATGATATTACATGTATTCTCTGCAAGTGTGTATGACAGATCCACATTTAAGAATATGATGATCCTTTAATTGGGTGTGCAAAAATATAGGTGCTGGTGTTGGTGTTCTCTGTTCAGTAGAATTCTCTGCTTTGAAACTCTGTTCCCAAAATGAGAGGGGCTCTCCTTTTGTTTTGTTTTCCTGGCATGCAGGCTGGTCAGACTGCTCTGATGCTTGCTGTGAGCCACGGGCGAATAGATATGGTGAAAGCTCTGTTGGCTTGTGGTGCAGATGTCAACATCCAAGATGATGAGGGTTCCACTGCTTTGATGTGCGCAAGTGAACATGGGCATGTGGAGATAGTCAAACTTTTGCTAGCTCAGTCTGGATGTAATGGTACCCTGGAAGACAATGTGAGTTGTTTGTTTATTGTTTGCATTCCACCCTTATTTTATACAATTCAAGGCTGGGTACAAAATGGTCCTTACCTCCTATTTTTCCCATAGCAACAAACTTTATGTGGTGAGTTGGCTTGCAAGAACGACTGCCAGTTTTCATATCAAGGGAGAACTAGATAGAACTCTGATCTTCCAGTTGCTAATCCTGCATCTCAACCACCACATGACACTGCCTCTCAATTGCCTTTATAGACTGCCATTATTTCATCACATTCCACTTTATCATGGCTGAAACTGTTTTAGGGTAGAAGTAAGTAGACTGAAAATATGCATCTGGTGTGTTTGAAATCCAGCAGTCATTAAAATACTTGAATTCTGTTTGTTTGCCAGTTACACACAAAGGCACCTAGCATTCAAATCTGAAGCAAGCAGAGATGTTTGGGTCTGGTAGAGCAAGGGTGTTAAACTGGCGGTCCGCGGGACAGATGCGTCACGTGCAGGCCACCCCACCCTGCCTCCGCAAAGGCAAAAAACTTCACAATACGTCACATGACGCGATTGAGTTTGACACCCGTGTGGTACAGGCATCCTCTCTGTACTGTTTTTCTTACAGTGGTGATGCATTTCCTCTGATCATATGCTTTTTGTCTGACTGGATTGATGGAATGATACTCTAGCTCTTCCCAGCATCAACTTTTTTTTTAAAATTCTGCAGAGATCTCTTTTGACCAAGGCATATAATTAATCAGAAACCCATGTTATGAAGAGGATACTCTGACTACCATTTTTTATATGGAGTGTGCCTTACAAATCTGTCATACCTGTCATTTTATTGATAGGAAATCTAACTCAAACTATTCCCTTAAAAAATATCCAAGGTTTCACATATTTTTTCCAAGTTTGAATATCGGCTCAGTGTGTTCAGTAACACATGCCACAATATACCTCTTTACTGTTTTTTAATCACCATATCTTTTTTTCATAGATAAAGATATTCTATTAAATTTAGATGAAGCTCAGATCATGTGTTAGTTCACAGTTGTTTGATGGATTAGTAGATGACAGAGAGGGAGGTTAGAGCTAAAATAAAAGTAAATGCTGTATTAAAACAATGTCCCCAGTGGAGGCTTTAATTATATTCAACTCCAATGTACCATGGCTTTTCTCTTCAAAGTACAAGTATGATAGTCATACATGTAAATAAAAAACAGCTCTTTAGAAGCACTAGAAATTAAACACAGGTTTCAGTTAATGGGAGTTATCACAGTCAGTGTTTCCATTTTTTAATTTAAGATTTTGTTTTCTAAATTTTTCTTGCTCTCACTGCCCTGAACGAGTGTTCTTTTGTCTGGAAACAATCTCAGAATTATTTGCAAGATTTTTATAGTAATAATCCAGCACCCTGGTTGGGAGAGGTTTGAAACCCATGGTGACTGCTGAATTGCTTCATAAAACAAAATCACAGCGTTTACCTATTAGTTAAAATTAAGTGGGTTTTTTTAAAAAAAAGGACTATTATTGTGGCTGATTTACATTATAGGAAATTAACCAGAATAGCTTTTAATATATCAAAGTTGGTAAGGATTTTAAAAAAAGAACATACACATTTTCTTCTACATATGCTAGCATTGTAACTGCTTCAGTCATAACAACAAGAAACTCTGGGAGATGTAAGTCTAGTGTCAGGTTGGGAAGTGATTTATTTATTTAGTGTAGGGCATCTAAAGAGGTTATGCAATCACTGATGTACAAATTTAATTAAAGTGTATGTACATACATACATATCATAAAATACAATGTAGGAGATAATATATTAAATTAAGATAAAATCGTAATAAACTCACCATAATAAAGAGCCATAGACTTTCTGTGAGATAGATATTATAATTTAGTATCTAAAGAAGCTAACCATCTAACTGCTAACGGTATGGCTGCTGTGAGATCATCCCAAGTACCTTGACATTTCTTGAGCTATGGGGAAGCAATGATCTAAAAAGACAGACATGTTTTATCTCATTTATTTTCTTTTTCTTAAGGATGGCAGCACAGCACTTTCAATAGCCCTTGATGCGGGGCACAAGGATATTGCTGTTCTCCTCTACGCTCACGTAAACTTTTCAAAAACTCAGTCCCCGGTGAGTGGCATAAGTTGCATTCCATGTATTCTACGATTTATACAACCACTAGTACATATGGCTGAATGTTGAGAGGATTTCTGACTCTTAGGAGGGCCTATAAGTTAGTCTTCCACCCCCAGGCTAGAAGCTGCTAGGTGATGTTCTTGATAGGTGTCCTTTTGCTGTCATGGCTATTTATGCTTGAGCTGTTTCAATGTATCTGTTCTATTAGTTGGAACAGGTCAGAGGAGATACAGTTGATTTGTAGGAAACTAAGATAAGCAATAATGAGCTAAGACTTATAAGTCTTATCTCTAGGGTGGGGGTCATGTGCTCTTCAATCCGGATTACAAAAAGGAAGAGGAATCCGTTCTTGTCCCTTTCTATTGCTATTTTTCTTTCCACCATCTTCTGTTTCTGGAACTGTATCTTTGCAAAACCAACTCCTATAGCCACCCTTTTTTGAAAGCAGGCACTATATATAACCCTTTTTGCTTCAAGTGTATACTTAGCATAGCAGCACTGATCCAGCATAGAAATTCAACATACTGAATGGTTCTGTGACTTTGTGTTCTAACTTTACTAATACTTTTTTTTTTTTTTCATTTCTTTTCAGGGAACTCCGAGGCTTGGAAGAAAGCCTTCCCCAGGTCCTACTCACAGAAGTTCATTTGATTGATAATGCACAGAGATGTGTAAAACTGCCACATCCTCTAAGCTGCTAGTGATTACTGTTTTACAGTGACAGATGTTGAATGTAATCGTCATGTGCCTGTACTCACCAGCAAACGGAAAGCCAATATTTAGAGCTAGAGTAGCGTCTATAAGAAAGAGGTTAAGAAGCACTCTTGCTGATAAGAGAAAGTTTACACATGGTGTGGCTGTCAGCTGATACTTCAGATCAATCCTCACCAATCGGATTGGTCAAACTCATCCATACTGCAGAAACGTTTAGGTTTTCAAATAAGGTGAAAGAATCCGATATGATTGCAGTTTGCCTAATGGATGACTTGCTGTATGGGAACAGCTGTCATAAAGGAATGGTTCTCTGATGCACCATAGGTCACATCAAACCTTAAAGTCCCCTTTTGTTCCTATTTTCAGCTTCCAGAAAATAGCCTATCTTTGCTGCCGAATATATTTTGCTGTTACCTACATACAGTTATTTAAGCTAGCTGTTTGTTTATGACTCTACTGTATTACTTTGTAAAGATATGTTCTCTATATTTATATTTGCTACTGTTGGGATGTTGGCAAGAATCCTTTTATTATACATGTCATTCCAAAATGGTTTCGATTGTTGTTTGAATGCTTTTATATTTAAAAAGGGATAATTGTTTAAATTTGCCCTTTGGAATGTCAGCTGGTGGCTTCATGGCTTAAACAATAGAAGATAGATCATTATGGCCTGAATTGGCTAAATAAATTGTTGCTGCCGACTTGTATAGCTTTTCTATAACAGAGTCACTCAGTATTTTTGACACTTTGAATTCCAACATAACCAAAATAATACTTTACACATAATTATTATTATTACATTTTTATTAACTCCATGATTCCTAAGATGTTGGAAGATGCTATTCTCTAGTGAATGCAAATGTAGTTCTGGGCACCTAGAATGCTTATTTTCTTGCCTTGTTCTCTGCATCATATGCATTTTAATGTTTGAAGTGCCTTAGATTCTTGCCATATTTTCAAAATAAAAAATTCTTTAGCTTATTAAATGCCGTGGATTTTTTTTATTGTTGGCTTGTTTTGGGGTTTTTTTTGGGGGGGGGGGATTTATGGAACTTGAAAACCAGGAAAAACCTTTTTAAAACTTCTGTTTGGTTTACATTGTATCAATACTACACATTGAATTTGAGAGGTAGAAGCTACAATTTAAAAGGAATTTGAATGTAATCAGTTCTATATTTTATCATAAAAATAAAAGTCTTTCATTAATATTTTCCAAAATCCAAATGAATGACTTTTTAACATTCCTTTTAATTTTCATAGAACCATGTAAAACAGACAAAAATAAAACTAAAGGGGAAGCACTATAACATTGGTTCAGGGGAAATATGTGACCCGGTATGAAATAGAAGTATTGAATCAAATTCAAAATATTAGTTGAAATAAGCAATAGCCAATTTAACTGAGGAACACCAGAAAATTATTGCAGAATACTATCCCAATTACTGGACACAACATGGAAGAGAAATAGCCAGACATTTTAGATTACAATCTACAGTGAGAGAAAAAATAATTTGATCCCCTGCTGATTTTGTATGTTTGCCCACTGACAAAGACATGATCAGTCTATAATTTTAATGGTAGGTTTATGTTAACAGTAAGAGACAGAATAACAACAACAACAAAATCCAGAAAAACGCATTTCAAAAAAGTTATAAATTGATTTGCATTTTAATGAGTGAAATAAGTATTTGATCCCCTATCAATCAGCAAGATTTCTGGCTCCCAGGTGTCTTATACCGGTAACGAGTGGAGATTAGGAGCACTCTCTTAAAGGGAGTGCTGGAGCACTGTCTTAAAGGGAATGCTCCTAGTCTCGGCTTGTTACCTGTATAAAAGACACCTGTCCACAGAAGCAAGCAAGCAATCAGATTCCAAACTCTCCACCATGGCCAAGACCAAAGAGCTGTCCAAGGATGTCAGGGACCAAGATTTTAGAACTACACAAGGCTGGAATGGGCTGCAAGACTATCGCCAAGTAGCTTGGTGAGAAGGTGACAACAGTTGGTGCGATTATTTGCAAATGGAAGAAACAGTCTCTCTCGGTCCGAGGCTCCATGCAAGACCTCACTTCTTGGAGTTTCAACGATTATGAGAACGGTGAGGAATCAGCCCAGAACTACACGGGAGGATCTTGGCAATGATCTCAAGATAGCTGGGACCATAGTCACCAAGAAAACATTGGGTAACACACTGCGCCGTAAAGGACTGAAATCCTGCAGCGTCCGCAAGGTCCCCGTGCCCGTCTGAAGTTTGCCAAGGAACATCTGAATGATTCAGAGGAGAACTGGGTGAAAGTGTTGTGGTCAGATGAGACCAAAATCGAGCTCTTTGGCATCAATTCAACTCGCCATGTTTTGAGGAGGAGGAATGCTGCCTGTGATCCCAAGAACACCATCCCCACTGTCAAACATGGAGGTGGAAACATGCTTTGGGGGTGTTTTTCTGCTAAGGGAACAGGACAACTTCACGGCATCAAAGGGACGATGGACGGGGCCAGGTACCGTCAAGTTTTGGGTGAGAACCTCCTTCCCTCAGCCAGGGCCTTGAAAATGGGTCATGGATGGGTATTCCAGCATGGCAATGACCCAAAACACACGGCCAGGTCAACAAAGGAGTGGCTCAAGAAGAAGCACATTAAGCTCCTGGAGTGGCCTAGCCAGTCTCCAGACCATAATCCATAGAAAATCTTTGGAGGAAGCTGAAAGTTCCGAGTTGCCAAACCTCAGCCTCAAAACCTTAATGACTTGGAGAGGATCTGCAAAGAGGAGTGGGACAAAATCCCTCCTGAGATATGTGCAAACCTGGTGGCCAACTACAAGAAACGTCTGACCTCTGTGATTGTCAACAAGGGTTTTGCCACCAAGTACTAAGACATGTTTTGCAAAGGGGTCAAATACTTATTTCACTCATTAAAATGCAAATCAATTTATAACTTTTTTGAAATGCATTTTTCTGGATTTTGTTGTTGTTATTCTGTCTCTCACTGTTAAAATAAATCTACCATTAAAATTATAGACTGATCATTTCTTTGTCAGTGGGCAAATGTACAAAATCAGCAGGGGATCAAATAATTTTTTCCCTCACTGTACAGTGAAACCCCCTTGTCTAATCTCAAGTCTAAATGGTCTCTTTACAAGGTGCCCAGGAAGACACAGCTGAAAATCTACTTTTTCCCATCCAATTTTTAGTTATGCATATTAGCCCATTTCCTTCATCTACAATTAAATCATAGCAAATAGCTTTTATTGTGGGCTGACATAGCACACACCATCATACGTCTAGGACAACTCACCACGGCCAACTCACAGTAGGGCAACTTGCCATGGGACAACTGCATTAATCATTTCATTCAGGTACTTTTATTATTGATGACCACGCTTTTGCTGAAATTATTGTATTTCGCTGAAATTATTGTAATTCTTGTATTTCTGGATTGACTTTCATTATTTCATTATTATTTGCCACAGTTCTGTTGAACTTTTGTATTTGTTGAATTCTCCTGCAGCAAGTTGTTCCATGGTGAGTTGGCTGCAGTGAGTTGTCCCATTCCACACTATCACTACCAACAAGTCAAAGAGCAAGCTTACTACAGTAACCAGGAATCATTCAGATGGGAAAATAAGCAATATAAAATACTGTTTCTTCCTTATTTTAGTATTGTAATCCTCAACACCAGAGGTCCCCAACCTTTTGGGCACCAGGGACCGGTTCTGTGGAGAAAGGTTTTTCCACAGACCGGAGAGTGCATGGTTTTGTGTGCTGCCTGCATCTCACAGATGGGGCTTTGCTTGTTTGTGTAGACTGGTTGCTGGCATGCCGTGGCCTTGGTCCACGGACCGGGGGTTGGGAACCCCTGCTCAACACCATAACGTTTCCTACCTAAGACATCAAAGTGATTTCCTGGCAGAGATGCCATTGTTTCCTATGTGATTATACAAAGATGGTAACACAATGCCAGTCAAATACAAGTACTGTTTTTCATTGTAACTTGAAGCCTCAGAATTCCTAGGGAGAAAAATAATTCCAATTTAAAAACCCAATTGTTTCCTACAGTTAGTCTCTCACTGCAGTGAAAACATATTGAAAACTCTGGAATCAGGATAACAAACCAGAAAAAAGACATACCCAAAGATTTTTATTTCTCACCTTCCTTCCAAAACAAATTAGGACATACATAGTATTTGGAAGGACAGATACAATTGCTTTGGCCTCACTCTGTCCTCAATTAAAAGGTCTTCATTGTATGTGTTTTAAAATGTCCTTTCATTAATGTTTTAAGTCACATTTTAATCGGTAGGATTATATTGTAAACTCTTGAGATTTATATATAGATTATACCAATGTTTCAACCTCAGCATCTTTTAGATGTATGGACTTCAACTCCCAGAATTTCCCATGCTGTCTGAGGAATTCAGGAAGTCCACACATCTTAAAGTTGGTTGAGAAACACTGGGTTATGCAAATATTTTCCATGAACAAATTCAGCCAATGCTGTGGGGAAACCAAACCTCATATAACAAAAAAAGCTATTTTTTTAGCCAAACCATTGTACAGTGGTTGCTAAAGAAGAAACAATATGTTGGTTTCTCTTTCCATTAAAACAATCGCGGTGGTGGTGGTTAAATAATGCAAGTTACCTATGTAATAAATCACAAAATAAATTTGTTTTCTGTCTGTCCTGGTAATGCAGAGTGCATTTCTAGTAAGGAATCCAAAAAAGATGGAAGTCCTAAGATTCTTCCAATCACATATGAGGAAAATATTTGCCTGATTTCTTATCTGGCTAGATGCATATTATAGTAACTTCTTATATGATAATTAGTTCCACTTTTTAACCACTGTATCTACTTTTAAGTAATTATTTATTACGGAGACACCTTTTTGGTTATTCTGGGACCTCTACAGTGGTATATGAAGGCATAAAGTTCAGATTTCCTTCCAGCAAAGCAGGTGCATATATATGATACAAAGATGAGAACATAATATTTAAATTGGCAGCATTTTTCTGTTTGCCATTTTACTGTGAAGAGCAGTTTCATTTAGAATGGATTTGTGGCCAGGAGCACCCTGCCGAGTTTCCTCAGGAAGGAAATGGCTAATCATAGGTTGTCTGTTTGCTTATTTAAGCACAGTAGCAATTTTCAAGACCCAGTTGCTGAAGGATGTAATCCAGAGACCTTCCCAAGCCTACTGCAGCACTATGCTGGAACGAAAAGTAAACAAACTTGCAAGAGTTGCCAAGAAATTCTTCTAAAACCAAGGAACATATCTGAGAAATTTGGACACAGCTTCTTCTTCTTCTTCTTCTGCCATATCCGTTATCGGACATTGGCGATCAAGTTGGCGATCCTGTTTTTATCAGCAGCCGCACGAAAAAGTGCTGCTGAGTTTTGTCCAAACCAGTCCCTTAGATTTTGAAGCCATGATGTTCTTCTTCTGCCTGGACACAGCTAAGAGACAATAACATCAAAATATGGGCATTTATTTGGCACAAATTACTTGAAATTTGGGGCATAAATATAACTACTCCATTTTGAAACTTAACATACTTCAATTGAAGCTAACTCTCCTCTCCTAGACAAGATTTCTTATCTGGAAATTTAAGTACTATATTAAAAACAAGTGGTATGGTAGTATGCAGAAGTAGACTTTTTTCCCCTGATGATGTAATCATCTTTTAAGCCTGGGCAAATATTCAATACCTGCATGGGGGAGAAACATAAAATGTCAGCTATTACCATTATGTTTGTCATTGAAAATAAATGATATGATAATCATAATCATGATCATCCCTGTAGAACAGAGAGGAAATAAAAGGAAAAGATTAACTTCTGATTGATAACATGATTTTGGAGAATTGCAAAAACTGAAAAAACAGTTTATACATGATCTGGATTGATTATAAAAAGACATTTGATTCATTACCACATAGTTGAATCATTAAATGTTTGGAAATAGTTGTCAGTAAAAACATTAGAATGTTTATAAAGAAAATAATGATGATGCAATGAAATACAGAATTGGTGGTTGGAAATGAAAAATATGAGATTGTCAACCATAGCAGAAGCATTTTCCAGGGTGACTCATTTTATCACCTTTATTATTTGTCATTGCCATGGTCCCACTTTCAGTGATTTTAAAGAAAACAAATACTGGCTATCAAACAGCAAAAAATGCTAATAAAGTCCCACATTTGCTTTGTATGGATGATTTAAAACTTTATGGAAAATCTGAAATCAAAATCTAGTCATTGACAAACACTGTAAGTATTTTAACACAGGTATAGTGATGGAATTTGTGCTACAGTGACAATAAATCAAGTCAAATCACAATAACGAAATGGAAATGCAAAATAGCCAAACTATCAGAAACATCAGGATGAAGCCTACAATTATCTGGGCATTTTACAGTTGGATAACTTCACGCACAAAAAAATAAAATGTGATTAGTAATGAATACATCCAAAGTGTGAGAAGAGTGCTAAAGCCAAAATTGAGTGATGGTGACCATCAAATCCATCAATACTTGGGTTATACCTGTGATATAATGCACTGCTGGAATTAACTGGATGTAAGCTGAACTGGACACTTAGGACCGAAAAGTAAGAAAACTGATTACTATTGATATGAATTACATCCGCATAGTGATATTGATAGATTGTACCTAGCCAGCAAAAATGGAGGCAGAGCTTTACTTCAGGTCAAATAAACAGTTGAAGAAGAAAAATGTTCATTGGCTGATTATACAAAAGAGAGCCAAGAACCAGCATTGATTCATATTAAAAATTGGAACTTACTAATTGTACAGGAAACAAAAAGTGAAAATTGTAATAATGTAATAAAAACACAAACAGAGCTGGCAAAGAAAAGCATTACATGGTCTATTATTAAAAAAGCTTGAAGGGAAAAAGGATAAAGATAAAAATCTGGCAATGGCTTACAACTGGAATGTTTTTTAAAAAACCGTGAAAGTTTGATTTTGGCTGCACAAGGGTAAGATATTTGAATTAATGCAATCAAAGCCAATATTGAAAAATTATCAGATGATTCAAAGTACAAATTGTTTAAAGAAGCAGATAAAAATAGAACATATGCTCAGCTTGTGCAAAAAGATACCATTATCTGATTATAAAGAACGACAACAGAATTGCCAAAATGATTTACTGGAACATCTATAAAAATTGTCATGTCCCAGTGATGAAAGATTGGTGGGAACATAAGAGTTAAAAAAAATAGTTAAAAAATAGAGGCTAAAATATTGTGGGATTTCTGAATACAGACTGATAAAAGTCTTGGCTCATAACACACCGGATTTAATTATGGTTGAAAAGAAGAAAGTGAGGGTAGTTGATGTGGCAACATCAGGAGACAGCAGAATAGAAGACGAAGAATTGGAGATCACTAAGTATATCAAGATCTGAAAATCAAAACTGAAAGATTATGGCATAACCAACCGTGGTGATCCCACTGATAAGGGGGGGGATCCAGAGAACTGCACAATTGTCTGGTAATCTATTCAGCAAAGAATGCTTACTCAGTTTAATTCACAAAGGGTTTATGAGGATAAATTTAAGAAATAATTTTAAAGTTCTATGGGATCTTTCTCTTCTTGAAAATGTGGCAGTAATTATAATTTAATTAATCCTAGTATTTATAAATCACAGGATTAGAAAAGTGTACAGCTTACAAAAAACTGCATTAGAGCACCTAAAATACAGTTAGGACCTTCTGGAAACAATTGAGGTACCTATAATTGCTAAAAAGTTTCCCAGAAGGATTGCTAAATCTGGGCTACTGGCAGGATAGTAAATGACTTTCTCTTAGCAAAATTTCAACATCCTTTTTTGGTCTTAATCTGTTCCAAAGGGAAAATTACTGTCAAACAGCAGCCATTTCCCCAAGGAAAAGTGAGACCTCTGCTGGTGAACATCAGGAAGGAGATGTTAAAAGAAAGTGGATGTTTCTGCCATATCATCATTATTTTATACATAGGTGTGTGTATTTATCTATTAATTGCTATGCCAAAAGATAATGATGCCCATGTCTCTCTGATAATGTGTAAATTAACAGCTATATTTCTAGATTGGCAACATATGCTGAATGGGCCTTTAGGAAGCCATAGTCTAAAACATACAGAGGATATCATTTGTAGATTTATAAATATGTTTCTTAGCCTCTCTGGCTTTCAATTTTTTCTGGGTATGAGACTTCTAATGCTCACATGGGGAATCTTATGGGGTATTTATTGTATTTGCCAACTTTAAAAAAAAACTGGGTTTGCATATCCCAATGTGCTTCTCAATGCAAATTTTCAGAGTTGTGAATCACACTGGGTGAAATCCAAAGGCAGCTATTTAAATGTCATAGGCATTATTTTCTGTGTTCCATCTTATCTAGGTCTCTCTGACAGCTAGAGACTTAAATAAGAGAGACTACTATTCCTGGAGAAAATCTATCTACGTGGTTGCTAAGAGTTGACACCGACTTAATGGTGCATAATCAAATTGGATTGCTAATCTGAAAAGCAGGATAAATCTGCTTAGAGCATCAGCATCTGTTCCAAATGTCACAAGAAAGATGTGACAATGACATTTGTTTGTTTCTCTGTCTTGTTAGATCTCAAGGCTCAGGGCAGTTAAGAGTAGATGTTTTTTTAAATATGTTTTAAATCCCGTTTACTGACAGACACTGATTATAATTCTTTCTATCTTACTGTAATAGCATGATAGAACAGCAAGCACTGTTTAATAGGTGTTGTTTTTTGTTTAGATATTTCCCCGCATGTAAGATTTATCTTCCAATGGGAACAGACAAGCTAAAAATACAGCTAGTTAAAATAGATGCTGTTCACCTCACTCTCAATATAGTCATGCTAAGGATGACAACATGTTACTATTCATTCACACAGTCATAAAAATACAGATTGTTAAATGAAAGCAAGTTTCACAGTGAAGAGTGCTAACTATGCAATTAAACATGGTGGTTTTTTAAAGACTCAGTTAATATACTCAGAATGAACCATGAGGAAAATTTGTTTTTTTGTTTTTTGCTTGGAACTCACTTAATACAATTTACAATTAAATCAATCTTTAATTCTTTCTTTTTTGAACAATGTTTAGATGTTGTTTGCTACTGTACCCATTTTACAGATAAAAAAGTAAATGGGAAGGAACGATTATTGAAAATCAATAAGGATTTATTGCCTACCTTTTTACACAGCATAATAGTCTCAGGGAATAGCAATTAAATTAACAGTCTTGATTTCTTTTGTCAAAGAAATGAACTAGGAACAGCATTACCAATCATTTTATTTTCAAGGAAAATAGAGGAAGGAAAGCTTTGCTTCAATGTTGACTATGAATATATAGCAAAAGGTGCACACACATACGCACGCACACATAATAAAATAAAATTCAACTTTATTAAACGTACCAAAAGAAGATAGGGTATTGCACATAAGACACAGATATAATGAAGATAAAATACAAAAAGCTAAAATAAAAAAAAACCCAACAAACCCCAGTATAATTCTAACTTGGGTGGATAACTATGGCCCCTTTACAACTTGGCTCAGGAATTCTGGGAGTTGAAGTCCACAGGTCGTAGAGGGCCATAGTCGCTCTAACTGTAGCTAAATAACTAAACTGAATAAAGGTAGTATGGCAAAATCCCAGAATCATCCATACTACCGAAGCCTGGGGCCAAAATTAGCAGATGAAATACATGATTAGTGGGAAATTACAAGCCAAGTAAAGCCAAGCTGAGGGCACCACTCACAATCTCAGAAGTTTCTACACTGGTGTGGAGAGAATGGGAAGCAGAGAGTGAGAATTTGTAATCCTAACATGGTAGGATTATAATGATGTCATAGGCATCACTGAAACTTGGTGGGATGACACAAATGATAGGAACATCATCTTGGAAGGCTAACACTAGCAATAAGGTCCCCTTCAGTGTATGTCTCCATAGGAGGCTATGCACCAATGCTTGAACCCAGTGCCTAACCATACTGACCATAGTTAAGCAGCCATACTGGATGCAGGTCAGGAGAAATGTGTATTCGCATTAAGCAGCCAGAGCGGTTTAACTCATGTATTGTGTGAACATGCCCAATATTGTGCCACGTTTCAGTAATGTTTGACACTGATGTGTACCTGTAGGCTTCTTTATCTGCTTTTACTGTGCAGAAAAGACAAAATATCAAGTGGTGTGTCCGTAGGCACCGACACCACTCCGTGCCAGACTGAAAATGTATAGCATAGTACTAAGGGTGAAGCCAGTTTTTGTGGCTTAGTTGACAAGCTAGGATTAAACAAAGCATAGCTTGGCATGATTATTTATCAGGGTAAAGAGGGAATAAATGAAATATGCTCCTCATCCAGAAAAACATTGGTTGTTTTAAGACATGGACTGAACTCCTTTAGCCAAGACGTTTCATCATTAGATGAGCAGTATTAAAAATAGCATTGAGAGAAAGCATTTGCTTAATCACTTGAAACAATCTCCTTATTTCTGACCTTCCCTGCCACAGCGGAAAACTAGCTGTATCCAAAAGGAAATTAAGTATCATAAATAAAAAGGTAGCAATTAATCGTGTAGTCTCTTTTAAAGAGTCCCAAGCTTCCTTCGTCACACTCTACCAGTTTATCAAATCTAGCTCCATTACGGTTGTCTTCTCTCTCAATTGATGGTGACATTCTAATCAGAAGGCCTCCTATGAACTGGAGCTGGCCTATGATAAAAGAGCACAAACATATAGAGTGCATATAGGATTCTATCCGTCTTGCATTGTGAATTACAAATGTTCTGAATGTCAGTTTAATGAGTCATGCAGCAGCCCTCAATGTTCTAAGTCACTGGTCCAATTAATTTTTTTAGTGCCCCTAAAATGAATCGGAGGATCTGTGTCAAGTAATACAGGGGTGGCTTTTGCCTGCCCCTTTTACAAGTCAGGCCTAGCCAAGCTTTGGAGCCACAATAAATTAATCAGGTTGATTAACTGGGTCATCATTTAATAGGACATTCAAAAACGAATTTTCAAGGGAAAAGATTCACAACATTGGGTGCCTATAGAAAATGTTATTCAGCACTGTGAAAGAACAATGGTGTGTGGGGGTGGGGTGGGGGGTGTTTGAGCTGATGGCCTAATGTTTGAGGCTGCTTGATGTTTACAAAAGGTTTGCTTCTTATTTGTTCAAGGGTTCTGCTTCTTTTTCTACTGTTAATGTACTGCAGTACTTAATCTGTGTGAGAGAGGCACCTGCTGTCTGAACAGAGTCACTGAACTATTGGGGGTAGGCCAGAAACTATAGTCACTGGCTCATACATTGCATTAGGCTATGATATGTGTAACCTTGATTCACTCTATAAATTACAGTTGGCTGTCTTCATACCTGCAAAGTCATAAAGCATAAACCATACATTACAAACTAGTATGACTAGAATCGCACAACATACTAAGTCAAAATGTGAGTTGGTTGGTTTGGATTCAGCTTGTCAGGTAAGCATACTTATAACCTGCATGTCCATCCTGATCCTAAGGAGGCAAGCCACAAAAGGAATTTGAGGGAGGGCCAATTTTATGAAGAGTAGTTATGTTAAGAAGATAAGTGGGCAAGCTAAATTTAGCATCAGCTTAGAAAATCAGCATAGTTAATGCTCCTTTCCTGAAGCAAGAGTTTTCTAGGTTATACCAAGTCATTGAAGAAAAACAGCTCTGAAGAGGAGACAGTTAACTGAAAGTTAGCTACAGGATTATACACAGAACCATCTGAATGACTTTATCCCCACTAAACAAAAAACATAGATGTGTGTTTGATGCAACAAGTCCCTTGGTCCATAAGGACATAGGCAATGAGAGACGGAACAAATGACGATACACCAGATCTATGTCATCATATAAATGCCACAACCCTACATACTTGCATTAGATTTCAGGACGATGATGTGTAAAGTTGGTATTTGTGTGACAACATGAACATCTATATATCAGCATTTTGCTACCCTCATACAATCATTTGCACCAAACAGAATTAGTTTGCTCCTTGGAGCCAATCTGAGGGGCATGGGGACTGATGATAGAGAATATACAATTACTAGACATCAGGACCTAGGTTTGTGCAGTAAGATGTATAAATATTTATTATGTCAAAGAACCAACCCATGGGTGTGCACCTTGCAGTTCATCCTATGTGACCAATGGTAAAACAAACCAGATGTTCCCTTCCTCTCTGGAAAAATCCCAAATAACTCCAAATAACACTTTGAATTTGGAATGTGTACAAGAACTTTTAGAAGAGCAGACATTTTGCTGCTGACTGACACAGTTGGATATGATCTGTACCATATATATAGAACATGAATAATTTTAATAATTTTATAATTTTAATATGGTAAGATGCATACAGCATGATGTCTAAAATTAGTTGTGGATCATGTGACCTCTAAGAAAGAGGAAAGCAAGCATATAATGGAAACTTCAGTAACATTCTGAATCAAAGAAGACACTGGAGAATTTTTCCCTGGATTTTTCTCTCTGCATTTCCCAGGCAGATCCAGCACATTTTTTTAACTCAGTCTTTTTTTTTTTTTCCTGGCTTTCCTTTCCACCCACTAAATTTGGTCAGGCCTTTCAGGTTTTGGAAGTGGACAGAGAGAGTAGCAGAGCCCAAACATAATTTCTTTACAACATGGTGTTGGATTAGAAAAAAATAACAAATAAACACACCATGCACATCTTCTAGCTTCTGACATTCTTTCCAATCACTTTACCAGCAAAAGCTAAAAGATTCACCTATATTTTCTTCTGTATAATGAACATGTTATGTATGTATGTGAACTTAGGTTTTCCCCTTGCATTGTGTCTCTGTGTTCTTATATACATACATATAGGTAGTCCTTGACTTACATCCATAATTGAGCCCAGAATTATGATTGCACCTGATTTTTCTGGGTTTTTTTGCAGCCATTATTAAGTGAAAATGGTCATTTTTCTTTTGCTGGAAGCAGGATATACACCGATTTCCAGCAAAAATATCACAAATCAGGGACATTGCAAATGGCCTTAAATGCGAGCTACCTGCTGAGCATCCAAAATGCAATCACGTACCCATGGGAGACGACAGCTGTCCGAACGTTAAATAAGTACATTTTGGGGTGGGTTGTTATAACTTCGAAGAGTTGCTAAGAAACTGTTGTAAGTCAAGGACTACTGAAAATTACTGAGTGAGCAGAATACCCTTTGCTCTTCACCATGTGAGAAGGAGAGGAGGTAGAGAATGTTCAGAATGGACAATATTGTGAGCACCCGCTCAACCGCTCCTTGCAGGATTCATTAGGTATGTAGCATCAAGTCAGTGTCAACTCTTAGCAACCACATAAGTAGATTTTTATCTGTGACTATCCCTAACCTGATTTTTCAGCTTTTCCCGCAGTGTAGCCATTGGCACTGTAACTAAATCCATCCATCTTGCTGTTGGCTATTCTCTTCTCCTCATTTCCACCTTTTCCAGCACTATAGACTTCTCCAGAGAGCTACATCTTTGCATACCATGTCTGTGTAGGCTAGGACATTTGTAGGTTGATTCATTCAACAATCCATTGGTTTGTTTTCTTGGCCGTCTGTGTGGTACTGTATCCCCAGGCATCTTCTCCAACACTAAAATTCAAAAGCATCAATACTCTTCCCATTCTGCTCGCTCAAAGTCCACCTTTTGGTTCCATAGAGTCAGAGGGAATACTGTGGCTTGCACAATTCCGATCTTTTATGATTCATTGGGGAGATTTTCTGGAATGCATTTCTCCACAACCTTGGCTAGATCCAATCTCGGCTTATTTTACCAGTCCAAATTTGATGTAGTTCTGGTTTCTGAAGAATTACTTTTGTCTATTCTGGTTACATTGGTGGAATATGTAATTAAATACAAAATGATCAAACTACATTAATATTTAACAGATGTGTGGTATCGCCACGTCAAAAGCAGTTTGGAAGAGTTCTGCACACTATAACTGCGCTGCCATTTATGATCCTCTACTAGGTGTTCATCACATAGTCCACAAACGCTTGTTTTAGCAGAGCAAAACTGCTCAGGCTCTGCATATAAAATATGAATAAACCTATCTTCAAGTATGTCAATTCCCACATTTTAAGGCATATACTGTAGATGCTATTTGCATCCTAAGTGATTTTATTCTTACAAAAGGTATGCTTACAATTCTCTCAACATTTGCTCTTAGCAATCTGTGTGACTTACAGTATAAGAAATAGTGATTTCCCCATAATTATATGAGGGACTTAGTTTCAAATCCAGGACTACTCTAAGGGTGTTTATGACAAACAATTAACTTATGGTGGCTATTTATAGACTATCATGCTGTGTCTACATCCATATCACTTGCATTGTAAACATGAAAATAATGTGAAATTGTGGACACCTCTGCTTCTCGGTAATGTTGCACCAGTGCTCTCTAGTGTCAGGTGGAATAGCCTAGCATCCTGTTCCTAGGACAAATTTTTGCTTATAATTCGCAATTTGAGAGAGTGACCAGCCATCTTCTCTATAAAGTCCTGCTGGTCATTCCCAAGAACAGCAAAGCTGATTGTCATGGGACCCTCTAGTCCAGGGGTGTCAAACTCGCAACATCACGTGATGTGTCGCGATGTATTGCAACTTTTTTGCCATTGCCGGCAATGGGGTGGGCACGGTTTCGCTATGCTGCATCCGGGCACAGGCCGGCAGTTTGACACCCCTGCTCTAGTCACATCCCAGTGCATCTTTACACAGGGAAGGAGCTGTTTATGTAGCACTTTGACATGCAAATGTATTTACCTTAAGTAACATATAAATTTCTTTTAGTGAAAAAACACAGTTGAAACCTCTTGTTTACAAAAGCCATATCAACAGCTAATAAGAACACACCAGAGGCCCATTTTCCCATAATGTTTCATAATGTCCTTTCCTACAGGTTTTAACTCTTCATTGTTCCTTTTTTTTTTAAATTCCCTTTGCCACTACAGGCCCTTTGCCACTACAAGCCTACAGGACTCATCAGCAGCCTTTCATATGTAGCCAGCATACCTTGTGGACTGCACATGAGTTTAAGGCACTGATTCTGTTCACTGACAGAAGTTTGGTTCCATATTATGCAAAGCTAATGAAAGGCTCAACAAGATCAGGCACTATGTTATCCAAGCTCAGAGCAGTTACAGTTCTGGATATACAGAAATTAAAATCTGGCGAAGATGGATGATTAGTTTCTGCAACTCCAAAACAGGGATTTATACCACTGGAGTTCAGAACACAATATATCTCAATCTGATTAATAAAACATATTCTCTGCAGTGTCCATTTCTGCAAGATGTTTTTCTGTGGCACATGCCTTCTTATTGATCCATTACCTTGGGCTATCATGTCATGTAAACATAACTAATAATGTAAGATTTAGATCAAGTCCTAGAAGACAGCTTGACCTCTAAATCTTTTCTGCCAGTTTCTCTGGGGAGCAAATTTCTCCTTCTGGCCCCACTTTGGACAATCAATCTGGTTGTTCGCATCATATTCTGTCATATTGGCAATTTGGCATAAAGGTCTGTATTTTTTTTAAAAAAAAATGCATATGAATAGTAGTTACCCCCATAATCACATTTGACTGGCCCTGACATGACCTGGAAGGGGGAAGGGATTCCTCTAACTACTGTAGGTGAAATGCCCTAATTTATATACACTGGAAAAAGACTGAGAAAGCAGCATTTTTCTATTGATGGCACATACATCAGTTCATTTTGTTTCACTGTCACCTTAGGTAAAGTAGGTTTTGCTGTTGAAATTATAGATAATTTTGAGGGGGAAATTCTTAAGAGGCAAACCTGGAATGTTATCACAGCAGCAATAATGTTTCCTCTGTGGTGGGAATTATTGTTTTATGCTTCAACTGCAGTCTGAGTTAGAAATCTTACCTCTAGCTGCCTCCCCTCCCCTAAAAATCCACAAATTCCCATTTCTGTTCAGGTGTTTCACATGAAATGCTTAAATTGTATTTTGCATTTCCCCGCTTGTTTAACAACGTCAGAATCGCATATATATGTTGAAATGTTTGCATTTTGTTTAAATTCCGCTATCATATGCAATATCTTTTAGGGTGGGTGGGAAGAAGTACTTACAAATTTTCCTCTAACAGCGAAAATGCCAATCAACAATTGATAACGGACATCTTTTAATAAAGTTTCTGGAACAGAAAAGTGTTCGTCCCTCTGACCGTTTGAAGGAAACGACCACATATTTAAGAATTATTATTCAAATTTACAACCGTTTCAGAACCATTTCTCAGAATCCCGACCGAAGAGAAACCTTGAATTTTCCAGGGAGGAGGAGGTTTTAGCCGTTAATCAGCCAGACTTTAGATGTGAAATTGGACGGAAATCTCCCACTTCTCTTCCCTCTCATGAAGTGGAAGTAAGGTATGGAAGCAGCTGTTCTCCATAAATCGTCTGGCCCGAGACATATTTCTGCTGGTCTTCTGCCCCCCAGCCCCATCCCATCCTTCCCAAGGACGAAATTAAGTCCCCACGAAGACTTATTTCCAATTATACGCGCTCATCTTCGCCAACGCTGCAACCTCAAAGTCCTCCAGGAACGAAAAGGCTTGCAAAGAAACCGTGGACAAATGGGGTCCCGAAAAGGCCACAAACGAGACTAAAAACGTTTCATGTTTGCATCTCAGGCTCCCCCCCCCATGAAAAATGATTAACGCCATCCATTCTATTGGCCTTCCACGCCACAAAACAACTTGTGGATCCCTTCTTGCCGTGAGAGTTGTGTTGCAGAAACGCGGCCTGCGCTGCAGCGGCCTTGCCCTTGCGCGAGAGCGGCTCCGATTTGCACGCGCCGGCGACCTGCCTCGCTTGCACCCATCCTTGGGAATCAACGGCATTAGAATGGGCGGTGGAAACGTGTCTGATTGAAACGTTTCCTACCAGCAAAGCCAGCGAAGTTTTGGTGGCGCCTTCACGACCAACCCGGTTATTTTAAGAACCGCGCCACTACGTTTCGGCAGGCTGCAAATACAGCAAGTGGGCTATCCCAGAGATGCTTTTTCCAAAAGGCAACTAGACTTCCTTGGGTTTTTTTTTCGTTGAAAACGTTTCGCTTCTCATCCAAGAAGCTTCTTCAGTTCTTCTTGGATGAGAAGCGAAGGTTTTCAAAGGAAAAAAAAAACCAAGACAGTCCAGTTGCCTTTTGGAAAAAGCACCTTTGGGACAACCGCGACATGGATGACTGAGAATCTCCACAGACATTTGCAAGTGGGCTAAAACCTGAAGCTGTCACAAGCTTCCGAGCCAAAGGCCGTTGCCTCGCAGCCTCCCTTCTGCAAGGAAGCTCATAGACTGGGCCCAGCCAGGGGGTCAGGCTTGCAGAAGGCTTTGGGGGGTGGAGCCTAGAGCTCCCGGGAGCGGGTCCGGGCTCTGGAATATACCTTGAAACCAACAGCAAAAAAGTTCAGCAAGTTCCCCATTTGACCCGCGTCTTTGCAAAGGGACGAGGTGCGCTGCTACTTTGCACGGCTTTGCTGCCACCTGCCAGCCGGCTCCTCCAGAGACCGCAGCCAAGCCCAAGCAACCCTTTTTGCAGGCCAAGGCGAGCTGCCTCCTTCGGGGACCCTCGTCCGTCCTTTCAGGCTCAGATTAAAATCGAGCCTTTCCTTGCAAAGTCAGGCAATTCTTTGCAATTATTGGCTTCGAAAGGCGCGATGCCCAACGAGACCTCCTTCAGTAAACCGTCGGCTTCCTCGGAGCATCACGCCCAGGGGACCAAAATGGGCCCTTTGGGGAAGTCTGCCGGGCTAGCGGCCACCGGAGCCGGCGGCAACGCGGGGGGTTTAAGCCAGGGCCCTGCTGTGACCGCCACCGCTGCGGGGAAAAAATCCCCGCGGCTCCCCAAGTGCGCGCGCTGTAGGAACCACGGCTACTCCTCACCCCTGAAGGGCCACAAGCGGTTCTGCATGTGGAGAGATTGCCAGTGTAAAAAATGCAGCTTGATCGCCGAGAGGCAACGGGTGATGGCCGCCCAGGTGAGCAGCCGGAGGGTTAAGCAAGGAAGAAATGGCGGGGACCCGGCTCCGGGGCAGAAAAAGCACAGGGTGGCCTTATTGCCGCTCGGTGATGCTGGTTGGAGAATAAGGCTAGCCTCATTGCCTAAAATTGTACCCCAGAGAAATGGGTAGTTTTGACCTGCCGTGTAAAAAACTCGGATACTTTTTTTTGCAAGAACCCTTAACTTCGTTGCCAGAGTTGAAAATAAATTGGGAAAAAAGTATATCTCACACAGCTTAAGATACTGTTCTGGCTTCCAGCAAAAGTATGCATAGCTTTTTTATTGTCCAAATAATATCCACTATGTAATTCAACGTTATTGTCTGTTTCCACGTTTCCCCCCCCCTTTCTTAGCATTCGTTTCAGATAGGGTGGGCTTCCTAATTTTCTAGGATTGACTTGCAAGTAATAATGCTTGTTATATAGTGTACGTATCTAAAAGGAAAAGCAGAAATGGGGTGCAATGGAAAGAAATCCTGCAATGGATAATGCAAATTGCATAGTTGCATTTGTAAGTGTGAGACTGATTTTTATAGTGAAAATAATGCTTAATAAGGTAATGGAAAGGTGGTAGGTTCTAGTCCTACATCCTTACTAGGTCAGTGAAAGACTCATACCATTAGTTTAGTTTTTAATCAATGATGATTTAATGAGGTCAAATTTTACTAACTGCACAAGCATTGACATGTTTATGTCTTCGTTTTCAGTTAACAAGGTTTAAAATTCAGTGAGTGAAAAAATAGTTTTGCAAAATAATGTATTCAGCATTTTGAGTTGCAAAATCATTGTATTAAAAATTCTTCCTGTTGGAAAACAGTAAATTAATATATTTTTAATTTTTTTTCATTCAAAATGTTTAGCTTGAATCATGAGGAATTTGAAAAATTATACTGAAGTTTTCAAATATCAACATTTTAAAGGTTATAAATAATTGTAAACTGTAAAAAAATGTTTATGCCATTTCTGAATACTTTGGAAAGACTGCTGTCATAATCTTTCAACAGTTTTTTTTCAATGTAGCCTCCCCCAGTTTAGCAATCTCCAGATGGGTTGGGAATTGTAGTCCAAAACATCTCAAGAATGCCAGTTTGGCAAGTCAAAAGTAGAATGCCATTACACTGCATGACCATCAATGCCCAATTCTTTGGCTTATCAGGGTGTTAATTTTTTTTTAAAGAAATTGGCACAGAAACCACATGGATTTACACTTTCAAGACATTACAAAAGGGCAATTATTAAATACTATTTTTGCACTTACCTAGAGTTATGTCCAATTGAATGTCATGGGATTTATAAGACTACAACTATCTAGGTCAAAATTTCCTGTACTACAGTCTCAGTAATTATTATGCTGGTTTGCGCTGCTTTGCTTTTTATCTTAAAAAAAAAGTTGCTCCCATAGTTGATTGCTTTAAGTGAATATGAACAAACTTCGTCTTTTGGAAAGACTTTCTTCTGCAGAGAGTAGTCATCTCCTTTAAACCTAAGCTGTTTCTTTCAAATTCTCCAAAGGAAACAATTGCATTTTTTACTATTAATCCAAGATTGGAAAGAGGATCCTATAAATGGGAATTGCTTGTAAAGAGAGGGAGTATAGAATGAAGGTAAAGATTGTAACAAAAAATCTCTATTTCTTAAGAGGTTTTGTTCATTTGTATGGACTTAATAGGTAAAAAATAATTTTGATCTCCTTAAGAATGTTTGCAAGTAACAAGTAAATAAAATATGTATTGCCATCAGGAAATGATTTTACCTATGAGCTTGAATGAGCTCGCATTCAATAGTGATAATTTGCAGTTCTTCAAAGAATCATTTTAAAATTTTGATTTTGTTCGTAGTTTTTACATTAGAAGAGGTTTTCAATACTTTAAGAGGGTCACTGTCAGCTTTAGAGTGGCAGATAAGAAGTGGCACCCAAAGAAGCAGACTGGTGACCAGAGAGGAGAGGTCATGCAGGGACACAAACCATGAACCCCCAAACACACTGCAGCTGATCACCTGACCTCAGCACCATGAAGAATGGGTGCCAGAAGTTGCAGATTTAATCTGCCTTCATACTATGATGGAACAGTGGGTAAAACTCATTCTGATACTGGGATGGAATGTAGTGAGGAGTCTTCCCCAGGAGGGAGGGGGTGCAGTCCAGAGGAGTAAGAGGCAACTCAGTCTGGATATCACATGTGAAAGAAAGAGGGTGAAGACAGCTCGTCTCCAATAGTTTACACAGTATATTATAGATGCAGATAGTAGAGTCCTCAGTCTGACAAGATTTTTGTCCATACAGGTATGAAAACAATAAAGAACTAAGTGTGGAAGAATCATGTGTCATTCTTGGGTTTTGGCTAACAGATACATGGAAATGATGGCATAAATCTGTTTAAATCATGGGCTGAACCTACCAGATGATCAGAAACTTGGGTAGTAGAGGCACACTGATGCCTCTATAAACTACAAATGGGACAGGGCTTTAGAAAGTTCTTCAATAGTTCAGTTTACAGCACTAAAAAAGAAGTGATTGCTAAATACAGTCTGGTTCTGTTAGCAATCATTTGTAAAAAAAATAATTGTGAGTTAGGGTTTTGTAATATATGTCTGAATTATAATCTCATATTTTAGCTTTTATTGTTTGATTGGCATGTTCATTTAAATACAAGTAGTCCTCGACCACAATGGAGCCCAAAATTTTCATTTTTAAGCAAGATAGTTAAGTGTGTTGTGCATTTACGTGGTTTTTTTTTTGTCACAGTTGTTAAGAGAATCACCTCAGTTGTTAAGTGAATCTGGTTTCCCTCACTGACTTTGCTTGTCAGAAGTTGTCTGGGACTGTTACAAATGGTGAATATATGACAATGAGACAGTCCAAATGTCGGAAATACCCGAATTTAGATCATGGTGTTGCTGCAACCATCGTAAGTGTGAAAACTGGTGATAAGTCATTTTTTTCAGTGTGGTCATAACTTCAAACAGTCGCTAAATGAATGGTTATAAGGTGAGGACTACTAGGTAGATACTGCAATCTACCTAAAGAGGACAAGAAGTCCCTGTCCTTTAGCAACCCTTTGAATTTCTGCAGGACTACTTGGCTTTTTTTTTCATGCTAGCTGCATGGAAGAAAGGTAGAATATCTGCACCTTACCAAGTTTCTAGTCATCTCTTGAAAAAGAATGAGGATAAGCCTAGACCAGGCATGTCAAACTCGCGACGTCACGTGACATCGCGCGACGTATCGGAGCTTTTTCTCCATTGCCGGCAATGGGGTGGGCGCGGTTTTGGGATGACGCGTCCTGCCCGCGGGCCGGCAGTTTGACACCCGTGGCCTAGACTTTGTCCATTTAAATACCATATGTTAGAAAGCATTACTAAATGGCTAAGTCAGGTAATAATAGTAGTAAAGCAACATACCTTTTGTTATTCAGACAATTTATAAGTTTAGATTTAGTCTCATATTTAAATATGAGAGTTTAGTGTAAAAACTAAAGTCTTAGTGTCTAATCTGACCTTCCCAAAGTGTTGCTCTCTAAATGTTATGGGCAACAGCCTTTATCAGTCATTGTAACCACACGCCCTTTGGGGAATTTTAGTCTTACACGCGTGAAGATAACTGATAGGGAGAAGTTATTAAACGAATGGTTCCGTATGTATATCAGTTCGCTTCTAGGCTAAATTGAAACTGATCTGGTTAATACTTGAATGGAAACTCAGCCGAAATTGGAAGGCTATAGGTTAAACTTGGGGGGGGGGGGAAACAACTAATAAGAATAACTAATAATAAATCTCTTCTGTTTTGCTACAAAACTGTCTGGGCAAAGACCGATCAGAATTAAGCTTGGCTCAAAGGAATCTTCACCATTTGAAGAAAGGATTGAATTTTAGCCTGTGCAATCCAGGGCATACAGGTAGTCCTTGATTTATGACTACAGTAAGGACCAGAACTTCTGTCACTAAGCAGTGTGGTTGTTAAGTGAGTCATGCCCAATTTTACAAACTTTTTCCCGTGGTCATTAATCACCGTGGTCTTTAAGTGAATTACACAGTCATTAAGTGTATCTGGCTTCCCCATTAACTTTGCTTGTTGGAATCTCCTTGGGAAGGTTGCAAATGGCAATCACGTGACCTCAGGACCCTCCAACCATTGTAAATACATGCCTGTTAGAACTGTGTGGAAGCAAACGGCTTGTATTTACTAGCTTGATCCTAGATATGTTGCAAACTGCAGCATTAGATGTGAAAACTGGAATTATAGTAAGGCTCTCAGTTCTGGGCTGCAAAAATCTGATGGCAGCAAAGAGAAAAATAAATTTTTGCAGCCCAACACTAGCAGACCTAGTTGCCATGAAATATTTCTGATTCAGAAATGTTTAATTTCAATACCATTACCTATAATTTTATTGGTTGCAATAAAGTTGTAGTTGCTTAGGTGTGAGGATCAAATCTTTCTTGCAGACTCTGATGCTTTGAACTTCAACACCCATCATCCCCAGCCACAACGCTGTTGGGATTATAGAAATTACAGCACATTTTATCCGGAGTGTCTTGGCTTGAAAAAATTGCTTTCTTAGATTAAAAAAAACTTATCTCTTCAGCCGATCCAAACTTAATCTATTAAAAAGATGCAAAAGTTCTACATTTCCATTGTATTAATATCAGTTGACTTGATTATTAATGTTTTCCTTCCTGGTGCATTAAATGTTAAAATGTGTTTTGGTTTAATGATATTTGTATGCCTGTTTTTGCTTCCTTTAGCTCTGGTATTACATCTGCCTCTGTTCCTGCATTCTGCTTCTTTCTTATCAGTTAACCTACTTTTTCATTTTGTACTAGTCTGAAAAAGCCATACAGTATTATTCCTTCTAGTTAATTCTCAAAATTTGGTGTGTTTAGAACATGTGAAGTTTGAAACAGGCCATCCCAGTCATTTTGAAAGTCATTTTGTGCTCCGAACAATTTTGTTTTGGCTAAGAACGCTTTCAAAATAATTGAACTAGTCTTTTTGTATTTAAGACAGGCATCTTTTGAGTTCAGAACAGTTCAGATTTGAAACATTTTTCACACACTTGCTCAATATTATGTAACTGTTAAAGGCTCTGTGCTATGGAAAAATGCCATTTCTTAATGGTAACTCTGAATGAGAGACATACTGTATATATTTTACATATGTGCAATTAAGTGGCCCAGAATACATAGTCTTGTTTCACTTTGCTTATATTGAAACAAGCATAAGATAATTTATAAAATAGTGTTCAGGAAAGATCTGCCTGGATTGGCTTCAGTGAGATTTCTGTAAAATGAGTGCTCTGAACTTTAAACATGATTTTAATTCTTCTCCAGAGCAGAATAGGGCTTTGAATAATCTCACATTTACTGCAGAAATTCTGTATCAAGTACTTTGTATTTTTTTGCTTTAATAAGGCTCACATCCTGAGATGCCCAAAAGATCTCATGCATATGCGATAAAGATGAAAAATTGTGTTGTTTATGAAAGGTAGATGCTGTTAATCCTACTCATTCTACTAGACTAAATCCTTCGTTAAACAGCATGAAGAGAATCTCCATCTCTGGTTTTCAGTAAAAAGGATTCATTTAATTATAATTGAAATTGATCCTTCAAATCCAAGGATCTGAATTTGTCTGTATTCCAGGGGGTTTCCAAACTCACTAAAGCAAAGGGTTAAAAAAATATCAGTTAACTAAGTTTAGATAGCTGCCAAATTAGAAATCTTATTGGTAGATGCTTACCTTTTAGTTTTTTAAAAAAATATTTATCTTTTATCTTCTTTAATTTTTTAGGTTTAAAATTACATCTTAATTTGCATCTATAAACCTTTCTTTGTGTGTTAAGATGAAGAAAACTGCAGTGCTCTACCCAATTTTGCTGCTGCTGTTTTTCAGATAACAGTGCAAATACTGTGTAACTTTCCCTTTTCCAGGTTGCGTTGAGAAGACAACAAGCCCAAGAGGAAGAGCTGGGGATTAGTCACCCCATCCCTTTGCCTAGCGCCACAGAAATGTATGTGAAGAAAGAAAACAACGCCAATAGTTCCTGCCTGTTGGAAAGCACCAGCCCACCACAGTCAACAACCACAGCAACTGTAGTATCTACCTCATCCACAGGTAACGCCCTGGGTAAAGGGACCTCCTTCATAGTCTTTGCATCTGGAAAGAATTGGATTGTCATGGGTTTCTTGGACTCTTAACAGATCTAATTTTATTTCAGTAAACTAAGGATGCATGTATAAAAGAACGTACAACAATCTTGTTTATGTTACATCTTTACAACATGCATTCTTTTAAAGGTATCATTTTGACTAAGGTTGAAGAGCCTGCCTTCATCGAATTAAATTATTTGTCCATAAATTCAGTGTTATTTCTTCAGACTCTGTTCAGTTTGACAGTAATTCAGAAGAAACACTTTAGACTAGGGCTTTTGAACTTTTCAGCCAGAAAAATCTATTAATTAAAAAAAAAAATATTTGCAGGATTCCTGTTCAAAAGGGCCCATATTACATCACTGTTTCGTAAGCTGCACTGGTTGCTAGTTTGCTTCCAGGTGCAATTCAAGGTGTTTGTTATCACCTTTAAAGCCCTGCATGGCATGGTTCTAATCTACTTGAGGAGCCGTCACACCCCAATAGGAGTGGCCCACCCCACCCATGCCGGCAGAGGGGGCATATTGTGGATCTCATCAGCCAAGGAATTTCAGCTGGCAGGATCCTGGAGAAGAGCCTTCTCTGCTGTGGCTCCAACTCTGTGGAACATCTTACCTCCTGAAGTGGGGTAAAATTCCCACACTCCTGACGTTTCAAAAGAGCCTTAAGACCTGGCTCTGCCAGATGGCTTGTGAACCCAATGGGGGAGCTTCTTACTGGAGCTGGTCGACTAATTAAAACTTAATCTCACCTTCCCACCCCTGTATGTCCGGTTCCCTCCTTTCTCATCTGGTGTTAATGACTTTATTTGTTAATGATTTTATCCATTGTGTTTCTATGATTGTCAAGTTTAATATTTTTTAACGCTTTAATGTTTTTTGCTGTAAGCTGCCCAGAATTGTTGAATATGAGATGGATGGCAAATATATTTCTTTCATACATACATACACACATACATACATACACACATACATACATAATATAACATAAAATGGCAAAGTGCTAGTGATAAAGGATTAGCTGCATTTGCATGAACTTTTTTTTCATCCGTAGTCTCCTTCAGTCCTTCCTCCATCAAGTTCTCAATGTTTTTTTTTAAAAAGCCCTGTTTTAGATTTCATGAAGTGTGGTGTAGTTCTGGTATTCATTGTGGCATTATCTTTTTCGAGGTGGTGGTGGTGAAGTTGCATGAGCCTAAAGAAAGTTGTGGCTGCATTAAGAGACACTTTGGCTCTTGAAGCCTTCCATTTTTGCTGGAACCCAGAGCTTCAAACATGTGAACCACAATGAAGGATGCTGCAAATCATAGTTCAATGACCACTGAAAAACCCTCGGATCTCAGCTGGCTTTAAAATAAAGCAATTTTAACTGCAGCCTGTAGTTTAGTTTAGTTACTTTGAAAAATTGCACTCCCTCTAAATCTATGGATTATGCAGAACTTCAATTCCTTCATTCTGAGTTATACAGCCAGTACGTCTTGTTAAGAACAGGCTATACAGAATGCTATACAGTACATGATTTCTTATTTATAAGTTCCTCTGAGTTTGAGCAGAATTGGATACCAGCAAAAGAAATAAATGCTCAGGCACAGCTTTAATAAGTCAAAGGCAGCCTCATAATTTGTGTTTCGTTCTTCTCCCTAGTCGAGATAGTTTGAGCAGCCGCCATTATTGTCCACAAGTCCATGACAACCAGATTTTTCATTTACAACTCCAGAAAGCAGTGGGTTCACTCCTTTCTTGTGAAGGTTTTCTCTCCCTCCCACTTCCTTAGAGGTATAGTGGTTTTTCTTTCAAACTTCATCACACTCTACATGGTTTACCGAGAGAGGA
The DNA here is from genome assembly GCA_023970755.1 of Azemiops feae. Lineage (NCBI taxonomy): Eukaryota > Metazoa > Chordata > Lepidosauria > Squamata > Viperidae > Azemiops > Azemiops feae. Next base: position 8,083 of record JALGBA010004255.1, on the reverse strand, counting down.
ATAGGGTGTGAAGGAGCAGCACAAATCATACAAGGTACCAGAAAAGTCTTTTTTTCGCTGTATCCATTTATTGGCAGGTCAGAAATATTATGGCACATTGAAAGGCCAGAGTCAATTTTTCAAGCCTCTGGTGACACACCATGCTTCCTTGAGGGGGGGAAAAGTAAGACAGAGCAGAAGGGGGGGGGGAGGAGAGGGCTTACCATTATTTTCATTCCTCAGTCCTGTCATTTGTGTTTCTGTGTGTTTATTTTTAAAACTGGTTATGCAAGTGGAGATCAAGAATGCAAAAGAATCCTGAAAATGGATGTTTTGAGCCTGAATATTCTGCACTTCTTACCGAAAAGAGTCTAGTCTTAAGATTGTATCCTAAATACATCACCATCAATCATGATAAAGGAGGAGAAACTGGATGAGTTACATGAGAAAACCAAATTATGAAGGTGTTTTGATAGCTAAGAAACAAGGTGTTTGTGTGAGGAAAGAGAAAGAGGGATTTGTATTTTTACTGTGGCTGTGTTTCTTATGTACTTTTCTCATTACGACAGAGAACATAAGCCGTCCTTTTCTCCTGGGCTTGGGCCATTCAGAATCATATCTTAATTTAAGCGTGACACTGACTTGCTTCTGGGTGTGTTTGAAATGTGATTTGGTCACATGACGTGGGCAGTCATAAAGCACATACCGTGTGGATCCCTCTGCAAGAGATCATTTTTTATCTCTTGAAGAATTCAATGTGTGTCCTGGTTGCCGAAAAGAAAGAAAAAGGTGGTTTGATAGAAGAATGCAGCAGACTGCTCTTGAGGGAAAATAAAACAAATTCTCACGTATAATTTAAAAGGGGGAACAGGAAGGGTTATATTCTCTGTCTTTTTAAGAGCAAGACAAAAATGAATAAGGACTGTTGGCCCATCCTTCCCCTTGCTGCCTTCTCTTTTACCACTTGTACATTGAGCAGATTATGGCCTGAGAGTTTGCTAAGGAGGCATCTGCTTGTGAAGGGGTTCGTTCATATGATTGTTTTTTAGATATAGTGGTGGTTATTCCTGATTTTAGTTCAAAAACAGACCACCTGTGCCTCCCAATCCAATTCTTTTGAAACCTCTCCACCATCATATTAAAAATTGGTGTATAGTTTCAACTAAGGTCAAAAAGCCTTCCTTAAAAAAGGCTTAATGTAATTTTTTTTTAAATCTCCAAAACTTCATGGTATAAGTAAAATTCAAGCCTTCCTCATATTTAAGGCCTACTCTGGCTTTTGACTTCTCATCCATATATTGGTGGAATCTGGCCAGAAAAAAGTTATCTCCTCCTTTCTTCTGTTTTATAAAATTGGAACATAGCTATGTTTAATACCTGTTTTCAATCACTCCTGGTTAACCCTTGCTTTTGTCCCAACCAAATGCTCATAGGATTTAAAAATGTGCTTCCATAATCTTTTCTTAAGAGGTTGATCTATTTAGCAAGACCAGAATTTAATACTTAACTTTTATTAGATTGAGGACTCAGGAAAAAGTAGTTGTATTGCTCATTTTTCTTTTGGATACATTAATCACATTTGGTGGGAACAGTCTGTGATTATATGAATACAGTTCTACATTAATAATTCTGCAAGTACGTGCAAAAGCTATTTTTACATGCAAAGCCATTTTTTAGATTTGGCCCACTCCAAATATTTGGACGATTTGACTAAAAATTCTGGAAGTTTCATTTTAATCTATCTGAAAGATGCTGGTATTAAAAAACAAAATATCACGTTTCTTCCCTTTTCATTTGCTTACATGTAGCTTATGGTTTCAGTCATAAAAAAAATCTATGAGATAAAAACTACTGGAATGAAGATGATCAATAGGTAAATTGGTGGTGCAAATTAGCACATATGTGCAAAACTTGTGTACAAATGTTTGATATTTATTTACAAAATAAACGATACTGGAAATATCACTAATGATCATTTATTTAAATGATTGCAATCCATAGTTTATGGTGAAATAAATTATAAGGATTACTTGAAACCATATAGTTCCACAAATGAAAAAGTTAACTTAAAAAAAAATAGGACTGAAACAACATGTTGTCTTGTCTCACTGATGTAGACTTGGGGATTGCTAGAATTATTTTAATCTCCAATTAATCCATATATTCTACAATATATCCATGAAGAGCTTCCTAGATCTTCATACTAACAGAATTGAGTATTAAAAGGACATACTGTCATCTTCACGGTACTTCTACAATCCATCTCCATGGAAGGGCTAATTGGAACAGAGAAGGGAAAAAGCAAACCTCTTCTGAATTTATAAATACCCTATTAAATATTCAAACTGATGTATTGCAATCCATTGTACGTGGAGGCTGCATGATTTGAAGTGTTCAGCTGGAATGCTGTGCAGCTACCCAGTTTTGCAAGGAGAATAGAGTATTCAGTATTTGATTATTGCTAGCCACGTAAACCAATTGATCATATCTGAGTTCAGATTCAGGTAGATGGCTTTCGTTTTGTTAAAGCTTTAAATAGCTTGAGAGAGGCTAAAGTTAATAACTATTAATTATTTACTACATTGACTTTCCTCCGATAAATAAAAATCTAGCATACAGTATTTATTTTTCTGTCAGCATGGATGCTGAATTTAGCCATGCCATTCCATTCTTGGTTAACTATCAGTGCACTGAATAGCTCATTCCCAAGTCCTTAGAAGTGGTGATCAAGGTAAATGTTAAGCATTTATCAGCCTGTTCTACCCTATGTATTGGCAACTGGAGGTCCAGGAAATGAAGTCAACAATACACCTAGAGGGGATGAAGAGGGCTGGCCTATTTTTAAAACTATTGGGAGGTTTTCCCAGAGCACAATCTGTAATGAGCTTTGAATACCAGTATCGTGTAGGGTCTTTGCCCTTTTCCAGGATCAATCAACGACTGTGTGAGCTCATGCTGTCACCTCTATTTAGCAGTTGAACAGATTTTTTTTCCCCCCACCAGTGCTGTACCGCATCTGGAGTAGTAGTGAAGGCAACTGTTTTGTTAAACTTTTGGAGAAGGGTGAGTCAGTTCCCATTTGGTGATAACCGTTGTTATCTTGCCTCCCGACTCCTGGATGCTGTTTAGCCTGTAGAGCTTCAGATGCTGACCCAGTGATATCCAAACGCCACCATCTCTGGGACTTCAAATGCAAGAGAGGGCATGTATTTTGGCCACGTGGCAGCTTCTCTCATAGCAGAAGTTGGTTTTACAAATCACAGTACAGATGCACACAACATCAACTAAAAACATAGAGCAGATGTGGAGCTTGAATGGAAAGACATTCTTTGCATTCTGCTGGGAAGTTGAACTTTGAATTACTTTTGTGAGGTTGGTAGGGTTGAACATGTTTTATGACATGGAAGTGCTGAAACCAAGAAGTTAGTTTAACTTTGCTTTTCTTCTCTCTTGCTGGAACCTTCCTTCAGAGCGCGGCATCTCATTATGAACGGGGACGTGGATAAACCTGAATAGATCAAGACTTGGATGACAAAAATGATGTATACCTTGTAGAAAGAGAGTGGGTGAATATAACAGTCTATAAATATTTGAGAGGTAATAATATGAAGGAAGGGGAGGTATTATTTACAATGCTTGCAGCAACATAACAAAGAGTGATGGCTTGAAACTAAAAAATACAAGGGAAATAATTAAATTGGGAGACGCTTCCTTTCTTAACTAGAGGTTCAATTAGGCCGTTGGAACACAAGGCAATGCTTCAAGCATCATTGGCAGATGGATTTAAGAAAATTGCTTAGGACTATTCTGGAGACAATTCTTAACCTCTGCAGAGGTAGGTTATTTATATTAGATAGTGAAGAGCCTAGCAACATGTTGCATTTGTGACATGGCTAGCAATAATATTGTGTATGGCGTTTAATATATATATATATATAATGTTTAGTATGCAGTGGAGTTATTTTCAAAACACCAATGTGGGGGGCTAAATTGGATTCAATTTTCCCTCCCTAATCACAATACTATGGAAATTTTCTCTCATTCCTCTCCCCTCCCCCATCTACATGCAGCCATTAACATTAGGGAGAAAAGTTGTCACTAAGCAGTAAATGCTGTAGTTTTTTCTCTTGCTATTTACTCCCATGAGAGGGGAAGGATTTATTCCATGAGGGGGAAGGATTTATCTACAGCACGTTCCCAAGGACAGTGCCTCAGACATACAGAGACTCATCGGCATTTGTTCTTTAATTTTTTTAAAGCACAGAAGCTTACTGCTGATCACATCAATAGTATGAGATATGGTGTATGGGCTCAAGTTCCCATTAAACAAAAGCAAAAGCGAAAGGGTCCTATCAAGAGTTTGCAATTGCATTTGCAAATATGTCTTCTTTTAAAGTGCACGCTTAAAAATGTATGGCAGTCTTCCCCAATTTGGATGCCCTTCAGATATGTTGGGGGAGCAACGATTTCTAGAATTCCCAGCTTATTTAAAGTACAAAGGATGACTGGAGATGTATAATGACATTTTTTTAAAAAAGGCATATTTTCCAAAGAAGTAAATATTTGTGCTATTCCAACCAGGCTCACAATTTGCAAGCAGTTGCCCATAGAAGAGGGATGCAAGCTGGGTTGAGCCAAAAAGCTTTCTCTGGAAACAAGACTAGCTCGGAATGTAAAAAAGCTACAAAGGACTTCTTGCAGCCAGCAGTGATTGAAAGAAGCAAAAATAGACTAGTTAATTATGCAGAGAGGCAGAGCTACAATAATTCGGCTGCGAAAACTGAACAGTTACAGATGGCGGCAGAGGTTATAGTTTTCTGTATCTTTTTGCTTCCAAATATGTCCAGTGATTTGGGCAGCAGCCCAACATGGTGAACCTAGGCGTCATTTCTTTTTCTTTGTTTTTCTAACCAGTTGGACTCTGTCCAGTTGTCTATCAATCCAAAAATTGAACAGGATTTGGTATGAGCAAGAGAAAGATTGAGTTCAAAAAATGAGCCAGATTAGGCTGCAGAGTGAAGGGGAAAACATTTCTTTATAGGTGAGGCAGGGCAGCAGCTTGGAATATTGGTGACTTTTATTTTAAGTCTCTTCCAGTCATGTAATCCAGAATAGCACATCTATAGCATATCCCATGCTTCCCATTGCACTCATATGCATAGATGTATGTGTGGCCACCACTGGTAAATTGTACAAACACTCTTTAGCATGCTGTCCAATCTACTTCACCCATTGGACTTCTGGACAGTAACTTTGTCACTTTTTTACAGCATGGAAAATGGGTTGATTTCATTGTATTCAGCTTTGAACATGTTCTTTCCCAGTCCATTAGCTTTTCTTCAGTCTAACATGTAGGAATCAGTAATTTGGTTCAGACAACATACTGAGTTTAGCATGATTTGTTTCATTTGTTATACTATATGTTTTGTTACATTATTAGAATTAATACTATATTAAACTAATAGAAGAGAATATCTATAATTTAGGATTGATCTGTGGAATGTTTGGTGCTTTCTGAACTGGTTGTTTCCTTGTTTGCTAGTTAGGTAATGAAACGTATTAAACTAATTTTATGTATTAAAAAAAGTTTGTAACTAATATCGACTGGATTTACACAGCACATTAAACCAAATCCAGATAATCCATCTGGTAAGCAGGAAAGTTAATTTACTATGATCTATATTGAATAACTTGTGTAAAGAAACAGTATAAAATAAGAGAGGTATCTGCTGGTAGAAATTCACCACATGCTACTTCAATAAAAGCTGTATGCTACAATCCGCAATTATAAGATAGCAAACAGACTTGATTGCTGATTTTATTTTGACCATTTGTAATGTAATTTCTGTATACACATTTTAACTTTTTATTTGTGACTTTCTGTGTCTACTTATTCAAAGATGCACTTGGATAACTTAATACTGTAGTTCAATCTTTGTTAGTCTGTTTAGAATGACATGCCATTGAATTCAGAGGCATTTACTACAAGGTAATGAAGAGAGATGCAGTGTAGTTGCTTTATTTTATTTGCAGCACATCTGAGCCATACAGTTCAATGACTGCTTCTCTTTGCCAAAATCCTCCTTGTGTTTATCATTTTGTGGATTCTAGAATGAAGCTTCTATTGAAGTAGCATGTGAAGAATTTCTATCAGCAGATACCTCCCTAATTTTATTTTTAGAGTGAGGTTATAATAATTTTATCCCAGTCTTACTTTTCCAAGGTCTACCCTTTTAGATATTCATAAAGGGCTCTTACTCCCCACTTAACCTAGTCTTTGATATCCTGTTATTGAATAGATTACAGTCTGATGGCATCTGTACTAATAATAGACTTTACTGTTTATGGAATTGTAGGTGGGGTTATTTATGCTTGGATATTCAGCTTTTTTCTCTCAAAATTACCTATTCCAATACAGTATTTTTCAATGATGTTGTGCTACCTTCCATCATTTACTTCGTATCCAGTCAGCTCTATCCCTTAGCTCTAACTAGTGTGGGCGTCACATTGAGTCATAAACTTGCTGATTTAATTTGGGTTTATTGACCTTTCAACCTGGTTGTGTGGCTTGTGAAGTGTGGTTTATTGCTTAGCATGATGTGTGAATCCCACCATTCTTAATTCAGCAAATCATGATTATAATGTGTTTCAATATGTGTGAACTACAGTATAGGCAATTCTTCAATAGGCAACATTTTTTAACATGAAAACATTGATAAAAATATGTGAGGGGTGAATAGGACATTCATTTTCCTTCTGGGGAAAAATGCAGGTGATTCAGATTGTAATTGTGAGTGGACAGTTGTCTAAGAAAAAAAATATCTTTTTCATTGTCATCAAAATCTGAGAAGGGCTTCCCTTAGGAAGCCTGTATTGGAATATTGTATCCAGTTTTGGCTGCCACGATATTAAAAAGATGTTGAGACTCTAAAAAGAGTGCAGAGAAGAGCAACAAAGATGATTAGAGGTCTGGAGGCTAAAACATATAAGGAACGGTTGCTGGAATTGGGTATGTCTAGTTTAATGAAAAGAAGGACAAGAGGTGTCATGATAGCAATGTTCAAATATCTAAGGGACTGCCACAAAGAAGGAGGGGGCTCAAACCATTCTCCAAAACACCTGAAGACAGGATAAGAAACAATGGACGGGAACTAATCAAGAACTAACTGAAAAATAAGGACAAATTTCCTGACAGAACAATTAATCAGTGGAATGGTTTGCCTTCAGAAGTTGTGGTGCTCCATCATTTTTTAAGAAGAGATTGGACAACCATTTGTCTGAAATGGTAAAGGGTCTCCTGCTTCAGCAGGAGGCTGGACTAGAAGACTTCCAAGACCCCTTCCAATTCCATTTATCTATTACTCCTCCTCAATCTGGTTCACGCAGATGCGTTGGACTTCAATTCTCCAAATTTCTAATTACTGATATCTGCAAGAGACTAGGCTGCAGAAAGCTTTTCAGTTGCACGTGCTTGGAATTCTTTCTTACTCTGTGCCTTGGAACATAACCCATGGGATGGGAATTACTCCTTTCTGAAAATGGCAATCCTATTGACCATCACTTGCAAGAAATGTTTTTCAGGGAGATTATAAATGTTGATCTCCTATGGAAAGCTGCCCTTGACTTGTCCCCAAGATAAAGTGAGAGCGGTATCAGCATAATCTCAGAGAACACTTCCTCCTTCTCAACTCATAGGTTTTATGACTTGGATGTAGATTATTCAAATTATTCCAACTACAGTACTCCAAACTTCCAACAGTAGATGCCGTTAATTAGAGATTAGATGTTCATAACTGTGACTTGAATTGTAGGAAGAAGAGCCTAGATAAGCTCTGTGACAGCCTAATGCAGAGATGTAATTCCCCAATGCTGTGTAATTTTTAACACAGAGAAGTCTAACATTGTTAGTAGGGAGAGCCATGCTTCATGTATAGATACTAGTGACTGAAACGGGTATTGCTAATGCTTTCATGGAGTCATTAGACTCTGGTATCCATAAAGTTTGGTTCACATTTCTTTGTATTTTGCAGGATTTTTAGTGTCGAATTGGAAGCCTTAATCTCAGTTTTAAGGCATTGTTGTCCTAAATTGTGCCTTTCAGAAA